>CM031241.1:257676861-258311493 GCA_018340775.1 Taxus wallichiana var. yunnanensis | reverse complement strand
TAGTGAATACTTTAATTATGCAAGATACATATATAAAATAACGAGACACATTGGTATAAATGTAATAGTAAGTGCGTGATTTTGTGACTTCTGATTCGTCATCTTATACATTCCTCTCTTCATATGTTTGAACGTGAAATTTAATGATGACATCATCCACGTGGTCTACACCACTTTGAAAGAGGTTCTTCTAACATTGGAATATTAGAGATGCATGTGAACATTTTTAATCCCATTATAGTTCCTTTGTGTTTCTTCTCGATTCCGATTACAAAGCACATAAAAATCGAGTTCGATATATTGTTAGGCATGATTTGTTCAATAGTAATTTGGTGGGACAATTTGAGAGCTCAATGAGATTCAACCCTTTATATTTCCATTTATTTTTGGTGGATGGGAAATTTTAGGTGGGATGGGGAAGAAGAATTACCGTGGAAATGCCACAAAATTTTGTTGAGGTGCAAATTAATTTTGCAAGGGAATTGAAATTATGTGTAATTATATGGATGGAAAGAGTGAATGACATGGCATATGAATACTATGTGATCTTGAGTTTCCACCGTCATCTCATGATATTGCGATTCTTAATGTACACAAACATATTTTAGAGCTCATGTCAAGAATGAATGTCATAGAGTGCATAAGATGACATCACCTTGATTTAAAAGAAATTAATACTTTATTAGAGGAATAGGATCAAATATATTTAATACTAATAATCAAGATCTAACATTCAAGAAACAAGAAAATGTAAGGTAATAGTGAGATAAGAGTGACATAGCTTGTATTCGGAGATCTAGTGCTAATCTGGGCTAGAAATTGAGTGGTATATGATGGATCTAGATTGAGTAAGCTTCTTCTAGAAACTTTTTATCTAAAAATCCTATAGACATGACCATGCAAATAAGGATAGGACCACCCAAGTGTTAGTGCTTTCTTGTTGGTACTAGTGTCATGACATCAAATTAGTATTTAAAATTTTCAAGGTCTTGTGATGTTTGTTTCCTTTCATTTTTGTCACATGCACTTTTTGCAAGGTTCTGTGTTGCGATTGAACCTAAAAAATAAACCTTAGCTACATATACAAGGATCAAAAAAACATTAGATGAAATAAATAATGTATGCTTGAGTCGGATTGATCTCATTTGGTCACCTAATGCAAATTTAAGCGAGTGTTGCACTACATTTTAGACTCTATGTAGTTTTAGTGTGTGTATGTGATTGAATTGTGTTCCTTGAAGCTAGGTTTACCTTGTGCATGTCACACCAAGATAACACACTAATACTATTTTCCCCAAAGGTGAATGTGTGAGATGGGATTGAAACATCCCCTCATATGCAAAGTGAATGATGCATCCAAATGCACTCCTTGTAACTTACTCTTTTACCAAGTAGTAGATAATGAGTAATGGCTTCAAAGGTTTCCTAACCCCTAATAATAATAAGTCATGAATATATATGGGTCGACACCAAGTTGGGGAGCCAAAATAGGGTCTTAAGTGTTCATATTTTCTAAAAAATAAAAAAACTTAAACTTGTATGATTTTTTTGAAATAGTTACACTCAAAATTGGAAGATGTTGCATAAACATGAATCGTAGCATTTTGAGTCAGTTTCTAAGCTACTAAATTTTATTGAAAACGGATAAGGTTAAGTGGATCAAATAAGTAAATTACCAACATGTGCTCATGTTTTTGTTAAAAAACATAATCAAGTGACTTTTGTTCCCCCACCATTTTTGAGCACCATTTAGTATTTTTGAAAACCCTTTAGTAAAAAGATAACTAGGAGCATGTAGTTTGTGCTAGAATTTTTTTAGTAAGTATTTTTTAATGATTTTTCTAGTACAAAAGTTTTAAATTTTGAAAAATAATAGAGCTCGACTATGCCCCCTAACTACCTCAAACAATATCAAAAATTTTTTGTTTGTTTTTGAATATATATAGAATTAGGCCTAGTTTGTGCTAGTATATATTTTTTCAATTTCTATGAGCTAAAAAAAAGATACACGATGAAAGATAAACATGTTTAAAATTCAAAAAATAGCTATAAAAAGACATAGTTAGAAAATAAATAATATGGAAACCTTATATTAGTCAAAAATTTGGAAAATTATATTTTAGAAAAGAAGAAACTCGCTTTCTATGTCGTGGTAATATTTTTTTAAACGAATCAACCATTTTATGTTGATTTATCATGGTGGAAGTGGCATGTTTGCATTTTCATGCAAAAACACATTGTTTCTACATGTTTATGCAAGTCCATGCCTCAGGCTTGGGGATCAAACCAAATTCAAGCCTAGAGGCATACATTGGAAAAGGTAAAACTTAGAATGTGCATGCACTATAACGTGTATGTGTTATAATGTGTACATGTTTTGTATAGTATATACATTATATGTGCTTATAACATGCTTCTATTGAAAAAAATATTTGTTTAAGTATAAGTTTTTCATTTATTATTATTATACTTTAAATTTATTTTAGTGAATATAAGAAATTAGGGCCACTTTACACCTTATGGAACTTGTCTTACAAGATCCATGAGTCACATTTTAGGAGATAGTTTTTATAGTATAATCTAGTCGAAGACATAGGTAATTTTTAGGATTTCAACATTCAACCTAAATATTTTAGTGTTTAAATTCTACAATTGAAACCCTAAACCCTAAACCTAAACCATGATCCCTAAACCCTAAACCCTAAACCCTAACCCTAACCCTAAGCCCTAAACCTTAAACATTTAACGCTTACCGTTAGCCCTAAACCCTTAACCTTGAGCCTTAATCTCTAAACATTGAGCCTTAAGCCCAAAACCCAAAACCCAAAACCATGAACCATGAGCCCTAAATGCTAAACCCTAAACCCTAAACCATAAACACTAAATCCTAAAACCTAAACCATAAACCCTAAGGCTTGAACCCTACTGACCTAATCCCTGAGCCCTAAAATCTAAGCCATAAACAATGTACTATAAGCGCTAAACCCTAAAACCTAAACTCGAGCCCTAAACCTTAAGCCCTAAATGTTAAATCTTGAACCCTAAACCCTAAACCATAAACGCTGAACCCTAAACCCTAAACACTAAATCCTTAACCTAAACCCTAAATCCTGAACCCCAAACCCTTAACCTTGATCCCTAAACCCTAGTTCTATAAACCCTAAACACTAAACCTTAAATAAATTAAACCAATAACCTTGAACCTTAAACCTTGAACCCTAAACCTAAAAAACCTAAACCTTAAACCCTAAACTTTGAACCATATTTCATCAATATTTCCTAGTCTCATGCCTAAACCCATCATTGAGTCTACTTGTACAACTAACTTATTTATGAGAGGTGGGACACATAACTAAATGGATATGACATCTACCTTGTGCCTTGCAATGCATATTACACATCTCTGCTAAACTTGTTTCTCCCCACATATACTTGTGCTCTTGAATGTCAATTTATTCACACTCTAATTTTTTTCACATTTATCATATTTCCATGTATGGTATTATGCAAGCCAGGATGACCCATTGGAAGTTGGAAAAAATAACCATCACAACACAAAAATTAATCTCAAAGGAAATGGAAGAAACATAGAGAATATACCAATGCAGAGGTGTAGGATCATAACTAAATTACATGTAGTATCCTATCCTGCGGAGAAAGAGAAAGATCTTCCACTACTAGATTGGATAGAAAATTTAACGAGAACTTTTCTGAAGTGTTCAAAATAAGCATAGCAATAGGGGAATCGCTGAGAATAAAAGGGGTTATCAATCATCTAGTAAATATTTCTTTTATAGTTCGAATGGGAGTAATCTATCCAATGACTTAGTGATCTTCCATTATTTGATAATTCCTCCTATGATAAACCCATGGATGCTTTCAAAATCACCTTCAAAAATATAAGGGTAGTCATCAAGCCTAGTGAAGGGTGTGATGTGATTTCCAAACAACTTGAAATTCATATAGATTTAGAGGTCATAACATGAATTTACAAATATCTCTATCATTATAAATGGAAGCCAATATAACAATGTTTTCATGCATCTAAGGATTGAGGAAAACTAGAGTCTCTGTGGTAGGATAGGATATTCAAGAATAATTGAATGTCGAATCATAATTTCGTTGCATCTAGAGAAACATTTTTAAACATTGGAGTAATGCATCTTGCAAAATAAAATTGAACCTCATAAATCTTCTCAAATTACCATATTACACAAGCAATGAAAATATTGAGCTTTGTTCTTGAATGAAACCTCTATTCTTGATATCTTGCAACTGAAATAATTATTCAAAAGAGCATCAAAAACATTTCTTTGTACCAAATTGTTCTTGGATATCTGACATTTCCCTCCTTCAAAATATCAACAGATGAAAGACATCAAATTGTGATGACTCTCTTTGAATTTTCTTCCTACGAAGTCAATGAACCCTTTTTAGCTAAATACTTTTCTCAATACTAATAGAATGGGTAAGACACAAAACATTATAATGAGTGAAATAGTTCTATGAGATGGGAAAAATAAGATAGCTATATAGGGTAATATTTCTTTGTACCAAATTGTTCGTGGATATCGACATTTCCTCCAAAATATCAGTAGATTAAAGGCATCACATTGTGATGACTCCTTTGAATGTTCTACCTACAAAGTAGATGAGACATTTTTATTTGAATACTCTCTGTCAATACTTATAATAATGGGTAAGACATAAAACATTAGTGAGCCTAAATGAGTGAGCCTAAACCCTAACATCTAAACCCTAAACCATAAGCCTTAAACCATAAAACATGTGCTCTAAACCCTCAACCCTAACCTTTAAACCTTAAACCCTAATTCCTAAACACTAAACCCTAAACCCTAAGCCCTCAAACCTTAACCCTAAACCTTAAACCATGATCCCTAAACCCCAAATATTGAGTATAAACCCTAAACCATAAACCATAAACAATAAGCATTAAACCACGAGCCTTAAATCCTAAAGCCTAAGATATAAATTCTAAACCCTCAACCCTCAACCCTTAACCTTAAAACCTAAACCCTGAGCCCTAGATTCTAAATCCTAAACCAGCCCTGAACCACTAAACCTTAAGCCCTAATCCTTAAGCCCCAAACCTTAAACCCAGAACCCTCAAACATGAACCCTTAATCATAAACCTAAACCCTAAACCCTAAACCCTAAGCCCTAAACCCTAAACCCTAAACTCTCCCTAAACCCTCAACCCTAAACTCTCAACCCTAAACCCTAAACCCTCAACCATGATCCCTAAACCCTAAACCCTGAACCTTGAGCCCTAAACCCTAAACCCTAAATCCTAAACCCTAAATCCTTAACCCTGAGCCATAAACCCTAAACTCTAAACCCTAAACCCTAAACCATGAACCCTAAACCTTGAGCCCTAAACTCTAAACCCTAAAATTTGAACCATGATCCCTAAATAATAAACCCTAAACCCTTAACTTTGAGCCCTAAAACCTAAACCCTAAGTCATAAATCGACCCAAAGGAAACTCCTAATAATATCATTGATTGTGTTTTAGTGTGTAGGGAATAGTGTCTAACGTGATCAATCAACTCATTTAGTTTTGATGAGAGAATAATTCCTCACGAAGGCCTAAAAAGGCCATTTTGGCCATTCTATAGCTAATTGAACATCCTTAAGAACAAGCTAAAATGAGCTAGTCATGTCACCGAGGTATTAAGGACCATCATGTGTGAAGTATTAAGGCATTTTTTTCTCCATGAGATACATATGAGAAAAAACATGTATGGGAATCATGAATTTGATTCCATGAAAGGATGATTTTAGAGCTAGGAAAGGTGAGGGATGATCTTTATATGGAGCACCACATTTCTAAGAATGAGATAACATCTGATTTCACTTGATACAATTCATTTGGTACTATTCGTAAAAACTCATTCAAAATCTAGTAGTGTGATCACACCTTAAGGAGGAGGCACATTATAATCACCTCATTTTGACCATAGGACAAGAATCTCATTCATGGAGCAATCCTCTATCTACAAAGTGAGGATATAATTTTAGTAAGAAATAGACAAGCATCATAGAGTTGATTCATTGTTAATAAAGTGAATTACATACCAAATTTAAAAATTGGTACCAATTCAAGTAGTGGTAGGGCCAAAATGCAATTTAGAAAGTAAAAAAACCCACAAAATGACTATATGCTTTCCCTAATACAAAGACCAACTATAATATATATGCCTGAAAGTTTTATGTCCTTTCTTTGGAATCCTACAAATGAGTAAAATCTTGACCAAATTAGATTTTGAAAAACTATCTTCTAGATTATAATTTTTGGAGCTATGGGACCACTTCCATCAGGTGCAGAGTGACCCTAACTTCTTATATTTACTAAAATAAATTTAAATTTATACTTAAACATTTATTTTTGTAAGTATAAGCCCCCAAATACACATATATAGTCCATACTATGCAAAATGCATACACATTTTAGGTTCGGTAATTACCAAGCCTAAACAAACAAGAACTCGTGACGCGTTTCAACTATTTTTCAGGTTTTGTCCACTTTTTTTCGCCCCCAACTTGGTGCAATTACCCATATATATATGATTATCTTGTTTGAATTTCGTCATTAACAACCAAAAAGGTGACCCAAAATGATGGGTAGTAATTTTGAAAAGATAACAAATTATGTGGCATTTCAAATTTGAGAGGGAAATGGACATAAGCTCCCAAAGAGGATAGTAGCTCTTGGGTGCTCTTGTCCCTAATGGGTGGATATAATGGTAAATACAAAGTTAGGTCACATTTTTTCCAATCTCCAAAAGTAAAGTAGTCATTCGAGAAAAGTAAATGAGAAGAGTATAAAAGTATAAATAAATGTAAAAAGTAAAATAAGTGTTGTTAATTTCTATTTTTCTTATGTAGGAATCATGCATATAATAACATACTTAGCGGCGTGATGTAAGTAGTAAGTGTGTGATTTCATGACTAAATTTTTCCCTACTTTATATTGGTAAATGAATATTTAGTAGCATAAAGTAGATAGGAAGAGTGTACCTTGTGGAGATATGAAGGGATTTGTAACCGATAGTGTGTCGAATGAGGATTGTACTTGATACTATGTTAAATGGATATTGTGAAGTATGTATCATGGAATTTAGAGACGATAAATATCCTAGTGTGACCTTGTGTGTGTAGTAGAAATGATGTCTACTTTAGATTGTTTGAATATTGTCTTTTTAGAGCGTTTTGTGCTTGATATTGTTCTTTTTCTATTTATGTGTTGCCCTTTTTTTAATTAAGGTTGAACTTGTAAAAGAAGATAATTGTAATCAATGCTCATGATAAATGAAATTAAACTTTAACTTAGTAAATGTGAAAATAGAAATGTGAAATGAAAGAAAAGTGAATAAATGATAAAATACACTTGAATGTCATGAGAGAAGAGATAGAATTGTTCTGTATATTTATTTCCTTATATATGGTAGAATATTACTAAGGATCTAGGTGTTCTTTAACCAAGGGAAGATTATTGGGAGAGTTGTAGGATTTTCCCTCCAACCAGATTAATGCTTCCCCACAAATAAGTGCCACTACAGATGATCACAAACCTAATAGAAACTATCCATAGATGAATATCACTCTAGACATATTGTTTTCTGCTGTGATATTCTTTGGGTTTCATTCCTTATTTGATCCCGAGAAAATAGAGTAATTAGTTCCCTTACTCAAAGTATGTAACTTTCCACTTTTTTTTATCATTATACCTAATATTAATCTATAACTAAGTACATGTTTCTAGATTTTGGAGAAACATGTCATTGAAAACTTGTTGATCCTATATTTTACCTATTTATGCCCCCAAGACAAAACTAACACCCATCGCTCTTGTTTTTTTAGGAAGTTTTGTCCCTACTATGTTTTTATGTTTTTAGCCCAAATATGATTCTAAACTAGTTGTTTAGCTCTTGTTTATTCTAATTTTTATATGTACCATTATGCGTGTAATCTTTGAACTATGGAGAGGGTGAAATAGTCACCCGATGATTTCTCCCACTCGTTTGGGGTGAGTGAGAGGAACTAAGTCCGGTCGGCAACTCAAATGAGAAAATATGAAACCAATGTGCACATATGAGATAGAAATCATATAGGGGGAATTGGGAATACACATGGTAATAACCATGACACATGTAAAAATGGGAAATTATAGCTAAAAGTGTTAGTCAAAACCAAACATGACATGACTTAATAGAAACAAGTCAAAACATGTAGTAACATAGAAAAGAAACATAGTGAGTAGTTGGCTCAATACATAGGACACCACTCAATATTTTAAAAGAAAATCGAAGCTATCAAGGCTATAGAATCAAAAAAAAAAATCAAGCATAGGGAATATCTTGTAAATAATGAAAATCATGACATAAGCATATAAAACATATACGAAAATCATATAACTATGGTTGGAAATTGGCCTACAAGACAAATACTACACATGAAGCAATTATTAACATGATAGAAAAAGCGTTAGTATGCCACGTTATATATAGTTGTAAATAAGAATTAAAGTAGTATATTCTATAATGATATAACATGGATATAGAGAAATAAGAAAGGTAGATGCCCCAAGAGCCTTAATGGGGTGATAGAGAATAGTGTCAAACATCGGACATCATGTGGGATCCAGTAAGTGATCTCGTATTCACCTCAAAAATTACCATTTGAATGTGATTTGTGTATGGAGAAATGATAAAGCATACTATGAATCAAAGTAAAATGATCAGTAATGTGCAACATAGATTAATATACGCAAGTAAGGATACATTTAATCATGATCTAGGCTATTTTTTTACTTGTTTATAATTATTTGAATGAAATTATATGACTGGAAGAGGGAAGAAATTTTTCCCCCATTATATGTGTGCAAGGTGAAGTCCATATAGGTAAATACACCCTCAAAATTTGTGTTTGAACATAGAACATGAGCGTGTCATCATATAATGAGGGTGAATGCCATAATGATCTATCTAATAAGGAGGGGGCAAGGGCCTACTATCTACTTATGTGAAAGAGGTAAGTATGTGATCATGAACAAATACTATATGGCCATGGGGAGTACCCCGTGGATAAAAATACTAAGAAATGGGCCTATATGTGCCATGGGTAGTGTGTTTGTAGGTATAAACCTATGCTTTTGAGAAGGACTATGAGATTGATGTATTTTTTGTGAGTGAGAAGCAAAACACAAGGGATAATTGAGGATATTGTTATTCATATCAATAGTACCACCAATGTAATCTAGCTAATATTTCCCAAGTGTAAGTGTAATAGGTTAGAGTTCAAGTGCAACCCACACCTTTATGTGAAATATCCATGTACCATAAGATTCGAGGAGAAATATATAACCTTGATACTCATTATGTGGTTCAAGTAAAGGTACGATGTTGGCACGATGAAGCCCAAGCTAATCATAGCCTCATAAGTATATATGTTTTTAGATCAATGATGATAATAAGGTACATGTTTCCAATACTCTTGATTAATGTATAATGTGCAAGTAAATTGATCGAAAGAGGTAAGTGGAATATAAGAGGAACCATGAAAAAATAGGACCATATGAGTTCCTATTGGAGCTGGAATTGGTTCAAGGGCATGAACAATGTTATGATAAGGAACCATAGTATTAGTAGTGGCCTATCCAAAGTGGGAAATTAAACTAGATACTCACTTAGGACTGTAGTAATTTGTAATGTCTATGAAAGAGAGACTCATCAAATTCCATGGGGAAAATCCAAAGCATGGAGAGTTTCATTAATAAGTTCAATAGAATCATCATTATAATTATCAATTTCCACATTAAAGTGTTATACATAATTCTTTAGGAGACTATAAATATCTGTGGAAGGTATAGGGGAAGATATAATAGGAGAAGTGAGATCGGTAGTGTTAGTCTGAATGGAAGAAGAAACGAGAGGCGATGAGACAAGGTTGGGATTACTAGGCTCCCCAATATCATATGTGTCATGTCGCGTTCACAAAATGATTTAATATAAATTAAATCTTTATCAGAGGACTGAGATAAAAATATATAACAACAATAAGAAATATCTAACATCCAATATAAAATAAAATGTATGAAATAGTGAGATAAGAGTGACTTAGCTTGTATTTCTAGATTTTAGCTGATTTTAGGCTTGGAAAATTAGTTGAATAGGTTGGATTTGGTGAGTAAAATTCTTATGGAAATTTTTTTATACGAAACTCCTTTAGACAGAACACCTAGATAAGAATAGGATCGCTGAAAGTACTAGTGTCCAATTTGGGCACTAGTGTCTTGAGAGTAGCTTTGGATATAATATTTTTGGTCCGATGATATTTTTTCCCTTTCACTCTTTGTCACATCCACTTTTTCGTATGGTTCTGTGTTGTACCTAAACCTACAAAATAAACCCTAACTACTTACACAAGTATAAATAACATTAGATGAAATAAATAATGCATATTATTGAGTTAGATTAACCTCAATGGTCACTCCAATGTGATTGTCACCAAGTTTTGCACTACATTTAGACTCTATATAGTGTTAATATGTGTGTGATTGAATTGTGTCTCTTAAAACTAGGTTTCCTTGTGCATGTCACACCAAGATAGCTATCTATAACTAGTTTCCCCCAAGGTGAACGTGTGAGATGGAATTCATAAACAACCCCTCCTATAAAGTGAAGGATGCATCCCAAATGTAATCCTTGAATGTTATTTTTTTCCCAAGTAATATAAAATGAGTAACAACCTAGGTTTTCCAGCCCTAATAATAGTAAGTCATGTATATATATATATATATATATATATATATATATATATATATATATCTATTATTCCCTTGTTTGAATTTCATCATTAAGAGCAAAAAAGGATGACCCAAAGTGATGGGTAGTAATTTTGAAAATATCACAAAGGATGTGGCATTTCAAATTTGAGAGGAGGGAAAGGGACATAAGCGTCCAAAGAGGACAATGGTGCTTGGACACCCTTTTCCCTAATGGGTGGTACCATACATGATACTTGGAGGATATAATAGTAAATACATAGTTGGGTCACATGTTTTCCAATGTCTAAAAGTAAAGTAGTCATTTGAGAAAAGTAAATGATAAGAGTATCAAAATGATAAAATAAAGTAAAAATAAAATGAAGTGTTGTTAATGTTTGGTGTTCTTACTTAGGAATAATGCATATAATAACATAATTAGAGGTGGGATGTACATTGTGTGTGATTTTGTGACTACACCTCCAACTTAAAAATCTCAAAGGATATGTGTGACCTTTGTTCTGGCCATCTCTACAACACCTTCGTTCGAAAATCTTCTGAACTGTAATATGTGCAATTATATTTTCTATATATTTTAGAGTGTATCACAATTGTTAGTTTTCCATTATTTTTGTTCATCTATATATAGTTCATATATACTTTTTTGATCTTAATACCTACTCACAAAGTGTAAATGCAACAATTTATTCAACAAGTGCATTTTGTCGGTTATATTCATGTTCATTAAATGTATTAACATTTTTATTTTAATAATAAGTAAAATATATTTTGATATCTAAAAAATAAGAGAATTATAGGAGACCAATCTATTGGTAAATAGATTTAGTATATAAACATTTTATAAGTGTATATCTTTAAAATGTGGATAGATATAAACTTTGAATTTGTCACATAGTTTCTTCGTATTTATTTCAATTGTATTCAAAATTACAACATGTCAACAAGATAGTCACATCTACCTCAATCTAACAACATAATTTAATGGATGTAAAAAATATTCTATAAAATAGACACCATAGAAACACCAACACCACAACAAAACTGACATCATGGTGACAACTTTGGTTGAACAACATGTTTTCATACTTATATTTTATGCCTTAACAAAAAATGAATTCACATTTTCAATTAATTAACTTGCGGTTGTATTCCTTCCCATTAACTTAGATCTTACAAAAAAACCACAAATTTTCTTCATAGTAAAGACCAAATCCTTAAATATCCATCATAAAAACATATTTTTCTTAAAATATTTGAATATATTCATGAATTTCAATTGTATATTACAAAAATGTTATTGTCATATGGTTAAAAAAATTAAAGGAAGGGTTTCTTGGTGGAAGGATTTTAATCTAGATAATATTATTGTTTATGGAATTGAGGATAATTATACAGAAAATGCTTGATTAATCTTAAGGATAATCAGGAGGAGAAGTTGTGTGAGGATGCCCCTTCCCCCATTAGTTTGTCTAATATTTAAAATAATAAGGAAGGAAAGGGTGGGGCATCCTTTCCACGATCTTTGAGTCCCAAGTTGATTCAAAATTCTAAAAATAAGGAAGTTCTTGAAATTCAGTTACTTTTCCATCCTGATGAGAATGTGGATCCTAATGCGGGCGATGGTTGGAAGGTGGAGAACAACAAAAGGAAAGGAAAGACTAGAAGTTCTCCTATAAAGTTGAGCCTTAGATATCAAAAATGGAAGTTCCATGGTAGTTAGGATTACTCCTTGGGGTTGGCCAAGCCTCTTTGAATTTCCTGTTTAGGGTCCCTTTCTTCTTTTGGCGCTTTCTTATTTGGGGTTATGGTTTGTCTCTTTGTTTCAACTTTGGCCAGGTTGGGCCTTGTTTCCTTAATACTTCACCTTTGTGTGTGTTGGTTTGAAAATTTTCGGTTAGACAGTCGTGGGGAAACATGCCAACGGTGTGGGGCATAGCCCCTCTTTGAGATACAAAGCGAAACTAGTTTATTATTCTATCAAGCAAGAATCTATGCAAATCTACACTATTCTAACTTCGGGGGCTTGGGATCTCATCCCGGTAGAGGTAGTTCAATTCGCATGAACGTAAAGGTAAGATGGAAGGAGCGGAGGAGAATAGATCGAAGGAAGAAAAGAAATGAATTCCAAGACGGAAAGGTGGAGGGTCTATACTTTGGGCTAGTAGTAAATAGAGCCAAACTTACTTGCATAAGAAAATAAAGCAATATTGATGAACATATGATGATAATAATAATGAATCTAATAGAATAGAAACATAGATCTAACTTAAGAAAGATCTGATGCAATAACACATATATTGAGCACAAAGTCTGAACATATATATTAATATCTCTTATGCTACAAGAAGGCACAAAGTATTTCTCTCATCACTCCTTTTTCATACAAAAAATATCCACATGGAATACATGTATTCCCTTATTTATAGAAGGAGAAGGAGAAAGAAGACAAAAAGAAACCAACCACTATTTACAAAATATCTAAAAAGTCAAAGATTGAATTTGGGAAAGTTTTTGGATGGCAACATCCCATGATGCAACATGGATGATGTCATCGTAAATGCCAACATACTTTTAAAATATTTTTACAAAAAGATCAAAGCATACACAAGAAGAGAAACTATTCATCATCATCTCTTTGCTTGAACAAAGTGTCTTGCTTCTTATCAAGGGAGGCAATGTGACACTGAGCTCGGTATTCCATAAACTTGCTAATCATTGTCTGAAGTTGATTATGATCTGGACCCTTGAAATGGTCTCCAATAACTTCACAAGTTTATTTTTCAGTCTTGAGCTTGTCAGGTAGCCCGACATACTCTTCGCATGCCTCAATCAAGAATCCAATGAAATCGCGGCAAGCCAGAAGGTTATTGATTGATTCTCGGTCAAAAGTGACCTCTGGCGCCAAACCTTGGGTTGCGATAGCCTTGAAGAGCTTGATTGTATCATCTACCTCCCTCAAGGTGAACACTTCACTGAGCATCTCTAGAGCCATCTTTGTAACCATCTGCTCCATGTTGTATTTTGCATCCAGGATTTATCCTTGATTTTATCTATCCTCTCCAGGATATATTCCATTTGATCAACCTGATAATCTAAAGCTACGAGAGCTTTGTTATGTGCTCGCGGGTGATCAATGACACCAACCTTTAATAGGTCATCAGCGAGTAGTTGACCATTGCTTGAAATGTTTCATGTTGTAATCTAGCATTGTCCAACTCCTCGGAGAGGGATCCTACTACTGCTTATAGCTCCTTGTTTTCCTGATCTATACCCTGGTAGAGTCCTGTGAATTTCTTGATTATTTCCTCACTATCTCTAAGGATTCACTCTATCTAGGAGGACACTACCACACCTTGTTCGCCAATCTTGGTGTATTCATTTATCTTGTCCTGACTGAGAACTTTAGTAGGCTCGGTGGCAGTCATAGGAGGAGCATTGCCCATTCTCTGTAAATCTTGGAGGAGATGTTTGTTTTCTCCTTGAGTATTCTCTTCTCCTCTTTTTCTTCTTGTAGCTTCTTACAGAGAGCATCTACTGCAGATAAGGCCTCTCCTTGTAGGCTCTCGGATGAGGTTCCCATCGTGACTTGGGTCACTATAAAGTCTATAGGAGATAGATCTTTCTTTTCTTTGGTGGGATCAGGATATGCAATCTCCATGACCCTCTCTCCCAAAGTGCTCTTTGAAAAGCAAGTTATCACTTTCTACTTCTTTGGTACCTTCTTGGAATGACAAAGAAGTCCATAGTGTGATGGGAACCTTTCTCTTGAGTTGACCCAGATGGTCAGAGATCCATCTTGGACTTATGGGAGAGGGAGTAGAGGAAATGGAAGAAGAAATGGGGGTGAAAGGGGAAATAATTGAAGAGGCCACATGGAAGAACATTGAGATGCTTGGTGGCGGCATCGATAAGGAGTCCAATGCGCTACTACTTGTGGGGCACGGAGCTACTATAGGAGAGGAAAAGGACATGGAAGTGGAAGGGATCTGCAATTGGATGGAGGGAACACTGGGTGATAGATCCGCAAGAGAGGAGAAGATGGAAGAGATGGGAGATGGAAGGGAGGAAGGAAGAGAAGAAGAAACATCCATTGGAATAGATGCTTCAACGATAGGGGAGGAAAAGGGGTATAAGAGGGAAAGGTGGGTACCTCGGTGGTTATAGTTATGACTAGATCTTGAGTGGATGTATCTGTCGAAACTTTGGTGGTCTCTTCTTCTTTACTGGAGAAACTAGGTTGACCACTTCTTTCTCGAAGTAGTAGGAGGACTTTGAGGAGCTTCTTCTTGTTTACTTGATTCTCCCTCCTTGTTCTTCCCATTTCCTTTTGACACTTGGGTTGGCTTTGGAGGTGCTCTACCCAAAGGGGAAGTAGTAAATTCTACCTCGAGGTAGGTAAGACCATTCTATTTGCACCAATGTTCGGTGCGTTGCAACGTGTGCTTGAATCTCTCATGAATGGTCTTCGGTGCCTTGCTTTGTCAATCTAATCTTGTGAATGGCCAATCATCCCCATCCATGTCAAGGTAAACCCGATCAATTTCTTGATCAGGTTCTTGGAATCCTTTTGGAACGATGGCCATGTCATAATGTTTGATCTCTTCTAGAGCCGGCGGGGTGATCCTTTCACCGATCTCTATTTCATGTGTCGATCGATGTAGATGTCCTTGATCTCAGGGACATGAATAGGATCAATTTTTTCCTTTGGGAGGAAACTCCAGCAATCGAAGGTAGGCCTGGCTGGGAAGTTGTGCTTTAGATTCAGCAATTCAAGCTCAGCATACATTTCCCATGCTTTGGCCAGTGTGGTGCAGGTGTATCAGCCCACTGTAAGGGGGAATGGAGTTCCTCCCTTCTTTCTCTTCATGCATTTCTCATGGTATGTGATTAGTTGCCTTGACAACTCCAAGAGAATCAGCTTGGGCCCTGCATACCGTGGTAGCTTTGTTAGTTCTCCTTCAAAATTCACCACCCTGAGATATGTGAATGTGGGAAACTGCATAAACAATGCCCCACTTCTTGTTTATAGTGATCAAACTCATCTAGTTCGACCATGTCTCATATTCGGCCTCAACAGGAAGATCACCTCATAGAAGAAGGCATCGTTGATTTTTGAGAACTGGGGGATGTTGTTCTCGAGCTTGAGCTCTGGGTAGTATTCATATATTTTGACCTGGGGCCATACCCCATTCCAAGCTAGGCCTACAAAATATCTCACGATGGTGCAACACATCAACGTAGGAATTCATATAGAACTTCCCATTGTCATGACCATTGAAGTTGCTTTGAGAGATGGTTTCACGATGATTTCTCCCTAGCCAAAATGCTGATCAAGTACATTCTTGCTCATGGTCTCTAAGTACCTTAGCATCCATTTATGGAAGTGATGAGCATCAGGAAGCCCAAACACTCTACTCAGGAAGGTGATTATATCACTCAGTTCCTCATTGAAGTCACTGCGGTGGATGGTCTGTGGCCATCTGCTCACCGCTTCTTGTTTTTCAGATATAGCTCATTCATCATTTGCATACATTTTCCTCATTGTCATCCCATGCCTTCTTGCAGTCTTCTAGGCTTATGGCGACGTACTGCCTGTGATGAGGAATGCCCAGGGTTATTTCAAAGTGACGAGCAGTTAGGTTGATGACCGTCTTTCCCTCCTTATCCTCGACACATCTTGTGTCCTTGTTGTAGCAATGGGAAACCAACATGATAAATTCATTATTCACAGCACTTACCAGCAGCCCAATTGCAAAGTGTAATCCACTGCCAACTGTTTGTTCATCCAGGGGCCACTAGTTGCCTGGTTGGTTCTTACCCAGAAGTCTTCCATATCAATGTGCCCAAGTTCGGAGTCTCTGATATCGAGATCACTCTCTGCATATGAGTCAGGCATCCTGAATTTTTGATATTTGTACTTCATTTCTTGTTCTGTCAACTTTCTTTTCCTTTAGACTTGGTTGGATTTTTGCTTGATGAAGACATGTGTGAGCTCGAGGAGGGATGTTTTCTACAAGGACAATCAAGGAGGTCCAACATAAAAGATCCATGTCAACCGTCATGTTATCCATAATAAAATCTTGAGAAAGAAGAATGAGAAATTATAAGGCTTAGGGCACAAGGCACAAGTTCACAGCATGCTGCAGAGGTTTAAAAAGGTTGGGCACACTTTTGGGGATGTTGACATGTAAAAGGTGTGCCTGTGTTGACAGGAGAAAAGTTGTGCCAAAGGGTTATAAAGGGTGCACTTTTGAAGAGTGTTGCACAAAAGGTTTTAGTGCCAAGGAGAAAGTGGGGCACGATTTTATAACACACAACATGGCATGTTGATGTCGAGGATTATGCACTTGCGCTTTGGAAAAAGCGCTACAAAAGATGGTGTTGCATGGCTTTTAAGTACACCCAGGCACAATTTTGGAATATGTTACAAAGCAATTCGATGCTTAAAGGAAAATTTGGTGTGTTGGAGCACACAACATCTAATGTTGATGTTTGCGGGATGCACCCGCACCTTAAGGAAATTTACTAAGTGTTTATGCTTTGGGCACAGTTTAGGTTGTGTTCATAAGTAAAGACAGTGTGCCAAGGCATGACTGTGGGAGGTGTAACATGAAAGGATGAAGTGCGATAAAGGAAAAGATGATTTTTGCACTTTTGATTCCTTTTCTCTCTACATGACTTTTTCTCTCTCTTTGATTTTGTAAAATGGCAGGGAGGAGAGGGACTTTTTGCAAGAGTGCCTATATAAAAGATGGCTTTTAAGAGAAGATCCTTCTCAGCATTTACGTAACCTGGAAGAAGGTATAAGGCGGTTTCGTGATGGTTATGGAGTGGTGGTTTATTAATTTTAGATTTATAACAACCCTAAAACCTAACAATAACCAAGAAATAAAAGCCATAATAAAAAACAAGGATGATAAGCCACTTACCCAATTTTATAAAGGCGAAGGATGACGTTGGGTCAAAAACTTGAAAAATGACACTTGGGGTGATTAGGACAGTGACAACAGCGCAGAATAATACTTTTCACAATTTTCAAATCATGAAAATGACAGGTGTTAACTGCATATTTATAGGAAAATATCACATTTATTACCTCACCAACTTTCTTTACACGCACTTTGGGGAGTGTCGACATGATGGGTTAAAATACGCCTTAGTAAAATTTCATTGGCGTCGGCATAATACTTATAGCACCTAAGCACACATTTCAGGATGTTAACATGATAATCTTAGCACCAAGTTTTTAAAGGCACGCAATCTTCATGATGTCGACATGATTTTCGTAGCACTTGAGGGAAATTTACTTAGCGCATATTTTGGTGTGTTGACATACCACTTCCCACGCCTTCGCACAAATATTGGCGCATGTTGTATGATGTTGACATGATATTTTTAAGCGCCTTAAGGATGCAACATTATTGATGTTGGTATGTCATTTTCTCCAAAGAATGTCAAAGGGTACATTTTTCAATGTCGACACACCATTTCTCGCGCCTAGTTCAAAAAGGTGAAAATGGCTAAGTTCTTAAAACTTGATTTCGAAGGGAGTTTTAGGCCATTCTAAACGTTGTCGACTTCTTCAGGGACCAAAACGAAATTTTGGTATGGTTATCTACAAAATTGCCCTCATCAATTTTGAGGATAAGAGTGTGTGATGCTTTATCTTTCATTTTGTCAAGGTTATAGATCCCTTCAAAATATTTTGTTTATCTTATCTAATAAAAACATTGCTCTATATAGAGAAGAAACCCAACAATTTTATACATACTCCACAAAAACTAATTAATGATATAGTTTTTGTATTTTTCATAAATTACAAAAGATTTTTATCATAGGATGTCGATATTTCTAAAATCTTTTATTATTTCCTTATTAATGAGGAAAAACTATAACATTTGTTATAATTTACTCAAATTTGATGCCCTCTTCATTTTGAAAACATATATAAAATTTAAATATAATTTAATTTTTTTGGTAGACTTCCTCTTTGTATATTTTCTCAATATATCAATATTTAACTAGTTCCATCATAACATACAAAATAAAATTATAGTTTAACCATCCCATTGAAATATATTCCTGAATTAGATTTACATTTAACATCCCTTCAAAATATCATTAACAAATACATTACACACTAGATATCACATTAAAATTGCAAAATGACATTTAAAATCAACATCCCTTCATACGGCATACGACTCATATGCAATTGTTAATTAAATATACATCAATTTTCATTAATTCATACATTCGCAACATGTCATATTGAATTTGGTATATTAAATGTGGCATTGGTATTGCTCGATAGGGAATTGAATGTTGATAGGGATCCCACTTATCGATTACTCCTTTAGTTTGAGATTTAAATGTTGAAACCTCACAAAGGAAATGTTAAATAATATAAATTTTAAATGATAAGAAACATAATATGAATTTTATTTTTACAAATTATGGAAGGAATATGATTGGTATTCAAAATTTAATGTGATTGACAGGATTTGTGATTCTATGATTGAAAAAAATGTTTGAGGGAGTGAAAATCATATTTATTGGTTTATATGTATACCGTTATAAATTGGGAAAGTGAAAGAAAATATAGAATTTGATTTTTAATCATTATTGTGTCAATTTTTTAATGTACGGTGTTTATTGTTTATTTCATAAAGGTGAATTTACATTTGTCTCTTTAGCGAATTCGATGTAGTTAACAACTTATTCAAATTTTAATAAAGTCTATAAAAATGCTAAGTCATCCTCAAATTATCTTCCTGACAGGAGGGATCCATGTTAAATCTCATTTGTGCTTCCATATCATAGACATATTAAAATACCCATCAAGTCATTGGTTAATTTTTTTTTGGCACATACTAAATGTAAGAAGTCAAAGTGTCGAACCATTCTATGGTCAAATATTTTTGCGTTTAAGCTGAAGAAGGCATCTGTAAAGTGTCAAATTCCGCGATTAACTTTACGGGTTGTCGATTTTAGATTTTTTTTACAATCCAAGATATTTTTCTACAATCTTAGATATTTTTACTATCTTAGATATTTACAATCCTCAATTCATTTCAAATCTCTTAGAGACACAAGACTGTTAGATGGCAAAATGATAGACTTAGCAGACAGTGGTTTTACGCTTTCGCTCAACCTTTACAGGTGGACGGAATGCAGGTGGCCAGGCACGCAGTGGTGCTACTGGAGCAACATTTTCTAAAAATCGATTTGGTCAAGGTGGTCGTGCTGGATATAATTCTGGTTATCAAAGTACACGCTACCAAGATGCATACGGTTGTATCGGGAGAACTCCTTACCAAATGGGTTCAGCATCCTCTGCTGGCATCAGAGGTACTCAGCCAGATGTAGCAGTTCGAATGGTGAGATTAACAAGATCAGACAGGTTTTAGTTAATTTTGAATGTGGTATTTAGTTTTATGAAATCAGTCTTAGTGGTAAGGCATTTTGTCTCGAATCAGCCTTAATGTGTGACATCATGATCTGTATGAATTTTTTATTTATATTTCTCAGAAAATACATATATTTTGCAGTTTCTTAGGGTTTTACATGTAATGTAATTCAAGGAGGTGTTTAATTTGATATTTACATGTGGTTAAACGAGATCAATGGCCATAATGCCATTTCGCTCCTTGCTCTCAGAGATACATATCTCCATGTAAAGCCTTCTTAGGAGATAAATGAAGCGGTCAAAAAACATAAATTACGGTAGGAAGAAGATGCTCTGTTCTTGTGGATGCCAGAAGGGTTTCTGTAGCAGAAATTTTTGTGGAGGGCTCAATTACCAGATTACCAGATTGAAGGATCTTATTGGTTTTGTAAATTGCAGATGAAAGGAAAATAGATGAGCTCAGAGATAACACTGGGAGGAGACGTTTTCAGTGTGATTGTGCAGCCTGGTTTTGAACAAGCTTTCATTATGGGCTTTGTTTTCAATCTTGATCAAATCGCATCCTCATCGCCAAAATACAATAGATTTGTGTCTTACCCATATTCTCGATTTTTTGTGGGGGAACAAGATTTGGCACTGATGTGGTACATATATCCAGAGAGACGCACAGCTGGGATCGAAGCGTATATCCAGTGACGCACAGCTGGGATCGAAGCTTGAACGCCAAAGCCTCGAAGCGTATATCTAGAGATGATGATAATTTTTGTTAAATGAAAGCTTCGAAACGTTGTATTATGCAAAAATTCAATTTCTTTGCATGAATGGGCAAGTATCTTTCCATTTATAACCTTTTTAGCAAGTGGTGATTTCTGCAAATAATTAATTTATTGTGAAAAATCTGATTATTAGATTTAAAAATTGTCCTGAAACATTTTTTGTTGCCAACGCGATTTGTTCTTTTTATGAGGCTTACCTCTGTAATGCACTGCTTATCAGAAAGTAGAGAATTTAATTGAAAATTTGCAAATAAATTTAATTTTAATAACTTAATTTAGATAATAATCACCATAATGTGACTCACGAACATATCACATGATTCTATAAAAAAGAATGAAAATTTGCAAATAAATTTAATTTTAATAACTTAATTTAGATAATAATCACCATAATGTGACTCACGAACAGATCACATAATTCTATAAAAAAGAAATATCAAATGTGTACAAAACAAATGTTAAATATCTTCAGTAAGCGATTCTATGAACGACAGATACCATAATTTTTTAATTAAGGCGATTAAATGAAAAATACGATTCATTATGTTATTACTAGTTATTTGGTTTATAAATAAATATAACAATGAATTTATCTTCTTAAAATCGAGAATATATTTTAGGGGTTTTGATATAATGAGACAAGATTTGACAATCCTCGAAAAAGACTAAACTTGCAAATGAGTGCAAGTTACTTCAGAGAGGGCTTCAATTTTATGTGTATAATTTTACTCAAAGAACAATTCCATAAAGAAGGGAAAGGTGTAGAAGTAGTTCTTACGTGACGGCCACTATCAGCAAAGTAAAAAAAAAAACAGAACCATGAGTTAACACCGCGGTCACTCATGATGTTTCAAACCATGCGCTTGATCATGAAAATAATAATTTCTAAAATATATTGATGTTGTGCCTTGGATATCCCGAGATATGTGTCAATTGTTTATTCACTAAATAGATGTAAAATAATCTATAAAGATTTTTAAAATTTGAGGAAAATAGTTATTGCATCAGTTCCAGCTTATCGTATATGATATCAATGGAAATAATATAGACCAAAGAAATATAATTTTTATAGCCCATAGAAGTGATTTTAATATATAGCTTGAACCTTTGTCCACAAATATCTATTTCTAACAACAAGAGTTTGTTGTTTAAGGAACATACTTGGAAACATTTCTTAAAAAGAGTCAAATATGTATTTCTATATAATAAAAAAAAGTTAACATATGTATATTTTATATACACATACATACATATTTTAAAATTTTCATTTCATTTTAGATAGTGACAAAATGAATTTGTACATACAATGAGAAATTATTTATTATATAAATATGACTGCACATTGAGTCACAAATATTAAATGTGGTTTGAGCCTTTATGATATTACGATAATTTATCAATGGTTGCAGTCTTATTAGTTCTTTACATGCATCTATAAAAATTCTCAACGTGCACATTTAAATCGGAAATACATTAGCTTCACTTCTGTTGTTCCATTGAGATTTTGTAACTCTTGTTTTTAATTTATTTATTCCTCACGTGTTATGTAAGTTTTAATTGTCTTGTTTTAACTTTTTGTGTAAATAAGTTTTTTTATTTAGTATTTAAATACGTGTGCTGGAAAATAAATAGTTTGTTCTTATAAAGAGTCAAATTATCTTTTGGAGTCTTTGTTAAAGTTTGTTTTTTAAATGTTAAGTCTTACGTAATTATAATTCTTTTTTAGGAATTTGGTTTAATTTTGAGGTCCTTTAAAAGTGAAATGCGTGGGGATAATTCTTTTGTTTAGTTTTAGTTTTATATTTGTTTAATACGTTTTAGTATTTATTTTTTAATTTTGATTTTATGTGTTTATTTTAAAATAAAGTCATTGTATTAGTCTTATGGTACATTTCCTCAGAAGTCAATTAAAGAATCCGGTGGTTCTAAATGAGTTGCAATTCACGCCGGAGAGGATAACAATGTTTAGTTTATTGAGTTGTAATTTTTCTACTTTAAGTTTGTGTGATGGGGAGAGGACAATATAGTAATTTCCAACAAAAAAACATTGCCTACTATGCCTTGATGGATGTCCGTACGTTCTTTATAAAGCTCGTATTTAGTTTGGGCCACACACGTATGTTGGTATGTGAGTTGATCGGGAGAATATATTGTTTTATTTAAACAATACAAGACGATGACCATGACTTACATGAAGATTGTCTATGATATTCATTTAAAAGATAACATGTTGTATCATTTGGTTGAACACTTGGCGTTTATTTACAAAAGTTCATATTTTGGCATTTAAATGTTCCCAAAGCGTAGACAACAATCCCATTTTGTCAGTATCCTTCAATCACTTCATTCCATGAGATGACATATCTCTAGGGAATTTTATGTTTGGTGGGTAGATGAGATTAAGAACCCTGCCAATGATACCCAAGATGTTGTAGCGGAAGAGCATCTCCACACTTCTTATAAAAAGGCTTCCATCTTTGTGTTCTTATCCATCCGATTCTACTCCCGTTGTACATATTCAGGGAACCACTTGCACTAAAGAGTGGTTTCTGTCTCATTTCCAGCATACTCCTCACCTTGTTTCATGCAACAGGCTAACCCAATTAGTTTAAATTTGCCAAATACCCACCTTTTCAAAATATAGAGGATTTTTGTTAGATATAGTTGCTGGAAATGTTTAGATAGACATTGCAAAATGTGGAACCTTACATAAAGACATGTGAACAATTTAGCAAAATGTAACTTATGTTCTTCGCTCAAACATCTATCATAGATCATAGAATATATTTTACATCAAACCATATTATACACATAAAATTCAAGCCCTCTGGTGCAACTCATTTGCAATTGCTAGTCTTAGGTCATATGCATAGAATATGTTGGCATAGAAATCCTCGTCATTTCATCTATTAGGGAATCCAAAGAAACTCCTCAAACTAATGAAGTATTGTATTGCAAAATATCGACAAAAAAATTAAGTTTCTTGACGATGATTCTCAACTTAAACTTTCTAGTACCTAAATAGTTAACTCATATCTATCTATTTGTTTAATAAAATTCTAAAACGAGGGCTCAAAATATAAGAGTCGCATAATTTCATCCCTAAAATTTTTATATAATAAGTTGAATATGGCTACTAAGTAATCGAAGACTTCCAAAACTAACTTAAGTAATAACTAGCACGTGCACCAAAAAAAGTGCACAAAAAAAAGTTGTAATGGTTATGTTGATAGTAAAATATGAAGGGTTAACCCTATTGGCATATTATATTGGTGATATAGCCATTTATTTTAATAATGTGGGCCAAGATCAAGCACTAATTAAATATGAGTATACATAGAGGGTGTTGTTGTGTGTGAGAGAGAGGAATCAAACATAAGTGTAAATATAATTGTATATTGAATACATTGAAAAATAACTTTACAAAAGGTGTATACATAATAAGTGGAGAAATGTATCAACCACTTAAAAACATCAAAAAGAGTAAGTCCCATCTATCTCGACGACTCCTAACCAAGTTAAATACATGCGTAGGAAAAATCATAAAATGGAATAAATAAAACTACACTAACACCCCCTTAAGCATAACTTAGGTGGGTGTTTAACCCTTAATTAAATTTTAGGTCAATTTAATTAGGTGTAAAATAAATAAGAGTTGATTAAAATGATGTCACTATATAAATTTTAACTTAGATTTACAACTCATATTAGATAGAAAGAATTTACATACACCAATCAACCTAACATACAATCAACAACACAAAACAAATGTATAGAGGAACTTATCTTATTTTTATTATTTCTAGAGATATTTGGGAGTTTCAAAACGGTGAAATCGGAAAATTGAACCTAGATAACTTTACAAATACATTTGGGACTATGAATTAACCTAGGCCATACTCGTAAAAATTTCCAATCTATATCGTGTGGTCTTAACCCTTATGTATGGTCTTATACCTATTCTGAATCATCTCTCTGCAACTTTATGGGGTGATTTCCTTCCTATATTTTCCCATCATTGTTAAACCATAGTTATTTCACATGTAGTGAGGATTTTTATGTGGAATGATCACAATCTCAATTCCTAACCATAGATGAAGAGTCCTACAAAGTAAACATAAGGAGTGGGTCATGTGAACCCTCACACACTATTGATGTTGGAACTACTCTAAATATTCCTCAAACCACACATGATTCTCCACCTAACACATGAAATCTAGATAGATCAATCGAATGTTACATTTACTTTGACCATGCTTTTTTTTTACTTGGATCTTACTAAAACACTTGGAAGAGGATGTTTAGATGATTTTAGATGAATAATATGGCTTCCTTGACATGGTTTGTAACTATAGACCAAATCTGGGTATTTCCCTACTTTCTTCAGATGTGTTATTGTGAGATTTAAGAAGATTTGTATGCCTTTTGAAAGTGTGAAGTGAGTTATCTAGTGAATTTAAGAAGATTTTATGCCTTTTGAAAGATGTCAAGACCGGTTGGTATAGTACTAACCAATCATGTTAGAAGGAATGTGCTAAATGAAGTTTGGAGTTGATAAATTAATGTCTACTTTTTGCATTATATTATCAAAGAGTTTCGATGTTATACAAAGTTAATCTAATCTAAATAATGGACCTTGAAAATTACTACATGGGAATAGAGATGTTGTATTTATAATAATAAGACTACATAGTCAAATCAAGGGTTTCCAAAGTGAATAATGTATATTTTAGTGTCTACATTCACCCTTTTAAGTATGAAATTGAAACTTGGATGGTTAAAGGAAATTGTGTGTGTAAACACACTTTTCCTTTTCTTGTATGTTTATTTTACATTTATGTTGTCTTACTTAGTGTTGGAATTCTCCATGATGAACGTGCAACATAGAATGTGTTCAATTTCCATAATATAGTTTGGCATAACTCAAATAAACATTTGAATAGAAAATATTTACATATATATACATATATATACATATATATATATATATATATATATATATATATATATATATATATATGTATATATATATATATATATATATATATATATGTATGTTATATATATATATATGTGTGTGTGTGTATATATGGTATATACACACATATATATATATATATATATTGTGTGTGTGTGTGTGTATATATGGTATATGTATATATATATATATATATATATATATATATATATATATATATATGTATGTATGTATGTATATATATATATATATATATGTATACATATATATATATATTTATGTATATACATTATATATATATATATGTATGTATATATATATATATATATATATGGTTAAAGGATATATATATATATATATATATATATATATATATATATGTATATGTATATGTATATGTATATGTATATGTATATACATTTATATATATATATATATATATATATATATATATATATATATATGTATGTATATACATACATATATGTATATATATATATTTATGTATGTATGTATATATATATACATATATGTATGTATATACATATATCATATATATATACATGTTGTATATACATATACATATATATACATTTACATACACACACACACACACACACACACACACACACACACACACACACACACACACACACACACACACACACACACACACACATATATATATATAAAGTGAAAATATGAAATTATGTAAACAAGGAAAGAATACACTTTTTTTCTCGTGCTTTACTTTTTCTTGGAGATTTTTATTTACCAAAATTTTCCGAAGGATTAGGGGTGATCGAGTACTAAATCGGTGGTGAGGAAAAATAAGTATTGCATACTAACCCAACACAAAAAAAAAAAAGAAGGAAGAGATAAAAGTGCACCCTTACAAGGAAATGAAACCATTTACTAAATCTATTCAACAACTATAATATATTACCACTAAAGTGTAATAAGATAGGAAAGCCTATCCATGTAGATCTTAACTAATTCCCTACTTTTGATAACCCCATGGATCACATTGTTGTAGATGGATTTAGACCCAATTTTGTAAATAAGTACATATAATAGAAAAGAGAATAGGTTCCCCTAAACTCTCCCCATATTCCAAACAACTAAGTATAAACTGAAATAAATGTTGAAATGTACTAACAACACTGAATTAGGAAAGAGAATCATTCCCTCAAGATTCTTGAAATATAATGTGAAATTGTTTTTGGTGTGAAGAAGGAATGAAAAATTTCATGCCCTCTTTCTTGATCTTAACTAAGAAATATTGATGTAAAAATCTACAGAAACACTATTTATATATTTGAAAATATGAAAAATTCTAAAAAACATTTTGAATTCCCCTAGTAATTTGTTTTGGGGGTTTAGGACGATATCATATAGTCTTGAACAAAGTGTACATTTTTGACCACTGTGTTGATTTGCCAAAAGTTTCTTCTTGATTGCATTTCTAAATGCATGTATAATATTTATACCTACATTTGCACCCAAAATTCTTTGTGTTTATTGTAAATGTAGAATAAACCCAAATAGATGTCATTTCTTCTAATGTGTTAAAACCCCATGCAAGCATTTGGCTCAAAATAAATATGTGTGTACTATAGATGAAGATGTCGAAAAGTTGTGGCAAGTGTTGAAGTGGTGGGAACCTTAGAGAACATGTGCCTATAAATGGAAAGTGTTTATGCATGGTGGAAACTATGACATGCAATAACAACACTTCTATTAAAAACTAGGATATTAGTAACAAAATAATTCGAGTAGGAAAAATGTAACATTAGAAGAAAAATAACGACAATGCATAGAATTAAAAATAATGACATACAAAAGGATTTGGGGCTTGAAAACATTGGATGCACATGGTTTCACAATACAATCAAGGACCATAGCTCTATAAAGAAGATCAATAAATTACAAAAATGGATATGCATGACTCCACATACATGGGACACCCATAGTGTTACAAGACAATTAATACACATAGGCCGCAAGAAAATAAAACAAGCAAACATTAACACACACAAGCATGTTTGCATGAAATAAAAGTGCCAAAACATGATAATATGATGTAGTAACCAACATGAGTGAAATATGTGAAACAATAGATGTCTACATTGAAAAACACACATGTGCTAGTCCTATTAGTCTAAAAAGTAGTAAGTATATATAATTGAGCATGTGAAAATGAACTGTAATAGAACAATAACACCTATAGATGTGAAGGTATTTCCCCCAAATGATGAGAATGTAAGGATACATGAATTCTCTTATAAGCATGTACCAATATATATGTCATGCATCCATCTTAATATACTAAGTGAACACATGTGTGTAAATAAGTAAAACATATTATGTATTAAACCAAAGTGACAAACACCACATGTAATGTAAAGTATTAACAACTCAAGTAAAATGCACAAGTCCTAGTTATTTTTTTTTTTACAAATATTTGAATTTTTGTATTATATTAGTGTATAGCTATTTATAAATGATGTGGGTATCACCAAGGCTACCGAAAATCATCCAAGGTGTCATCATGTGAGGCCTAGGGGCCTAGGGTACAATATCATATCATGAAATATGACTCTTGGATACAGGGCATGGGACTAAGAAGAAGAGTGTTTCAAAGTTGAGAATCATTTTTATACGGATAAGAAGGAAGATTATGCTTTGTTTCACGGGAGTATGGAGGTGTTATATCACTCGAGTGTGAGGTGTACATTGCAAGATCTATCCACATGTTCAAAATGAGGGGAGAGGGATCCTAGAATATTTCTAGTTGAGCATTAAAATTGATAGGGGTGAAGATTTAGTAGGCTCATCACATTTGATGCCTTAAAAATTTATAAGATCTTGAATAACGTGACAATAATTTAAGAATGTGTCTAGAAAGTCCATGATGCACTGATGATAATCACAATTGGCATTGACATCAAACTTATTTTCTTAAGGTATACTCATATAAGCAAGAAATAATGGAGGTAGAGATTATATTACTCTTAATAAATTGTTTCAAAACAATGTGAGAATGCCTTGGAAAGTGACTAAATTGAAGATACACACGCTGCAATTGTAGCATGACATGTTACAAGATAACATTAATGATGTCTTTAGAAAGCGAGATATGATATGAGGAGGCTTATTTTTTAATGTGTGTTTTCTTGAGAACTCGAAGTGGATGTAAGAGGAGAGATAGAAACATATTGAAAGGGGATGGGGCCATAAAATCATATGAAGATATTTGTGATGAGAAAATTACATCCCAATGGGTGTTATGGAAAGTTGAGTATTATGAAACTAAGGTTGCTTAATAAGGATATTGAAATTAGGATTCTTGGGGACAATATAACAAGTTACATATAAAATATTAGGGATAACTTGAGTGATGGGGAGTGATAGAACCAAGAACTCTGTAAGGGACATCAGTAAGACTCTCTAATGGTAATAATAGAAGGAGAAAGATAAATAATTTAAAAACCAATATCATGCACAAGAGAGATGGTGCAAACATTAAGCTCAAAATTTGTATCAATTAAAAACATTTCACTAAAGTTATTTTGACATACAATTGTGCATATTATGTAAGCCTATTTCCAATAATAGGTCGAGGTAGGTGTATCTTATGATTATTAACAAAATGGTAATATAGATCCTTTGCAAAGATGGATTAAGTATGGTCGATGAGAGTATCATGATGAATTTGAGTACTATGTATAGACACATAATTTATCTCGAGCAATTTAAATACTTAAATTGTGTTAGTTATACCATTTCCCACAAATTGATGACATATCATACATTTTCTCTGTATTGTCGTTAATTAATTACATTATGTTAGTTAATTAACTCTTCTATCCAACAATGACGCCATTAATGCGACCTTACATCGTTAATCGGCTCCCCTTTCTATCTAGATTAATTATTTATTTATAATTAATTAAACTCCCCTTTCTATCTAGATTAATTAATTATTATTAATTAATTAAGCTTTCATTTCTATCTAGATTAATTAATTATTTCTAATTAATCAAGCCCCCTTTCTATCTAGATTAATTAATTATTTGTAATTAATCAAGTTCCCCTTTCTATCTAGATTAATTAATTATTTCTAATTAATTAAGCTTCCTCTCCTTATAGATCAATAAATCGTCATTTATTTGATTAAATTCCTCCCATAGTCTAAATCATGCTAATTATTCCTATAAAAAACTTTATAATCTTGCACATCTATTAATTAATCTCTTTGATTAATCAATAAACCCTCTCAACTCCCATGAGTCACTAGAGGACAAACTAAACTCTCCTAAAGTAAACTCAACCACTTCTAAACCATGCTTATCTATAGCTCTAACCTAGATTTTCCATTATCCCACATACAATAGGATGCAAAGATTCTTCAAACCATTGGGTTATAAAAGGAACCCTCCTCTAACATTTCTACTTACACCTTGCATGCATATAGCTAATCTATAGGAATTTCATCTTAGAGCATATTTCATTTGAGCTAATAGCCTCATTCTTGCATTTCATCAATTCAAGATTTTGGTCATATGGAGAGAATCAAAATGGTCTTATAACCATACTTTGATGACCCTCCATTCCCAAACCCTTGAAGATCAAACAATCAACTTTGATTTTCATGGATCTATCTAGGTTCATTTAGTGTTTTTGGTGATCTAAAGAGTAGAGATTCAAATGCTTAGCATATTAGTTTTATTTCTATTTCAATTTCTAATGTATAATGTTGGTATTTAGTCTTGTTTAGCTCTTAACACAATGATCTTTGTCTAGTTAGTTCATGTTTTGAAACTATTAAGGTGTTAGTTTCAATTCCATTTACATAGCTAACTAATACATCAATACATATGGCACATCGGTGGGACTTACTCCATTGTCCTTTGGATTTAATTTCAAGTTTTTGTAGTTAAGTTTCAATTTTGGTTACTAACCCTCTTATGTACATGTTGATCTAACTTGTTTTTATTAACTTGTTTTATTGAGTTTACATGTATTGAGTCTTCCTTATGGGTATAAAAGAGGTGAAGTTATGTTAAAATTGGATCTTGATGGGAAAAATTCAAGATTTCTCCATGTTTTCATGTTTAGAGCTTCATTTTTCAACATTCTACATGCTAGTTTTGTCAATTTCTTGAAAATCATAAATTCCTGAGCATGTAGGTTAGTGTTTGATAGTGTTGAGTCTTCTATTTACATATTAATGTGGTGGGTTTCTTTCAAAATTGAATCTTAATGAGAAAAATTCAATTTTTCTCTATGTTTTCATTATTAGATCATAATTTTTCATCATTCTACTTGTTAGTTTTGTCAATTTCTTGCAAATCTTAAATTCTTGAGCATGTATGTTAATGTTTAATAGCGATGAGTATTCCATTCATATATTAATGTGATAGGTTATTGTCAAAATTGAATCTTGGTTGGAAAAATTGACCTTTTTACAGATTAAGGGATGTTTTTTTGACATTTTTGAGTACATGTTAAGTGCATACTTGTGAGCATAAGAGCATATGAATAACCCATCTTCCGAAGGCTATAAATTTTGTTCCCAAACTCAAAATGAGTCCATTTGTTTTGCATTGGAAAGGTATTTGAAGTGAGATATGCAATAAAAACATAAATTCAGGATTTAGACTTACAAAAATTATAGGTTTTCCTTTATTGTAAAACTAGTTATTTTCTAACATGTCTAATGTTTCGATGAATGTTGTATTTCCATGCTTTAATTTATTTAGACCAAAACTTGTGTATGCTATTCTCTTGCACATTTTAGTGATCTTAGAATCAAAAACAACTTTGATCTCTATATTTTTAACATTTGGATTAACTTGGAAATTTGATTATTAATTTTGCTTAAGGGAATAAACCTTTTACAAAGCATTTTTTATGGTCCTTCGATTTGAAGTTTTCTATTTCTATTTAGTTGGGATAAAGTTTTGTATGCTCTTCTCTTGCAGATTAGGGTGATCTTGAGTATCAAAAAAATTTAGTCTTCATTTGATAACATTTGGATAATTGGAAACTTAATCTTTCATTTTGGTTTTAAAGAAATGAACATTTATCAAGATTTTTTATGGTGCATTAATTTTAAAATTTCCTCTACATTTCAATTGGATTATTTGTTGTGTATTCTCTTCTATTTTTAATTTGGATTATTTGTTGTGTATGCTCTTCTTTTACATCCTTGGATGATCTTGAGAATCAAAAGAAACTCTTAATCCTCTTTTAAATAATGTTATTTTCTTGGAGAATTACTAACACTTGAGTGTAGGACCTAAAACCGATTATCAAATAAATGAGTTTGAAACAAAATTTTCTAACTACACATGTGTTGTGGGTTGCCAAACGGTGAGCGGATAAACCACATTAATTCTAAAATATAAAAAACCCCACATTAAAAACACTTGATTTACAAGTTTGGATAAGGGTACGCCCCATACACTTAAAAATAGAACATAACCCCTTTGGCATAAGCCTTAAGCTACAACAATGGGGGTAGTCCTAGGAACCACAAAGTAGTCCACACAAGAGGGAATATTTTGGATGAAACTCGGAAGTTCTCCGCACACCTACTTGCCTAGTATACACATGAAATTTAATGTCAAAGTTATCTGTATCGCGACCTCGGTGAGAACACATGATGAACACATTTATTGCTCACTTTTTTGAAGGGGGTAAAGTAAAGACATGATAATCCTTGGGAAAACTTGGCAAATAAATATCTCATTTAGATAACTTATGACACATAGTAAAGTGGACCACTTAGGAAATTATCTTGTCAAGGAACCAACTTTGACCATATCAAAGCCAATTTGAGTTGAGAGAAATTGCAAAGGAGAAATTTTTGGATTCGTAACCTTGAATAAGGGAGAGTCCAAAAAGTTTGAATGGCACACAATTCATCATGAGGATTGTAAAGCATTATTTTTCTTAGTTTTACTCGCCCAAGATAGAGGTGAAACTCTACCAAAGTAATGCCAAAATATCTTCAACACCAATTCATCTACTTCCTTCACTTTATTTTGAAACTTTTTTGATCAGAAAGAAGAGTAACTACCCTTGTGTTGCTTGATTAATAGCATTTGCCACTATTATGTTTGTTTACACTCATCCATGTTTTGTGGATCGAGTTTTTAAATGTCTAAAGTGTGTGGAGACAATTTCATATCATTGGTAGCCTTTTTGATCTTGATACCCAAGTCAAGATCGTCATCATAATTATGTGTGATTCATCACCTTAATCCTCCTTTGAACTATTATATTGTTTATATCATGTTGCTACAATTTTGGTACTTGTGTAGACACCAAAATTGGGTCACACTCCCCTTGGTCCCCTTTGAATAACCAACTTACACACATTCACCTAACCATGACCCTTATACCCCACATTAACATTAATTTAATTATTTATAATTAAATTAATACCCATCCTCACCCCATTATTAATTTAATTACTTTAATTAAATGAATAGACACCTCACCTAGACACCTCACTTAGACACCTCACCATAGACCTATTCATAGCATGTTTCCATAAATGAATAAGACTTGGTCCAAACCTAAAAATCAAGGCCTATTATTCCTCTAACCACCTTCCCACTCATAAAAGGTAACATCCATTTGGATCCGTGGATAAAGGAACAAACCTGATCCAAAAGATGTGAGATCTGCCATTTTTAGTAAACCTAGGGAATCCTACCTTAACCGACATCGGTCATCCCTAAACCGATGCCGGTCAACCTAGAACTACCGTCGGTTACCATTTATTCACCTTAGTAACCTTTTTTTTGGGTTGGCACATTCTAAGATCAAGGGGATGAGAAGATAACTACATGCGAGCATAACAGAGCCTTTTCACACCTACAGAACATCCATAGCCAACACCAGGACATATCCAGAAGCATTGCACTCGGAAGCATTCCAAGAAGCACTACCGTGGCACCAAACACCATTCTTCTAATCAATTGCTATCACCATCAAACCTACATCACAAGTAAGTGTATCTTCTACTAACATAGTCTATTTTAGTATAATAGCCTTTGTTACTTATGTTATCAATTTATACTTTACATGTTCATTTCCCATCTTCTACCTACTTGTAGACTCAACCATTCCTCTACCCACACCACCAAGTCACCCATTCTCGCCTGCTATACACCTCTGAGTATACTAGAGACCTTTACAAACCTCCATATTCACCCTTCCATCTTTGTTTAGCTTTAGTTCAATCCCCACAATTAGATCTCATTGAGTTCCTTTCACCCCGACCCTACCGACGCCGATTACCCATGATCATCACTGGTCCCTTCTAAACCATCGTCGATTACACCCAACCAATATCGGTCTCGTGTTTTACACATGTGCCAATAATGAGCCAACCTACCTTCTACCAAGTGACCCAAACAACCTAGAACCTGACCCTGACCAGTTCCAACACCCTGACACCTACCTACCCTTCAGATCTAACTATAGCCTAGCCTGTTATGTTAGATTTGCTTATTGTGCTTGAATGAAATACCTAAATCATATCAAATATAGTAGGAATTTGTTTATTTCTCACACTAAGTTGTTTTAAATAGTGGATTGACATCCATCTATGGAGTATCACACTTCCCGGATCTAGCACACGCTAGGCAGTCCACTATCATATATTATTTAACTCTTCTTTTGTGGTCTTGTTTTCTATTTCAGGTAGTTCCTCCTAGCCAAAAGGAAGCTCTCATAGTCAACATTGGATTGAGAAGTTAGAACACACATAACAACCATCAACTGACCAACATAAATAGGTATTCCTCCTCAACCCATAACCCTTATCTATTTCATCTCAATAACGTAAAGAAAATGGTGAAACATTTTGGCATGCCCGGTGGGACCCATTTGAGGTTCCTTGCATTTTTCTTCATTCCTAGGTAAAGATGGTGTGTTTGTTTACTTTCTAAATGTATTCACACTAAATCTCTTTCCCTAGTAATACTCTCTTCTTCTAATTGTCTAAAATAACATCTATTTTCCGGTGCTTAAAACAAACCATTTCTTCTTTCTTGCATTTACATAAGTAGTGAAATAGCATGTTCCTACCTATTCATCATTTGCTTCATCAAACATAATTTTTGATTTGGGTTTAAAATCAATTGCATTTCATCCTTGTATGTTGCATTTAGCTCACATTAAAATGAGGGCAACCTATATGTTGGAAGTCATGCCCAGCTGATGGTTGACACAAAGAATCATAGAAAAGCACTCCCTTTCTTCTTCTTCTACCAAATTGCACAAAATTAAAAAAATACACATCTTCTTAAACAAAATTGTTATCCATATTTTTCCCCCAGATAAAATTGGATCACCCATGACTTCGTGTAGTGAAGAAATTCAAGAAATAACTATGTCGAGTGAATCCATGCTTCAAATCTAGCAAACAGAGTGTAAATGGACTCTAAAATAGAATAGCAGGGTCGGGGAAGGAGAAGACAGTGTCAAAAGAAGCCAGAGGCTCAAAGAAAAGAAATGGTGAAGGCTCAAAGTCTTGGGCTCGGAAATAACTCAGAATGAGCCTCAAAATTGGCTAAGTATGGAGGAGACAACGGATGTTGCCAAGTGTCCAAACAACACATTTCCAAGGATTGAATCCAAGAGGTAGACTCAAATGAGCACCAGGCCCCACGTGTCCCAGGCCCAAAAAGGAGGTAGATTCAATAGCTAAAAGTCAAAGGCAAATAGGCGAGGCCTTAAAAAAGACTAAGTATAGAAGTGCTAATGGAAGCTGCCACGCATCATCGGCTCGTGCATCTCCAAAGATAAATTCAAAAGTGGAGACTCAAACTTGTGCCAGCCCTCCACGTAGATAATGGTCAACAAAATTCAAAGGAGAGTAGACTCAAAATTGGTTAAGTATAAGAGAACCAATGGAAGCATCCATGGGTCTCATTGGCACGTTTTCAAAAGGAAAGTCGGAGGCGAGTTCCCAAATGAGCATGGGATCACCGTGTGTCCCGGAGTTAGAAAAGGGGGAAAATTTGAGAGTTTAATAGTCAAAGTAGAAATAGGCTAAAGAAGGAGCAAAGTGTCAACAAACACCATTTCAAAGGTAAAATTTGGGGTAGGTTCTTGAACAAGCGCTAAGCCTCCACATGTCCAGGGTCAGATTTTTGGCCCTGCTAAGCAAAGGGACTCAGGAAAAATACAAAAGAACCTAAAGAGCTTACGTAGGCCACCACATGTGAATCCGATGCAATTTCAAGAATGAAGATAGGGCCGAATCTCCAAGGTGCACGAGGCCACCACGTGGTCCCTATAGGGTTAGACTCCTTAAATATTGCTCCCCACAACCTTAATATTCAAATGGCCATATCTTTTGATTGGAAACTTAGATTTAGGTGGGAGAGAAAATTTCTAGGAATTTCTTGACACCCTCTACACATTGGAAACATAAAATACCATATTATCATGCCTTTGGTAGGTGAAAATGGGAAAATGTCTTCCAGACCATTAATATAGAATCTAATTTCTCCAACTACTAGATCTAATTCGATATGATATGCCAAGGAACTAGAAGTGACATATTGTGGGTGGATTTGTAGAAGGAATTGATATTCAGTGGTTGAGCTTTCAAAATGGGATATAATGTATCTTAGGGTGGTTGGAGCAGGATTCAAATTCTTCCCTCTTCTCTCTCCTATTCTTCCTATATATTGTAATAGAGGGGCACATTCAAAGTGTTAGTCGTTATTTTTCTTCCCCCCATATTTCTTCCTTAGGGTAGAACACGGAGTATAAGCATCTTCCCATGGTTCTGTAATGGTGTTTTCTTGCCTCTTGCCCACTGATGATGCTCTGTGTAACATTTTGGAGCAATAAAATCTATTTTGTGATGCATCTGTCCATCCTTGGCTTATTTTGTTATCTCTCCTTACCTCTCATTATCGCAAGGTATATTGTGCATATTCGATGTTGTTCACGAGGTTACGGGAGTTGTGCTTAATGGGTTTGAAGTGGTTCTCTGTGTGAAACTTATCTGCAGTTTGGTGCAATCTATCCACCCTCTCCTCTACTCACCTCTCTCCGCTTCGGGTAGTCGGGTATGTGATTTAACCACTTCCTTTTCTGGTGTATCGACACTTAGTGTAGGATATTTCACCCTCTCTCTCTTATCTGTCCCCTTAGAAAGGTTAGATTAGGATAGAATAGGTTATTCTTGCGTTGGAGTAGCTTATGGCGGAGTAAATTAGTAAGTAAGAACAAAGTTTCTCCAAATGTCCATCTTAGGTTTTGTAAGTCCCACAACTTGAGAGATGGTCACATGTTTTTCAATCACCGAATGCCCCACCTCACAATCGGGCCATTTGGGGGTGATGTGATTCTACACTAACATGTTCATCGGGGACCTGAATTTGGATTTAAGAGGTGCAATGTGCATTCACTTCCCTCAAAACTTAGCGAGAGGATGTTGAGAAGGCCTACATTATAGAAGAGACTAGGGGGAAGACTCAATAGGATAGAGATAGAGTGTAGAGCCAAATCCGGAGAAGATGCGGGATAACAAGTCAAGGGGGTCAGCCCCTCCTCCTCATGGTGGACATGGTTCTACATCGTCTTCATTTAGGCCACCATAGTAGCCACCTCGTGATAGTAGCAGCAAATGAGACTTTTCCACCATTCATACCTCCACATAGATTTGGTGCTCGAGAGGAAAAAGTATGGGGCCTCCCCTAGGGGTCCCATTAGGACACAGGGTGCATCGAGAGCTCGAGGCAAGAGGATCTCATTAGCAGTGAGGAGCTAGTCCATCGAGATCATTAGGATCCACAACACACCACTAGAGTACCAACTGGAGCCACATCTCATTGGAGAGGACCAGACAATTGTTATGGGTGTGGTGTTCTTGGACATCATTTAGAGAGAATGCCAATAGAACCTAGTAATAAGGGTAAGGGACTGATTTCGAAGCCTATAGTTGGTGACATGGGATGTAGCCATCGGATATATGTAGCGGTTGAGAACCACCAGGTTGAGCATCAAGGAATTATGATAGAGACTACAGGTAGCATTGGTGGTATTCTACTTCTATTTTGTTTGATTCTAGTTCATCTGATTCCTTTATTGCACCATCTTTAGTAACACATTGTAGGATGGTGGCATTTAGACAGGGCCTTAATTAGGACATCGAGATGGCTTTTGGAGCCAAAATATCTATAGATTCCTTAGTTAAAGAGTGTGTAGTGGATATGGGACCCTTCACCACTACCTCAGATCTTTGTATCCTTCCATTGGGTTCATATGGAGTCATCTTGGGCATGGATTGGTTATCTGCACACATAGCCAAAGTGGATTATTACCATAAAACTATATCATGTACAGATGATTTGTGAGTTGAATTAGTGATAGCCAAAGTTAGGAGACCCATTTCTATCCGCATTATTTCCATTATGCATCTTAAGTGGTGTGCATGACCTAGGTGTCGATTATACACTATTACTGTTAGTGATAGGTTGAAGGATGGGGCTAGTGGACCTTCACTTGATGACCAACCCATTTTGTAGGAGTTTTCTAATGTGTTTCCTAGTGAGCTTCATGGGATGCCTCCCCATATGAGATATACTTCCACATTGACTTGGTTCCAGGAGCAGAACCTATCTCACATGCTCCTTATAGGATGACCACACCTAAGCTTTATGAGCTCATGTTGCAGCTAGAGGGGCTTCTTGAGAAAGGCCTAATCTTTCCAAGTGTATCCCCTTGGGGTACACCGATGATTTTTGTTAAGGAAAATGATGGATCCTTGCGATTATGTGTGGACTACAAATAGTTGAACAAACTAACAATCAAGAATCGTTACCCCCTTCCTTGTATTGATGATTTTTTTGATCAGATGAAGGGGGCCACAATATTTTCTAAGATTGATCTTAATTTCGGATACCATCAGTTGAGGATTGCAGAGGAAGATATCCACAAGTCATCTTTTCACATGAGATATGGGCACTATGAGTTCACAGTTGTGCCTTTTGGTTTGAAAAACACCCCTGTAGTGTTCATGAGCTTGATGAATAGGGTGTTTAGGATGTTTTTGGATCACTTTGTGCTAGTCTTTCTTGATGACATTATGATATACCCATGAATGAGTGTGGAGCATGAGGAGCACCTTTGTAAGGTTCTATAGTGTCTTCATGAGCAAAAACTTTATGGGAACATGGAGAAGTGTGCATTCTTTTAGTTAGAGGTGTAGTATTTGGGTCACATCATTTGGGAAGCTATCATAGTCGATCCTTCCAATATTAGAGCCATTATAGATTGGCCAAAACCCACTAGTGTGACGAGGTGTGAAGTTTCATGGGTTTGGCAGGATACTATAGGATATTTTTTCACGAATTTTCTTAGGTTATGCACCCCATCAATTCCCTTTAGCGAAAAGCGAAGACATTCTTATTGTCGAGATAGATGTGAGCATGTTTTCTAGACACTTTGAAGGAATGCCTTATGACAACACCTATTCTTGCGAGTTCCTAGACCCTTAGGGTGAGTTCTTCATTTGCCTGAGATGCTTTGTTAGGCCCCTAAAATATTGACTAAGTACAAAAAGACACATGAGTGCGCAATTCCTAAGTTCATGGGTGGGTTCACAAGGAGAAGGCGTGAAAGGTAGGGTTCTAGGAGGGATTTAGAAGGACCCGTGATACGTATTTGGTAGAATAAGGTCTTGGGACTTAGCCGTAGTTGACATATTAGGTAGGACACGTGAAAATCATGACCCAATCGCTGCGCATGTAAGTGGATAAGGTGTTATCCTTGTGACAGATTGGCCTAGGAAGGAATATGCCCTGCGATGGAAAGCTTCAGAAGACCATGATGGCAAGGAGTGGAGAGCTCGGGCCGGAGGAGCATGCTCCCATGGGGACCACATTTGGACACTTGGCACCAGATCTCGAAGCCACAAAAAGGTGGATTGGCGGTTCAAGAGGCCTATAAATGTGAGCGCCGTAGAATAATTAGGGGGTGAAGAGGGTATTGAGATAGATATAGGTCAATAGAGAGAAGATATCTACATAAACACTTTAAGAAGTTGTATTGGGTTGGGTAGATAAAATATAGGAGAAGGATGCATCAAGGATTTGGGACTGTAAATTTTATTTTTGAGAGCTAAGGGATGTAAATCCAGTTATGATGTATGATTTTGGTCTACCATACTATGATGTTCTCAGAATGGATCTAATAGATGTAATGAGGTTCCCAACTTATTTAAATATGATCATTATTGATTTGGTCCATAAATATATCTTCATGGTTCATTTCATATATGTTTATGGGATGAGTATGAATTCTTATGAATTTTCCTTTCTATTTTGGTTCAGTCCTATAATTTGTTAAGTATATTTCTTTATGGAATGATTTGCATTGGTCTAGAGTTGTACATTACGAGCTCTATGATGATTTCATGTCTCCTTTCCACTCACTCTCCTTTAGTTCTTGCTATCATAGATGATGTTTCCCACTAAACTCACATAAAGGAGAGAATCGGTGCCCGCGCGTGCCTTGGGTGAGTGCCCACTAGGTGATTGGCCAACGTGCATGGGATCCCCTTGTTCTTTTGTGGGTGTAAAAATGACTACATATTGGTTCTAGTTCCAGGACCTCTTTTGAAGTTGTAGTGGGAAATGAAATACATCATGATCTATGCAATGAGTGATGACAAAGTGTTTAACCTTAGAAGGTGTTAAAACATGGTTTAAGAACATGTAGGATGAATTTTCTCGGATATTCAGCCTTTGGACACGAGTTTTATGCACGTAGATGGGTAGAAGAGAACCTCTACCATGAGTTATATGAAACATTTTTCTGTTGCTTCCTAGTAGAGTTGTATGAATGGCTCTCAATGTATGTATCCAACTCAAGTTGGTATTTTAGATCACGTAAGTGGACCCAATAAGAATACCAAAGGCTAAAAGATATAGATCTAATGTGGACTCGTGTTGTGAATCATTGGTGGAAAAGAGTACGCTAGATATACCCTAGAGTACTCTATTTCCACGTATTCTTTTCCAAAATTTGCTAAGTTTGAATTTTGCGCAGAGCCCAGAGGATCAATTCTATGTTTTATTCCTCTCGGCTATGAAGATCTTGATCATTACCATGAGTTTAGAGGTATTTATGATGACCTGGATAAATTGTTTTGAGTGTTGGGCGAGGAAGATAGGGTGGAGGAAGATGGAAAATACGCGACTAAAAAAAAAGGGAGGAGAGACGACTCAAGTATAGTGAAGCATGTGAAAGGGAGATTACTAGACAATGTGAGGTTACAAGTGTGATGGATGTATGGAGGCAGACGTTGCGGGAAGGATTTGAGGTTCATGTAGAGGATGTGGAACCTGAGTAGTTTGTGCTACCCCATCTTGGTAAGCGTGTAAGAGATAGCCCTTCGACTTCTGATGAGAGTTCACCGTGCGGAGAAAGAAGAGTTGTTGGCATGCATCTAAACCCACCTAGTGACAAGACCCTAGCATTTGGTTTTTCAGATCAAGGAACAAGTATCCTTAATCCAATCGGATTGGTATTGGTGGAAGTGACCGATCACGTCCAGGAGATAAATTTTTCATTTCCTACTTCTATGGATGTGCATACTATTCCAGTATTCAGAGAAATTTTTAGACAATGTGCAAGTACACAAGGTTTGGGTATCGTGTCGAGGAGTGGCAGGGCATACATATGGAAGTGAAAAAGATTACGAGAACATTGGCACGCACTTCAGTGGGATGGTGAAGACACTAGGCATGACCGCTTTAGGCCCATTTTTGGCCACAAGAGGATCTAGAGGTGGAGCTCATGGGGCCCTGGGGCCACAAGAACTAGTGGATCTAGTGGATATGGTGGAGGAAGAAGCATCGAGGAATTCAAGGAAGCTGGATTAAGAGGATAAGGGCCCACCACCTCCTCAAGTATTATTTGAGATGTCTTTACATTTTCCAAATTATAGAGGCATTAAAGATGTTACGGAGCATATTCACAAGTGTGAGCTGCTATGACGTGTAAAGGGGATCACAAACCTAGAATGGAATGCCAGTCAATTTTTAACGATATTTCAAGGGCACGCGCATAGCTGGTATAAGATGTATGACCCCCATCAGATGGTGGTAGATTACACTGCATTGAAAAATGCCTTCCTAGCATAATTCCACATCCCTAAGTTTGAACAGAAGAGCATCAACACTCTTAAGGAGATTCAACAGGGCATGGCAGAGAGTGTGTAGGAGTATGATGTGTGGTTTAAAACTCTCCTGTCAAAATTATCATATGAAATTCACCCTTCACAACATGCTCAATGGTTTTTGGGGGTTAATAACACCATTTAGAAGAGATTTATCTCATAAGACTTTCATAGACCTGCACGAGGCGTTAGAAGCTGCTCTACATGCCGAAGTTGTTGGAAGTGTTGATACTAGTGTTAGCCCATTCCTAGAAGCTCAAATCATTGCTATGGCTAAGCAGCTAGAAAATTTATCTATAAACTCAGCCCATGAGACTCGTAGTGGAATGTGGTGTACAAATTGTGAAGTAGAGGGGCATGCTAAGGATAATTTCCCCTAGAAGATAGTATGCACCGTAGCAGTAGATTGTGAGATTTGTCATGGGGACCATGATGTGAGTAGATGTCCCTTGTTGCAAAGTGCACAATCCGAAAGAACGTATCTTTTTCACTTTATGATCTCGTACTCTACAACCCATGATACTAAGAATTGTAGGCTTATTGACCAGATCCATGAGGCCATTGGTCATGGTGTGTGCTGAGACCAGCCTTGTTAGTATTTCTAAGGGTGATGACCGACGTTATGAGGAGTGCGCAGATGGAGGTGCGGAAGATGGTTTCATGGAGGATTTTGGGGTTGTGAAAACTGAGGAGGAGGGAGAAGTGAGTTCCTGTGGGGAACATGTTACAATTGTGGATCTATAGAGCATTATAAATGAGAGTGTCTTGATCTATTACAATGCTTGTGGTGTGGAAAAAATCACAAGTACGAAGAGTGTCTAGAACTCTATGAGAATATGAGCAAAGAACACCTAAAGGATAAGGGTCTTGCTATGGTGAGCATAAAAAGGGTTGATTCACAATGGATGCCCTAGAGTGGCGTGACAATTAGAGCTGGAAACTGTACTAGTAACAATGGGTGCGAGAGGCCACATGCGCTAAGGAGATGCCCAAACCAAGGACATTAGTTTCCAAAGAGGAGGTACCACATGGAAAGTATTTGGACCTTGCCCATCAAAAAGAAGTATACTAGGAGACTATGGACATGATTAGGAGTTTACAAGGGGAGATACAGTGTCTCAAGGAGAAATCGAGGTAGGTGGGGCAGCAGAAGGATAATGAGGTTCCAAGAAGTGACCTGGATGAGGTCAAAGAAGTATGTAAAATGTTAAGGCAAGAGAATATTATTCCCTTGTTAGGAGAATGGATGAGGGAGAAAGTACCATGTGCTGGAGCAAAGAGCACAAGAGATAGGTTTTACATGTAAACCTTTCTCCACACATCCTTGAGTATGACAAAGAAATTACTCTGAATGTAGTTGTTGATGGATGGCTCTTGAGAAATATCCTCATCGACATAGGAGAAGAAGTGAATGTTATTACCTTAGATTCTTGGCGTGCAGATGGGAAGGCCTGTATTATAACAATCTTTGAATATATTGTATATGGCGAACAAGATGAAGGCAATGCCCATGGTGTCTTAAAATATGCATCTATCACCATTCATGGGGCCAAGTTTATTGGGGACTTTGAGGTCATGGCACTCGCTGAGGTAGAAAATTTCCTAGCATTGTTTGGGTGCCCATGGTGTTACAAGAATAATGTTGACATAAGGTTTAACAAAGGATATATCAGTTTGAAAATAAGGAAGAATGGGTAATCATCCCTTTAATAGATGGGAAGTCGGCACCTACATAGAGCCGTTGGGAGAAGAAGTCCTTGATAGAATATACATGCGCTCAATCAAGAGATCCTGAGATAATTCACCCTACAGAAGGAGTTATCTAATTTGAGGATGCCCAGTTTGTGAGTGATACCACAAGCATAGCATGTGACAATTGGGCACACGGGACCTATGAGTTGATTGGATGACATTTAAGAGGATTGGTAACCAAGGTGACAAAGGCATGTACATTCGACACCTAGGAGGAAGAAAACTACCAAGTTACTTAGGAGGGGCTAATCCGGAAGATTTCTTGCGAGAAATGGAGGCCCATTGGAGAAATGAAAAGGAAAGAAGAGAAATTCTTAATTACAACCTACTCGGGACTGTTGCGTCGTTGGTGGGCGACACATCGGGAGAACCTCTTGGAATGGCGTGAGGTGAGAATTTCCTTCTCTATAAGGTTTTGTAGGAGCAACGTGCCCACGGCTATAAAATACTACCATGGTAAAGAGACCACTTCCTTCCATATCCAAGCATGTGATTCAACCTGGATGGGAAGCACAAAAGCCTTGCCACCTTTATTATGGGTTCACAAGTTTTACTCCACCCTACAAGGTTATTTACAAGCATGGTATATCCACTCAGAGCCACATCATCAAACCGGTAATTGGAACAAATTGACGACGGATATCATTCAAACATTCGAGTATCGGAGTACAAAGCCATCAATACATAAGGCATTGTAGGTTATCGAGCACCTTACAATGGGAGATAGTGCTATGGCGGAGGATAGAATACAAGAATTACTAGGTGAACTTAGCCTAGAGGCACGCTTTGAAGAAGAATAAATGAAAGAAATACAACTTGAGCGCGCGTGTATGGAAAAATAAAAAGGTAAGATGGTGTATATTATTGATGGGGAAGAGGAGGAAAGCTTGGATATTAACCATTCTATGGGGATGCGTGAAGTCATAGATAATGCTGATGAAAGGGTGTGCACCTACCATAAACCTTTAAAGATGAAAAAATTTAACATCGGCTCAGAAGCGGAACCCAAAGAGGCCATCATATGAGACTATTGGTCAGAGAAGGAAGTCTCCAAGATCATTGATATTTTACGTGAGTTTGAGGATTTATTCTCGTGTGGGTATCATGAACTCAAAGGTGTTCACCATTCATTGGGGGAGATGATAATTAAGTTGAAGGAGGGTATGTGCCAAGTCCTGGAAGAGACAATACTAAATGAATCCTAACCTACGTGTGAAGGTCAAGGAAGAAATAGATAAGATGATAGCATCGGGCATCATTGAAGCTGTTGAAGAGTCAGAGTGGATAAGCCCAATGATAATTAGCATCAAGAAGGATGGAAGGATAAGGATCTACATGGACTATAGGGAGTTAAATGTGGTTTGTGTCATCGATCCTTTTCCAACCCCCTTCATTGAAGAAATTTTGGAAGGAGTGGCTGAGCGTAAAATCTATTCCTTCACAGATGCATTCTCGGGCTATCACCAGGTAAGAATTACAAAGGAAGACCAAGAGAAGATGACTTTCACAACTGAGTGGGGAAGCTTTGCATATACGGTCAATCCTTTTGGGTTAAATAATGCACATGTTGTTTTCTTTGCACATTGTGGTATAGAAATTTGATGACTTCTTCCACAAATTTCTTTAGGTTTATCTGGATGATTGGACAATATATGGGTTAGTAAAAGACCATTGTGACAACTTAAGATTGATGTTTGAGATATTTCGGTAGTTGAGGATATCCCTCAACATTAAGAAGTGTGTCTTTTCGACCCTATTCAGGACATTATTGGGAACATCATATGTAAAGAAGGCTTTCTAGTAGATCTTGCCAAAGTTACAAGTAATTATGGATTGGGGAGCCTACTAGTCAAAGTGTAGTGCGCAGATTCCTTAGACACATAGGTTACTACATGAAGTTCATCAAGGGATATGCCAAGATCATCGCGCCCTTAGAAGAGTTACTTAGACATAAAAGTGCCTTCCATTGGGGAGAGGCACAATAGAAGGCATTTGACACTTTAAAGGATAGGCTTAGCGCGCCCATCCTATGTTTCCCTTCTTAGGATAAGCCTTTCCATGTTTAAGTGGATGCCTCAGAACCACCATTGGAGCAGTACTTGCATAGCCTGATGAAGGGATTGTTGATCATCCTTTATGCTTTGCAAGTAGGAAGTTGACACCAGTGGAGCAAAATTATACTACAACTGAAAGTGAGGCATTGTCGATGATCTATGAACTTCACAAGTTTAGACAGATTCTTTGGCAACCCTTTTGTATTTTACACTGACCATATGGCATTGAAATATTTAGTGAACAAGATTGTTCTACAAGGGCACATATGTCGGTGGGTACTATTGTTCCAAGAATTCAAGTTCACAATGGTTTTCAAACCAGGAAAATGTAATTCGAACGATCATTTGTCTAGAATTGATTCAGGGGAGGACGTGCAAAGCATTGAGGATACCATGCCAGATGCACAACTATTTAGTTTGGTGGCACACACCATCGACTTAGAAGATATTGTGGTATTTATCAAGACATGAATAACACTTGTAAGGAATGAAGACATTGGATAAAAATAGTTAGCTATACGCATCATGCCCTACATGTTGATTAGTGGGGATTTATACAAATTAGGAAATGATGAGATTATGCACTGGTGTGTGCTAGAACATGAGCACCTAGCCATAATAGAAGAGGCACACGGAGGTAGTGTAGGTGGACACTATGTAGGAGATGCAATTGCATGCAAGATATTGATGGTTGGATTATCTTTGGGAGACACTATATCAAGATTGTAAGAAGTGTTGCAAGGTGTGTGACCAATGTCGCCGCATTGGCAAACCAGGGTGAAGAGATGAAATTCCTTTACACCCTATTCCCAGTGCCAATCCATTCGAAAAATGGGCTATAGACTTTGTAGACCCTATTACGCCCAAATACACATAAGACCAGGTCACGTTGTATAATCACATACATAGATTACTTGACAAGGTGGGCAGAGGCAATCGTATGATGAAAAAGTGGCATGCAAGCATGGGAATCTACAAGTACCTCTTCGTCGCACTCCGACATCCCGAGGTCATGTTGAGACAAGTCGGTGAATGTTGAATATGAGTGGATATAGACAAGCTAATCGGGTAATCTTATATCCTCAAGACACAATAATGGAATCTACGAATCTAAGGCGAAGAAGCCCTGTTGTCAAAAATTCACCCCCGAGTAATTTTGATAACATGCATCGAAATATTCAAGTCCCGGGGAAAATTGATTGATTCACGGCAAAGAATCATGTTTTAGGGTCCCCTCGAGAATTTTCTAACTCCCCTGGCCGAAGAAGGAAAGAGCAAGCTCTGTGAAAATGTAAAAAAGTTGTAGAAGACAGGAGGCTCGGGCTAGGGAAAATTGTGAAAATCGGCTAAGTCCTAGTCCTAGGAGCAGTGGAACATTTGGGACATCGAGGTGCGGATCGGCCGAAAAGCTTCCAGGCGGCCCGCGAAGCAAAGGGACATCGGGACAATACGCGGTGGACGCGGAAAGCGGGTTCGGTAGAAGGAGAGGAAAATTGACTAACTACTTTGGGACATGTGGGATGAAGGAACGTGAACCGGCCTGGGTTCGGCAAGAAACGGGAACTTTCGCACTAAGCATTTGGGACATGTGGGACAAAGGGATGCGTGGGATGCGGATAGCCAAGGAGTCGAAAGCCAATCAAGCAACGCCATGTGTCATCACCGAATGAGGGATAAGTAAGCCCATTTCGGGCAGATCGGGAGTTTTTGTCCCAAATAGTTTGGGACATCCGGGACATAAAGACACGAAGGGACACGAAAAGCCGGCAGAGACCCACGGACCAATCAAATCATGACATGTGTCACAAGGAGAAATTCCAAAATTCAAAGGGTGAGGTTTCGAGCACTGACCCGAACCAATGAAATAGTGCCACGTGTCCAAGTTTAAGGGGCCCACAAGGAAATTTCAAAGGAAAGCTCGCGAAAGGTGGAGGGAGAGAGAATTGCTTGGTGAATCGAGCCGCCACAAGTCATCCAAGTGGTAGAGCGCGGGGAAAGTTCAAATATTTTTCCCGCCCGACTGTTTTTGCCTGTTTTGCCCTAAATCTTCAGATCGCCATAACTTTCGATCCAGAGCTCGGATTTTTACATGTTTTTTATATCAATGGAAAGCTGTTGAAATTTCTACATGATTCGGGATCAATCTTGAATTTTGGTGTAGTCTAGAGAGATAAAATTAAGAAACACCTCGCATGAAATAACAAAGCAGTGAAGTAATGCTTCAACAACCAACTTTAATGCAACAGACGGTACCACGCTTCATTGGAAACACCCGGCATTTTCCGAGATCCGCTTCTCGCCATAATGAGATGATTTTAAATGTGACCTAAAAGTGGTTGGGGCAGATTTTGGGTTTCCTCTCTCTTCCCTCTCTCTCATTCTTTCTATATATTGTAAAGAGGGGCTTCTTAAAAAGGTCAAACATTTTTTTGTTTTGCTCCTCCCTTCTTCTCCTATCAAAGCGAATTTGTGGAGTTCGAACCTCTCATTTGAAACCTGTAATCACGACTCTGCCGCTTGGCATTCAGCAGTGTATTGTATCAATCTTTGGAGCAAGTAATACATGTCTCGTGGATGATTCTCAACCCTCTCTGTGTTCATTTTTGCATCCTTCTCGGTCTTTCACTACAAGTTTTGTTATCGTGCACGACCTTATATCACATTTGAATGGTCTGTGTTTTGGAAAAATAGGTGTTCTTCATTCCTTGGTGCATCACCTCCATTATCTTAGATTTATTTTTATGCATCTTCTTACCTTGTCTCCTTGGTAGATTAGATTAGGTTTCGAGCAAAACCTCTCGCATTTTTTGTGTGCATCTAAACAAAGGAATAGGAACGACCTTCTCTATAGATTCATTTCTCATTTTGCAAGTCCCACACTGGAGAAAGGATTCAATGTTATGCAATCACACTGGATGCTAGTATGATCAACCTAGAAGCCTGATCTGCATCCAGGGGTGCTGTGATTTTGCACCAACAGTTTTGGCACACCGGTGGGAACAAAGGTCTCATTTTTGCTTTGCAGCAAGTTGATGTGCATCTGCTGCAATTTTTTACTTGAAAAGAGCTATTATATGCATATCCGCGACTCCACTGGGAAGAATCAATCTGGTTTCAGCAAGACAGCCGAAAACTCATGAGAAAAATCACCACAAGGTCAAGAGTTGGAGAAGAAGAAGTGCCGTTCAAATACCTCGCAATTATCTCCAAGAAGAAGGCAAAGAGGAAGAAGGATTCAAAGGTCTCCATCTCCACCAAACAGAACTCTCTCAACTCCTCCACCCAGTATGCCTTTCATTCAGTCAACAAGGGTTTTAAGACCAATCGAGAATGGCTCAAAACAATCCCTACATCAACTTCACAGCAAAGAACCCACTTTCTCTCAATGCGCAACATCCAGGTCCCTATTGCGGCCTTGAAGAACATTCCCTACTTCACTGGAGAAAATCAGATGGCAAGGTGATCATGTTAAAGATATTGCTAACCTTTGTGCAATTCATGAGATCAATGAAATGCAAGTGGTCATCAAGTTCTTTGGCATCTTCATTTAAGGGTAAAGCATTGCAATGGTTTAGGAGCCTCGAGTGGTTCTATCACAAATGGAATCGTTGTGTATTGCACTTCACGAGCAATTTGGAGAGAAGGGAGACACCTTGTCTCTTTTGGAACAATGACAACTATCAAGAGATCCCCCAACGAGCGGTGAATGACTTCAACTTCAGATTTCAAAGGTCTTGGGATAGGATTCCATAAGCGGCAAACAGAGCCAACAAGCAGAAGGTGCTTTTCTATATTACCTTAAAGCTTTGAATTCGATATTTCTATGTTAATTCAATCTATGGGAGGCAAAACCTTACTGTTGCTTTATAGCATTGCCATTAGAGCGAAAACCTGTCTTATTCAAGCCTGGTAAAGCGGCTCCTAGGCCTCCCATGCCCTTGTATCCAAACTTAGAAAATCCAAGCACTAGTCAAGCACCCACTTTGGCTCTGTCCCCACCCCTAGAAATCAAAGTTCAAGTGAAACTTCTACTTCACCCTCTAGTGCTTCAAATGAACTCCAAGAGGTCATGAAACATTCTGCAAAGTTTGGGAAATGAGCTGGTTACTATCAAGAGGCAACAAGCCCAAGGTTTGAGACCTTCTTATCAACCTCAAGCTCACCTAATAGGCAGCCATACCAACCACAAAGACCACCTAATCCACTGCAAATACGAATCAAACAAGGCCTCCCGCCAATAAACCATTCCACCCTATAATCCAAATGCCATATACTGTCTCTAAGGCATTGGTACCAACACATAACAACATTGCCCAAGAGTATGATTGGTGTTTTCCATGTAATGAGCCTCATAATCAATCCATGTGCTTTAATAGTGCTTTGACTCAAGCATTAATGGTAACAACTACCTTGGTGTGGAGGGTGAGAGCATCAAGGAAACATCAACAATAAGAAACATTCCAACATCAATCAGCCCCAAATGACACCACATTGGTAAATTGGCAAGCGGAGGATTTCGTGGCATGAATCAGCAGTTTCTCAAGGTGTTGCAGCCAACACAAGGTCAAAAAGGAGAAATTTGGGTGAAGAATGACCATTAGCCCCTCCCAATCCACAACCTTCCATGGCTCCACAAATGATTGGCAAGCAAAGTCTAGTTTCAAATGCACAAGGGCAGCCAAGAATGACCTCTAGGCCAACTCAAATGCCAAGCTGTTGTCTTTGCCCACGTGCAAAGAGTAAATATGTTTGCCAAGGGACAGCAGAGGAATCCTTCATCACCATTTAGTATCATTGATTAGATGAAGAAGACAAATGTTAATATATCAATGTGGGAATCCCTATCTATCCTGTGCCAAAGAGATTTGCTACAAGTTACCATGAAGAATTGGACAACTTCGAATCAACAAGTTCGGATGAAAGAAAAGTGCTTATAAATGCTGCCACTGAAGGAAGCCATGGAGGACAACAAGGTAAAATGTTGAAGCCCCTCCTTTCTATGTTTCATTAATCATGGAAATCAGCTAGTACATAATCGCATGATAGACCCGGAGCAAGTAGTTCGTCATGCCCAAACAAATAGCCTGATCGCCTAGGGCTCCAATATGAAATAACATCTAAGGGGGTAGTACAACTAGATGGGACAGCAATAACAGCTTGGAGTGATTAGAAATTTGAGTCTTACCTTGCACGCATGTCCAAATATTGTTGTTTTACAAGATGTATCAATCATAGACCTTCCACCACTCTTTGCCCTTTGCTTGTCAAGGACTTCACTGACAAGATTGGGGGATATTTGTCTCATTGATTGGTCACACATGATGTTCGTAACGAGGTATGGAACTAAGGCTACAATTAAGTCGAACCTATTGCAAACTTCCATATTGAGCCTTACTTTCCAAGTCGATTAATGCCAATGCGCAGAAGATTTGATCAAGAAGATCACCCAAGCATCGATGAAACTCGACACCAAGGTTGGAAGCATCCCGCATTTGACTCTTGATGAATGGGCAAGCAAGGTGCATGCTTTTGATCCTTATCAAGAAATAGAAGAATCGAGCTAGGAGTTTATTGTTTACATGAAGAGAACCAACCTCTCCCCAAAGATCACCAAGCCGATCATAAAGACAAGAATGAAGTATGGCAATTGTTCTTTGATGGGTCAAGGAGTAGACAAGGTGCATGAGGAGGAGCTATGCTCATTTCACCTCAAGGTATAAGGTATTACTCGGCCTTCGTTTTCAGTTTTCTTGCTCCAATAACACTACTCGAATATGAAGCCTTGGTGCAAGGGATGCATTGGGCAATCAAGAAAAAATAAAGAACTTGCAAGTCTTTGGGGACAAGTGAATTGATTGTAAATCGGGTCAAGGGACAACATGCTACCAATAATGATCTACTCAAAGTGCTACAAGAACAGGGGTGGGACCTCATGGAAGATTTTAAGGGTTTTAGCATCAAAGCCATTCCTAGGAGAGAGAATCAAGTCATTGGCAGCGAGGCTTGCAAGTAAAAAGGGGCAGCCTTTGACATTGTGGAAAACATTCAAAAGACAAGGTACACTAACATCCACGTGATTGTGAGGCCTTCAGTGCCGGATAACGATGTCGATTGGCAAGTGTTTAAAAATGACCAGCAAATCATCCATTTCTTACAAGAAGAAGCTGAGTTCTCACTAAGAATCAAGAAAAGTTAGAACAAAGAAGTATGGTGACCAAGTGATCTGTGAGAACCTGACAAGCTACCCAAGGACTTATCACTTTGGAGTCCATTTTTAACCCCAATGACCGAGTTTAGAAAGGAGAAAGCAAACATTCTGAGTCAAGAGAGAGGATTCAAGTATCCATCTTGATAGAAGAGAGCAAACCATTGCAAATTGGAAAGATGACAACCGAACAAGAAAGGTATGAGTTCATACTGGTTTGTGTCAAGAGTTCACGACATGTTTGCTTGGAGCTATGAAGACTTGAAAGGTTTCAATTCCAACTTAGCTCAAAGCATACCATCGAGTTGGATCCAAATACTAAGCCTGTCAAAGCGTAAACAGAGAGCGATCAATCCACACATGGAGCCTCTCATGAGGAAAGAATTGGACAAGTGATTGAGTCAAGAATCATATTCCCAATCAAACATTCTAGTTGGGTTGCCAACTTAGTTCTAATGAAAGAAGAGTGGAGAGATGTGGGTTGTGTGTCGACTTCGAGAGATTTGAATAGAGCCTCTCTCAAGGATCATTATCCACTCCCTTCCATGGAGAAAATATTGCAGGTCGTAGCTGGTTCGTAAAGGTTTTCACTACTTGATGGCTACTCGGGTTACAATCGATTATGGTGAAAGAGGAAGACCGATTCAAGACAGCCTTCACAACCAAATGGGGCACATATGCCTACAAGAAGATGCCATTTGGCCTATCAAATCCGGAGCCACTTTCCAAAGGGCAATGGATATGGCATTCAAGGGTTGATCAATAAAATAGTTCTGATATATCTTGATGACATCACCGTATTCTCCAAAATGCGGTGAATCACCTCTTCCATCCGAGGTAGGTATTTCGGAGGTGTAGAAGATTTGGGGAATCATTGAATCCAAAAAAATGCATATTCTTGGCTCATGAGGGAAGGCTTTTAGGCCATATTGTTTCAAAGGAGGGATTGACGATTAACCCGTAAAGAGTTGAAGCAATTCGAAGCGTTGTCATTGCCAAGTCACAAGAAGGCTCTTCAAAGCTTCTTGGGAAGAATCAATTTTGTCCGCAGATTTTGTTCCAAATTTGCAGCTCTCGTAAAGCCAATAACGCCGATGTTAAAAAAGAGCATGGCATTTAAGTGGACATCGAAGGCAAGGCAAGTTTTAAAGCAATAAAATAGGCTATATCTCAAGCCCCCTCTCGTCAATCCGAGACTTCTCCAAGGATTTCATGCTATACGCCTTTGGTGGTGGAGACACAATTTTTGCAATCCTGGCACAACAAAACAAAGAAGGATTAGAACAACCAGTTGCTTTCTTTGGTCAAGGCTTGGAGGAATACGAAACTAGGTACTCTTTCATTGAAAAGCATGTACTTGCGGTGATCGGGAGTTTGAAAAATTCAAGTACCGGTCTCAAACAACAAAATCCAATTATTGGTGTCTCACGCTGGTGTCAAGGACTTTCTCCTAAACAAGGATTTAAACGAGAAAAGGGCAGGTTGGATCACTCGGGTGATGGAATATGATATTGAAATCAGAGTAACCAAACTGGTTCGTGGCAAAGGTTTGTGTGAGCAGCTCGCTTCCAAACAACCAGACGGCTCAGAAGGTGAAGAAGACGCTCCTGCTACTACAGGATGGTCAAGAACAGGAAAATGATGATGTGCCCACTCCCTGTTGGACTCAGAATATGATACATTTCCTACAGACGGGCCTGTGCCCTCCAAAAATGAGCAAAGCAAAGAGGAGGTACTTTAGATTACAAGCCATTCCATATGTGCTTGTTGATGGTGTTTTGTTTAAGAAAGACATCAATGGTGTTCTATTAAGATGCATTGGGACAGGTCAAGTTGAGAGGATCTTACACGAGTTCCATGACGGGGAGGCAGGAGGCCATTTCGCCCCACGAGTAACAACTCTCAAAATCATGAAAGCTGGTTACTATTGGCCTACTGTATTCAATGATTGCTACTCATGGGTTAAGAAATGCAAGAAATGTGCATTCTTCACAGGGAAAGGAAGGTTAGCAGCACTGCCCCTTCATCCAATTTTAGTAGATCAACCATTCATGCAATGGGACTGGACTTCATTGGAGTCATCAATCCCACTCCGAGTCAAGGCCACAAGTGGATTCTCACGGCGGATGACACTATTTCCCCAAGTGGACCGAAGCGCGTAGCGCTCAAAGAGGCAAGTGAGTCTAACATACTAGACTTTTATGAAGAAATATTAACCGGAGTTGTGTGTGCTTTAGCCACTATCATATCAGATAATGCATTAGCATTCATAGGTTCAAAGATTACAGAATGGGCTGTCAAGAATGGAATCTATTTGAGCACCTCTTCAAATTATTACCCACAGGGTAATGGACAGGCAGAGTCCATGAACAAAAAGTTGCTAAGGATCATCAGAAGGACTCTGGATGAAAACCAAAGGACATGGCATACCAAGCTAAAATCAGCATTATGGGCTGATAGGATAACTCCCAAGAGATCTACAGGTAACTCTCCATTCAGGCTTGTCTATGGAAGAGAGGCAATCTTGCCCATATCACTTGAGTTGCCAGCATTGGAGCTCATGAAGCAGTTGGAGTTGTCTGAGTTCAAACCAATGGAGACCAGGTACGCAGAGTTGATGGAATTGGAAGAAATAAGAGAACATGCAGCCCTGATGATTGAAAAGGATCAGGCCTTAGTAAAAAGATGGTTTGACAAGAAGGCAGGAGCGAGGACCTTCCAGGAGGGGGACCTAGTTCTGAAATGGGATGTAGATCGGGCAAAACCTGGAAGGCATTCCAAGTTTGATGCCATTTGGAGTGGCCCCTACATGGTCACAGGATGTAAGAATAGCAATGCCTTCCAATTGTCTACTTTGGACGGAGAAGAACTCCCAATTCCAGGTTAACGGAATCTATCTTAAACATTGCTACTAAAAAGGAAAAGGTTTACCCTTGTAAATATTAGTTTAGATTTTTAATTCCTCTAAGTGCGTATGCACATTGTCTTGTGGTAGTTAGGTTTCTGTTTCCCTAAGTGCTTTGGCACAGTGTTTGTTGTTGCTCCTAGGTTGGATTTTGCGCATTTCGAGCGCTCTCGGCGAATGAGTTGTAATATCGGGAATCGAGTTGGTTTCTGTGTCATTACTCCATGCCCAATGGATTGTTAAAGGGCCATTGATCTTCTACCTAAGCAGCTTAAGTTGAGTGACATTGCATTGAAGTCGCTAAACCGTTGTCAAAAATTCACCCCCTGTAATTTTGATAACATGCATCGTAATATTCAAGTCCTGGTGAAAATTGATTGATTCGGGAAAAGAATCATGTTTCTAGGGTCCCCTCGAGAATTTTCTAACTCCCGGCCAAAGAAGGAAAGAGCAAGCTCTGTGAAAATGAAAAAAGTTATTGAAAGCATGAGCTCTCGGGCCGGGAAAATTGTGAAAATCGGCTAAGTCCTAGTCCAGGAGCAATCGGGACATTTGGGACATTGAGGCGCGGATCGGCCGAAAAGCCTCCAGCGGCCCGTGAAGTAAAGGGACATCCGGGGGGACAGAAGTACGCGGCAAGGATGCGAAAGCCGGGCTTGATTCTGGTAGAAGGAGAGGAAAATGACTAACTACTTTGGGACATGTGGGACGAAGGAACCAACCGGCAGTTCGGGTTGAAACAGGGAACTTTCGCACTAAGCATTTGGGACATGTGGGACAAAGGGATGCGTGGGACGCGGATAGCCAAAGGAGCCAAAAGCCAATCAAGCAACGCCACGTGTCATCACCGAATGAGGGATAAGGAAGCCCATTTTGGGTGGATCAGGAGTTTTTGTCCCAAACAGTTTGGGACATCCGGGACATGAAGACGCGAAGGGCACGAAAAGCTGGCAGACCCACGGACCAATCAAATCATGACACGTGTCACAAGGGAGAAAGTCCAAAAGTCAAAGGGCGAGGTTTCGAGCATCGACGGCCGAACCAATGAAATAGTGCCATGTATCCAAGTTTAAGGGGTCCACAAGGAAATTTCAAAGGAAAGCTGCGGAAAGGTGGAGGAGAGAGAATTTCTCAATGAATCAGAGCCTGCCACGTGTCATCCAAGTGGCAGAGCGTGGGAAAGTTCAAATATTTTTCCCGCCGACCTGTTTTTGCCTATTTTGCCCTAAATCTTGAGATCGCTATAACTTTCGATCCGAGCTCGATTTTCAGTGTTTTTTATATCAATGGAAAAGTTGAAATTCTCTACATGATTTTGGGATCAATCTTGCATTTTGGTGCATTCTGGAGAGAGAAAATTTAGAAACGCCTCTGGCACGAAATAACAGCAGAAGTAATGCTTCAACAACCAACTTTAATGCAGCAGATAGGTTCGCCGCTTCTATTAGATGCCCGCCATTTTTCCAGATCCGCCGCTTCTGCCATAATGAGATGATTTTAAATGCAACCAAAAAGTGGTTGGGGCAGATTCTGGATTTCCTCTCTCTTCCCTCTCTCATTCTTTCTATATATTGTAAAGAGGGGCTTCTTAAAAAAGGTCAAACATTTTTCTGTTTTGCTCCTCCCTTCTTCTCCTATCAGGCGAATTTGTGGAGTTCAAACCTCTCATTTGAAATCATGTAATGACGACTCGCCGCTTGGCATTACGTAGTGTATTGTATCAATCTTTGGAGCAAGTAATACATGTCTCGTGGATGATTCTCAACCCTCTCTGTGTTCATTTTGCATCCTTCCGGTCTTTCACTACAAGTTTTTTGTTATCATGCACGACCTTATATCACATTTGAATGGTCTGTGTTTCTTTGGAAAAATAGGTGTTCTTCATTCCTTGGTGCATCACCTCCATTATCTTAGATTTATTTTTATGCATCTTCTTACCTTGTCTCCTGGTAGATTAGATTAGGTTTGAGCAAAACCTCTGCATTTTTGTGTGCATCTAAACAAAGGAATAGGAACCCGACCTTCTTTCTAGAGATTCATTTCTCATTTTGCAAGTCCCACACTTGGAGAAAGGATTCAATGTTATGCAATCACATTGGATGCTAGTATGATCAACCTAGAAGCCCGATCTCGCATCCAGGGTGTCTTGTGATTTTGCACCAACAAGGCCCTCCTAACTTGAATTGGTGTAATGGTTCGTTTGGATATAATGGCTGTTCGGAGGCTCCAATCAATGTCGAGATCTACCGAGATCCTGTTTCTTGGTTGTTGGATACGTGGGAAGTGACCTGTGGGAGCTTCGTATATATATCTCTAGACAAGGTCATGAAAATGGTGATGGGTGGCTTAGTGGATTTGTAGTTAACTATGGGTGATTTTCTGGTCTAGCCTGAAAATATTAGATTGATTGGCTTCTATATTTAATACGAGAGAATGCGTGATGATATCTAGTGGGAGTGGTGAGGATCTAAATACCGGCGTTCTCAACCCGGTGTCAATAATTAACTAATTTGTAGTCCCGTTGGGTTGTGAGAATTTGGGATCACAACCAGTGAGTTCGTGGTTGTTGTGGACTGTTATGGTCATGTGAAGAATCAATCCCTTCTTCCAATTACCCAAGAATCGTATACCTTTTCAGCCTCTATGTTTAGAACTAGAAGTTGTATGATTTTCTCAAAATACCTTATAGGTGTTCTGGCAACTTGAATGCGTAAGCTAGTATCTATGTCAATGAGGAGGTCTCCTGCATCAGGTTGTGGAACTAAAGGATTGCAACCAAAAATTTGTTCCCTTTCGAATCCTTGCACGGTCATTTAGATGTTTTATCAAGGCAGTCTATAGTTAGGATGGTTTGACCAAAATGTGTAAGCTTTGTCGTCTTCGATATTTAACCCTCTCAGTTGTTCACTAATTGCTTGTAAGTTTGTTGTTGCTCGAAAGACCTGTATCCTAAGGTCTTGATCTATATCAACTAATGTCATGGGTAGATTTGGTTGAGGCACTATTGATTCAAATATGTACTCTCTAGGCTCCCTAGGTCCTATGATTGTCATACAAAATGATTCAACTTTTAACTAATTTTAATAAACTCCGACTACAAAAGAAATATTTACACCATGCAAGCATTATTCTATTTTATTATATTTTCAATGACGTATTTCAACGAAATTAAAGAGCAGAGATACTCTAGTATATTTAGAAAGATGAACAACTAATCTAGCAACATAATTTAAAACAAACAAAGTATCCCGGTGTGGCTATTTTCTGTATAGTTGAGATTTTATCTAAATATCTAAGCATATTTATATTAAATTGAAAGGCTCTCAATCCTACCTTAGAAGTGAGGAATGAATCATAGTTTCTCATAAACTATCAATCCCCACAATGTCCCGACAATATCGAAAGCTAAATTTAAGCCGAAATGAAATGATTTACTACTCTATTTGATATGTTGTAACTAGAACTTTGATAGCTCAAACACGGCATTCACGAGAATAGTGGTAAATCCGGTTGTGTGTGATTTCGTCCCCTCAAAGTGTGATCTCCTTGTTCATTTGTATCCTCGTGAATCGAGAGAAAAGCTTGCATATGATAGTATCAACGAGAAGATGGTATTTGAACAATGGCAAATTTGGCTATAGATGTTATGTTTGTGGAGCCTATTTTCATGTTAGAGTGTGGTACATCTTCTATGTGTTACACTCGGGTATTTTTACGGTGGTCCCGCTCACCAGGTGAGCGGTGTCGGGGTTTGAGGGCGAAGCCCCCGAAGTATATTTTCATGGGTGGTTTATTAACCCATGGGTAATGGGTAACCGTTATGAGCCAGTCATTTTGGGCCCATGGTTTTTCGGTACCCATTGTTTTGTAAAACCACCTCTTCGGCTACCCATAGGTTTATGGGACGGTTTTTTTTTCCCATTGTTTGATACCCACGGTTTTGTAAAACTACTTAAGTAGTTGTCTATTTATATGGTCTTATGCATATGATAGATAGACAAGCAAATGTATTGCAGATGTGTTTTGAATTCGGGTGTGAATTCTATAGAGTTTGTTGAGCATAGCTCCAAATGGATCTAGGTATTGTATTGAGAGAGTGGAGGCTTGTAATAAAATCTAAGCAAGTGATTCTTGGTGGACGTAGCCCATATTGGGTGAACCACATTAAATATTGTCTCTCTATGTTGTGTTATTTATTCTGCACTTTTATTTGAGATCTGTAATATTTTCTGCATATTAGTTTCTCTTGTTGTGATTCATGAGGGATTATTCCACATATTTTATCTCTTATTTCCTAACAATTGGTATTAGAGCTGGTTTGGTTTTGCTAAAGTGTTGAATCGCAGGAAAGTTTTTAGCTTGAGTGGTAGCTATGGCGAGATGATGGAAGATCTAGGGTTGATAAATTCAATGGGCGAATTTTAGTCTTTGGAAGATGCGAGATGGAAGATTACCTTTATCGAAGGATCTTTATACTCCACTGCTCGAGAAGGTGAACAAACCCTCGAGTATGATAGATGCGGAATGGGATTTGTTGGATCGGAAGGCACTTGGAACGATCTGGCTGTGTCTTGCATCTTCGGTATTATTTAATGTTTCAAAGGAAAATATGAAAAAAGATCTAATGGATGCATTAGGGAAGTTGTATGAAAAACCCTCTGCCTCTAACAAGATATTTTTAATGAAAAGTTTGTTTAATATGAAGATGTCTAAGAATAGTTCGAGAGTGAGATCATTTAAATGATTTCAATATGGTTGTGAATATGCTAGCTTTGGTTACTGATAGAATTTGATGAAGAAGTTAGGGATTTATTAATTTTGTGCTCTTTTACTGAAAGTTAGAATAGCCACAGTAAGCGGTGGTAAGCAACTCGGTTCAGCTAACTCAAAGTTGAAGTTTGAGGATGTTGTAGGAGTGATTCTAAGCGAGGAAATGTGAAGAAAAAGCTCGGAGAATCTTCTACTTTAGGGAATGCTTTGACAGTGGAAACTAGAGGGAGACAAAAGAATAGAGGAAATCGTGGAAAATTGAAAGATCGGGCAAGGTCAAAATCCAAGAGCAAGATTGTATGTTGGAACTGTGGAAAGTCTGGGCATGCAAAGAAGGACTGTTGGGAGCTTTGAGACAAGAAGAAACAATAGGAAGAAAACAAGGAGGCAAATGTGGCATCGGGTAATGTATGTCAAGATGCTTTGATTCTTTCTTTGCATAATATTATTGAATCTTGGGTTTTAGATTCGGGGGCTTCTTTTCATGCTACTCCACATAGACATTATTTTGTTGATTATGTTCAAGGGGATTTTGGGCATGTTTTTCTTGGTGATGATGAGCCTTGCAGTATAGTTTGAAAAGGTTACATTTGTGCTAAGATGTAGAATGGGAATACATGGCTATTGAAGGATGTTAGACATGTGCCTACATTAAGGAGAAATTTGATATTGGCGGAGCAATTAGGAAGTGATGGTTGTCTTGTGATATTTGACTAACTCTTGGAAGGTTACCAAGGGTGCTCTTGTGGTGGCGGGGAGGTAAGAAGGTTGGAACCTTGTATTTAACCCACGATAGTACTAATGATTGTAATCTTGTGGCTTCGGATGTAGATACAACATTATGGCACTATAGGCTCGATCATATGAGCCATAAGGGCATGAACATCATAAAGAATAATTTTCCTGGATATACAGAAACATGTTTAGATTTCTGTGAGAACTACATATATGGGAAACAGAAGCGAGTAAGGTTTATCAAGGTTGGACCTACGAAGAAAGAGAGTTAGAGCTGGTACATTCGATGTGTGGGGCCACTCGGTATCATCTCTTGGGGGTTCAAGTTATTATGTTACTTTTATTGATGATGCAACAAGGAAAGTTTGGGTTTATTGTATTAGAAACAAATCTGATGTATTTGACACTTTTGTTAAATGGAAAGCCTTGGTAGAGAATGAAATAGGTCTTAAGCTAAAATGTCTCAGGTCAGATAATGGAGGGGAGTATTGCAGCAATGAATTTAATGATTACTATTCTAAGAATGGAATCCACAAGGAAAAAGATGGTTCCAGGAACTCCGCAGTAGAATGGGGTATCAAAAAGGATGAACAAAACAATAATGGAACATGCTAGGAGCATGAGGTTACATGCAGGACTGCCTCTTTCTTTTTGGGCGAAGCGGTGAGTCTGTTTGTGTACTTGATAAACAAAGGACCCTCAAGTGCCTTGGATGGAGGCATACCCGAGGAGGCTTGGTATGGTAAACCCTTTATTTTAGCCCTCCGACATCAACTTGGGGTGCTCTTCCACGTCTATGAATTTTTGCTCATGTGTGGGGGCTTTAAGTTTTTTTGAAATGTTTGGGATCTTGAAATGAAATTCAACCTCTTAGAGTGCACAATGACCAATGAGAACAAAATGAAGAGTTTTGTGAAATATAAATGACAATCTTTGCCACAAGTTAAACAAGACGATATGCCAATCCCTACAAATCAAAATTTAGTGTCAAACGTTAAATACCACTAAAAAATCTAACTCATAGGCTATGTACAAAGAGGGTAAAAGCTCGCTTTAACATAAGCCCTCCAATGTTCAAATGTACTAGGCTCGATGCAGGGTGTGGTGTAACCCAACTCTCTTCGTGCTATTTGAACATTTATGCCAAAATTTGTACATATCAATATAAATTAACCAATAAATAATTTCCACGTTACAAATAGTACACTAAACTTGGTTTCTTTGGAAAGTCCTCTTATATGGAAGGTAGGAGCAAATGTTCTCTCACATTCACATATATGTTATTTTGTACTTTTAATATTCATGTGTGCAAGCCCGCATTCTCTCATACCACCCAAACATGATAAAAGATGCACATGTGTGGAAGGGCGCCCCTGGCGACATTAGTGAGCTAAAAACGAGAGTTTCGCGCACATGTAATTGTAGTGCCCTATCTAGAGTCTCCTTTTACGAATATTATAATTAATAAATAAAGATAAATAAAGGGTGACAATTTGTACAACGTTTAAACATTTTATCAAATATTAAATAGTGTATGTAATGCGATAGGTTTGTCCTCACCCCTCCACTGAATTTTCTTGTAGCCTTCGTAGTAGCAAGTACTCCTAGAATAATGCACATTTACTATTGAAGGGCATCGTCCAACACACATTTAACACTATTTTTTAACCATGTGTAGGGGCCTTCACAAGGTCACACCACTCCACACTAGGGATGAGATTTGACAACTCATCCCAACCGACATCAAAAGGTTTGAAACAATTTGTTCATCTCTGTCAAATACTTTTCTTTATTCAATAATTTAAAAATACATTGTTTTTTAAATTGTATTTATGAATGCAAAACAAGTTTCAAACATTATATGCTTGGTAAAAACACATTTTTCAGCAAAATATATTATTTAAATATTTATATAATGTTATACTTATATGATAATGACGGTTTTGCAAGATTTTTCACCTCAAATAAAGATGGGTACGTAGACTATTTTTACTCGAAAGGTGTGTTTCTACAATAAAGACAACCTTTGCGACGACGGCCACCTACTTGAAGTACTTGTTATGCCTATCTCCATCTTCCTTCTCCCACTGCTGTCAGGCATGATGCTTTACCACCCGCCACAGTTTCAGTATACCGGTTGTCCGCTTTGTCATCAGGGACGTCCGATTCTCTATCCATACATAGTGGTCTGACGACTGCCCGGACCCAGCTAAACGCTTTACCACCCGCCACTTGTTTCGGTATGCTGGTTGTTCGCTTTGTCATCAGCTAAGCCCAACTCTCTATCCATATATACCTAGCGGTCCGGCGACTGCCCACTGCCCACTGCCCAGCCCCAACAAAACTCTATATGACGGATAATGTAAACTAGGGTTAAAACATGTAAAAACGTTGGGGCCGGGGACGGGCGTCAAATCTCAGCTCTAGGTAGTGAATGATAATTTGATATTTGCAATTTGCAAACTGCAGACTGCATCTTTAAAGTTCAGGTGAACGGATTGGATGAGGAGAGTGGAAGATTTCGTTTCTATAAGACGTACAGGTTGGGGCAGTCCTCCAAACCCGTAGATACCACTGGGACCACAGACCACTGTTTCACTTTCAAATTTCAATGTTTGGCTCACCACTCACCAGGGACCACCGTTCAGAATTATTATCCCAAATTGCAATAATGTAATATTATTGCAGTCAGTTTAAAATGCTGCCCTTCCTGTGTCACTTTTAATAGCATTTTAACACGACTACTTTTCCGACGGGTATAAGCCCAATGCCCATAGACGGGCTGTGAGGGGTTCAATTTTGAACAATTCTCACGGATCTGTTGAAATAGAAGCTTGGAAACAGGGCATGTGAACGGTTTGACATAATACCTGAAAGAAATGCGGCGGACTCATCGTATTTGCATACGTGGATCTGCCTTATATTCTTCTCCTCCCAACCCGAAAAACAATCCATTACAAACACACTTTGCCCTATGAATTAGTAGAAAACTGAGTTAAAGAAGTTGGAGTAGGGCTGATTAACGGCGGCAGTGGCAGTAGAGGTACCGGATGCAATAAAATTCCCCCAGGGTTTCGGTTTCACCCCAGTGACGAAGAAATCGTGGCTTATTATGTGAAAAAGATGTCTTTGGCAAAAATTCAGAAACTGAAGTTATCCGATAGATCGATATTTACAAGAGCGAGCCCTGAAATTTGCCAGGTAATTATCTGTGAAAATTACTTTGTGGGTATTTATTTCTTTCAGCTATTTTTCATTTTTATGAACTACTTTGATTATGAGGTATTTTTCTGAAATTTCTGCTACTTTTATGAAGTGGGTTTGATCGTTTGGTTTGAATTGTGTGTTATGTCGGAAATTCAGAATAGGTTTTGTAGTCATTTGTGTTTAACGAGAAAATAGCCGTCTTTTGACGTGTAATTAGCTTGCCATAGACTCGTTTTGATTTTTAGTTTCTTAATTTCTGCCATATATTGACAGAGGATTTTTCAAATTTGTAGTTGCATATCCCCTGGTAGACATGAAGTTAGCATGTGGGATATTGAGGTAACTGTTGGCGTCTACCTTGTAGTTGTACGAGTTTGGAGTCAACTGTAGAGTATACATTCTTAAACAAGCGCAAGTCAGCAGAATTATGTGCTCAGAATTTTATTAAAAAGAAAATATGGAATGCAAATTTTGTCTTTGTATTAAAACCTAGCGGGAAATGAAATTAATGAGTTTTGGATAAGAAAATTGGATGCAAAAACCTGCCTCGCACACAAATTTGTGGTAATTTGATTTGTGTTTTCCAAATTGTTTAGTGTTTTGTATTGAAAAGAACAATAACTAGGTCGTTTCAAGTCACAAAGACTCATATGTTGATAATCATATGATGATAGAATATCACATCCAAATACTTTGAAAATTTTTAATTGAATAACTTCACAAATAGATATGCAAACAAAGAGCATCAATATCATTTAGTATATCTTATGGAAATTTATCTAGTACAATGAGAAGGTTCCTTGTTTATATAGGGAAAGAAATCAATTTAAGAAATAGTCAACACAATAAATGAAGAAAAGAATCAGTTAAGATCATAAATCAAAAGAAAGAAATATACCTAACTACTAGATAATATTTAAATAAGATAAAAGAAATATCTACATAAGTGGGTGAGGATAACTAAAATAAAAGGTAAATAAAGTACCTAGGTGAACATGAGCTAAGGTAAACAATCTATTCTAATATGTAGTCACATAGACACTGATGGAAGACACATGATGAACTTGTGGGGAATGCTCAGGGAGACTATCAGTGTTGATGACATCATTCTAGTGACTTCAATCACCTTGTGACTATCTTTCTCGGAAATGAAGTCCACAAAAGTTTTCATGTAGGGGTTGTGGTTTAAATTGTGGGTCGCGCACATCAGCACCACGACTCTTGTAAGTCCAAGGCTAGATACACCTTCCATTGATCAAGCCCTCTTATGGTAGCCACATTCCATTGTTGAAGAAAAAATTGTTGTAGACGACATACTTATGTCTTCATTTTCCCCTTCCCTTCACTCTTGCAACTTTTACTTCTTTTATGCCTCCCACTAGTGCTATTTCTAGTTTAGTTCCAAAGTTAATACAAATTTCCCTATATTTTCGAGGTTTAAATTAGGCCGTTCTCTTTAATAAGATGATGAGTATAAATACTAGCAATTACATGTATGAGTTACACGAATTACGTTGTAAGGATTGTTAATTTGAAGTTAGTTTGTAATATGATTTTGACCCAAGGAGCCAACATTCTTATCCGCATCCTACCTACCATAAAATAATATAAAAACCTCACAAATCCTCTATTGTGTCGATAAAACACATAGTATAAAAGCATACATCGTCACTTATATATACACAAAAAAGAAAGGCCAACTATAAATTAGGCGCACACAAAAACTACACGATAGTGGGTTTTAAATTTGTAATGTTACGAAGTAATAATTTTATAAGTCATTTTTCTAAACTAGAAAGATGTGAGAAAATTTTGACAAATGAACTATATTATAATCTTCAAATTGAAATGTTCCCTCCTTATAACCTTGGATGAGCTAGAGGATCAAAGGAGGGCCAAGTGCACGCAAAAAAATAATTTTCCTCCTTTGCAAATGCCTCAAACATAAATATGTTGATAGGTGTTTTCAAATGGGAGTCTTGGTGGTTGTTCCTAACACACATCGAGTTGACTCGGTCACAAATGTGAATGAAATCGATGACATAAGAAACCTTCAACACATAATTTCCATATATAACATATGTATACTTTGGTATTCAAACATATGCATGTTTCGTGGAAGTATTCATTATTGGTGCCTTTCTTTTGAGATATCTCGAGAGTATGTTGCCTCTACGACTCACAAACCCCTTCTTCTTTGCCCCTCTTCTTCTACAATTTTTCTCTCTCACATTCACTTTTTCATTACATCCCCTTTGGTGTTTCCATCCCCTTCTTCTTTACCCCTCTTCTTCTCCAATTCTCCACATTTACTTTTTCACTACATCCCCTTATGTATTTCCATCATACATTTCACATAAGATTGCTAGTATATAAAATATGTGAAAATATACAACTTATAAATACATATATAATTTTTTTTCAACAAATTTTGATTTCACAGACATATAATTTGAAATTCTAGCTGGATATGGGCATTATTGCTTCCTTGATGTACCGAACACACATTCATAATGCTTTTGCGCCTTCTTCATAATGCTTTCAAAATAATCGGATTGCATTTGGTGAAACGTTTTCAATGCTGGTCGGCACCAAAGATTGCACGACGACAATGCTGAGGAGTATGTCTGGTTGTCAGCAAGAAATTCTCAACGTGTGGGGACCAGGGTCCCTCCTCTCAACCCCACACATGAATCCCAAAAATGGGCTTCGAGCGCACTCGAGGATGCCCTGTGTGTGTGTCCATACGCGCTTTTTACGGGCTCTGCGGCCGCCGAGGTGCGATTTAAGCTTGCTGTATGGGGAGAACATATATTCATTAATTTCATATTTATTATCAAATTTTGTATTAATCCGAGCATGCAAAATTATAAAAACTGTTACAGCTGTATCATCCGTACCCAAGACTCTAGTTCAGATTTTTTTGTTATGTGCGCAGCCTGGGCCAAAATCCTCTTTGACGTCACTGGAGAGCACACTTCAGGGACGCCTGCGCACATGCATTTAAAACAGTGCAAAATGCGCGCTCCAGTGCACCTTCCGACAGTAAATGCGGGCTACTGCAGCAGCGAGTACTGCTGCGGAGGCTGTAGGGAGGGGCGCCCACAAGCCCGTCATAAAAGTACAGAAATTAATACTAATAAAAACCGCCATCTGTTCTTGGTACTTATTTTTTCATTATAATATTTTTAAAAGCTGTGCGATCGTAGACCATAATACTTTCGCATGAGCGCGAGACCTATAGGGGACGTCGGCGTGTAGGCATGTGTAGTAAGTAGGCAAGTCACATGGAGTACGATTTGAATAATTATGTCGTTACCTATTAAAGTGCAAAACGTCAAAGCAACCTTATCGCCTTTAGTTGTGACACCGACACGGGAAATCGGACGTGGACGACTCGTTGCCCGGAAGCAAAACCTCCGGAGAAGAGTGCTGTTATGTGCCGGCAACCAGACACTTTCCAGGAAAGCCTTTCTCAAAGAAAACGCGTCCGGCGTAATAATGACTTCATCATCATCCTTTTTAACATGCCGTGTTAACTTGCCTCTTCTTTCTTTATGTCATGTCGTTTCCACTGTATTAGTAATTTAGTTGTTTTCTAAAGTGGTTTTCTCTGGTGTATTGACTCTTCTTTCTATAAAATTCCCGGGCCCAATTTACGCGTATTGTAGCGAACTTCAAAAGTGGTACTCCAAGTCGGCACATATTCTCTTCTTTCTGCAAGCTTTAAAAGTGGCGGTGGCTTTGTAAATAACCGAGCAGCCCGTCCAGATTTTTGACAAGATCATTTGCAAGCATATATTTGTTAGGAAGCGAGGTTGCATCACAGTTAGGCTTCGCAATCATATATCTTGTAAGTGCTCCTTCCAAGGTAATCATGTTTTGTTGTTTCTTTAAATTAAGATATTTGATTTGAGGCTGAGTCGATAACATAACCTCTTCGTTTCCTTTTGTTTTCAGCATAATGAGGAACATGATTACTTTTAAAACAACTGCTGCCACTGGCCATTCCGATTTGCCGCGGGATCGACTTATACTTGAATGTTTTATCTACTGTTACTAACAAAGTACACTATATTTGCTTGCTAATTCTGCTACTTCGACTTTTATCCATTCTCTCCTTCTATACTTTTTAATGTATATCAAAATTAATGTCTACAGGATTTGGGCAGTAACGTGTTTTGAAGTACGTACAAAAGAGCAAAAGCGTTTAGTGCAGCGTTTTGCATCGCATCATTCAAAATTGGTGGAAGGCATTTCACTATCACTCAAAGGGAGCCTTGTCAGTTCATGGGAGAAATAAAAGGTCTAAGTCTATTGTTTCACAGCGCATTCCGAGTCCAAAAATCAACGGAAAATTCGAAGGAAAAATTAATCTTATCGGAGATCATCTTTGCATCTTGTGAAATACCTTCAAGCAATTTTGAATGATCTGATGCACCAAATGCCTTTTGTTCTTTCTTTTGTACTGTAAATCAGATTAATGCCCAAATCTTGTAGACATTAATTTTGATATCCATTAAAAACTCAAAATCCTAATTCTCTGTAATATTTTTAATTCTTCCCTAACCCACTAAAGAAGGAACTTCTCATAAGCATGTTGGCAGCGATGAGATTTGACACCCGTCCCCAACGTTGCTGAATGTTTTAATTATAATTTACAGTTTGTAAAATAACTTGCCTGTTTTTATTTGATCTATACATGCATGTGCCACATTACATAGATATTTAAATAACATATTTGGTTAAAAATGTGTTTATATGGAGCATAGAATGCCTAAAATTTGCCCCAAACTCATAAATAGAACTCAAAAAACTATGTATTTTTAAATTATTCGCTAAAGAAAACATATTTGACAAAGAAGGAAAGACTATTTAAAAGTTTTTGACGTCATACAAGTTTTTGGTTGGGTCAGCCGTCAAATCTCCAACCTGCATGTCCGGTGAAATTTATTTTGTTGAAAATAGTCAGCGAATGCTCCTTCACTCAAAATGCACCCTTCCATAATATCACAACCATCCATTGCAAAAGGAGCGGTTGTGATATTATGAGAGGGTGCATATTGAATGAAGGGTAACCTTCACCCTCCACGCTTTCATTGATTAATGTCGATAGGCATTTCTTTACAGCTAGCTTGCCGGGGTTGACTGCACTTTGTGCGAGATCAAGGGCATGCGATATAGCAGTACAAATGCAAAACCGTAGAATTATGCACAACCATTGATCACTTTGGTCATTGTTTGGTCCTTTGTTGAGATGGGATTTTGGGGTTAAATTTGATGGCTTGTCAAACAATTTTTGGGTGACAGTTAATTTTAAATATTACACTTCAAAAATATAAAATATTGTTATTTTTATAGTATCAATAAAATATTATAAAGATGATTGTAAATGTATTTAACCCTTTTAATATATATTAGTATATTTTACATGTAAATCTATATAAAAATGACGATCATACTTCAAATATGCAAATTATGTGTAACAAGTAATTAAAATATTTACAAATATTTTAATGCTAAAATCATAAAAAAGAAACGTCTAAACAACCGTCAAATTTAACCACTGAATTCGGGGTTTACTACTATCTTTATGCCTTCTTGGCATTTCAGTCTTACGTCCTGCTTTGATAAGACATCCATTAGCAGCTTTTATTTTTGCTTTCTAGTTTTGAAGTTTGATAGTAAAAACACTATTTGTTCCATCGCCCGATGCCTCTGTCTGTTGGGAATATAGCTGCATCGATACTCCACCACTGTTCTGCTTTGCAGCTCAACCAGGCCATCCCTGCTATACTGTATTTGACCCGAGTACAACGGCACCTTGTGTCTTTGCACATATACAAGCTCCATGCCATTGTTTCAAGTTCAAAATACTTCTCTTCAGGTATGCAGGTCAAATACTCTATTGATTTTTGTGCCTCGAACACCTATTACTCGAGTTTTATGCTCTTTCAACTCGCTTTCCGGTAGGATCATTTGGCGACCCTCCAAAATGGATTTTTCTTGGGCACTATATAATCCATATTCAAGCCTCTTCTTTTTTACACCCATATCCATGACCCTGAAGAAAGATTAGATGATGGAATCACACTGTTCTTCTCCTTTACCTCACTCAGGACGTATATGCAAACAATTCATTGTAGCAACAACATTGCTGCCATCACTCAAAGAAAGGCTATTGGAAGCAAGAGCTTTATCTATTACTAGTTTCATCATGGGGTGTAGGAAAGCAAGGAGCTTAATGTTTATGGCAGAGAGAAAATCAACAGAAAAATAGCCTCCAACACCCAGTTCCTTCTCTCCCACATCTAATCATAATAGCTTCATTTCTGTAGCCATAATCTATCTTAAGGTGATTTAATCCGATTCCTTTCCCGTGTGGTATTTACACCCCGAACTTCAGAGGATTCTGGCCGATACCTAATTGAAGTTGCGTAACATCAAATATTGGGGATTATCCCTTTGGAATATGATGGCAGGCATGTTTTGTGGATGTATAAACTGTTCTATCTTTTTAATTTATTGAATCTCTTTTGAATTACCAGCTAAGATTATGCCCTTTCCCATAGGAATTTGCTGCCCTACTGAAGGATCCCAGAAAGACAGAGATTACTTACTCTAAGAGTTGGCTTCGCCTTTATAGTTGGCTATTTCAATCACTTACTTTTTTTGCAGATATGCGTGTTAAGAAATATGATTCCTAAGGTTGAGAAAAGTTGTGATTCTATTCTATTCCCAACCTCCAGTACCTATTCATAGCGATTCCTTCGTGCCTTTCTTTAAGTCAGTTTAAAATCCACATTTACGACACTAAAACTAATTAAACTGATCCCTTTTAAATTGATCCTGAGTTGTCCTTTCCCCACACGTTGGCGTGGCTGAGCATATCTGTTGCACTTACAAGGTCTTGATATGGCATACTTGCCCAAAAAGTTGGCTTGGTCAAATCCATTAATCCATATGTTGCTTTAACAATATCTCCATATAAAAAGTGTGGAAGTTTAATTAAATTCTTGAGATATAGATGCAAACTCTGCTCATTCAAAATCCTTATATCCCTCGTCCTTATCCACGCAAATCCCAGAAGGAATATGAAAGCAGTAATAACAAATGTTCCACCTGCCACTGCTCCTATTATCTCTCTCAAGCGAGGACTCACGGGGATTCACTTAGTAAAAGTATGGTATAGCACCTGCGTTCGAAGGGTATTAAAGAATACCCTTAATTCTAGTTTCTACCTCTAATTATTCAATTGATAATACCCCCTCTGTTATATTATTAGAATGAAAATACCCCCTATTTTTTCCATGTACCTTACTTACCCATTTTTCAATTACAATTTTATTTACCCCTTTTTATTTCTACCCCAATATATTAGACAAAAATATATTATATTTCTCACTCAATTTTTTTTAATATGCATTTCCTTTCGAAAGATAGTTCGAAGCCATTGAATACATATTACAAGTCACCTTATATATGTTAAGCTTTATGCATTTATCAATAGTTCTTCAAATAATTAAGATGGTGAAATAATATCACTTGTGTTGAAAAGCATACTCAATTCTAGTTTTCTACCATCTTATTATTTCTTGGTTAAGAATCTAGATTTATTTATTAAAAAGAGATTATAATTTAATTTATGACCACACTCCTTTTGCAATTTTAAGGTATTTACGTTTAAAAACTAGGGTTCAAACGTTTTAGTTTTATATTAAAAGTAAACCTCTATTTCCTTTGGCCCATCTCTCTAACCTTGCCAATACGATTCAAAACATTAATAAATTAAACCCTTTCACCCCCTCATGTCTACCGGTATATTGAGTTTAATTTTATTAATTTTAATTACCTCAATATGAACCCACGTGCTAGGATATTGCCTAGCTAATGAACCCCGTGCGAGGACTCACCCATGTGATTGTTTTCCGTAGGCAAGGAGGATATATTTGACCCCACACGCCATCATTTCCCATCGGGGATATAACTAGATATTATTTGTAAAATATTTTACTTCATTCTCAAATAGCCAATTGAACAACAAAGTTAAGAAATCAAGGAATTTCAACATTTTGAAAGAGATTGGTATTGTTTGTGATAAGAAGTTGGAAGAAAGATCCATATATCTCAACTTTTGCAAATTGCCAAGTGAATATGGCGTAGGAAATAAGCAATTCTTATACAACAAACATAAAAGAAATAAACAGAACAATTAAATAACTTGCATAAATAGAAGAATATTCAAACTAGCACTGCTATGCGTAATCTCCATTAATTAACTCATACTCAGAGCTTCAACTCAAATTACAATGAAGTTTGTGCGTGCAACACTTCTCTAATTCTGCCTATGCTGATTTCACACTTCTGTGTGTGCATACAAAGAAATTACAATTGTTGTTATTTAAATAGAATAACTCACCCACTAACAACTCTTCAACTGAGCATTCTAAATTTAAACTCATGCTTTAAAACAATTGCATGTTGTGCATGAATTAAAGCAGATTTATTTGAATTAAATATAATCCTAAAAATAGGATAAAGTTGAGTTAACTAAAGCAAACTAAAACAAAACTAAATCTATTTTTAATATTCCTAAAAAGCTACGGTTGGAATTACATGCATATTTCCAACACTCCCCCTTAATTTCAAACTTGTAGCTTTCACTCTTCTGGAGCTTCGTTTTCTTTTCAGATCTGCCATGCGCAGGATCACAAACTCCGAAACAATCTCTCAAATATTCAAAAACTTCTTTTGCCAAAGCCTTTGTAAAAATGTCTACAAATTGATATTCGGCTCTGCAAAATTCAAGATGAATTTCTTTTGTTTACCAGCTCCCTGATGAAATGATACCTCGTATCAATATGTTTGCTCCTCTTATGAAAAATATTATTTTTGACAACACTATGACTCAGTTGTCACAAAAAATCTGCGTAGCTTCCTCTTGTTTCTGTTGTAAATCTGTCAACACTCTTATCATCCAAATGGCTTGACATGTTGCTCATTATTATTATTACGTACTTTGCTTTCATTGAAGATAACATGACAATGGGCTGCTTCTTTGATGCCTATGAAATCATTCATGTTCCAAAGTGAAAAGTATAGCCGGATGTACTTTTCCGATCATCTATACTTCCATCATTATCACTATCTGTATACCTAATTAATTTGAACTCATTTGAACTTGAATAAAGAATTCCATGATTCCTTGTTCCATGTACATACCTCAAAATTCTTTTTCCACCTTGCGAATGTGAATCTTTTGGAGATTCCATGAACCTTAATATGAGGCTCACACCATACATGATATAAGGCCTTGTGGCCGTTAAATACATAAGACTTCCAACTAAATTTTTAAACAATGTTGGATCTGCAAACAATCCTTCATCGTCTTTGCACAACTTCAAACCTCTGCATGGTGGTGTTGGCGTTGGCTTACAATTCAACATGTTAAACCTTTTTAAAATATCATTTGCATAATTTTCTTATGAGATAAAAACTTCACCTTCTAATTGTTAAACTTTAATGCCCAAAAAATAATGCATAAGACCAAGATCTGTCATCTCAATCTCCTTCTTCATGGCTGATTTGAATGACTCTGTAGATAGATTTCCAAGTAATGATCAAATCATCTACATATAAACAAATAATTAAAATTTTACCTTGCTCATTTATCTCAGTGTATAAGGTAGGCTCATTCTTTGCTCCTATTGAAACCATTCTCAATCAAATAAGAATCTATCTCATTATACCAAGCTCTAGGTGCTTGCTTGAGACCATAGAGTGCTTTCTTCAATATGTATATTTTTCCTTCATGACGTTCAATCTCATAACCTTACGGCTGATTTACATAAACTTCCTCTTCAAGGAATCCATTTAAAAATGTTGATTTAACATCCATCGATAAATAGGCCATTTGTTTTGAGTTGTAATTGCTAAAACCATTCTTACCGTATCCAAACATATTCTTGGTGCAAATGTTTCATTGTAGTCAACTCCATATTCTTTGCATAAAACCTCTTGCAACCAGCCTTGCTTTGCGTTTCTATACTTTTCCATCAAGCATTGTATTTTGTCTTGTAGACCCACTTGACTCTTATCACGTCCTTTCCTTTTGGAAGATCCATCGGCTCCATGTCCGATTCTTCTCTATAGAATCAATCTCATCATCCATGGCTTTTTCCCAAACTTCATTCTTTATAGCCTCTTCGTAATATGTTGGATCTACAGACTTGAGAAAATAATGCAAAAACTGAAAATGAATTAGTTGTATCAACATTATAAATCTCACTTAGACTTCTTGTTTTCCGTTGCACATGACTATTCGATGCAAGAATGCTTTGTGGTGATGGAGTAGCTTCTGGTGTTCTCTGTGGTGTCTCTTGCATGGTTGAAGATGGCTGAAATCTTGGTGACCTCTTATTGTAGATGGAGGTGTAGCTTGTGCTACAACTTGTGGTACATGTCCAAGATTTGTAGATATAGTACCTTGCTGCTCTAAAGTTTCATCTACCATATCATCATGCGGAATAGTTGTTACTATACTCATTGTTTTCTCTATACTTCCATCCCATGCTTCATTCTCAATAAACTATACATCCTTGCTGATCACAACCTTTCCAAAGGATTTGGATTGTACAACTTTTATGCTTTTGTATTCTCTAAATACCCAACAAAAATACACTTTTCTCCTTTGTTGTCTAACTTCTTCCTTAGCTCATTAGGTACATGTGCATACGCTACACAACCAAAAACTTTGAAATGTGAAACACTGTGTTTCCTGTTAGTCCATGCTTATTGAGGAACCATGTTCCTAACAAGTTTCGTTGGACACCTGTTCAAAATATAAAAAGAAGTACTACTACTTTACTTCGCCCAATAATCATTTGAAAGATGTTTTGCCTTCAACATGCTTCTTGCCATCTCCATAATGGTTCTATTTTTCCTCTCGGCCACACCGTTCTGTTGTGGTGTATACCTGGTAGTAAAGTGTTTGTGTATACCATGATATCTCGCAAAAATTCACAAACTCATTAGAAACATACTAGCCTCCTTTGTTCGTTCTCGAGAAATTTGATGTAGTATCCACTTTGCTTCTCCACTAATGCCTTGAATTGCTGAAATGTATCAAAGACAGCTGATTTATTTCTCAAAAAATAAACCCATGTCTTCCTTGTGTAATCATCAATGAATGTCATAAAATAAATTCAACCTCCAATAGAAGATGTCTGCATAGGTCCACATAAATCGAGCGTACAATCTCAAGTGGTGCACTTGCTCTTCTTTTTTGCCAGCTGGGAATGAATCTTTGTGTTGTTTCCCCAAAATACAACCTTCGCATACCCTTTCCGGTTTCGAATCAATGACAAACCTTTAACCATATTCTTTCTATGTAATAAATTCAAACCTCCAAAATTCAAATGTCCATACCTAAGATGCCAAAGCCATGATTCATCCTTCATGATTGAATGAAAAGTTGATTATGTTCCTTCGGCGGGACTCAATTATATTTATGCGGGAATCAATGCATGATTCTCTTGTAGTGCAACCTGATTTACATTGGTGCAAGACTCTGTTACACTAGCACATGACTCTTTTACCTTGGCGCAGGACTCATCTGTTTGAGTGCAGGACTCAACAAAAGGCTGATTTGGCTTAGCGTAGGACTTTGCTGCAAACTGAGCTGTTGATTTTGCTGCAAACAGATCTGATTTCTTCTTTTTAGGTTTTAAAATCAATGGAAACATCCTATTTCTGCTCATCTTCACTGTTGCAATCAATTGAGTGCTAGGAGATTTGTCCACAATCACGCATTCATTGTCTTCCATATAGACTCAAGTATCCTTTTCTGTACAAATTTGTCCAATACTCATAAGGTTATGTTTCAAACCTGCAACATAGTAAACATCTTGCATACTTTTTTTCTCCCCCTGTCTTGTTAGAATACTAACCGCGCCTTTTCATTTCACGAGACACAATATTGTTATTTCCAAGAGTTACATCACTCTTAACTGAATCATCCAAACTAGAAAACAAATGTAGATTACATGTCATGTGATTACTACAACCCGAATCCAAATACCATACATCACATGGACTCTCTTTTGACAAATTACATTCAATAGGGGATAAAGAAGGTATTGCTTTGACAATCCTTGTGCATGTAATAAACATAGGTTTAGAAATAGAACTTCTAACCTGATTTTGATTTTGCCTCTCTTGATCATATTTCTTTTTCTTGCAATCATAAGCATAGTGCCCATACTTTTTGCAATAATGGCACTAAACATGAGACTTATCTTGTCTCTGACCATAACTTTGTTCTTGATTCTATCCTCTTCCACCTGAGCTTGATGAACCGCTGCTGCTACATCCTCTAGATGGACTTCTTCCTCTACCTCTTGGGCTGAAACTACCTCTTCTTTTTGCCACGACTACCTGATGTCTGAGATGCAAAAGCCTGATCTACACTTGCATGTGATCTATTCATCCTCTATTCATGATTGATTAGTGATGCATGCAACTCATCAATAGAAAAATAACTTAGATCCTTAGTTTCTTCAATAGCAACAACTAAAGGATCAAATTTCATAGGCAAACTCCTAAGAAATTTTTCAATAATCCTTCTGTCTTCAAGAGTCTCACCATGGGATTTGATTTGATTGAATAAGCCAACTACATAAGTAAAAAATGATTCTACGGAATCTGAATCTTTCATTACTAAATTCTCAAAATCTCTACTGAAATGCTTGTAAGCGTAGCGGTTTTTACTTTCTCCTTACCTTGATATGCAACTTGTAAAGTATCCCATGTGGTCTTTGCTTGACTGGCTGCTACCACTCTTGGAAGAATGCTTTCGTGCATCGCCTGATGAATATAGAAAAGAGATTTTCCATCCTTCTTTCGTAACTCCTTCAAAGTATCTTTCTCTTCCTGAGAAAGTGTAGTATATGTTGCTGCATTTGTGGGCTCTGTGTACCCATCTTCAATGATCTCCCACACGTCTTGAGATCTGAATAGCGCCTTCATGGTCAACAACCAATATTCGTAATTATTTCCATTGTGGCGTCTGCATGCCGGATGTAGAAGCCATAGATTGCTACGAATTTAATAAGCTGCTGAAATAACCTCACTCTGATACCAATTTATAGAAAATCTATAGTCTTATATAATAAACAACATAAAAGAAATAAACAAAACAATTAAATAACTTGCATAAACTAGAAGAATATTCAAACTAGCACACATTGTGCGTAATCTCCATTAATTAACTCATACTCAGAGCTTCGGCTCAAATTACAATGAAGTCTGTGCGTGCAACACTTCTCTAATTTTTCCTGTGCAGATTTCACACTTTTGTGTGTGCATACAAAGCAATTACAATTGTTGTTATTTAAATAGAATAACTCACCCACTAACAACTCTTCAACTAAGCATTCTAAATTTAAACTCATTCTTTAAAACAACTGCATGTTGTGCATGAATTAAAAATATTTATTTGAATTAAATCTAATCATAAAAATAAGATAAAGTTGAGTTAACTAAAGTAGACTAAAACAAAACTAAATCTATTTTTAATATTTCTAAAAAGCTACAGTTGGAATTACATGCATATTTCCAACATATGGAACCAAACCCTCTAAGACATTTTTAATAAATTCAAATACCACGAGAGAATAACTATGACTCTGCAAATCCCTTCCATACAAGTGTTTTCCAAATCTCCAGTCCAGACCATCTCCATACATCAGTTGCACGAGAATGAGATAAGAGTGCATTTTAACATTAATTGTGGGCTCTCCAAAAATGTATCCTACACTAGGCATGGCTACACGGGGATAATTGTCGAGCAAAACAAAAATTAGGTAAAACATCATGGAACTGCCACATATTAACTTTTACATGATCTAACAAAGTAGGATACGATTGTTGACATAGTCACTTACACCTGTTTTGCATTTCCATTGTTGTGTTTGTAGGGAAAATATACCACATAAAAATTTGAGACCAAAAATTATGAATGGATGTTGGCACGCTTTTCAATGATCACACAAGGTAAATGTTTTCATGTTAAGTAAAATATAAACCAATTAAGATTTTTAGTTTTTTTTTTAGCTTTATAGTTTTTATTGTGGCAGGGTGGAGAATTTGTAAATTTTGCAAGTAAAACTTACGATTCATTTTCGTATATGGTCAAAGGTTATTTATTAGGTGTATAGTTTTTCTTTATACATTGGGAAAAATTTTCAATGTGTTTTGGATCCTTGGCCCGTTATAGTAATTGTATTTATCTTTACACCATTTTTTGGATTTTTTTACACCAATTGTATGTCGTCTAATCATTTTACATGAGTTTAATCTTGTGAAGTGAATGTAATATTTGCTTTCGTATTCCTTCTCAGCACTAGAAAGCCTTTTTAATGTACTTAGTGACAACTTTATGTTTTTATTATAATGTCATCAAACTTTTAGAGAAAGGAAACAGATTTGTCAAATTAGTGATTATTTTAATGGTATTTTTTCTTGTTTCAGAAGGGGGGTGTTTAGTAATGGTCCATGTGTTCTTGCAAAAGACATATCAGATTCTCTTAATTATTAAACACAGAGAACTACTCATGAAGGACTTAAATTGAGAGGGATACTGCCAAGGAAAAGGAAAATATCTCGTGTCATTGTATTAACTATTATGTACTAGGGAGTATTGTGATTGTTGATTCCTTTGTATTTTGTTGGAAAGAAAGCATTAGTTAGGGGTTTTATTTTGTTAAAAATGGTAAAAGGGCTCTAAGTATGGGAAAGTTACTTGTGTGGTTCAACTCGGCTAACTTCTTCTTTGTAGATAAGTTTAAAGACAACCTCCTTTCTTCTTGCCTCGTCTTGGAATTATTTTTAAGTTAACTTTTTGGGGAATATATATAAGGTGTATGGACATGATGTTCTGTATCCCAACGACATCAAGCGTGTCTAATCTGTAGAAATTGTGGGATCGAACTTTTAATAAACATGAGGGAGATATAAAAACTATGAAGTAATTATTTATGGCAACATGTATTGTAATTTACTAAAGCTTTTGTGGATCTTGTAAAACTTTTCATTATTGCATGGAGGAATTGGTTTAATTACGAGTTAGTTTTATAGAAATGGAGAATAGTGTTTTTTGGCCATATTTTTGATCCTGAATATGAGAGTCCTAATGTGTTGAAAGATGATTACATTTGTTACGGAGGGTTTGTTTTGTGCGTTGGGATTATTTGCACATTAATTGGTGGAGGGAATGGTTCCCCATGGTGCGATGAAGAGAGTTGTTTGCCTTAGTGGGAGGCAATCAAGCTATAGTTCCCCCTACCTCACATCCGTCGAAAACGGTTGTTGTCTGCATATGGTAACAAGTACATAATGACCATCTCTCACCAATCAAAGACCTTGATATTCCACTAAAAGTGTATAATGCAAAACTCGTATCCTGGAAATACATCCCATGTCAATGTGAGGATAATCCTGAAGAAGATTTGTTCAGATGATACAAATCCTCTTAAGTAAGAAACAAATGAGTAATGTGTTGTGAATAGTATGCCGGATGATGAGTGCAACCATGTACACAGAAATTTCGTAATACTATTCCCTCACTTCCATTGCTCTTAACACTTGTAACATGATTGAGAGTGATTTGTATGTTTCCTAATGAATTATTCATTTCCCAACTATGTCTTCTCTTTTGCTGCAAATACACTTCTTGTGCCATTAATGGTTTCACATATTGAAAACAAACTAACCTGTCACTTCATATTTTCATTTGCATGCCTTGTTTTGGGAGATGCTCTTTTGAGGACTACCACTTTCTTCCCATGGATAAGCTAATTTCCACAAATTTTTACTCATTTTTAGATATTTTTCCATTATTATTGTACTCTTCTTATTTTACATGTAGATAATAATATAGCAAAAAGATGGAAATCGTGTCCTTGTCTACAAAGAAAATTCTCGCTCATAGACATTAAAATGCATTTTGGTTATGTGACAACCTAATGAATCTTGCAATATGTTCTTACTTCCAATACAATGTTTCAACTTTGCTCATATAGTTTCAATTTTCTTAATTTCTTGTGCTCTTTCTATGTTTGCACTTGGTATTTATGTTGTGTATTAATAATCCTTTTACATTCCTTCTATGAAAGAAAATATTTTTTTCGTTTTTGATATTTATTCATGTACTTGCTTGTAAATTCTAATAGCATAAACACACAATGATACATTATAGTTGTTGTTAGTGACTCTACGATTAAAATTTTATAACCATTACTCTATTTTGTTAAAGATTGAACTTAGACTTCTAATTATACAATAAATTTTTCAGTAACCTATCTACATTTACCATTAAATTTACAATTGTATTTACTTTCCATTACAAAGACTTTAAAGTTGTTGCAATTTTAGGTAGCATTCTATATTCATGCCACTGAAACAATCTTAGAGACATACTATATTATCCCTTCAAGCAATCACATTGCATGGTTGAGGTCATTGCTGCACAACCTGTCCTCCTACACTACTATGTCCCCTATCGATGTTTTCATTGCACTTCGGTGCAATTGCTAGTCTTATCATTGTGTGGTGAGCCAAAGTTCCATGTTGACATGGAATCACCCTTGCATGTCAAAAGGAAAATATTTGGTAGCATATATATGACTTTTAATTTAAACATTTTGAATAATATTTAAGAATGTCAAAAATAAAATTCTGATTAAATAATAATATTTTCGTTGTTATATTTTGTGTAAAATCATGATTATGTAGTGCCCACACTTTTTATAGCTCAGTAGTTTGTTGTTTATTTGCTCATAGACATGTTTTGACAGTGATTGGTGATATCTTGGACATTATATTTAGATATTTGATTATATTAGTCATGTGTGACATTCAGGCGTATAACGCCAATTTAACCTAATTTCCTTATTGTCGCATTTTCTTGTTATGACATGGAAACTAATGAAATATGATGTGCTTGGAACCTAATTACATTGATGGATAGTTGTTGCATGATGGGATTATATGTCGTTTTATCATCTTGTCTAACTTTTGGAATATGGAATATAATTGTGCACGTTGTTACATCTGGATTTCAGTAGGATGTTAGGTTAGTTTAGCATGCATTGATATCTTACTATGTCACTTAATTATATTACATCGAACATGTGCGGTTAATGTGTGCAATGAGTGTGCAGGTGTGTAGTTTACGGGAGAACGTGAGATTCGCACAGCTACTTAAAACTTGCTTGCAAATTACACAAGTGAGTCTAGCCATGTTTACTGTGTGAAGCCCTAGGGTAGATGATTATTAATTTTGGGCACTGTGAGTGACCCCAATGTATGTAAAGTATTTTGCTTTGATTTATTAATTTTGTTTAGGGTTGTTAGTAGAGTTGTAAACTTGTTTTGGGAGTTAATAATCCCACTTTCTTTTAAATTGTTGATTTTTGTTAATTAGTCTCTTAATCACAAGGGTTTAGGGTCACATGTGAGACCCTTGGGTGGTCCCCACACCCTCTACCCTTGTGCCAAAATGCAAAACCCGAAATTAGGGTATTTTGGGCATTTTGGGGAAGCTTGGGAGTCCCCTTTCACTAAAATGAGCCCTTGGACCCTACCAGTGGGTAGGGGCTTGTTTTCAAGGCTAGAGGGAGTTTTCCCTCCCTTTCTACCCTTGTTTTGTCACATCCATGTAAGGGATGTGGATTTGTGTGTGTATCAAAAGTGCCACTAGTTTTGTCTTGCTAACATTTAAGGAAATTTGGGAGAAGAGGGTAAAAAGATAATTTTACCCTTTCTCTCTTTTGTCTTAGCATCTTTGACCATGAGGAGGGGAGGGGTGACACATGTCACCCCCTCATTTGTGAGGATGCTTGGTCTCTCCTCTTCTTATTCTCATTCATGGAGAAGAAAAGGAACTTTTTTTTGGATTTTCTTGCTTGGATGCTTGGGGGATTTTGGAGCTTGGGATTTGCTTGGAGCTAAGAGTGGAAGACTTGAAGTTAGGAAGCTTTTTGGAGAGCTTTCCTTGAGGTAGGCTCTTAGATTTTGTTGTTGTGTTGCTTTATTTTAGTTGATAGATTGATTATTGAAAATTGTTATTGTTGAATGAAGTTTTAGTGTTGTTTGTGTGTTTTTTTACTCCCTCCATCATATGGCATGATGGAGTTTGGAGTGTGGGGGAAGAGAGAGGGAATTTTCCCTCTCAACCCTCAAGGCTTGATGGCCAAGCCTTGTAGGGTCTTATTATTTTTCCCCTCAATGGTTGAGGTGGGGAAGTGGATTCAATTGGCTTGAATCTCCTTCCCCATCCTTGGTAAGGAAACCCCTTTTGGGGTTTGAAAATCCTTCCAAGGAGGACTTGGAGAAAGGGGGAGGAATAAGGAGGGTCTTGTTTTGAATAAGGAGCAATAAGGAGGTTAAGAAGATGTGTTCAATGTGCAAGTAATATTGATGTTCAATTTTAGGAGAACTTTCTCCTCTCTTCCCCATTTTGGAGGATGAACATGGGTTCTCCTCCTTGTAGTTTTCTTTTGAAGTCTTGTTTGTATGTGTCTTATCCTTGCATGTTTGTATTATTGTTAGTGTACCCTTCACCTTGTGCATGTTTTGGTTAGCTATCCTCTTTCCCATGGGCTTGGGGGAGGCTAGCATGCATCCCAACCTTGGGATAGGCATGTGATGATGCCTAAAGGTTGGGTGGTTAAACAAGCTCTTTTCTCCTTGCATGGTTTTGGAAGACATGGAAGTTGGCTCTCAGTTGGAATTGGTGGCATGTTGGGCTCTCATTATTCTTATCCTTGTGATACTTTCTTGTAATGTAACCCTCTTCGAATATAGTATGTGATAGTTTGCATCTCCTTGTAAATCCTCCATTTTGTACATTTTGTGTCACTTGTAAACTTGTTTTGGAAAAGTTTGATTGATGCTACTTGGGAGTTATCATCCATGTAACTCAAGCTTGTGAAGTAATGAAGTAATAAAGTAAATAATCTATCTACTTGAATCTTGTTATAACTCTTGCATTTATATTTATAAAAAGGAAAATAGTATGTTGAAGGTTTTGGGTTCCTTACACCTTTGTTACCTTGCAAACATTGATAGCAATATGTCAAGAAAAGAAAACTGCATTTCTTTTGGTTTCCTTGCACTTTCTTGCTTATGTGAAAACTTAAGAAAGCATGTTATTTAGAAAACTAATTGTTTATTTTTAGTTAAGGAAACATGTGGCTACTATTAAATGAGAAATACTCCCCTTCTTGCAATATGCTCCTCTCTTAAAAATATTAATAAAAATAATATATGAAAGGAAAGTTGAAAATTTACATAGTTCATTTCCTTGAGAAGTTTAATGTTTGCGTTGTTGTAAAATATTCATACTTAGTTTTAAGTTATCTACTTTGAAGATTTCATTTTAGAAATAAGTCTTATTTCTATCAGAAAATACTTGGTTATCTTGAGTTGCTGGTTATATATTAAAAACTGTATTTTTTCTTGTGGGATTACAAATGCATTACCTCCAATGGACTAAAATTTTATATTATATGGAAATATGTTTTTTTTTTAAAAAGGATTAAAACTATACATATACACACATATTTATACACACTTAAAAATCTATATACAATATAGATGTGGGTGTGTGTGTTTATGTATATATATATATAAACTAAACGCTTTTTTTTGTTATTATTGTTTATTATATTAAAAACAAAAGTAAAAATAAAATAAAAAAATATAATAAAGGATTTCCATTGGGGAGGTTCGCCTCTCCTCCCCGCCAGCCTGCTCCATACGAGGAAAAAAAAAATAGTAACAGGTGAACCCCCAAGCACCTGTTCCCTGTATGTCCCACTGCCCCGCCCCTGCGGCCACGCCTACCCCGCCGCACTAGACCGGCTGCAGCCCCCTCCGCGGGCTCCTGCCACGCCCACGGACCTCATCGCCACCTCTTTGCCGGCCGCCGCTGCCCATGCTCTTCTGATGCCGCCACCACCTGTTCCACCTCTCACGTCCCCCTCCGCCACGCCAGGTCCTCTTCACCTGCGCACAGACCAAATCCGCCCAACACAAATAAGAAAAATGACCTAATAATCAAATGCATAAACATAGAAACATGTATAATAAAACAAACCAAAATAAATGAGTACAAATATGTATATGTATTTCATACAAGGAAAAATATAACAAGAAGAATAAGAATGGAAGGAAACAAAGAGAAAAGAAAAGGGAACATTCTAGGGCATCTTAGGGCAATTAGAGCAAGAGTTGAAATAGTCTAATCCTAGGGTCTTTTTAAAAAAAAAAAAACCTTGCACTTGTTTATCATGGGGTCTTAATGGGAAATATATCAATAGGGAGGGGTGATGAACCTAAGAAGAATAAAATAAAAGAGGTTTAGAATAATGACCTTAGTAAAATTTAAAATTTAAGTAAATAATTTTGAATAATATTTTTTAAAAAAAAAGAATGTTTATAATTAATAGTTACCCAGGAAAAGATTATGCATTAGTATTTAATTTAAAATAAAAAAAAATTACCTTAAAATTTTAGCTTGTTATAGTGCGTTTTTGTCCCAGAAATTCATGATTAAAAAGAAAATGGAATGCAAGGTCAATTGGAATAAACATGTTATCATACATGGTTACACATTGGGTTTAAGCGTGAGGAGAAAGTTACGACCATTCACTTTAATTAAAATTATGTTTTGAAATATAAATTTATTACTACTTTTGTGTATAATGTGAGAGATAATATTATTGTGTGCATTTGAGATGATAAAATAGCAAGCCTCAAATAACATAAATTTCCCAAATTTATGGTATGTAAAAAATAAAACAACAAATAATGCAATAAATAAATAACATACATGGGGTTGGATTGATCTTCTTAGCTTCTTTCTACTTGAAGTTGAAATAAATCTACATTGAAAATAAATGAAAATTAGTTTGCATTTAAAGATTGTATAGAGATAATCATTCTAAATTTAAGTAAATTGGAATTAGAATAGTAAATTACTAAATGGTTTGAAAAATCAGTATAGAATATCTTGTAGTTTCACTTAACAAAAAAGAATAAAACATATTTTTGAATTTAGAAATTGTAATTGAAGATAAATCAGTTTTTTCTAAATTTATTTTTGAACAAAAATTATATTCAAAATCATATATTATTATATATTATATTTCTAAATTATAATTTTTAATATATTAGATTTTTCTATCTCATATAATGTATGATTACTAACATATTTTTACATTCTATAAAAAATATACACCTTCAAATTTACAACTTAGATAAAAGTTAACAATCCAAATTTAAGATATAAAATTTTATAAATTGTAAATTACGATTAAAATATAGAAGAACTATCACATAACATCAAATTTCAACCTGGTTCCACATAAAGTTTCCTTGAAATAAATAATGTAGTTACACTTTCTTCCATCGTTACATTAAAATGATAAAATGCTCAAACCGAAAATTTCTATCAAAATAACAATTATTTCAAATAATTTAGTGTCTCAATATATTAGAACTATATATTTATCCATTGTCTTTAAGTCCTTGAGTGCAAAATCTTACTCTAGGATAATATGTCACATTTTGTTTCTCATATATGAATTTAAAATCTTAGTTTCCGACCTCATCCCTTATTACGATATCCTGGGCCTAAGAATTTGCGTGCACCTCACCCATGCAAAAATATAGGTTCAAAAAAAAAAACTTAGTTTCTAGTAGCATCTTAGTGATCATATTAACCCAAAAATGGTGATTGTCCCCACCCTAGTTTTATTATATTTAGAGACATTTAATTATTAAATTTTAAAGTGGTGTTGTTGGGTTCTAATGTTTATGTTCGCTTTTATTTTGACTTTAAATTTTATGTCCATTTGACTCTCATTATAAAGATTTTCCTTTTTTTTCCAGAGTTGTCTATCAAAGTATTGTAATATTTTGTCTAAATCATGAAGTTATATATCCATAAAATTCTCCTAAAATATTTCTTTTTGTCCTTATACGTTACTATAGCTAGGTTGTAACCATTTGGTAAGATCTTCACATATATAATAATTTAGAAAATATGCATAATAAATAAAGATCAATACAACAAAAGAGATATTGGTGTCCCAAAAATCCCTAATATCTAATATATTCTTAATAATGGCCTTAAGGTAGGACAACACCCATAATACTCATTAAGGAATGACTCCACCAAATATCTTAATATGAGAATTTCACTTTGAGGGGGATACCTCAAAATCCTTCTAGTAAATAGAAAAATCTTCACATACATTACATATCTCACAATGATATTCATCTCATTGATATATGCATATACATTACTCTTATTGAGTGGGTAAGACCTAATTCTAATTTAGGCCGACTCATTACTTAATATAACCACAATTGTTCTCACTTGACTTCCATGCATACCCATGTTGATCATTCATGTGATTCCATGCTCCATAATTTTTTCCTCATTACATCCATGTATAACCATAGTAATTGTTTCTACGATGCTTTGATTTTTCCTTTCACATGTCCATGATTGTTTGCTCTCATGATGATGTGAGTGTAGGGTAAGTGCACCAATATGGGGGCCAAAAGGGGGTATTAAGTGGACATTTTTTTTTCTGAAAAATAAAAATATTCAACTTCTATGAGTTATTTGAAATAGTTACACTCAAAATTGGAAGATGTTATAAGAACATGAATCGTAACATTTTGAGTCTAGTTTCTAAGCTACTAATTTTTTTGAAAATGGTTAAGTTTAAGTGGGTCAAAGAACTAAAATACCAACATGTGCTCCTGTTTTTGTTAAAAAACATAGTAGACAGTTGGTCGTGCCCCCACCATTTTTTGAGCACTATTTAGTATTTTTGAAAACCTTTTGGTAGAAAGATAGATAGGAGCATCTAGTTTGGGCTAGATTTTTTTTTAGCGAGTATTTTTAAAATAATTTTTCAAGTACAATTTTTTTAAATTTTAGAAATACAGAGCTCGATTTGTGCCCCTAACTAACTAAAAAAATCAAAAAATTAGTTTTTTTAATATGTATAGGATTAGTCCTAGTTTAGGCCAGTAAAATTATTATTCAATTTCGATGAGTTGAAAAAAGAACACGATAAAAGATAGACATTTACAATCACCAAAAATAGAGGTATAGAAGACGTAGTTTTAAATAAATAAAAATGGAAACCTTAGAATAGTAAAAAAATATAAAAATTATATATTTAGAAAGAGGATAGTTTTCTTGATGTTGTAGGCAAATTTTTAAGAAAGATAACAATCGTTTTTGTAGGATTTATCATGGCGAAAGGTGATTTTTGCATATTCTGTCAAAAACACACATGGTGCTTTATGTTGTTATAGGTCCAAAATGCAGTTTGGGAAACCAAAGCAATACCAAGCCTGTTAAATCTTGGTTTGGGAGCATACTTAAGGGTATGTGTACACGTTATAACACGTACTTGTTCGTATAATATGGACTATATATGTGTTAGTGGGGGTCTTATAGTTAAAAAAATAAATGTTTAATCTTATACTTAATTTTCTTTGTAAATATCTAAAATCGGGTCACTCGCACTTTATAAAACTAATCTCATAGCTCCATGAGTCACAATTTAGGAGATAGTTTTTATAATCTAATTTGGTCGATACATAGGTAATTTTCAGGATTTCAACATTCAGCCTAAAGCTTTTAGCATTTAAATTCTACAATCAATTTCTATTTTGGGAAAGAATATAGTCATTATTTAGGTTTTGGGGATTTTTGGATTTGTTGGACATTGTATCTTGTTGTTGTCATTGATGTTAAGTGTCATTTATGGAAAAGGGTTTCAAGGTGGAAAATGATTCAATTTGAGGCATAATTCATACTCAAGCTTGAAGGTTGATTGGTAGTGTCCAATTTTATTGTTATGATATGTTGTTTTGGTGTCATGTCATGGTGTCTTAGTTTACATGCATGGGTATATCATGAATGTGATCGCAGATGTGATCCAAAGGTTGTTTTATGCATCTAAGGTGTCAAACATGTTTAGTAAGGAATGCCAAAGTTGTTAGAGTTTCGCATGGTGAAGGCAAGATCAATTTGTGTGAAGCATGGGTTGAAACTAGCCATTTTAGGCCTAGTCCTAGACCTAGTTCATAGTAGGTGATATGGTGGCATGAAGTATGATGTAGAGCAGGATTATGTGAGTATGTGGTATGTATTTTGAGATTGCACGCATGTGTAGAAGTTGTCAAAGGAAAATTTGCAGGAGTTTAGTGCATGTTCTAGGTCCTTTATAGACATGTTCTTAAGGACAAGTCAAGAATGCATGGGAAAATGAGATGTCATGGTAAGTTACAGAAGTATCCAAGAATGTATGAGAATTAGAGATCATTGAGGAGGTCATTGGAGTGTTGTTTTCCAAGTCTCGTGACATGAGGATGAAGAAAAACTAAGATAATCTGTTTTAGCTCTCACCTGAGCTCTCAAAATGCTCGTTCCTAGCTCAAAGGCCATGTTTGGAGTGCTCGATTACACATGAATTATTTTAACCATAGCTTAGGCATGGAAATAATAAATTTTTTGCAGTTGGAATGAAGTCAAATGATGTCATACCATTTATGAATAAATATCAACAAAACAAAAGAGATATTGGTGTCCCAAAAACCCTAATATCTAATATCTTCTTAATAATGCCCTTAAGGTAGGATAACACCCCATGATACTAATTAAGGAATGACTCCACTAAATATCTTAATATGAGAATTTCACTTTGAGGGGATACCTCCAAATCCTTCTAGTAAATAGAAAAATCTTCACATACATTACATATCTCACAATGATATTCATCTCATTGATATATGCATATACATTACTCTTATTGAGTGGGTAGGACCTAATTCCAATTTAGGCCGGTGATTGCTTAATATAACCACAATTGTTCTCACTTGACTTCCATGCATACCCATGCTTTGATCATTCATGTGATTCCATATTCCATGATTTTTGACTCATTACATCCATGTATAACTATAATAATTGTTTCTCTAATGCTTTGATTTTATTTTTACATGTCCATGATTGTTTGATCTCATGATGATGTGAGTGTAGGGTAGGTGCTCTAATATGGGGGCCAAAAGGGGGTCTTAAGTGGACATTTTTTTTTTGAAAAATAAAAATCTTCAACTTCTATGAGTTATTTGAAATAGTTACACTCAAAATTGGAAGATGTTATAAGAACATGAATTGTAAAATTTTGAGTCTAGTTTCTAAGCTACTAATGTTTTTTTGAAAATGGTTAAGCTTAAGTGGGTCAAAGAACTAAAATACCAACAGGTGCTCCTGGTTTTGTTAAAAACATAGTAGCCAGTTGGTCGTGCCCCCACCATTTTTTGAGCACTATTTAATATTTTTGAAAACCCTTTGGTAGAAAGATAGATAGGAGCATCTAGTTTGGGCTAGATTTTTTTTTTAGCGAGTATTTTTTTAATGATTTTTCAAGTACAATTTTTAAAATTTTTTAGACATACAGAGCTCGACATTTGTGCCCCTAACTACCTAAAAAAAAATCAAAAAATTAGTTTTTTTTAATATGTATAGGATTAGTCCTAGTTTGGGCCTGTAAAATTTTTATTCAATTTCGATGAGTTGAAAAAAAGACTCACGATAAAAGATAGACATTTACAATCACCAAAAATAGAGGTATAGAAGATGTAGTTTTAAATAAATAAAAATGGAAACCTTAGAATAGTCGAGAAAATATTAAAATTATATGTTTAGAAAGACTAGTTTTCTTGATGTTGTAGTTAAATTTTTTAGAAAGATAACAATCGTTTTTGTAGGATTTATCATGGTGAAAGGTGATTTTTTGCATATTCTATCAAAAATACACATGTTGCTATGTTGTTATAGGTCCAAAACGCATAGGTTTGGGAAACCAAAGCAATACCAAGCTTGTTAAATCTTGGTTTGGGAGCATACTTAAGGGTATGTGTACACGTTATAACACATACTTGTTCTGTATAGTATGGACTATATATGTGTTTGTGGGGGGCTTATAGTTACAAAAATAAATGTTTAATCTTATACTTAATTTTTTTGTAAATATATGAAATCGGGGTCACTTTGCACTTTATAAAACTAATCTCATAGCTCCATGAGTCACAATTTAGGAGATAGTTTTTTATAATCTAATTTGGTCGATACATAGGTAATTTTCAGGATTTCAACATTAAAGCCTAAAGCTTTTAGCATTTAAATTCTACAATCAATTTCTATTTTGGGAAAGAATATAGTCATTATTTAGGTTTTGGGGCTTTTTGGATTTGTTGGAAATTTTATCTTGTTGTTGTCATTGATGTTAAGTGTCATTTATGGAAAAGGGTTTCAAGGTGGAAAATGTTTCAATTTGAGGTGTAATTCATACTCAAGCTTAAAGGTTGATTGGTAGTGTCCAATTTTATTGTTATGATATGTTATTTTGGTGTCATGTCATGGTGTCTTAGTTTACATGCATGGGTATAGCATGAATGTGATTACGAGATGTGATCCAAAGGTTGTTTTATGCATCTAAGGTGTCAAACATGTTTAGTAAGGTATGCCAAAGTTGTTAGAGTTTCGCATGGTGAAGGCAAGACATATTTGTGTGAAGCATGGGTTGAAACTAGCCATTCTAGGCCTAGTCTTAGACCTAGTTCATAGTAGGTGATATGGTGGCATGAAGTATAATGTAAAGTAGGACTATGTGAGTATGTGATATGTGTTTTGAGATTACAGGAATGTGTAGAAGTTGTCAAAGGAAATTTTGCAGGAGTTTAGTGCATGTTCTAGGTCCTTTAGAGGCATGTTCTTAAGGACAAGTCAAGAATGCATGGGAAAATGAGATGGCATGGTAAGTTACAGAAGTATCTAATCATGTATGAGAATTAGAGAACATTGAGGAGGTCATTGGAGTGTTGTTTTCCAAGTCTCAGGACATGAGGATGAAGAAAAACTAAGATAAGCTGGTTTTAGCTCTACTGAGCTCTCAAAATTCTCATTCCTAGCTCAAAGGCCATGTTTGGAGTGCTCAATTACACATGAATTATTTTAACCATAGCTTAGGCATGGAAATAATAATTTTTTGCAGTTGGAATGAAGTCAAATGATGTCATATCATTTATGAATGATTGTTAAGAAGCAGAGTTGGTCTAAACCCTCCACAGAACCCTAGTTTATAGTGATAGAGAAGAAATGATTTGTATGGTCTCCAAATGGCATGAGAAAGAAAATGTGAAGCTTCATGGTTGTAGAGAATATGTCTAAGCTCCTTTTGTGGTGGTTTCATGCTCAAGGTGTTTTGGTAAGTTGAAGAAAAACCTTTGTTTTGAAGAGATTTACTAGTACAAATGTGTGTTGTAAGTGTCATGATTAAAGACCTTATGTGGGGTCTTTCTTGGGATGTTTTCCAAGAGATCATGAAGATATATGGTAAGGTTCTATAGAGAAAATGGGTGTAATGATTGGTCCCTTTCCCAAATGGAGGGGTATATAGATAAATAGGGCTCCACCCCTCTCATGTTGGTATTGGGTGAGGTAAGGGAGTATACAAGCCCCACCCACCTTTGGCCAGTGGGGTCATAACCCCATTTAAGGCCCTGGGTTGTCTTTGGATAGTGGGGCCATAGTGAGATATCTTACCCCAAACTCTCAACATGGGGTGAGACTGAAATAGACTAGAGAGATATATGGCAAGCCATCTCACACCCAATCTGCTAGTGGGATCTATAGCTCTACCCTTACTCTATATCTCACATGATCTCTAATGTTCCCTACCACTATTGGGTTTGTGATTATAGAACCAATCATGATGATATGAGAGTGTGTGTGTCATTTTTCATGATATAACAGGTTTGTTTGGACATGAATAACTTGGTATCGTATGACATGATGTGTTTGAAGTCATACTTTGATTTAAAGAGGTATTTTCTTACTTAATACCTAATGGCGTAATAAGCCCTATTAGGCTTGTCAAGAAGATATTTAGAGTAAGTATGCTTATGAGGTTTTCTCCATGTGACTTATGGTTGTGAGCACTTGAGCATGCTGGTAGGGATGCCCTTGAAGTGTTGCATATGGTGGAAGAGCTTAGAAGTGAAGTTTGAGGTGTTATTTTATGTTGGTATCAAATTCCACTCAATTTTCTAACCATGATTGGAAATATCATAATATAAATGGAAAAAACATTCTAAGATTAATGGAACAACTTTCAAGACTTGATTCTACTTGAACCTAAAAATTTAGGCCCATTTTTGTGTGAAACCAAAGGGGTAGCCATAATGTTTTGAAATTCTTCATGAAACCTTCAAGCCTTAAAGAAAAATAGATGTCTCTAACATGTAGAGGATTCACATATGTTTCTAATGCCTATAGTTATACTCCTAACTCCTTATAAATCTCTCGAGAATCTTTTGGAGAAGTTAGGTTTTACCATTAGAGTGTTTGTTCCTACACCTAGAAAACCCGTTGTTAAGTAGATAGTCCTTGAATAAGAAAACTTTTCTAAATATTACTAAATTACAGCCAATACTTCTAGAATTCCTTGACATCAAATCTGAATGCTTAGGATCTTTCCTAAACTCTCCCAGAGGGTGTTTGATTAGCTATAGAATTGCCAAAATAACTAGCATGAAAATTTAAAATTTTGAGGCATGACTTCTCAATCACCTTGCATCGTTCCTATGGCTATCCTATTATCACTTAATCCTTTAGGTTGGCTAAAGTAAATCCCTCATAATATCATTCAATGTGTTTTAGTGTGCAGGGAATAGTGTTTAAGGTGATTGATCAAATCATTTAGTATTCATGAGAGATTACTTTCACATAAGGCCTAAAAGGTAAATTTGGTAGGAACAAGCCCCGCACATAAAGAAAATATGAAGGGAAATGATTCAGACCCACGAGCTCACATTCCAGAACGAGGAAAAGGAAAACCAAGGCCCAAAAGAGTCAAATCCGACCCTGTACAGGAAGAACGAGAAGAAACGGCTCTGTCGAAGTGTTTCTATGTCTTAAATCCATTTTGTAAGTTACAGGTAGACTCAACAACGGAATAACAGGGTTAGAGAAGAAGGAAACAATGTTAGAGGAGCCATGAGCAAGAATGGGAAAAAAATGGTGAAGATTTAAATTTTTTTGGGATCGAAACAGTTTAGGAAAGAGTCAAAATTGACTAAGTATGGAGGAGCCAGCGGAGAGAGCCACGTGTCCTAATGGTGCTTCCCAAAGATGAATCCAAAAAAAAGGGAGGCTCAAACAAGTGTTGCGTTTTCACGTGTCCCAGGCCGAAATGGAGACAAGGTCAAATGGTCAAACATAGTCAAAGGTGGATAAGGCGGGCCTCAAAATTGGCTAAGTATAAAGGTACAAGCAGAGAGTGCCAAGTGTCACCGACGTATTTCCAAAATTTAGTCCAAAGGCGGAGACCCAAATGAGCACAAGCTCACCACGTAGCCTAGGGTCCGAAAGAATAAGAAGGGCCGTTGAAAAGTCTAAGGATCTGTGGAGGCTTCCAAGTGTCTAAGTGACTCTCACTCAAGGGGCGAATAAAGAGAGAATATCCAGAAAGCGCCAGACTCCCGCGTGTCCTTGGTCAAAAGTTATGCCCCTCTAAGCAAAATACTTTGCTGCAAAATAAATAAATAAAGTAGGCAACAAAGAAAGTGCCACGTGGCAAGCCTAAACTAGCAGTGCTAAGGCGGGCCATCGGGGGAAAGTTGGTTTTTGCCCTCGTTATTCCAAAAGGGTAAAAGTTACAAAAGGGGCTGCAACTCCACCCAAAGGAAAAAGTCATTATTTGAGCCGAGTCAACGACAAAGCGGACCAGCGGAGCATCGGAGGAAAAAGTGAAAAATTTCCTTTTCTTCTAAAAGGCATAAAATCAAAATGCGCCCTGCGGCCCCATCAAAAAGCTAATGCGGGGATGTGGGCCTTCGGGGGAAAATGAGGATTTTTGAATTTTTGTCAAAAAGTGTAGAATGGAACAAAAAGGAAGCCATGCCTCCACCCCCAATGGATGCTACGTCATCAACGGATTTCGGGAGAAAAGTTCAAAATTCACCCTAGCTATTTTTTGCAAGAAATGTTAAGGAAATACTTAGAGAGTCATATCTTTCGATTTATAGCTCCATTTTCTACAATCTTAGTACCAATGTAAAGATATGGAGATTCTCTTCATCATGGAGTCTTCAATTTTGCATTTTGGTGAAGATTTGTGGGAGAAAATTACAAAACATGTTTTCACACGAAAAAGACAAAAAAACTAGTTTCAATGACAAGATTTAATGAAGTATGGGTCATTTTATTTGGTATGCAAAGTAGATACATGGGAATATGAAATTTTGCATCGAGCCCATCAAAAAATGAAGAATTAAAACACATTTTGAAAAGTGGTTGGAGAAAATCCCACATTTTTCCTCTGTTCTTTGCGTTTTTTTGCTATAAAATGTGAGAGGCATCATTTTCGTTGTTTTGTTGTTGTTCATTCTTCGTCTCTGTGTCCCCTTATTTTCTTCTGTGGGGTCAAAAATGGATTTTGAACCTCCTCCCCTACTCTGTACATGTCATTTTTTTCCTCTTGCTCATAAATTATGTTCTGTGCAAACTTTGAAGCAATAAAAGACGTGTTTTGTGATGCATTTCTCCATCCTTGCTCATTTTGGTTGTTTCTTCTTGCCTCTCTTCATTGCAGGGTACCTGTGCATGTTTTGATGTTCATTTATAGATCCGGGAGCTGTGTTTGATGGGTTTGAAACGTTTTCTGTGTGAATATGATCTTTGGCCTATGATGCAGTTTTCCATCCTCTCCATTTCTCACCTCTCTTCGTTTCAAGCAGTCTAGATAGATGACCAATAGTTTTCCTTCTCTGGTGTATCACCATTTTAGTGTAGGCTCTATTTTCTTGTTTTCTTTCTCTCCATGTCTCCTTGGATAGTTATATTAGATTAGATTAGTTTGACTATACTAGGATAGCTCATGGTAGGTAGTTTAGGAAGAGGAACCAACCTTCTTTGGAGGATCATTCCCATTTGCAAGTTCCATAGCTTGGGGAATGATCCAATGTTATGCAAATCACACCAAATGACCATGCCTTAGAAAATCAGACCTGAAGTCATTTTGGGGGTGCTATGATTTTGCACTAATAGGTACATTAACACCCTGTAGTTGTCCCTCCCGGTTTATAAATAAAATAAGACCAAAATTTTGAGTTAAAGTGGAATTAGATTTTTATACTAGTTTCATTTATCGTAAATTGATTTGGTACAATATCATTGTCTAGAAAGGGAAAGATGCTAAGGACACCTATAGAGCTATAGACATTCGGGTACACTTAATTTGCAAAGGATCATGTGAACAAATATGATTTTGGGAGTCACCAACTAAGGAAGTTAGATGAATAAACCATCTTTCACACAATTTACGGAGTTCTTGTCTTGACCCTTAATGGATAGTGAACTATTTTCTTACACCAAGCTATAATCATGATATGTACAAGATTAGAAACTCAACTACAAGAGGTTTCAAGAATGGGAGAATAACACAAATCACTCAATCTCTCTTTCACAGTTGAGAACAACTTTATCTCAATGAGCTCAAACACCCAAAAATATAATTTCACCATTAATTTATCCAAGGTTTTAGGATTGAGAATGAATCTTTAAATATTTTTTGAGCATCTTCAACATGTTACAAAGAGAAAGAGATAGTTTTTAGTATCCTTTCTTAACATCCATCACCACTAAGATAGTGCACAATACAAAAATAAGAATTCATTGTAATAACTAGGGTTTAGTATGGTATAGAACCATCATAAGTGCTCTTTATTGTCAAGAGAGAGTATTACGTCATTACTTACTCACGAAATGAGCCAATGAACCATTAACACATTTGAAGTGTAAATAATGAACATGGATGGAATCCTAATTAATTTATTAATGTTCAGGAAAATCATTTACAATTGATATGACTATAATATTTAAAGGATTTGAACAGCCGAGATACTTTATAAAAATGTTGTTGCATAGGTGCAACAATATACACAATTGTGAATAACAATATGGTTATATAAATATAACCAATTAACAATATACATATGAGACTTCATAAAATGACAAATATAATGGTTATACTAACATAACCATGTAACAATTATACAACAACTAATTACCTTAGTGAATTATTAATTACTAAAGGTAATATAATGCATAATTAACCTAGTTTACCTAACATTCACCCCCTTAATTTTACATTGTCTCTAAGGATGAGGAGAAGAAATCTTTGAATAACTTAAATGTGTCACGTGCAAGTGAATTTGTGAAAATATCTTCTCATTGTTAAGCTATTGGAAAAAAATGAAGTTGTATGTTGTGTTTCAAGACATGCTCTCATATGAAATGAACTTGTACTTCGAAGTGCTTTGTTCTCTCATGAAAAACTGGATTGCGAATAAGTTTGAGAACACCTTCATTGTCAACATACAAGGTGGTCAGTTTTTCTTGTGGCATTCCAAGTCCTTAAAGTATGCGACATAGGAATATTGCCTCACGAAAAATTCACCTTCAACATGACATTCAACTTTTGTAGAAGAGTGAGAAACAAAGCGTTATTTCTTGTTTCCCCATGATATCGGTCCAAATCCCAAAAAGAACACAAACCCTGAAGTGGATTTTATGTCATCACTATTTCATGTATGATCGATTCGATATCCAGTCAAGAATAATTGACCATTCTTCTTGTATTCTAGACCAAAATCTATTATACCCTTGAGATACCTCAAGATTTGCCTTGCTACCTTCCAATGAAAAACTCGGGGTTCCTGCATGAAATGTGATAAATAGGTCATGCAAAGCTAATATATGGTCTAGTGTAGGTAAGGTAAATAAGACTCCCAATCAATTGTCGATAGAGAGTTGCATTTACCACAGGAGATGGATCTGAATGAAATAAATGTAATTTGTTCTCCATGGGTGTAAAAATATACGCAATTGATCCATCATATTGAATTTCTCGAGCATTGTTTTGGTATATTTCAATTGAGAAATAAAGATGGGATTATCTTTCTACCATACTTCTAATCCAAGACAATAGTGCATCACTCGAGATCTATCATGCCAAACGATCAGTTAAGATATTTCTTTGTTGCATCGATTATATTCATTGAATGATAGTGATGACTAGATCGTCAACATAAACAACAATAATCATAATTTCTCCCCTTACTTTTTGAGGTAGAGATTGGGATCGTATGGATTTCTGACAAATCCATGTTCTACGAGATGCTCATCAATTCCGATGTACCACGCCCGAGATGCCCTGTTTAAGGCCATACATATATTTCTTGAGTCTGCATACCTTTGTTTATTGACCACTTATGACATATCCCTTAGGTTGAGTCATGTAGAATTATTTTTGTAGATATCCATTTAGAAAGGAAGTTTTTACATCCATCTAATGGAATTTCCAACCAAATTATGGAGCTACAGAAAATATCATCCTGACCATTTTGATCTTAGCTGTGGGAGAAAATGTCTCCTCATAGTCTATGCCTTCTTGTTGTGCATACCCCTTTATTACCAGTCTTACTTTATACTTGTCTATGGTCATATCCACTTTTATTTTATTTTGAATATCCATCTACAACTAATGGGTTTCTTTCCCTAGTGGAAGATCAACAAGTTGCCAATCATTTTTTTCATCACCGATTGATACTCAACATCCATAACATCTTTCCAAGATTTTTTGACTATAGGTCTTCTGGACTATGTAGTGGGCTCATCAAATTTAATAACTCTACTTGTCAAATAAAATTTGAATTCTTCTCATGGTTTACTGTGAGTCCTTAGTCCAGTGGTTGATGTATTTGGTGGAGGATCCAATTTTACATCTCGTATCATGCTAGTATACCTCTTGGGCATACAATGAATTTATCCCATGGGTAAAGGTTCTATTTGATCATCACCATCATCACCATCAACACTTTCATCATCTGTGGGAACATCAACTTTTTTTTTACAATCGGTGAAAATATACTGACTAGTCGATCGGAGGAGGAGATCGTGCTTCCTTCTTCGAAAAAAACTCAACATCTATGCTTTGGTGTAGACTTTCCTTGTCTTTAGATCCATCAATCTGCACCCAAGATTTTATTCACTTTAGCCAATGAAGATGAGTTTTGTGACTTCATATCTAACTTCTTTCTGTTCTACTTGGGTATGTGCATACTTGCTTTGCACCTGAATACTATGAGGTGTGTAATAGATGGTTTCGATTTGACCATGCTTCATATGGCATCACTCCATCAAGTGAAACTACGGGAACTCTGTTCAACAAATACACAGTAGTCTTTCTGTTTCTACTAAAAATATCCTCGTTAAACCTAGAATCATCGATCATACAATGCATTATTTCCATAATAGTGTGGTTTCATCTCTCAACAACATCATTTCTACTGCGGAGTGTGTGGAGGAGGCATCTTTCTTGAATCCCGTGAGCTTGTAGGTAGGATTTGAACTAATTACTTGTGAATTCCTCCCTCATTCGAGCGTAGAGATCTAATGTGAGGACCAATCTCATTCTCTATAGTAACTTTGAACTTCTTGAAGATCTCAAAAGCTTCACTTTTCTTACGAAGACAATATATCCACATTTTTATTGAATACTCATAAAGCATGAAGTACTAAAATCTAGAAGGACTCGGTTTCATTAAACCACAAATGTCGGTATGAACCGATCAATCTTATCATGAGCTCGATAAATAATCTTATAGGAATGAAGCTCGTGTTTTTTGCATACTAGGTAGTGAGGAAACTTATATGTATCCTTCTGGAGAGATGGAATTCCTTTTACCATGTTGTACCGGTGAAGGGTTTCGAGATACTTGAAATTGATGTGAGCAAGTCTCGGATGCCACAATTGTGTAGAGGTAGAATTCTTAGCCACGAGTGCTTGATCATCCCTGTGGACAAAGTCAAGTTGGAACATACGTCCCACATTAGAGGATTTTACAACAATTTTCGAGCCTCTTGATTTGTCTCAAATCAAACACATTTTCTTTTTGGAATGACTATCAAAGTCAATCTTCAAATTGTGATCTAGAAGCTGACTAATTGATAACAAATTCTTTGTTAACCTAGGGACATATAATACATCTGAGAGTCTACAATTTTGTGATCCAAGAGGTAGAAGAAATGTTCCTAATACCTGTCTCTTGTGTATGAAGAATCATCACTTGATGAAACATGCTTTTGAAGGCATGTACCTCATTGTGGTAAACTAGTCTGTGGCCGATCATGTGTCGAGTGGGTCCCACATACCAAACATCACTAGATGATGTGAAAGGTTCACTTGATTGAGCAATGTAAAATAAGTCTTCATTATTTAAATGTTCTTCTTTCTCAACTATATTTCCTTGTTGATGGAGTTTTATTCTCCAGTTCCCCTTCTTCTTCCCTTGATTGTAGTTTGAATGTCCCTTATGAGATTGTTGATTATAAGTTTCAATATGACTTGATGAACCTTTCTTATAGGTATTGTACCAATAATATTTTATATCATGTCCTCTCTTGTAGATAGGACATTTATTCTTGTTCTTATTCTGTTTGTCCCGTGTGATGTTGTGTTTAGGACTTGCTAGTGTAAAATCACATCACCCCTAAATGATTTATAAAGAATCTACTTTTATAAGGCGAGAATCATACGGTATGATTGCATAAAATGGAACTTTTCTAAGGTGTGGGACCTTAAAATTGGAAAAGATCTCAAGATTTAAAGGTTGATTCCTTATTCCCTATTTAGGTACATACATGAGGATCTCGCATAGGATCTATATCTATAAATAGTCTAAAAATTTCAAAGGAAACAGGGGATAAAAGAGTACGAAATAAGAAATAACTACACTACCGGGTGATGCACCAAAGGAATGATGGAAACTTAGTTTGCCTTTGACACAAAATAATAAAATGCATATAATAAAATAAACACGAGAAACCGGATCTATAATGAGAGACAAGATAGAAGAAAATGAAACAAGAATGATCTAAGATCGATCACAAACGTATTTTATTGCTCTATAAATTGATACAATTCATTACGTAACAACCGAAAGGTATAAACATATTAAAATTTTAATGGAATTCTGAACCCCATGAATCCTTTGCTAGAAGGAGAAGGGAGCTTGCAAAAATAAGAATATCCAACCCTTTACAATGAATCCTACCCCATATTTATAGAATCGATCGAAGAGAAGAAGGAGAGAGAGAAGTGGGAAAATGTAGGTCGAAGCTCAACCACTGTCGTTAATGCTTCTGCTAAAATCTGCCCCCGAATCCATCTTTATTGCATCGATCCTTGGTTCGGCGCCTTGAAGGAAGAGGAAATAGTGGAAATAGATCAAATCCGATTTGGTTATTGAGACTGATGATCATGTATTGAAATATTGAAGAATTTTCTCCATTTTTCTCCCACCTAACCTCCTCAAAATTAAATTTTTAGGCTCCCATGGGGTAGAGGAGGTCGATATCTTTCCAATGATATCAGATTTGCAATCTCTCGAGCCCTGAGTCGAAAGATATGCCCCTTCAAAGTTTGAATCGATTCCATACAATTGGGTGGGAAAAAAATTTGGAAAATGGGCCCCATTTTGGATTGGGACACGTGGCAGCTAGATTGGAGCAAAAATCAGGTCCATGGGTCCACAATTTACTTTTGCCTCTTTTGTGAAAAAATGAAAAACTTAAAAAATCCCGAAGCCCCGAAACTTCACATGGACACATGGCTCTTTTTGTTTGGCTAGGAAATGTGCTTTCATTTTTACCTTTATGCCTTTTGGACAAAAGGAAAACTTTTTATTTTTTCCCCAACTCCCTACCTTGGCTTTAACTCGGGTCGATATGTTGACTTTTTCCCTGGGCAGAGTCACAGGCCCTTTTGCAACTTTTACTCTTTTTGGGGAAAAAGATAAAAAGATAACCTTTTCCCCGATGCCCCACATTCCCTTGGGAACACGTGTCACCCTCGTGCTCACTCGGGAACCTTTTCTCCATTTATCCTTTGAAACAACACCCTTAAGACACTTGGTAGCCTCCGCCACCTGCTTATGCATCAAATTTTCAACTAACTCGCCCCTTTTGAGGACACGTGGAGGCACCGCGCTTGCTTGCAAAACCCGAACCAAAGTTTTCCTTTGGAAGAGCATTGAGCTGACACTTGTTGGCCTCCCATTTGCTTTGTGGACTTTTCAACAGTCCCTCCAACTTTTAGACTTTGGGCTACATGGCGACCTCGTGCTTGTTTGGGTCTCTGCCTTTGGACTAACTCTTGGAAGTGCGCTAGGCTGACATGTGGCACTCTTTGCTTGCTCTTTTATACTTAGCCAATTTTTAGGCCTTTTCTAAACCTGCATTTGAGCACGAAAACTTTGAGACTTAACCCTTTCTTCTATTTCTTGCATCGGCCTCTTTAAAATTGTCTCTTCCTTGTCTGACCCTGTAATTTCATTGTTGAGTTTGCACTATCTCCGAAGCTTGCAAAAATAGATTTAAGACATGAAACGGCTTAATGAGTCATTTTCTTTGCATAGGGTCATGATTCGATCCAATATTTTTCTAGGGGTGAAATATGGATAACAATTTGGTGACTTGCGGGGACATCTGCATGCTAGATGAAGAGATCAGTTGCCTTGTCGTATCTGTTGGGCATGGAGTTAAGAATAACATTCGATATTGATTACGCATTTGGTTCACGAGCACAGAGTACTGCACTCTCAAATTTCATAAGAAAATCTCGAAATGGAGATTTTATGAGAGTAGAAAATTGCTTCAACTCCGTGGCTTCGTTTTCCTCTCTCGAATGAGCTGCATAAGAGCATAAAAAAATAGCACCATGGCTATGTACAAAATCGAAATCATACATTCTCCAAATGGAACATACGAGAGAGTGCAAAGAACTTAGGAGAAAAGTAACCTATACTACAACAAGACAATGTGCAGAAGCACTTAGAGGAAAGAGAAACTAAACTAATATGTACATAGTGGGACTTCCCTTTTAGTAGTAGTGCTTAAGATAGATCCCGTTCACTGGGATTTGCAGCTCTTCGCCCTCCAATTGGACAACTGGAAAGCATTACTACTTTTGCATTTTGTTATCATATAAGGACCACTCCAGATGGAATCAAACTTAGAATGTCTCCTTGGTTTTGCTCGATCTGCGTCCCACTTCAAAACTAGGTCTCCTTCCTGGAAAGTCCTTTCTTTTGCTTTTTTATCAAAGCATTTCTTGATTGAAGCCTAATTCTTCTCCAATGCTTGGAGAGCATTCTCTCTGGCTTCTTCTAATTCTATCATCTCCATGTACCTAGCCTCCATTGGTCCAAACTCAGACATTTCTAATTACCTCACAAGCTCCAATGCTGGTAAATCAAGAGATATAGGAAACACTTGCCACTTTCCCATAGACAAGCTTGAACGGGGAACTTCATGTGGATCTCTTGGATGTTATTCTATCAGCCCATAAGGATGTTTTGAGCTTTGTGTGCTAGGTCCTTTGATTCTCATCCAGAGTTCTCTTGATGATATTTAATAGATTCTTGTTTGTAGATTCAACCTGGCCATTACCCGAGGGTAATAGTTTGATGAGATACTCAAATAAGTCCCATTCTTGACAGCCCATCCTATGATTTTGGACCTATAAATGCTAATGCATTATCTAAGATGATGGTGGCTGGTACTCCAAATTTGGTCACCATCCCTTCATAAAAATCTAGGATACTAGACTCATTTGCCTCTTTGAGTGCCACTGCTCGGTCCATTTGGTAAAATAATCTATCGCTATTAGGATCCATTTGTGACCTTGCTTGAGTTTGGATTGATGACTCAAATGAATTCTAATCCCCGTTGCATGAAAGGTTGGTCAACTAAGACTGGGTACAAAGGAAGTGCTACTAACTTCTCTTTTCCTTTGAAGAGTGCACAACTCTTGCACCTCTTGATCCATGTGAAATAATCATTAAACACTCCGGGCCATTAACAACTCGCTTTCATGATTTTGAGTTCTTTCACTCTTGGAGCAAAATGGCCTCACCTGCTTCCCAACATGAAATTATTGTAGCACTCTCTCCACTTGATCCATCCCAATGCATCTCAACAGAATGTCATTGATGTCTCTTTTAAATAGGACACCATCAATAAGAACATATGGAATGGCCTGTAACCTGAAATGCCTTCTTTTTGCTTTATTCATCCCATGAGGGCACAAGCCGGTTTCAAGGAAATGCACCATGTCTTGGGTCCAACAAGGAGCAGGTACATCATTTCTTTCTTTTTCTTGATCATCTTGTAGAATAAGAACAACCTCTTTCTCACTGTTTGTTTCATCTTGTAGAGAGCAAAGGCTAGTTGCTCACACAAGCCCCCTCCCACGGACTAGCTTGGTGACCTTAATCTCAATGTCAATTTCCATGACACGAGTAATCCACCTCCGCACATTTCTCATTCGGGTCCTTGCACGAGAAGGAATTCTTTGACTCTGCATGGGAGACCAATAGTTGGATTTTGTCGTTTGACACCAAATGGTTGAAATTATTTAGTCCCTTGATCATAGCCATGAATTGCTTCTCAATGAAGGAATACCTCACCTCATAGTCTTCTAGACTCTGATTGAAGAAAGTAATTGGATATTCTAATCTTTCTTTGTTCTACTGAACCAAGATTGTAGAGATAGTGTCATTGCCACCAAAGGCATACAATATGAAGTTCCTTGGAAAAATATGGATTTACAAGAGTTGGGGCCTGTGATATGGCCTCTTTGATAGATTCAAAGCTTGCTTTTCCTTCAACTGTCCATCTGAATGTTAAGCTCTTCTTCAACATCAGTGTTATTGGCTTAACCAGAGCAACAAAGTTTGGGACAAACCTTCGTACAAAGTTGATCTTCCCCAAGAAGATTTGAAGGGCCTTCTTGTGGTTTGGAAATGGCAATGCTTTTATTGCTTTAACTCTTTCGGATCAATTGCTGACCCTCCTTAGACACAACATGGCCTAAAATATTGCCCTCATGGGCCAGAATATGCATTTTTGGGGTTCAAAGAGACCCCAAATCTTCTACTTCTTTGAAACACCCGCCTTAGATGGAAAATGTGGTCATTGTGTTCTTAAAGAAAATAGTGATATCATCCAGATATATCAACACTATACGGTTGATTAGCCCTTTGAATGCCATATCCATGGCTCTTTGGAAAGTAGCACTAGCATTAGACATGCCAAATGGCATTTTTCGTATGCATAGGTGCCCCATTTGGTGGTCAAAGCAGTTTTGAATTGATCATCTTCTTTCACCATGATCCGATTGTATCTCGAATATCCATTTAAGAGAGAAAATATCTCGACCTAGACACCACTTGCAAGATTTTATCCATTGAAGGGAGTGGGTAGTGATCTTTAAGGAGGCTCTATTCAAATCCTCAAGTCAACACATAACTTGATTTCTTCATTTTTATTTCTAAGCTGGGACCAGATTTGCAACCCAACTTGAATGCTTGATTGGGAATATGATACTTACCTCTATTAGTTTATTCAGCTCCTTTTTCATTAGAGGATCAATATGTGGGTTAACTGGTCTGCTTCTACCTAATAGGTTGAGTAGCACTGGTCCAATTCAATTGTGTGTTGTGCTAGTTTTGGATTGAAACCCCTTAGGTCTTCTTAACTCCAAGCAAACACATTAGGGAATTCTTGGAAAAGTTGTATGAATTCATACCTTTCCTGCTTGGTGGCCATCTTGCCAATTTGAAGTGTTTTGTCTTCTCCAACTGGGATTGACTTTGAATCCTCTCCTTTGATCTGCATGTTAGCCTTCTCTTTTTTGAATTGGTCATTAGGATCGAAAATGGATTCCAGGGTCACTAAGCCTTTGGAAAGCTTGTTTGTATGCAACTGTACTATCTGGTTCCCATATTGTTGCTCTAGTTTGTTTTGATTATGGGCTGAGAATTCAGCTTCTTCTTGCAAAAAGTTAATGATCTACTGATCATTCTCAAACACTTTCCAACATGTATTCTTATCTGGCACTGCTGGCCTCACAACCACATGGATATGTGGTTGTTCCTTGTATCTTTTGATGTTGTCGACCACATCAAATGTTACTCCAACTACTAAAAGTCTATCAACAGCTTCATTCTCTTTTCTGGGTATGGACATAATGCTGAAAGCTTTGAAATCCTCCATGAGATCCCATAATCTACTCTTATAGTTATTGAGTAGGTCATTTCTGATAGCATTTATTCCTCTAACAGTTTTAGCAACCAGCTCACTATCCCCAAACACTTGTAAATTCTTGATTCCTAGCTTTATTTCCCAATGAATACCTTAGACTAAAGCTTCATATTCAAGCAGTATTATTTGAACAAGAAAATTGGAATCTAAAGGCTCCATAGTATTTCATACCAATGGGAGACACAATCATAGCTCCTCCTCCGGCTCCTTGTCCGCTCCTTGAGCCATCAAAAATAATTGCCATACTCCATTATCATCCTTATGCTTTGGCTTTATTAGGTTAGGAAAAGGATGATTCTATTCATGTAGCATGAGTAGACACTAAAATTTTCCTCCATAATTTCTATTTCATTAATGTATGTATTAGGAATAGGATGTTGTTAAGTGTAATTAGTAGTAGCGTCCGATAGAAGATAACGGCGCTGCCAGTACGATGCCGCCAATAATGTGGAGTACGGTAACAGTCAAAGTACAATAGGAATGTTGTAAAAAGTAAATATTTGTCGTAAGTGGTCCGGTAATGTTAAAATGTCAAAGTTTGGGTAATTAGAGAAGTAGGGTCTACATGATTAGGAATTAGAAATATTATATTGGTAATAAGGACAAGGAGTGAGGTCATAAATATTTTGTGTATTTTATTTGTAAAAAGTCTAAAAATGTGGAACCCATGTAAAATGATAAGGTTTATCTTATCTTAAAAGATAAGCTTACATGTATAGATAAGAGTTAAGGTATGGAATATGATTCGTCATAGTGGATTTCTTATCCTATCTTAGAGATAAGATGGATAAGCTTGGAAGTTCTATAAATAAAGAGGCCACCCCCCTCATTTAGCATAGAAGGAAGTAGTGAGAAATATTGTAGGAAGTGTGCGAAGGAAGCCATCAGTTAAAGGTGTGTTGAAGAAGCCACTAAGAGGTGTAATTGTAAAGTTTCTCCCATAGTCTTGGTGAAAGGCAAGTGAAGTCAATAACACCCGAAGTGCCTCATGGGTGAGATTGTAACAATTTCATGTTAATATTATAATTTACTTTGGTATTTCAGATTTGTCATCATTCTGTCTTATCATAGTCGATGGTATTCTTGTGTTCTGTTGTTGTTTTGTTTCCAGATTATATCCACCAAACGAAAGGCTGTGCATTAATAAATAATCATAGCACGAGGAGTTCCTGGTGAAGAATTATCATAGTGCCGGATTGGTGATGACATTTTGGTTCCGTTGCCGGGACCATTCCTCGTTGGTGGATTTTCTAGAGAGATATTCCCACTTAGTCAAAAATCAATTGGAGGGTAACCTTGTTTTTACTGTGCATAGTAGTTACCATGGTAAAGTCATTTTTGCCATGAATAGTAGTTACCATGGTAAAGTCATTTTTGCTGGGAATAGTATTTACCGCAGTAATTTCACTTTTTACCATGAATAGTATTTACCGCAGTAATTTCACTTTTTACCGTGAATAGTGTTTACCACAGTAAAGTCAGTTTTTACCGTAGTAAGTCAAGTTTTACCATAGTTTACCGTGGTCATTTCTATTTTACTATAGAAAGGTGTAAAGTCACTTTCTAGTATAGTGATTCCAATTATTTGTGCACATAAGTCTTGTTGATTGTACTTGTGGGTTGGTATTTCACGGTGGTTACTTTTGAAAATGGGAAAGATTCCTGTTTTTTCAGCTCAATCTAATGAAGATGCTTCTTCTTTCATTCAAGAGTTTAAACGATCTTGTATTTGTAATGGCCTCATAAGAAGGGAACAATGGACTGAATTTTTCCTACCTTTTTGGATGGTTCAAGCACTTAGGTGGTTTGAAACACTAGGTGATAATGTGAAAAATTCATGGGATTTATTAACTGAAAGTTTTCTTGAAGAATTTGGTGAACAACAGAAATATGCAGATCTCATGATTGATATCACAAAGCTATCCAAAGGAGAGAAGGAGAAGATAAGGGATTATCATGCTCGTGTTCTAGAGCTAAGGAGGAAGCTCGATGCCCAGATCGGAAGGAAGGATTAGCGGATGGGTTGATGAATGGCGTGGATAATCTCCTATGTAAGCACTTCATTCTTGGGATGAAGCCAGAGATCAGACAACGAGTAAAGTATGACCACCCAGCTACCAGTGAACAAGCAAAAAGAGATTGCAAGAAGGAAAGAAGAAAGCATGGAAGAGGAGCCCAAAGAAATTGTTGTTAAAGTAGAGCCTACACCAAGACCTTTGGTCCATAATCCACAACCACTCCCGGTGAGAAAAATATTTCTCCTAGTACATCTACCGAGTATGAAGATCTCGCTCAAAAAGATGGGTCGCTTAACTATTAATCTTCTTCAAGGAAAAAAATTTAGTTCTCGTGGAGGAGATATAGGTCCAAAAAGAAATATTTTGAAGTTGTTTGTTATGGTTGTTATAAAAAGGGTCATTATAAGTATAATTGTCTAGATAGAGCTTCTACATCCGGTACAAGAGATAATGATAAAGGAAAAGCACCTGTGAATTCTTTTGATGTAGTAGATAAGAGCATAAATAATGAAGTAGATGTGTTTGTAACAAAAAGAAAGAAAGAAAAAGATAATCAAGATGGAAATGATCCTAAGAAGATGAAAGGAGAAAATAGTAAGAAACATAGGAGAAGAAAGTTGGGTGTGTAGGATTTTTCGATTTCACGGGGCAAGGACCATACTCCATCTTGGAAGATCTGTCCAAAAGGCTGTAAACATTACATATGGTCAACTCTTGGCTATGTCTTCGGAGAAGAGGCGGGAGCTGCGAAGTGGACTCAATGCTCGACGAAGAAGGAGGTTGAGGTCCCTATTTTTTGGAGGCGAGGCAGATCCCTATGCTCCACAAGCGAGGTATTATGTAATGGTATTTCAATTCATGATGTTTTAGTTGATGGAGGTGCTGCAGATTAATGTAATGACCAGTCTCTGTAATGAATATGTTGGGTTTAAAATTGATTTCCCTTCAACACTTATGTTAAGGTCATTAAATAAGGAAAAACTAAACCGTAAGGTGTAGTTTCAAATGTGGCAATATCTGTTATGGGTGTTGTATGTGTGGTAGACTTTCAGGTGATGAAAAATGGTACTGTTGCGTACCCAATGTTGTTGGGAAGACCATGGCTAAGGAGAGTTCATGCAAGGAACTACTGGAATGAAGGTTTCATGACACTTGGACGTGGTAGAGAGAGGGTGAAGATAAATGTGATCCCTCGGCATCATAAAGCAGAACCTGTGGATTCAAGTGATGAAACTGATGATTGGACATCCTCTGATTACTCTAGTACCAGTGAAGTGGACACTGAAGATGAAGAAAGTGAGGTTGATGTTTCAATCATGGATATCCTTCCAGTCACACCAACTCATGACCCCATAAAATTATCTGAAGAAGAAGTTGATGATCGTCTCCAACAAATAAAGATTGGTGATGTTGTGATGGAGAGTGAGAAGGAATCCTACCTCCATCTCTTTCGAAGGTACATACACCTATTCACTTTTGATTACAAGGAACTCCGTCAAGTAAGTTGGGTAGAACATTCTATTGAGCTAGTAGATGGTGCTAAGCCCATAAAGCAAATGCCATATAGAATGAATCCTAATTTTTCCAAGACTGTAAAAGAAGAAATAGATAAGTTGCTTGATGCAGGATTCATATTTGTTGTGGAGAATTCAGAATGGGTTTCTCCCATTGTGATCTCAATAAAAAGAATGGGAAGCTACGCATTTGTGTTGATTATAGGAAGCTCAATAAGGCAACAAAGAAGGATCATTACCCTCTTCCATTTTCAGATCAGATCTTGGGACGAAGTAGGCGGCCAGAGTGTTATAGTTTTTGCCGATGGATATAGCGTAGATACAACCAAGTTCGTATCGCAGAGAAAGATTATGAAGACCACATTCACCACTCCTTGGGGAACATTTGCTTATAGAGTTATGCCTTTGGGTTGTGTAATGCTCCACAACATTCCAAGCGTTTGATGAATAGGGTGTTGAACCCTACATGAGACCTTCATCGAGTATTTACGGATGATTTTTGCATCTATGGGAGCAAGTTGGACCACTCGCACCAAATGGAGACAACATTTCAAAGGTTAGATGAAGCACAAGCCTCACTAAACCCTACAAAGTGTGTCTTTGGATGTTCTAAAGGCATCTTGTTAGGGCATGTGTATCCAGAGATGGTATTAGTACGATCCCGATAAAGTTTCAAAATCAAAGATTTACATTTCCTATAAATAGAAGTAAGTTGAGATCATTTTTAGGCCATGTGAGTTACTATAGAAGGTTCATCAAGAATTTCTCAAAGATTGCATGACCACTAACCCATTCTTGAAGAAGGATGTTATTTATGAACCAGGAAATAAGGCGCATGAAGCTTTTGGACAACTGAAGGAAGCCCTGGTGTCTTCACCTATTTTAAAGAATCCAGATTAGAGCAAGCCATTCATTGTGTACACTGATGCCTCAGATGCAGCACTAGGAAGTACTTTGAGCCAAAAGGATGAAAATGGGAATGAACATCCAATTTACTTTGGGAGCAGACAAATGAGCAAGTCTTTGAGGTAAATTATCTTCAGAATCTGAAAAAGAGGCTCTAGCTATCATTTTTGTTGTAAAGAAGTTTAGAAATTACTTGCTAGGGTAAAATTTATAGTTGTAATAGATCATCAGGCTCTAAAATATATTGTAAATAAGCCTAACCCATCAGGGAGGATAACAAGATGGATAATTTTTCTACAAGAATTTGAATTTGATATTATAGATAGGCCAGGAAAGAAGCATGTCAATGCAGATGCACTCTCTCGAGCCTATGATGGTTTAGGATCATCTTGTGATGATGATGATTTCCCGATGCAGCATTGTTATCCCTTGACACAATCCCTAGTGAATACATAGATATTTGGAATTATTTGAATGAATTCAAGTTTCCTGATGGTGCCAATGCAAAGACTAAGAGAAGGATTACTCAAGCCAGTCGTCCATATTCTATTCTACATGGAGTATTATTTCGAATAGGACCTGATGGACAGTACAAGAGGGCAGTTGGACGTGATCAAGGGAAGGAGCTGCTAGAAGAATTCCACAATGGTACATGTGGAGGGCACTTCTCTAGACAACTTACAGCAAGAAGGATCTTGGATGCAGGTTATCACTGGCCCACTCTTTTTAAAGATTGTTATAATTATTGTAAGACATGTGATATTTGTCAAACACATGGTAACCGTAAGACTTCATCAGCTCCATTATGCCCTATTCTTCCACTTGGTCCCTTTGAAAAGTGGGGAATAGACATTGTAGGTCCACTTCCAACTACCTCACGCCAAAATAAGTATATTGTAGTTGCCATAGATTATTTAACCAAGTGGGTTGAAGCTAGGCCATTGAAAACAACTTCCATGGATGAAGTGGCAAGGTTCATATATGAACGCATTATCACCATATTTGGTTGTCCATTAGAAATTGTAACAGATCAAGGAAGCCACTTCATTAATGAGGTGGTAGAAGCCCTAGTCAATAAGTTTTCTATTAAGCACATGAAGGCAACAACATACAAGCCAAGCACAAATGGATAGGTGGAACGAACAAATTTTGTGTTGTGTCAAATTCTAGCAAAAGATGCAGCCTTGCAGGTACATAAATGGGATAAAATGATTCATGCAGCATTGTGGGCATATAGGGCAACATCAAAGTCAGCAACAGGATACTCTCCATTTCAGTTGGCCTATGGCATTGATCCGATTCTTCCTATTGAGTTTGATATTCCCACTTGTGAGAGTTATGAAAATGAAAGGATGGATGAAAGTGATTCAGTAAAAGAAAGGTTGGTACATCTTCATTTGCTAGAGGAAATGAGGGAAATAGCAAAGGATACAAGCCATAAGAAGAAAATGAAGCAGAAGGAATACTTTGATCAAAAGATCCGTTGGTCTCCATTTCATGTGAATGACTTGGTTCTAGTATATGATTCTAGATACAAAAAAAGAAGACAGAGAAAATTTCTTCCAAAATGGATGGGGCCCTACAAAATAGCAGTTGTGCATGAAAATGGTACGTACCGACTGGAGGAATTGGATGGCACTCCCATTACGAAATGGGTCAACCACGACAAGTTGAAGATTTTCCAAGCACCAGAATAGTCTACTCCGAGGATAGAGTAGAAGCTAGGAAGGGGGAAGATGTCGACACTAAAATTTTCCTCCATAATTTCTATTTCATTAATGTATGTATTAGGAATAGGATGTTGTTAAGTGTAATTAGTAGTAGCGTCCGATAGAAGATAACGGCGCTGCCAGTACGACACCGCCAATAATGTGGAGTATGGTAATAGTCAAAGTACAATAGGAATGTTGTAAAAAGTAAATATTTGTCGTAAGTGGTCCGGTAATGTTAAAATGTCAAAGTTTGGGTAATTAGAGAAGTAGGGTCTACATGATTAGGAATTAGAAATATTATATTGGTAATAAAGACAAGGAGTGAGGTCATAAATATTTTGTGTATTTTATTTGTAAAAAGTCTAAAAATGTGGAACCCATGTAAAATGATAAGGTTTATCTTATCTTAAAAGATAAGCTTACATGTATAGATAAGAGTTAAGGTATGGAATATGATTCGTCAGAGTGGATTTCTTATCCTATCTTAGAGATAAGATGGATAAGCTTGTAAGTTCTATAAATAGAGAGGCCACCCCCCTCATTTAGCATAGAAGGAAGTAGTGAGAAATATTGTAGGAAGTGTGCGAAGGAAGCCATCATTGTTAAAGGTGTGTTGAAGAAGCCATTAAGAGGTGTAATTGTAAAGTTTCTCCCATAGTTTTGGTGAAAGGAAAGTGAAGTCAATAACACCGAAGTGCCTCATGGGTGAGATTATAACAATTTCATATTAATATTATAATTTACTTTGGTATTTCAGATTTTCATCATTCCGTCTTATCATAGTCGATGGTATTCTTGTGTTCTGTTGTTGTTGTTGTTTCCAGATTATATCCACCAAACTAAAAGTCGTGCATTAATAAATAATCATAGCATGAGGAGTTCCTATGAAGAATTATCATAGTGCCGGATTGGTGATGACAACACCCAACTTAGATTCTTCCATCTCCTTATAGGGGTCAAAAGCATGTCTTTTATTGGCCCACTTATCTAGAGTCAAATTAGGGATACATCCCAACTTGTTATCTACTTCATTAGTGTTTAGGAGGTCTTCATGATCAAAGGTTGAGCAGTTAGCATTGATTGGGCTAGGTACTTAGGATTCAATATGATAGTGATCAATAGGTTCAGATTTGATTGTGGCTTTTTCCCATACCTTATCCTAAAGAGCATGTGTGACTAATCAAGACAGGCAGCCCCCAATCTTGGCAGTGAAGTCCCTAGACATACACAAGGCAAAATGTGGTGGCAAATCTATGATGGACACATTTTGCAAGATAGTTACATCAAAGGCGAGGCTTGTAGAGTGATACTTAGGTCTTGGATGATTCCCACAATGATTACTGCTGTCTCATCTAATTGGACTACTCCTCTAGAGACGACCTCATATTGGAGACCCAACTGATCAGCTATTTTTTTCGGCATCACAAAACTACGGCCCCAGAATAAATCATACAATTATGCACTAATCTATCCACAATAATCGGTGAGACATAAAAGGGAGCGGGTCTCAAGTTTTTACCTTGTTGTTCTCCATGGTTCCTCCCGGGATGAACTACATTGGTAAGCACTCTTTCTTGCTGGTTAGGGGTTGATTTGAACTTGACCAATCTTGTATGGCGACCGCCATGATAGATCCTCTACTCTGGAATGGCTAAGTGACTCCCATAGTGAAATATTCACACTTGTCTTTTTCATTTGCTTGATAATATTGAATGTGTTTTCCTTTTTCTTGCCCCTTCCTGCACACATTTCTTTCTTGCACATGGGCTATTACAACTAGTGCTTGACTGGGTTTGGGAGGTGGCTTGGATTGGTTTTGTATGTTTGGAGTTACACTTGGAACACTAGGACCTTGTGGAGTGATGGAAGATTGAGGGTCACCTAAATTCAATGGCCGACCTTCTCTAATACTTCTCTTTTGGACCGTGTATTGGCAACTACACTTTGAGAAGGGAATTGATTCATCCCACAGAAGTCTTCAGCCTGCCAGTTTACTAGCATAGTTTCATTTGGGGGTCCACCTTATTGAGCTCCTTGTTGTTGATCTTCCTCTTGGCTAGGTTCTTGTGGCACCATACTAGTTTGCACCATCAAGGCCTGATTTAGAGCACCATTAAAGCACATCGATTGGTTATGTGGTTGTTTGCATGGAAAACACCAATCATATTCCTATACCATATTATTCTGTGTTGGGACCAATGCTCTTGATGTTGAAGTTGTGTTATGATCATACAACCTGAAAGGTCTAGCAGCTTGGGGTTATCCTTGGTTCCGGATGCTGGTTCAAAGTAGCTCGAGGTGGTGGCCTATTGTGATGATCTTGGGTCTAGCTTGATATTGAGCTTGAGGGAGTGGTATGGCTGGAACTTTTAGCTTGTTGTCTTTTGATGGTCACTAGCTCATTCCCAAAGTTTTGAAGTTGCTTCATCACCACTTCGAAGAAACTCTTTAGAGGTATTAAATGATGAAGTGGAAGCTTTATCCGAGATTTGACTCTGAGGGGGTGGGTATAGGAGCTAATGTAGGTGCTTAGCTAGTATCTAGGCTTCCTAACTTAGGGTAGAGAGGCATGGATGGCCTAGGAGTGATTTTGCCACTTGAATCAAATGGTTCTCACCCTATGGAGAGGCTATAGCTCGCAAGTAATGTAGTGTCCCCCATTGTTGAATCATCAAAGAGATATTAGAATTTAGAGCCCTAAGAAATTATAATAAGGCACCTTCATTAGTGGGATTTATTGATATTGGAATCCTATCCCAGTCCGCTAGAACCCGAGGTTGAAGTCTATCACCCTCTCGTTCGGGGCTCTCTTAATTGTTGTTAGTTGCTCCAACAAAGACAAGTTATCACCTTTTTTCCCAAACTGATTGTGAAGGGCTGCACACAAATGGTTCCAGTTCCGGATAGAGCCTACATAGAGACTCTTGAACCATTGTGAAGCCTTCCTTTGAATGAAGAGGAGAGCAACTTGACTGCAATGTCCATCACATGGATCTCGTGGATTGTACAGACATTTACAATATCTTGGACATGGTCACCAGGAGAAGTTTGATTTTCCCTAGTGAAATGTGGGATGCTCTTTAATGCTGCAATCAGAATTGGGTTTTGTGTAATCAAGGTGAGTGGACTATTACCGGTGAAGTTGACATTTGGATTTTGTTGTGCCATTTTGATTGGTCTGAGCACTCCTCTTGGTTGAATGAATGGTTTGTTGGGAGGAGGTGTTGATAAAGCTCTAAGCTGGTGGATATGGAGACCTTAGAACTTTCTTCTTCCTCTCCTTTCTCTGCCCTGAGGATAGATGTAAGTATTCAAATATACCTTCTTTCCTTAATCTAGAGTGGGTTCTTCTCATGAATCTCTCAAGCTTGGGCTGCTTTGAGACCAATAGATTTATTTTTTTTTGCGGTCGCTAGATGTACAATTTTAAGACTTCTTAAAATCGAGAATCACAATAAGTGTACATCAATCCCTATTGTAATAAGATGGACATTTCTTAGTCCCCACTGGGCATGCTAAAAGCTGTTAGTGTGAAATCACAAGCACCCAGATGATTTCTAAAGAATCTACTTTTCTAAAGGTAGAATCATCCGGTATGATTTCATAACATGGAACTTTTCCTAAGGTGTGGGACCTTACAAATTGGAAAAGCTCTCCAGATTTAAAGGCTGGTTCCTTATTCCTCTGTTTAGGTGCATATGTGAGGATCTACAGAGGATCTATATCTATAACTAGTCTAAAAATTTCCAAGGAGACAAGGATAAAAGAGTACATAAATAAGAAATAACTAGACTACCAGGTGATGCACCAAAGGAATGATGGACACTTAGTTTTCCTTCGACACAAACCAATAAAATGCATATAATAAAACAAACACAGATAACCAGATATGTAATGAGAGACCATAGAAGAAAATGAAACAAGAAGGATCTAAGATTGATCACAAACGTTTTTTATTGCTCTATAAATTGATACAATTCATTACAGAACAACCGAAAGGAAGAAACATATTACAATTTTAATGGAAGGCCTAAACCCCATGAATCCTTTGCTAGAAGGAGAAGGGAGCCTACAAAACTAAGAATATCCAACCCTTTACAATGAATCCTACCCCCATATTTATAGAATCGATCGGAGAGAAGAAGAGAGAGAGAAGAGGGAAAATGCAGGTCGAATCTCAACCATCATTGTTAATGCTTTTGCTAAAATCTTCCCCTGAATCCATCTTTTTTGCATTAATCCTTGGTTTGGCACCTTGAAGGAAGAGGAAAACATGCGAAATAGATCGAATCGATCCGGTTGTTTGAGACCGATGATCTTGTATTGAAATCTTAAAGATGTTTCTCCATTTTCTCCCACCTAACCTCCTCAAAATTAAATTTTCAGGCTCCCATGGCGTAGAGGAGGTCGAGATCTTTCCAACGATATCAGATTTACAATCTCTCGAGCCCCGAGTCAAAAGATATGCCCCTTGAAGTCCGAATTGATTCCGTATAATTTGGGTGGGAAAACAATTTGGAAAATGGGCCCCATTTTGGATTGGGACATGTGGCAGCCAGATTAGAGCAAAAATCGGGTCCATGGGTCCACAATTTACTTTTGCCTCTTTTTCGAAAAAATGCAAAAACTTAAAAATTCCCGCAACCCTGAAACTTCGCATGGACATGTGGCTCCTTTTGATTGGTTGGGAAATGTGCTTCCATTTTTACCTTTATGCCTTTTGGAAAAAGGAAAACTTTTAATTTTTTCCCCGACTCCCGCCTTGGCTTTGACTCAAGTCTATATGTTGACGTTTTCCTTGGGTGGAGTCATGGGCACTTTTCCAAATTTTACTCTTTTTAGGGAAAAATAAAAACAGCTAACCTTTTCCCGACACCCCACATTCCCCGGGACATGTGTCACCCTGGCACTCACTTGGGAACCTTTTCTCCATTTAACCCTTGAAACAATGCCCTTAAGACACTTGGCAACCTTGCTGGCCTACTTATGCATTGAATTTTCAACTAACTCGCCCCCTTTGAGGACATGTGGAGGCACGCGCACTTGCTTGCAAACCCAACCTAAAGTTTGCCTTTGGAAGGGCGTCGTGTTGACACTTGTTGGCATGTTGCTTTGTGGACTCTTCAACGGTCCCTTCAAATTTTAGACTTTGGGCTATGTGGTAGCCTCGCACTTGTTTGGATCTCGCCTTTGGACCAACTCTTGGAAGTGCACGGGCCGACACGTGGCACTCTCCACTTGCACTTCTATACTTATCCCATTTTTAGGCCTTTTCTGAACTATTTCAAGCCTAAAAATTCAATACTTCACCGTTACTTCTGTTTCTTGCATCTAGCCTCTTTAAAATTGTCTCCTCCTTGTTTTCCCTCGTAATTTCATTGTTAAGTCTTCCTGAAGCTTGCAAAAATATATTTAAGGCATAAATCGGCTTGACAGAGTTGTTTTCTTTACGTAGGGTTGTGATTTGATCCAATATTTCACATGGGGGTGCAATATGGATAACAAGACTTTTGAGAGGAATTAGGTTTTCATTTTCCTTTTCCTTTCCATTTCTAATGAGAAGAAAGTTCCTCCTCCTATTCATCATCTTTGTTGTACATAACTTCTTCTCACTTACGGAGATTGACCAACTTGTCAAGGCTAACTATTTGATCGACAAGTTAAGTGTTATGAAAAAAATGCGATATGAAAGAGGGAGTGCTTTAAGAACAATAGGAATGAGAGATGTATTAGTGACCTCCTCTCCTAGGGCTAGTAGCGAGTTCCTCAATTCTACAAATCTTCTAAAAAACCTTCAATTTTCTCATTTTGTTTTAATTTCGGTGTGTGTGTAACTAACTCTACAAATATTGTATTCTTGTTCTTGTCCTCTACACCATGCTTAATTTATCCCATGCTTCTTTGGGTGATTTGGCATCATGAATGTGGGGTTACACATCATCAGACACTATAAACAAGATTATCATCTTGGCCTTCTAATTGGATCTATCAAATTGTTTCTTTGTTTCGGTTGTATCGATTGCTGATTTGGTTAAAGAACCATCCAAAACAATCAAAATCTCTTCAAACTCAAGCTATGTTTTGATCTTTGTTTTCCATGTTGCATAGTTATCTCCTTTTAAAAGTTGTGAATCTAGAAGAAATAATTTGGGGACATTGGTCGGGAAAAATTTTAGTGGCGAATATTCGTAATATGGTGAATATTCCATTTTTGAAAAATTTGAAAAGGTGAATTTTGGCGCGAGTCAGTGACCTGTTCACCTAAAAATTACAGTTTAATTTTTTTAGGGGTCGACTTCGCCTACCCTTGAAACTATCCCCTATATAATCTTAGATTATTCACTGGTGAACTTTACTAGATCACTCATACCACCTTGGGAATATGTATTATAAATTAGAGTAAAGACACGAAAGGAGGGTAGAGGCTACAGACACAACAGAGAGTTTGTTGACGTGTGATAGGGAGATTTTGTTGATGTGCGATAGAGTGCGAGGAAAGTAGATACGTGATAGAGTGTTTGTTGACACGCGTGACATGAAGATTTTGTTGTCGCGTGACCAGAGGGTGGAGGCTACATATGTGCGACAAAGATTTTGCTATCATGTGTCAACAAGGTGGTTAACACGCATCAACCACCTTATTGACATGTAAGAGAAAATCTCCTGTCATGCATCTACGGCCTTTTGTCACACCACCTTAAAATCAAGTGAAAATTTTGCTGTGGGACCCCCAAAAAATTTTCCTTTCCTGGAAACCGGTTCCGAAGATATTCGCCAGGTATTTTTCACCTCTGATTTCTAAGAGGTATCTTAAAATGAACCACGACATTGGTGCCCATTTTATAGAATCAACTAACAAAGGGTAAGGATCTTATCACTCTAAGTATACGGTCTCCCAATCTATATACCGTCAGTCCGATATACCAAACCTTTCTATATACACGCCCTTCCGATATACCCGTCATTACATGGAAGATGTTCTCCTTTTGATATACTCGTTACTATGTGAAAGATGTGTTAACTTATGTGAAATAATCTGATACATAGTACTGAGACAATACTAAAAGAGGTTTGTGTAATTATTGACACCGACTCAAAGAAATATCCTCATATGCGCGTGTAACTTCACTATATACTCGGATAATTTTAGTATCCAAATTTATGTTGTGTAATCATTCACAGATGGATGAGAGGGCTCAAAGTGTGTGCAATGTGTCCTTATTACTACTCGCCAATTTAAAAGTCGATGCCCATACGATGTTGTTGCAGCTATATTAGGCATTAAGTGTAGTAGTAGTCATGAAAAATTTACTTGTAAGTGCTTCCCAGAGGCACTATATATACCAAACGTTGTGAATGAGATCCAAAGATCTCGTGAGTGTTATAGAACCAAATTAAATTGATTTTGATTATAATTCTCTACTAGTGTTTTTTGCAGCTACATAGTTTAAGGTTGAATATGACAACTTGCAAATTAATACAATACATTGAAATATACAATTACATCCAAAATTTTGAAAAATTTAATGGTAGGCAATTTGTATTTTTTTGCGAGGCCTTGTGGCCTCAAGAGATCAAAATGGTTCTTAGTGTGAAAAGTTGCAAAAATCAGCTCAAAAATTATAGTTTTAAATGTCCCTCCTTTGGAAAAAGATGCTCAGAATAAAAAACTTAGCAAATTGGGAGAAATGTTTTTTTGCCCTTTTTAAGGGTTTTTCCTCTAACTTTAGTGGCTTAGCTATGACTAGTGGATTTAATAGAGTTTTCTCCTGCTATAGTTGGTGGTTTTTCTAGTTGTCTCTACCAAATATCAATATATACAAAACTAAATCTTGATTGGGGTCAAACCAAACACTTGTCCATTCACGAGAGTTTTTAAGGCATTCTAGCTAACCACTTAAGCGCCTATGTCGAATATGTTGTTAAATGAAGTAGATAATATATAAACAACACTTGAAAGGCCTAACCTTTTAAAAAATGATGTGACGCTGACTTGTGTCCCACATGATAGTGTCTGCAAAGATCCATGTGGCACTTGCTTGTTGATTGTGGTTTAGGGATTCCACGAAATGAGGATATGAGTTGCTTTGTTTATCCTCCTTTGCTGTTTTTGTATTGTGTTGGCTGCCATTTATTTTGCTTTGATATTTGTTTATTGTTTTTACCATCACCGTTGTTGTATTGTATTATTAGATGTAGGTTTGAATAGATTAGATCCATTTGAAATAGCCATCTCACCATGGCTCCTTTAGCTCGATCAATATGCTTAGTGTAAGAACCATCTCGTCATTCAAAATGCCTAGAGCTTGGTTGTATGGAAACATTATGACTTCTTTGCAAGGGAATTAGTGTGTTAATGCATGACTATTGGCTTGATTTCTTGTGTAAGAAAGCTTAGTCTTCGCAGGAGGCTTTTGAAAAAGCTATACAATCAACTCGGCATTGTGAAAACCAACATGGACAACAGCCTATCATTGAGCGAATCGATTCAATCCAATGCACAACTCGGTCGGGGCAAATCTAACTCGGTCTATTGCTCGAGGTCAGCCATAACTCTTCAATGCTTAAAGCTCTCTCTACAATGTAACTTGCCAATGCGGTGCTTAGCCAACAAATTAGCTCGGTCTACAACTTTGTAGAGCTGATTTTTCATTTATTTATTTTCAATCTAATTTTACATACTCATAATGGCTCCTACATGCAATTTTTTCCTAGTGTAGGGGGCACTAATGAAATAAAAATTGCATTCCAAACACCTAGAATGAACATGAGGATGTGGGGAGGCAAGGATGCAGATGGGAACTTATGGGAGGCTGCATAGGCTCTCAATTTCTACAAATGCTTCTCCAAGCTCCTTTATCTCTTCTTCTCTCTCTTTCCACAACTTTTCGCTCCGGTCTAGATTAACCTGTTCTGGTGCCAAATGTAAATAATGAAATGGGACATAAGCATGATTAATTTATTAATGTTCAGGAAAATCATTTACAATTGATATGGCTGCAATAATTATATGATTTGAACATCCAATTACAAATAAAAGTGTTGTTGCATTGGTATAATAATATACATAACCGTAAATAACAATATGGTTATATTAATATAACCAATTAACAATATACATACGAGACATCATAAAATGATAAATATAATGGCTATACTAACATAACCATGTAACAATAGAGCAACAACTAATTACCTTAGTGAATTATTAATTACTAAAGGTAATACAATGCATAATTAACCTAGTTTACCTAACATGAAGTGTACTCATAGAACCATGTTTTCATGATTGATCTGCATAGTTAGGGTTTCAAGCCATAAACCCTAGTCATCTATTTAGGATCCTTTAACATGTTATTCTTCCTTTTATGCCAACTATTATGGATAAATCCTTAGCCATAAGATCTATTAATCCTTTCAAAGCTTCTCATGTAATTTTTGAAGGAAGTATCTCATGACATAAGACAAAACAAAGTTTTTTTTGGTGTAGCGATAAAACAACTATAGTCTTTAAGAGATAACTATGCTACTCATGTAATCCTTTACTAAAGGAATCTAATGAGATTTTATGAGAGACCTTAACCCTTTTTTCAATCCTCCATGCAATAAGAAATAATCAATTGGAGGATTATAACTTGAGAACTAGTCATTCTAGGCACGAGAACATTGGTTCTTGAAGCATGAAGAAATAGAATTGATTTGAGAGCTTCTCTCCAACTCATTCTTAAAATAAAAATGATTATTCATATAAGAAGCACTTTAGGAGGATTATATACACCAATTTAAACAATGTAAGGAAACTTTGAAGATAGAGAAATTGCAAGCACAATTGAGAGACTTGGTTATTTTATTAGTCATATAAGACACGGTTGAGAAGCATTAGAAGAAAAACATGGAGGTTTCTTACTATCAATAATATGAAAATAAAGGAAGAGGAAGTTCATGAGACACATAAAAACCACCGCCGATGAATTTAATGCAGAGACTTCAAGAAGAAATCTTTTAAGAATAACATACAACATAGTCTTTTGACAAGAAAAATTTCACAAAATGAGTGGGTAAGTGCACAAAGTTGGTGGATAATTCCGTGGACATAAAAACCTGAAATAAAGGAACTGAAACGCGATCACGGTTCTAAAACCACGATCACGGTTCCTGAATTCTAGGTTCGGTAATTACCGAACCTAAAACCGCGATCGCGGTTTCCGAACCGCGATCGCGGAACTCGAGACAAAATTTAACAGTCCCGCGACTCGTTATTTTCCTCATTTTTCATTTCGAACGCGACTTTTCCTAAACGTTTTTCACTCACGCTTTCAATACCATCTCAAAATTGCTCATCGGATTTACGGATAGCGATATATTCAACCATGCCACTAAGATGAGGAGGTAAGTCCCGATTGTAATCATTTTTTTACATTTTAGGTTTTTTTTTTTTTTTTTTGCAGTTTAGGTTTTTTTGCATTTTCATGGGTTTTTTGAAATGTTTGTTTATGTATACAATTTTCTTGTTTTATCAGTTGGTCGGCAAGCTCGAAATCATGCAAACCATCAAAACATTCCTCAAAACCCACCAAACATTCCTCAAAACCCTCGAACATTCCTCAAAACCCTCCTCCAAACATAGATCCGCCTCTGTGGCTCCTTCTGCCCCCCTTTGAGCGAGCGGAATGCGCAAGATAATATCATTGGAAGAATCCAAGAAAATAAAATTGCCATTGAGAACCTAATTCAAAATATAAGACAAAATCATGCTAAAATCCATCCCGCATGACTTTAGCTAATACATTGCAAACATTGATTGGCGAAGTCGAGTCTCATGACCAACCAAATACATAGATGGAACACCTTTAGAAGTGACTATAGGCGGTGGTATGTGGATAAACTATCCCATGCGGCCGTCAAAGACAAAAAAATTTGGAAAAGACCTCATTTGTGCATTATTTACCGACCACAGAACCAATGCCCCCCTGATTACTTGCAAAACGGTTCCCGATCCATTGGTGCCATGATGATAGAATCAAAAACAATTTTTGGGACCGATGGTGGATGTTTTGATTATCCACCATGCAACAACAATGAGGTTCCTCTTTATTTTTGAAGAAATTATATTGTGATTTCGTGCTCAATGAGGTCCGAATTATTTTGACTTTTCGAATTTTTTTGGTCGAGGAGGTGGCTCTGCTGAGAGCGAGACTGGTGCACGCGTAGGTCGGCCTAGGATCCCCATGCCCCAAAACCCCACTACCTTGATTATCCCTCCTACGGTGAAGGAAGGAGGTTGTGGAGATTGATACATTACATGCATTGAGGAGCTCACGACACTCTCACCCAACATAACACCCAGTTGCATCGGTGATGTTGGTGGAGGTCTAGTTCTAGTGCACCACACCACTTTGTGGATCATGTGGTGCCGTATGCACCTTTGAGGCGAGACATCATTTGCTGGTTCACAGGATTTCTTTTCTATAGATGAGATGCTGGGGAGTGTTTTTGGAACTGGAGCCACTGATATTGGTCTTTCACAGGTAAATTTTAAATAAATTTAAATAATATATATATACAATAGTTTAATTCACATGTTTGAGATATTATATATATATATATATATATATATATTTGATTGTACGTCATGTACATACATGTAAAAAACTAATTTTTTATTTTATTTTAAATAGCAAGAGCTAGTGAAGGAAACATCCGGTGTCGACATGCTAGCTACTGCGGCTGGGCATGTTTCAAACGTAAGTTTCAAGTTGTACAAACTTACATTTTTAATAAATCATTTAATTGCACTAGATTATTATTATAATTTGTTTCACGTGTATGTTGTACATGTATTAATATTTTTCTCTTTTATACACAGGAGCCTAGCGGGTCATCATCTGCTCAGGGAACTAAGGCTACTGGCACGCCTCACATGAGTTTTATGCAGGTTAGTAAATCTCTTTACACTTTGTTTCTAATTACTGGAAGTTCACGCACGGATTGCATGCTTTGGACCTCTGTACATGAGTTTCACTTTCTTATACTCAACCTATATATTATTTAGTAGGAAATGCCAATTCATTTGATATAACTAGCCATGTATGTAATCATATATTGGTTTTACATGTCTCGGAGTACCACCACACAAATATCCAGACCATGGAGGGTTTTATGTTTCTCTATCTATATATGTTTTGTTTTGTTACGTGCATTTAAACTATTAGTACTAAAGTTATTAAAATGTATTTATCAAAGTTCCAATAAAAAGATATGATAAAGAATGCTTGCAAACATACTTGCAATAATTGGTCTGGTGATGTTAGATAAAAGTCCTTCAAATTTGAATGATGCTCTAATTGTCATAGAAGATGACTATGGGTTACCTTGATTAAATACAAAACTTTGTCAAAATATTATGAAGATAGATGGCCTTCGTAATAACATTTATAGATCCTATGTATTTAGCCTAAATAGAAGATAAAATAATAACATTTTTATTCTTTCTTGACTAACTAAATAAGCCAGAACCTAGCAAGAAATTGTAACATAAAGTGGACCTATGTTATGAACATAAAGTGATTTTAGATTAATCTGGATTTTCTAAATACTAAAACATGGATTTCTTGACCTGACGGGGATTATGAACTAGAAAATGACTTGAAAGTACCACCTGGGGTAAGATTGTATAGTAGGGATGGGAATGAATGTATAATTTCCCTCCTTTGTATAGTTTTTTTACCTTCTTAAAATCTCAACATGTGGAATGAGTGCTTGTAAATGTGGGAAGCAATTCCCTAGACGTAGTGGGAAGTTTCATGTACCTATATATAGATCTGGTGTTTCCTTGATGAACGTGAAAAGATATGTTTAGAGTGTAGGGACCTTTGAGTTCCTTTACTATTATTTTTTTCAATAGGTTTCGATAGGAGTGCTAAGCTCTTAAGTAGATTTTAATATTGATTTGTACATGTTTTTTGTATAGCTTATGACTGCTAGAGAGACTCCTCCATATATGCAGACTGTGGAGGCTGCTGTAGATACTGCCATAGCATCTGCAGATCCACTAACTGAGGTACACAATTTTTTAAATTTGTTAAATTTTGGAGACCTTCATTATTTCTTATTAAACTTAAATCTACAATATCAAATTTTGTAGGTATATATGTGAAATATTTAATTTGAAAATTAATTATTTGTATGTAGCTTACCCCTCGTGAGTCTATTGTTGTCCCTGCTGACGTGTCAACAACAAATTGATAGGGATCATGACATTGCGGTAAGATTTCACATGCATTTTAACTAAATTGTACAAGTTTCTAAATTTTGAATGTATTTTAAAATTTTGGGTGTTAAAAACTTGTTGTTTATGAATGTGCAGGTTAGGTTGCAGGCATGCTTAGAGACACTAGGACCACACGGATGAAATCCATAGTGGCATCTCCCTCCACTACATCCCCAGGTCGTGGACGTGCTACTTCTAGTAGGGCGAAGAGAGGGAAGATGTTTCATGAGTAGATTTATAGTCCACTGGATGTACATATGTGGTCATGAGTAGATTCACAGTCCATTGTACTATATATAGCCTTTTGCGACCGCATGTGGTCCCATATGTACATTATGACACGTGCTTAGTTTGAGATGTATACATACATTATGAACTTATGTACATATATATTTTCAGAGACGTGCGTCTGGAGCACACTTTGTTTGATTCTATATATATATATATATATCCATGTGTGTTGGTTAAATCATATTTATTTTGGTTATTTTGGTATTATTGCTAACTCTGAGAAAGTGGGTTTTGATCTCTGTTCGTTGGAACTTGTAGATGCCCCGAGTATTCTCTATCTGTGAATTTATCTGTACCCAAACTAGGTTAATAATATTTGTATTGTTTATTAAATAAAATTTAGTGTTCAAAAGTATACATAGATCATAGTTTTTGTTTGTTGATAAAAGTGATTCCTCCATATATGGAACTCCTATGGATATCTCTGCTACGGTTTTGTTTCCGAGGCTATAAATTTGAACTATTTCAGGTCTTTTAAATCTTGAGGTGGATTTAGTGTATTACTTCTAGTTATATATTTTCTAGTATCTTTCTGATTATTATTTGTGGTATATTTCACCATGGGCATTTTGAATTTTTATTTTTCAAACTAAAACAATATTGTTAGCTCTATTGCCAACTTAAGTATTAGTAACTAAAGCTTATATTTGAGTTATGGTTCACATCCTTCCATCTTTTAACAACTCCCAAAATAATAATTCCATAACCTATGGATTTAATGGAATTCATCAATTTATCATCTTGTTGTATTTGGAAAAGTGTGCTTGAAACTCTGGTGTATTTGACTGTACATCTTGATAATATTACAGGTATACCCAAAATTGGGTCTGCATTGTTTGTAACTTTTGTGTACATATGAGTTAATCCTTGAAGTAACTGTATTGATTTTCCAATCCTGTAGCCGTACTGTTCTTTTGTAACTCATAATAATCCTGAAATATTGTTAAATCTGAATGATATGTGGTTGTATCTTTATATTATTTTTATTTGCATCATAAGCTTGTACTGTTAGATGTGCATTACTGAAACATGCCATTATAGTTGCAATCTTCTTCTTCCAAAGACATATGAAACTAATACCATGAAACTACATTCTTTCAATTGCTCTACAACCTAGAAGTTATTTTCAAATGTATTTGTACATTTGTTTTAGCTTGATGGTGCTTCATGTATTTTTGAGTTCCCAACTTTGTAATTGATTGAAAGGTAAGTACCTTCCAACATGGGCATTGTTGTATTTGCCTATGCATCATGGATATTGAACTTGGCAGTTGAAGATGGTAGTTGATCATTTTGATTACGCTCATAGTATACATTAGAGTTAGATAAATAATATTAGTAAGAAACCATATAGAGGATAAGGGATAATATTAAATTTGGAGTATGTTAACTAGTGAAAAGGAGTTGTTTGAGTGATCAAAAGATAGAGTTGAGTTTTTAGGGAAACATAGAAACCATTGAATGTATGTTATAAATTTTTTGAACTGCAACATGTGGTATCATAGCTTGAAGATCAAGGAAGATTAGCTAAAAGGATTTGAGATAAGGTGATATACGGTGTAAGAAGAGAGACAAAGAGATAGATGAAAATGATGGGTGAAGTAAAGAGTGACCATGGTTACAAAATGCCACATTGGATGGAGAAGTTAGTATCAGAGAGATAAGATGCTAGACTAAAGCAATTACATGAAAGGATAAGAGAACAAGAACATATGTGAAAAATAGAAAAGATGATGGAAACAAGGAAGAAACGTAGAGAAAGATAATTGAAGGTTATTAGGCCTCATGAATCAGACTTGATATATGGTGAAGAAGAAGAAGAACTAGCAGGAAATGTGATTCAAAGGTTGATAGAGCTAATGAGGTACAAGGAGAGAGAGAGAGAGAGAGAGAGAGAGAGAGAGAGAGAGAGAGAGAGAGAGAGAGAGAGGAAAAGGAAAGAAGAAAGGAGGAAGAGAAGATAATTATGGTTTCACAGGAGGTCAGAGAGTTGAATCAAGAGGTAGACAACCGATGGTCTTCATAAAGAGCCACAGAGAAAGAAGAGAAAGGAAAAGAAAACCGTAGAACAATATTACCCATAATATTATAACAAAACCAAGTGTTAAGGATAAGGTAGAAAATAAGATTCATGAGCCCCATATATCATCCTACCAAGGACAAGATGACAACAAGAGATAACATAACAACCAAGTCATTGTAATTTAATTTAAATAAATAAGGAAACACTATATTTTGCAAACGGTGGGTCGTGGCACCGAATGGACTGCGCCGGCAAATGTCTGGGTGGCTAGGTGAATGCTAGAGGAGGTGGTGTTTTGGTGCGAAATGGTCGTTGCTTTCGGGCTACTTCGTTCGGGCGTAGTCCCTTAAGAGCCCTGAGACCAAAATATCGTTCAACTTCGACGGGTGACTACTCGGACTCGTGGCACCTAGAGAGGCCTCGTCTGATCCGACACCTCGGCGTAGGGACCCTCCTACAATAGCCTCTCTCAGTTTTTTCCTTCTCATTTCGGTGCTCTCGTCCTACCATTTGTCCTCTTGTTTTGAAAACGCGCGAAATAGTGCGGTTGGAGCAGTGTAAGGTTGTCAAACACTATATTTTGCAAATGGTGGGTCGTGGCACCAAGCGGATTACATCAAAATGTCTAAGTGGCTAGGTGAATGCTAGACCTAGAGGTGGTGTTTTGGTGGCGTGAAAATGGTCGTTGATTTGCTCATTTCGGGCTACTTCGTTTGGGCGTAGTCCCTTAAGAGCCACGAGACCAAAATATCGTTCAACTTGACGGGTGACTACTCGGACTCGTGGCACCTAGAGAGGCCTCATCGATCCAACACCTTGGCGTATGGACCCTCTACTGATATCCTCTCTCTCATTTTTTTCCTTCTCATTTCGGTGCTCTCTCTTGTCCTACTTGTTTTGCAAATGTGCGTGAAATAGTGCGGTTGGAGCGAGTGTAAGGTTGTCAAACGCTATATTTTACAAACGGTGGGTGGGCAACCAAAGCGGACTGCAAATGTCAGTGGCTAGGTGAATGCTAGAGGAGGTGGTGTTTTTGGTGTGCGAATGGTCGTTGCTTTCGAGCTACTTCTTTTGGGCGTAGTCCCTTAAGAGCCTGAGACCAAAATATCGTTCAACTTCGACGGGTGGTGACTACTCGTTAGACTCCATGGCACCTAGAGAGGCCTTTGATCTAACACCTCGGTGTAGGGACCTCTACAATAGCCTCTCTGGTTTTTCCTTCTCATTTGGTGCTCTCCGTTGTCCCTACTTGTTTTGCAAACGCGTGAAATAGTGCGATTGGAGCCGGTGTAAGGTTGTCAAGCGTTATATTTTGCAAACGGTGGGTCGTGGCATCGAAGCGGATCGTGCGAAATGTCCGGTGGCAAGGTGAACGCTAGAGGAGGTGGTGTTTTGGTGTGAAAGCGGTCGTTGCTTTGGGCTACTTCGTTCGGGCGTAGTCCCTTAAGAGCCCGAGACCAAAATATCGTTCAACTTCGACGGGTGACTACTCGGACTCCAGTGGCACCTAGAGAGGCCTCGTCTAATCCAACACCTCGGTGTAGGGACCCTCTACAATAGCCTCTATGGACTTTTTTTCCTTCTCATTTTGGTGCTCTCATTTTGTCCTATTGCACTACTTTTTTGCAAACGCACGTGAAATAGTGCAGTTGGAGCTAGTGTAAGGTTGTCAAACGCTATATTTTGCAAACGGTGGGTCATGGCACCGAACGGACTACGCAAGGGAAAGCACATCTAGTGGCTAGGTGAAAGCTAGAGGAGGTGGTGTTTTGGTGTGTAAAAAAAGCAGTCGTTGCTTTCGGGCTACTTCGTTCGGGCGTAGTCCCTTAAGAGCCCTGAGACCAAAATATCGTTCAACTTTGACGGGTGACTACTCGGACTCCATGACACCTAGAGAGGCCTTGTCTAATCGACACCTCGGTGTAGGGACCTCTACTGATAGCCTCTCTCATTTTTCCTTCTCATTTTGGTGCTCTCTTTGTCCTACTTTTTTAAACGCGTGAAATAGTGCGAGTTGGAGCCAAGTGTAAGGTTGTCAAGCGTTATATTTTGCAAGCGGTGGGTCGTGGCACCAAGCAAGATTGATCGCCTTGACACACATCAGGTGGCAGGTGAACACTAGAGGAGGTGGTGTTTTGGTGCGTGAAAATGGTCGTTGCTTTCGGGCTACTTCGTTCGGGCGTAGTCCCTTAAGAGCCACGAGACCAAAATATCGTTCAAACTTGACGGGTGACTACTTGGACTCATGGCACCTAGAGAGGCCTCGTCGATTCAACACCTCATCGTAGGGACCCTCTACAATAGCCTCTCTCGAAAAAAACACTTTTTTCCTTCTCATTTTGGTGCTCTCGTTGTCCTTTTGTTTGTAAGCGTGCGAAATAGTGCGGTTGGAGCCGAGTCACGCATGGACCCTCTACAATATCCTCTCTTAGTTTTTTCCTTCTCATTTTGGTGCTCTCAGTTGTCCTATTGTTTGCAAGTAAGGTTGCGGTTGGAGCCGAGTGTAAGGTCAAACACTATATTTTGCAAACGGTGGGTCGTGGCACCAAGACGGACTGCCTGACAAATGTCCGGGTGGCTGGGTGAATGCTAGAGGAGGTGGTGTTTTGGTGTGTGAAATGGTCGTTGCTTCTGGGCTACTTCGTTCGGGCGTAGTCCCTTAAGAGCCATGAGACCAAAATATCGTTCAACTTCGACGGGTGACTACTCGGACTCGTGGCACCTAGAGAGGCCTCGTCTGATCCGACACCTCGGCGTAGGGACCCTCTACAATATCCTCTCAGTTTTTTCCTTCTCATATCGGTGCACACGCGTAAGTATGGTCTTGTAAACACTTGGGGAGGAGTCGTTTTCAAAATTTACAACTTTTTCAAAATTTACAACTTTTTCAAAATTTACAACTTTTTCAAAATTTACAACATTTTCAAAATTTACTTGACTTTTTCAAAATTTACAACTTTTTCAAAATTTACAACTTTTTCAAACAATGAAAGCTTCTCTTAGCTTCGAGAATTTAAAATTCTCTACTAATGATACTGAACCACGTGAAGGTGGAAGCTTTTATGGCACCACTAACCTAAATAAAAGTGTTAGTCAAAGAAATTTAAGTTTCAAATCAAAACCATATATACTATAGATAGATATAATGTACGTGTAAAATACACAAATTTAAAATAAAATATATATTCAAACTTAAATCTAGATCTTTAATTTCTAAAAATATATATATATATATATATATATAAATTGAAAAGAAATTATATATATACCAGACATGCTCGCATTGTAAATTCATTCCAATGAACCATCAGGATCGGATCTACTCTGAATAGCAGACAAGATTGCTTCATGATCTGACTCTCGAACCTTCCAAAGAATCTTGTTATTAGGCCTTCCTCGATATCTATACAACTGAATATTTGTCGCTAGAACTAGATGTGAATATAAGAGTATTTTCTGTGTGTCTCAAAGTCTTCAAACACCCAAACAGAGGAGTTTTTTAATGGATACCGTCGAAGCCAAGTTCCAGTAACTACCACTGACCCTGTAGGATACTCAATATCTTCGCCATCTATAATAGGAGAAGTCAACTTCTTTCTTTCCTCGATGCAACGACATAAGAAATAGTCTATTCCTTCTTCATTGTCTTCTGTCGCAATTACTGCAAACACATGTCCTACAAAAAAATAACCAAGGAAAGTTGAACAACTCAAATTTAAATTACATATTAAAATTTCAATGGACATATAACTCAATTTACAAAAATTAAATAAATAACCATATTTATACCTTGTCGCACCAAAATTGAAATTTCGTCAAAGTCCTTGGATGTTGTAACTTCATCTGCAGAAACAAGTCGTAATGCTTGTGGAGGTTGATAACTAGGAAGCGGAGTTAGAGGCCTACAAATCCATCCTTCCACCCATTCTTGTGAATCACACTCAGCAGTGACAAATTCGATACAAGATGCACAAAAGCATGTCAACTTTCTTGTCCATACGGCCCATGAAGTAGCGTCTGAGCTACAAAATGAGTGCATATCACTGGACCCAGTGAGTGTCATACAATCCTCGTAGTTAGCAATATGTTTTTCCTCTATCGACCAAAAATATCTGCAAACTGTGGAATTTTCTTGAGAACCTCGGGCCATGTTGTCAGTACACCATTCCACTATGCTCTTTGCATCTTTTAATTTAGCACCATCTTTGTACTTCGACTCTTCTCTTGCAAGAGCTCTTTTCACACATGCCCCTGCACCGTCATGCTCTCCTTTTCCATGTCCAGCCTCAGTGAAACTCCAAATATGTTGCACACCCATCTTGACGTGCATTCTGCTCATCCAATAAAACATTCATGCATTCTTAAATTGAGACATGCAATTATCTGACCATATATAATGTTGTTTGAAGTGGATGTCCCTATCAGACAAGTTTCCATAAAATAACTGGAAACACCCTTGCACAAATTCAGTAGAATGAGTACGATCATCACTGATATAAAAGTGGTACTCTCTTAAGATTTTTGATCATTCTGTCTTTGTCGGAGAATGTAGAAATCTATATGCACAAAAATATAAACTTGTCTTTGAGTTGTAATATTGCGATTGAACCTCCATTTGTGGTTGCTGATGTGTAATTCTCTCAAAATCGACCCTTTGAAACAATAGTACCAATAGGAAATGTGTCTTTGCATAGCTTGAATTGTTCATCCAACCATCGAGCTCTATGTGTATGCCTCGCATACTCATAAACAATTTCATCCTTAAATTTTCTCATAAATTGAAAAATGGGCATTTGTTACGTAACTAGCTCACACCGTTTCGACTCTTTTCCATCTTTCAATTGGTATGCAAGCTGATTTATATTTATCAAATTCAACTAAATTATGTCTTATTGTACCTTGATTTTCTCATGGATGCAACTTTCAATTTAGGTAATCCGCCGCATGTACTTCTGACTTCCATCTAAACAATCGACTATAAAAAAATTGTCCAACTTCTTTTTCACAAAATATAGTAGGAATGAAATCCTGGAAGATATTGGTGGAACTTGAACACCACATTCCGATAACATAGTTTCAGAATGAAAATTAGAACGAATACGTAAAAATTTAGCATAATGCATCGCAAATTCAACATGTTGCCTACAACAACAAGTGGTGCGAGCATGGTTGATTTTCACATAGAATGGTTTCAACATTTCAAAAAACGTTGACTAATTTTAATTTCTAGATTCTCTTGTTTAAACTTACGAAAAAATTGAGTTTGAGTCATATCTAAGAAATGCTTTGGATGTGGTTCACGATTAGTAGAACCAACTCTCCGTTTTATAACATCTCTTGTATTAGGTGAAACTCTAGTGTTATCATGCCAAAATTTAATAACAACTTCTCTTATAGCATCAGAATTATTTTTGTCCTTACGCGGTGCTCTAGCAGAAAATGCCCAAAAATCGGCATTATTGAGTGATTGAAGGATATTACGTCTTTCAATTGCTTTCATTAGAGTTTTTCGATTAACTTACAACATTCGACTTGTTTGCGTAATCAAACGTTGTTTTTTTATTGATTCACTTACAACACTAGTAGCAAGTACATGACGCACAATATTACTATCCCTAGTGCGTCTCTTGACACCAATAGTGTGATATGCATCATGAAGGTTTTCAACAATTGTAGAGGTTTGACCACGTATATTAGATGTTGTCAATCCTAAGGTGTTTAATGTAGGTCTCATTTTAATCAATTTCATCAAACTAACCAACAACTGACATCTTTGGGAATCATTTAAAATTTCAAAATGATTATCCCAAATTTCAGTGGCTTTTCTTCTGATTTGTCGTTTAGAAAGTTTGTCAGACATTGGTTTCAAAATGTTTTCATCAATTTCAATAAAAAATTAGGTTTCTTACGTAAAATCCTAGGAGGTGTTTTTGTCAAATTTTGCTTGTCTACAGTTTCAACATGAATTTCCTTATTCACATTTTCATTGTCTCCTTCAATTTCAACATTTGCTACATCATGAGTATTTAATTCTTCTTCAACATTGACAATAAAAACTTCTTCATCACAAGTATTTAATTCAACTTCAACATTGACAGTAGAAACATTACCTAGTTCTTCATTGCTTACAATAGTTGGGATTGAAGATGAACCTCTTCTAGATTCACGAAGTTTCCGCATTCGCTCAACATTTTGAATTTTTTGGCCTCTAATTCGTTTGGTGTTTTTTACTTAATGACTTCCTTTTTTGACTTCGTTTTTGTCTCCCATGATGTTTTCTTCGGTGATAAGAAAAACGTGCGAAAAAGACAGAATTTCATGAGTAATTAAATGCGGTAAGGTCGAGAGAGTAAAAATCACATGGTAATTCGAGCATTGGGATGTGTGTAAATATGATTTATGAACCGGGAGCGCTTTATGAGAAGCGCGCACTTTATAAACCGCGATCGCGCTTTATAAAGCGCACTCACGGTTTATAAAGCGCGATCGCGGTTTATGTTTAAAAAACCACGATCGCGGATCTATCTGCCGAACCTAAGGCTCGAAAAATCTTTGTTTTTCCCCAACCAAAGCTATGGAAGGTCATTATGAAGTGTAAAAGGTCAAAAAACCTCAAATCTGCTCTTCCAAAGACTTGAACCGTGCTAAAAAACTGAAAACATTTCACAAAAATGGTGCCATCGCATAGGGGAGACTCTTAGCTTTGTAGAAATATTGTTTTTAAAGTGAATAGAATAAGATAAATATCATTTTATAATTTTTTACTAACAATAGGTCTTTAAGACATTTTTTCCCATGAATGTTCATGTCTACGTTTAAGACTGTAACTTTTGTTTCACTTATCAAAATATGATAAAACTTATACCATCCCAAGTGTGGACAAATTCTATACACGTTAAAAAAAAAAAAATTTGATTTCGATATTTTTTGATATAGTTATGGCGGGCAAACGGAAAGCGCTCCGTTTTCTAAATATTTTCAGACCACTTTCACGGAAAAAATCATAAAAAAAAATATTGCTAAAAAAAATACAAAATAAAATCCATCCCAAGATAGACAACTACATCTAACGTTTCACCAAAGGAAAAAAAAATAACAAGATTTGGTCATCCAAAATGCGGGCAAACGGACTACAATCTTATAAGTTTTTTCAAAAAAAAAAACTAAGTCATATAATTTTAAGTGTTTAATATAGCTAAACTTGTCCGTTTTTAAAAAAATTAGTATTTTAGAAACTAGATTCCAAATTCTACGATTCATATTTATATAAAATTTTCTAATTTAGAGTGTGTGTATAGCTAATAATCCCTACAAGTTGATATTTTTATTTTTTGCAATATGATGTCCATGGATGACCCTATATTTGTCCATCAACTTCCTGCACTTACCCGAGTCGGACATGAAGTGAAACAACCATGATTGAGTGCCACTTAAAGCATCATCCTAACCTAGAGAGTACTTATTACATCCATGAACCATTAAAAAAACTTATCAAAGTGATTTAGTGAAAACCAAATTCTTTTCATGCTTATCGATTTAAGAAGATGACCGGGAGAGAGAAAAATAGGGTTAGAAAAACAAAGAGAACTTTATTGTTCTTCCACCTTTGGTCCTCATAATTTTTTCAAAATTGCAGGCTTGGAATTATCTTTAAAAATTCCTTCTATGATTTATCTGAATAAGGCTCCATAATGTTTTTTGGATGCTAAGAAGACATGGTGCTCAATTTTCTTTTCTCAAGAAGCCGATTATAGTAAAATTTGAATAACTTTAAAATAACATTTCAAAACTTGATGAAACTTCATACCAATCTCATTTTCCCATGAATTCACTACTAGTCCTCAAAGGAAGTCTTGGTAAGAATTTGAATTTTTGCCTCCAGAAGCTAAAGTAATCCTTGTGGATGCTTATACATGCCCTAAAACATTTTCCTTGGCTAATCCTATGATTACCTAGTATTCTCATGACCTTCTTTGTGCCCATACACCTCATTAGGCTCTAGAGCATGACCTAAATGAGCTAGATTCAACCGTAACTTTCACATCGTGACTTGATGATCACCCTATAGGCTAATAAACATCCTAGAAACATAATTTATAACTGTATGAAACCTTATCTAAGAACATGAATCATATCCATACCTCTAAAGTGAGATCCATCCTCACTAATCAAGCTTGTAGCACCCTAAAGTCACCACCCTGGATAACCAAGAAACCATCATGTGACCACTATGTGAACTCCAACCACCATTTCTATGGCACTACCAATCAACCTTCAAGCCCCTTACTGAGCCTCACTTCACCACTCACACCTTTTCCATCAATGTCACCTGACATCAATAACAACACCAATGCACTAGGGTTCAACAAAGTATAATATGAAACATTCTTTATGGGATGAATGCATGAATGAAGCTATTTTTATTTACATCAGGTTTTGAGGTGTTTGAGCTGAATTTGTGATCATAATATGTTGTAGGATCAACATACATCAATGGCCATCATCATTATGTGGTTGAGTGGTTACTTAGATCATCTTTGGGGGTAGTAGCCTCCTTGTATAATGGGTGTTATAATAAATAGGGGTGGGTGCTCACTTTGAAGTGATTACTTCACTATTGTGTGATGTTTCATATTCATGCAAGTATTTTGGTTTGATTAATATAATCCAAAGTTTCAAAGTGGGTTTTTTCTTACTCTTGAGGGTTTCCCAAACTACATCTTATGTTCTTGTGTACTCTCTTATTGAATGTTCTTATGAATGATTGTTTCATGTTAATAAACACACATTGATGAATGATTGATTGTTAATGGTTCACACAAGTTAAAGTAATAGAAGTAAAGGTTTTAAATGATGGATTCACCCTTCTCTCGGTCCATTTTTTTCCAACACATTGATGAGAGCACATTTGACCATATTTTGGCTAATATGAACTGAGATGAAAAGAGATGGATTGTTTTCATGAAGCAAGATCTCATCAAGGATCATGGAAACTATAAGGAATCAGATGTAGGGTTGTGCATCCATGGAAAGGTCGGTATGAATGAAGAGAAACTCACATTAAATTTTTTTGATTTCCTCAAAACCATGTAAGGTGGGATTCTAACCCAGATCTAGAGGAAAGGGGATGTTCATGTCGAATATGGCCTTCATGAGATGATCACAACGACAAGGTGACATATGCATGAGCTCTAGAAAATGGATTTGGATATGAAGTTAATAAAGTGATTCAAAAACATCCCACTCATCATGAATAAATTGTGCAGTTGGCTAAGAGTGTTGGGGTTCCTTAGGATAAAATATGGAAGAGTCATGTGCAATCAAAGAGGATTTAGAAACTATATTTTCTCACTTTCTACGCTATTATCCATTCAAGATTTATTTTGATAGGGTTGGATATTGTCTATAAAAATAATGGTAGATGCCACCAATAATGAAAGATATTTTCCATAGGTTTTGATAGTATGTGTAGTTATGAAATCCATTTTAGGCATCATGGGCCATGTAGGAGATTTTACAAAGGGATTGAAGATGTTTGGAAGAGGGAAATTTCTTCCTTGAGAAGATTGATTTTGAGGTATAGAAGGGTATAAAAAACATGTGATTTTGAGGATGTAATGGTGTAGGATATTTGAGATCTACGTAAGCTATGACATGCATAACATCATTCATGTCAATCATGCTTTTAGGAGGATAGTATGTTTTAATTAATTATAAGCACTACCACTTAGACCAAGGTAGCTTCACTTTAAAGATTATTTCTCTCACAAAGGACAAATATTTCAAATTATCCCAAAATGTATTAAATCATAGAGGGTTCCTACCTATAGATTACTAATTTTTAAAGGTGTGGGGAGTTATGTAATAAAAATGATGAATCAATGGGGAAAATACCATGTGTATTTAGAACTTAGAATCTTGGTTTTGGAAACAATGTTAGTAAAGAGTATAAATTCAAAGTTTAAATACATAAAAAGTAAACATACCTTTCGAATAAAAATAAGATGACTTAATTATGTTAAGTAATGTACTAAAACCAAAAATATGAAGAAAAAGAGATTAATGTATGTAAATGGGTTTATTATCCATGTTATTTCTTGAAATTGCAATTGTTTTGGATGAGAAATTTCATTCAATAACTCATGACTATTTTTTATCTCATAATTGTTTTTAAATTTTGGGATGGATTAAGAGGGGAGGAATGCTTGGGTATTTCTTTGATTCTAGCAGGACATCCATACCTCCAACAAAGATACCTTTGGTTCTTATCATGGTCTTGCTCCATTACCAATCAAGTGTGCATAGCCCTGATGGAGGTTTACATAACCATCTTTCAAATACTATTTTTATGCATTTGCATATTTTTAATTTATTATTTTCAAGGTTTAGGAACCAATATAACAAGTTTTAGGATGGGTCAATTGAGATCACCTAAGCACTCTCCTTTGATAACTAACAAGGTCAATAAGAACATATTAAGATGTTTGTATATTTTATTGTGGAGCCCAATTTCCTTCAATGGTTAGAAACTTTCTAAAATTTACTCAATACTTTGGGTGATTCAATTTTCTCAAGGATATCTTAATTCATGGATACTAAGTTTCACTTTTAGATTCTTCTAAAAAACATTTTCTGATGGCCACTTTTTAAAATTATAAACACAATTATATCTTCTAACCATTAAGTTCCAAAAAAAATTCAATGAAATATAATTATTTTAAACACATAGAACAAAAAGCAAAAAATAAAACAAATAACTAAACTATAAAGCAAGAAGTGAAAAAAGGAAACTAAACTAGAAATAAAGAAGAGCATAAAGGAAACTAAACTACTCCCTTATTTTTATTCCATTGGGACTTGTGATGGAGCAATAGAGAAGTAGTGTTTCATGAATTGACCATTGACTAGTAGCATTACTTCCTTTCCTTGTAGATATTTCAATATGAAAGTATTTTGGCCCAAAATTTTAGCTATTTAATAAGTTCGATCCATAATGGTGAGAATTTATTGTGTTACCCTTTCTTCTCATGAGATTTGTCCCATAGAAGCACTAAGTTTGATATTCTAAATGTCTTCAATTTATCCCTCTTTTCCAACCATATCATATCTTGATGCATACTAAATTTTTGCAAGGATGAGTCTCTTGCATCCTCCATTTGGATAATGTCCAAAATTCTTGCTCCAATTTTGTCTTCTCCCTCCATGTATTCTTGCATAAACTCATAGGTTGGAAACCTAAGAGTGATTGGGAAAACAAGTTGTTGTCCATATAATAATAAAAATGGAGAAGATTTTAAAGCTTGTTTATATCTTTTCCTATCAACCCATAATCCATGCTTCAACAAAGAATACCATTCCTTTAATTTTTAATCTTCAGATTTCTTTATGGTGTTAATCAAAATTTTATTTGTAGATTCAGCCACTCCATTGCCTTGGGGATAATAATTGGATGCAAACTTAATGATTACCTTATTATCATAGGCCTATTAACTAAAATTTGTAGAGGCAAAGGTAGGGCCATTATCACAAATGAGGAAAACATATAACCAAATATAACTATCATATTTTCTTCAAGAAATTAGATAACATCCAATGTCTTGCATTTTTTTAGCAATAGCTTCAGTCCACCTTGTGTAGTAGTAAGTGCTACTTAGGAAAAATAATATTTGGTTGAGGAATTTGGATTAATAACCCCAATGAAATTGAATCCCCATTATGAAAAAGTTATTCTCTCAATCACTGATTGTAATGTCATGGTCACATGTGTTTCTCTACTCGCAAAAGTTTAGCATTGATTGAAACTCCTAACATGTGTATAAGCATCTTTGAATCAATTGACCAAAAATAACCATATTTAAAAAATTTACAAGCATTTTCTCTACCTGATGGATGAAAACTCTTAATATTCTCATGAAATTTACACATGATATCAATAGCTTCCTCTTGAGAGACACACCATAAGTAGACATCTTAATTTTTTTCTATAGAGGACTCCTCTTTTAATCATGAAGTGAGATTACTTCAATCTCAATACTCTCCTTTGTTATTTTTGTAGATCAATTAGTCTTGTGCCATGCAACAAATAATGAATGATATGACTATACCATTAATTTTTAGCATCACATCCTTGTCTACTTTCATCTACTTGCATGATATCAATCTTTGGATGAATATTTGTTATGACTTGTGCTAAGGCTTGACTTCTATCCATCTTGGTTGGTCTAATTTGAAAGTTAAATCCTTTTAACTTAGTAATCCATTTCCCTCTTCTTTCCTCGAACTCATTTTGTCCAAGCATCAACTTAATGGTTGGATTTACAACAATTGCATATACTTTTCTTCTAAGTATGTAATGTCTAATTTTAAAAACTGATTTTACTAAAGAAAAGGTTTGCTTTTCCATCATAGAATGGTTTAGTTGGAATTCCTTCAATTTTGTACTTATGAATGCAATTGGATGCTCATTGTCTTCTAAATTTTGAGTAAGCACAACAAAAATGGTGTGATCATAAGTACATGAATATAAATATAAGTCTTTGGTGAATTTTGGGCTGATTAGTATAAGAGCACGAGTTATTGGTTATTCAATGTCTCTAAAGTAATTCTTAGAATAATTTTTCCATACAATTTTGGCATATCTATTTAACATATATTTTAATGGATTGACAATTTTAATAAAAATAAGAATAAAATTTCTAACAAAATTAATTTTTCCAAAAAAATATTTCAATTCTTTCTTGTTATGAGGTGGATTGACTTTTTAAATGCTACAACTCTATCAAGGTCAATAGAAATATTTTATTTTGTGAGAAGATGGCCCAAAATTTACCTTTAGTTATACAAAAATGTCTTTCCTAGGATTTAAAGAAATCCCATACCTTCTACATCTCTTAAAAAACTTTTGCAAGTTCCATGCATGGTCTAACATGTTTTCATAAAAGACATTTAGATTGTCCATATAAATTATGACATATTTACCATTGAGGGCCATAAAATCATGATCTATTTATATTTGAAACATGTTTCCACTTTTAATTAATCCAAAGGGAATCATATTATAGGCAAATGTTCCCAACTTGATGGTGAAAGTTGTTTTCATAATATCCTTGTTTACTAATTCTTGGTTATACCTTGAGAAACCATCCGAGAAAAGACATCATCTTAGACCCACTAAAAATGTTTATGACCTCATTAAGATGTTGGCAATGAAATTCATTGGGTGGACACACTTGTGGATTCATTGCCAACGCTCTGGGAATCTAAGTCCATATACTTAAGCGGGTGCAACTACCGTATATTCATGCACAAAAAGAGTGGATATCTATGGTGGCCTTTTGGCCGGGATCTAACAGGGGAACTCCACTGACCCTATGGCAAAGCTAGTGACCTATTGGTAGGGAAGAATTTTTATGAAGGTGGGAAAGGGAGTGAGAAATGAGAAATGAGATAGGGAAACTAATGTTGCAGGTAGGATATCAGATTCCTGCACACACACTAGTTGGAAACTTCATCACATGCACTAAATTTAGAGGAAACAACCCTGCAAATGGAAACAAGACCAAATAGAATTTGATGAACACAAAGTATCATGAAATCCCTTAGTCAAAGAAAGATAGAAAATCCTTCTTCTTGTATTGATGCTTAAACAAAAGTTGTACATAGTGGAGAAATGGAAGAAATTGAGAAGGGGGAAAATGGAAGAAAATGGCTATTTCCTTTGTTCTCTCAAAGTAAAATATACTCTTGAGTTTACAAGATCAATCACCAACCTTGTACAATGGTGTGAAGAATCCATTAAATATTTTTCAAGAAACGGTTGCAACTTCTTCTTTGTTAGCAAGAAATGGTTTACAATCTTTTCAGTCATTCGCATCCGTTTAGATTCTTGATTTGAGAAGAAATTACAATGGTGAAAGAACTAGACTTTTCATAACACAGCCGTTACACTCATTTTGTAACTTTGAATTTGAACCATTCATCTTGCCTTTGAAACTTTAAACCAGAGCCATCCATGTGGGAGAAATTTACTAGAGCGGGCGTGGAAGATGCCTTTTGCATTTTGTGACTTTATAGAGATTTGACATTTTTTTACATTTTGGGTCTACCCTTCTGATTTTGATATAAGCCTGACATGTGGCTTCACTTGAGTGGAGATAGAGTTGTGGGTCACTTTTATAATTTTACCTTTTTTTTACAAAGAGGCTCAAAAACACAAATTGCTCCGCCGACCTGCTTCCCCACTTTGACTTTCCGGCGGTGGGCTTAAGATTTGAATTTTTCCCTCTTGGCATGATCAGGGATGTGGGTCACTTTATGACTTTTAGCCAATTTTAAAAAAGGCTCAAAAACACAAATTTCTCCACCGACCCACTTCCCCACTTTGACTTTCTAACGGTGGGCTCAAGATTTGACTTTTCCTTTGTGTTTGGCGGGGTTGCGGGTCACTTTTTAACTTTAAGCCCCTTTAATGAAAACAAGGCTCAAATTATCAAATCTCCCTAATGATCCACCTCCCCGCTTTGACTCTTTTGATCTTTGTGGTTGTAAATCAAGCAACACCCCTGGATGCAAATCAGGTTTCTAAGTTGATGTTTTAGGCATCCAATATGATTGCACAACATTGAAACCTCTCTCCAAGTGTGGGAATTGTAAAATGAGAGAGGAATCTCAGATTAGAGGCTGGTTCCTCAAACTCCTCTTGATTAGATCTATTATTTTCACAATTGTAGAGGTTCAAATCCTAATTTTATCCTAAATTGCAAGGAGACAAGGATAAGAAATGCAAAAATTGAAACTAAACTAATAAGGGTGATACACCAAAGGAGTGGTGAACATTTTTGCTCATGAAAATGACACAAATTCATGAGATGCAACATGAAACATCATACACAGGCTGATAAGATGCAATTAGAGGTCTGAAATGAAGCAAGACAATACAAACAAAGGACTGAAAATTGATCACAGAGTCTGCACTGTCATTTTCACTGTCAAAATCCTTGCATTACACCACCAAAGAGGTATAAATCTGTTACAATCCTTGAAGAAGGTCTGATACTTGCCAAAATCACTTGTTAAGGTGAAAGAAGAAGCCTGCAATATCAAAAAGTGTTCAACCCTTGAAAAAATGAGCCAAATCTGGCTTTTACAATGCATGGGTCGAGCCCAGGAGAGAGAAAACGTGAAAAAATGTGGGAGCCATTCCCCATTGACCAAGAATGCATTAAAACAACATGGGTGTCCTTACAGACCCATGCCCTGACATTTTTGGCCATGCTGAAGAAGAATGCGACCCATTTTGCATTAAAACTGGTTGTTGAAACGTCATTTCTGGCCATTACCACGTGCTAGAGGTGTTTCTTGATTTTATCTCTCCAAAATGAACCAAAATGCAAAAATGACCCTGGAATATTGTAGAGAATTTCACCAGCTTTCCATTGATATAAAGAATGCTAAAATCCGAGCTCTGGATCGAAAGTTATGGCCATTTGAAGATTTAGGGCAAAAACAGCCCAAAATGGATCGACGGGAATTTTTTGAATTTTACCTCTTTTTTGCATTTTGGAAAATTTTCCAAAAAATCCCCACATGCCCTGCCACTTCTTGGGACACATGGCAGCTTCCTATTGGCTGCAGGCCTCTAAGGGGAAAATTTCCCACAAAAACTCCGCTGAGCCATAACTTGAAAAATATGAGGAGTTAGGAGGAAAACTTTACCTTTCTGGAAAGATGAGAGAGAGATCTATCCAATGGTGCCATTTCTAGAAAGATTTGAGTGCTTGAAAATCAAAAAATGGAGATTGAGGCACAAGAGAGGTAAGAACACAAGGAGTTAGCCACAAAAATGAGCAGGGGCACATTTTGGATAACAATTTTAGCGTCACTAGTGCATGAAGCGGCCCATTGGGCATGGGTGAGTAAAATTTTTTTGTTTGGAACCCCAAGCCCGACTAGAACACTATAAGGAGGAAGATGGAATATCACCCGATGGAAGCAAGGACTGCAAAACATCTCCAGGGACAGCAAGCCTGTGCCAAAGCACTTAGGGAAAGAAAAAAAACCTACAACAAAACAATGTGCACAAGCACTTGGAGGAATGAAAACCTAAGCTAATATTTACAAGATGGAGAATTTCCCTTTAGTAGAAATTATTTATAGAGATTCCATTGATGGAATCTATAGTTCTTCGCCATCTAATGAAGACAATTGGAAGGCATTGCTGTCCTTACACTTTGTGACCATGTATGGGCCACTCCAAATGGCATCAAATTTTGAATGCCTTCCCGGTTTTGCTCTATCTGCATCCCATTTTAACACTAGATCTCCAACTTGGAAAGATCTACTCTTGGCCTTCCTATCAAAGGTCTTCTTGATCAAGGCTTGATCCTTCTCCATTACTTGGGATGCCTGGTCTCTGATCTCTTGAAGCTCCATCAACTCTGCATACCTCACCTCCATGGGCCCAAACTCTAGCAACTCTAACTGCTTCATGAGTTCCAATGTTGGCAACTCAAGTGACATGGGCAAGATTGCCTCTCTTCCATAAATAAGCCTGAATGGAGAGTTACCTATGGATCTCTTGGGAGTTATCCTATCAGCCCATAAGGCTGATTTCAGTTTGGTATGCCAAGACCTCTGATTCTCATCAAGAGTTCTCCTAATGATCCTCAACAAGTTCTTGTTTGTAGACTCACCTAGCCATTACTTTGAGGTAATAATAGTTTGATGAAGTACTTAGGTAGATCCCGTTCTTGACAGCCCATTTAGTCACCTTGGATCCAATGAATGCCAATGCATTATCTGAGATTATTGTAGTAGGTATGCTAAATCTGGTTACTATCCCCTCATAGAAGTCTAAGATGCTAGACTCATTTGCTTCTTTGAGTGCTACTGCTTCACTCCACTTGGTGAAGTAATCTGTGGCTATCAAAATCCATTTGTGCCCTTGGCTTGAATTGGGATTAATGACTCCAATGAAGTCCAAACCCCATTGCATGAATGGCTGGTCAACTAAGATTGGATGCAATGGAAGGGCAACAAGCCTCTATTTACCTGTGAAGAATGCACAATTCTTGCACCTTTTGATCCACGCAAAGCAATCACTGAAAAATCTTGGGCCAATAATAACCATCCTTCATGATTTTTAGAGCTGTCACTCTTGGTGTAAAATGACCACCAGCTGGTCCACCATGGAACTCTTCCAACACCCTATGAATCTGATTTGTGCTAATGCATCTCAGCATAACTCCATTCACATCTTTCTTGAACAAAACTCCATCAACTATGGCATATGGGACAGCCTGCAATCTGAAGTGTCTTCTTTGGGTCTTGTTCATCTCTAGAGGGCATAGGCATGTGCTTAGGAAGTGCATTATACCTTGGGTTCAGCAAGGAGTGGGGACAACATTATTTTCTTGTTGAGTGCTACCTTGCACATGGCTATCTTGAACTGTCACAAAACAGCTTCTTCTTCATTGCATACTTCTTTTTGCTTGCCCAAAATCGAATGCTCACAAAATCCTTTTCCTCTAACTAGTTTGGTGACCTTGATCTCAATGTCATACTCCATGACACGAGTGATCCAACCTACCATCTTCTCATTTAAATCTTTGTTGAGGAGGAAGTCTTTAACCCTAGCATGAGAGACCAACAACTGGACCTTGTTGTTTGAGACTAGATGCTTGAATTTCTTCAAGCTTCTGATTACTACAAGTACATGCTTCTCAATAAAAGAATACCTCACCTCATAGTCATCTAGGCTTTGGCTAAAGAAAGCAATTGGCTGCTCATCATTGTCCTTGTTCTGTTGTACCAAAATGGCAGAAATAGTATCATTACCTCCAAATGCATAGAGGATGAAATCCTTGGAGAAATCTAGGTTGATGAGAGTTGGTGCTTGGGAGATGGCTTCTTTGATTGCTTCAAAACTCTCCTTGCCTTCTGCTGTCCACTTGAAAGCCATGCTTTTCTTTAACATTTTGGTGATAGGTTTGACAAGGGCTGCAAAATCTGGGACAAACCTCCGAACAAAGTTTATTCTCCCCAAGAAACTCTGAAGGGCCTTCTTGTGGCTTGGCAATGGTAGTGCTCTTATGGCTTCAACCCTCTCTGGATCAATTGCTAATCCTTCTTTGGAGACAATATGGCCAAGGAGCTTTCCTTCATGTGCTAGGAAGATACACTTCTTAGGATTCAAAGACACTCCAAATCTCCTGCACCTTTGGAAGACTTGTCTCAAATGAGAGAGGTGGTCTGCTGCATTCTTTGAAAAAATAGTGATATCATCAAGGTATATCAGCACCATGTTGTTAATCAAACCTTTGAACGCCATGTCCATTGCTCTTTGGAAGGTAGCTCCAGTGTTGGATAGCCCAAATGGCATTTTCTTGTATGCATAAGTTCCCCATTTGGTTGTGAAGGCTGTCTTGAACTGATCTTCTTCCTTCACCATAATCTGATTGTAGCCCGAGTAGCCATCAAGTAGTGAAAACCTCTCGGAGCTAGCCACAACTTGTAAAATTTGCTCCATAGAAGGGAGTGGGTAATGGTCCTTAAGAGATGCTCTATTCAAGTCTCTGAAGTCAACACACAATCTGATCTCTCCACTCTTCTTTCTGACTGGAACTAAGTTGGCAACCCAACTAGAATGCTTGATTGGGAATATGATTCTTGACTCAATCAACTTGTTCAATTACTTCTTCATGAGAGGCTCCATGTGAGGATTGAATGGCCTTTGTTTCGCTCGATAGGCTTAGTATTTGGATCCAATTCAATGGTATGGTGAGCTAAGTTAGGATTGAAACCTTTCAAGTCTTCATAGCTCCAAGCAAACACATCGGGGAGCTCTTGACACATTTGTATGACTCATACATTTCTTGCTCGATTGTCATCTTTCCAATTTGCAATGGTTTGTTCTCTTCCACCAAGATGGATACGAATCTTCTCTCTTGACCTGAATGTTTTCTTTCTCTTTCCTAAACTGATCATTAGGATTGAAAATTGACTCCAAAGTGATAAGCCCCTTGGGCAACTTGTTAGTTTCTCGGCTGTACCACTTGGTCACCATCCGCTGTCCCAATTTTTTCGATTTTTAGCCGAGAACTCAGCTTCTTCTTGCAAGAAATGGATGATTTTCTAGTCATTCTCAAATACTTGCCAACTTACATTGTTATCTGGCACTGAAGGCCTCACAATCACATGGATGTTTGGCTATACTTTGTCTTTTTGAATACTTTCCACAATGTCAAAGGCTGCCCCTACTGCTGCAAGCCTGTCAGCAGCTTGGTTCTCTTTCCTAGGAATGGATTTGATGCCAAAACCCTCAAAATCTTCCATGAGGTCCCATACCCTGTTCTTGTAGCACTTGAGTAGATCATTCTTGGTAGCATGTTGTCCCTTGACCTGATTTACAATCAATTCACTGTCACCAAAGACTTGCAAGTTCTTTATTCCTCTCTTTATTGCCTAATGCATCCCTTGCACCAAGGCTTCATATTCAGCAGTGTTATTGGAGCATGTAAACTGAAATCTAAAAGCTGAATAGTACTTTACTCCTTGAGGTGAAACAAGCATAGCTCCACCTCCTGCACCTTGTCTACTCCTTGATCCATCAAAAAATATCTTCCATACCTCATTGTCATCCTTGTGGTTTGGCTTGGTGATGCTAGGAATGGGCTGATCTTCTTGATGTATGCAATAGACCCCTAGCTCAGATTCTTCTACTTCTTGATAAGGATCAAAAGCATGCACCTTGTTTGCCCATTCATCAAGAGTTAGATCCGGGATGCTTCCAACCTTGGTGTCAGCTTCATTAGTGCTTGGGTGATCTTCTTGATCAAATGCCAAACAGTTGGCATTGATCTGACTTGGAGTGTAGGGATCAATGTGGAAGTTTGCAATAGGTTCAGACCTGATTGTATCTTTGGTTCCATACCTCATTCTGAATAGCATGTGTGACCAATCAGCAGAAAAATATCCTCCAATCTTGGCTGTGAAGTCCCTTGACAAGCATAGGGCAAAGAGTGGTGGAAGGTCTATGACTGATACATCTTGTAAAACAACAACATTTGGACATGCATGCAAGGTAAGACTCAAGTTTCTAATCACTCCAACTATTGTCACTGCTGTCCCATCCAACTGCACTACCCCTTTGGATATGGTTTCATACTGGAGCCCTAGCTGATCAACTATTTGTTTAGGCATCACTGAATTGCTTTCCCCGGAATCTATCATGCAATTATGCACTAACTGGTTTCCAATGATTAATGAAACATAGAAAGGAGGGGGCTTCAAAATTTTACCTCACTGTCCTCCATGATTCCCTTTAAGGTCTGGGCAACATTTGTGAGCACTTTCTCTTGCATCTGAACTTGCTGATTCGAAGTTGGCCAGTCCTTCATGGCAGCTTGTAGAAAATCTCTTTGGCCTAGGATAGATAGGGATTCCCACATTGATATGTTTACATTTGTCTTCTTCATCTGATCAATGATATTGAATGGTGATGAAGGATCTCTTTGCTGTCCCTTGGTTTGCATATTCATCCCTTGCATGTGGGCAGCAACAAATGGTATTTGAGTTGGTCTAGGAGTTGTTCTTGGCTGCCCTTGTGCATTTACAATTGGATTTTGTTTGCCAACCATTTGTGGAGCCATAGAAGGTTGTGGATTGGTTGGAGCTAATGGTTGTTCTTCACCCAAATTCCTTCTTTTTGACCTTGTGTTGGCTGCAACACCTTGAGAGACTATTTGATTTATGCCACAAAATCCTCTGCTGCCGAGTTCACAAGTGTGGTGTCATTTGGAGCTGATTCTGCTAGAATGTTTCTTGTTGTTGGTTGTTTCCTTGACTTGCTCTCACTCTCCACACTAGTAGTTGTTACCATTAATTCTTGATTCAAGGCACCGTTGAAGCACATAGATTGGTTGTGAGGTTCATTGCATGGAAAACACCAATCATACTCCTGAGCAACGTTGTTTTGTGTTGGCACCAATGCCTTAGAGGCAGATATAGCATTTGGATTATAGGGCTGAAATGGTCTATTGGCAGGAGGCCTTGTTTGATTTACATTTGTAGCTGGATTAGGTGGTCTTTGTGGTTGGTATGGCTGCCTGTTAGGCTGAGCTTGGGGCTGATAAGAAGGTCTAAAACCTTGGGCTTGTTGCCTCTTGAGAGTAACCAGCTCATTACCTAAATTTTGCAATTGCTTCATGACTTCTTGAAGCTCATTTGGGGCACTTGGAGATGAAGTAGAAGCTTCATTTGAACTCTGATTTCTAGGAGTGGGAGAAGGAGCCAAATTAGGTGCTTGATTAGTGTTTGGGCTCTCTAAACTTGGAAACAATGGCATGGGAGGTCTAGGGGCTAGTTTTCAGCTTGGATCAAACAATTTTCAGCCCTAATGGCAATGCTATAAGCCATATGGATAGTTATGCCTCACATGGAATGAATCAACATAGAAATATCAGAATTTAGAGCTTTGAGATAGTAAAGAAAAGCATCTTCGCTATTGGTCCGATTTGCCACCTGGAATTCTCTCCCAAGTCCTTTGAAATCTGAAGTTGAAATCAGTCAGCTGCTCATTGGGAGCTCTCTTGATGGTTGTTAGCTGCTCCAAAAGAGACAAGTTGTCTCCCTTCTCTCCAAATTGCTCATGAAGTGCTATACATAGCTGGTTCCAATTTTGAATAGAACCTGAGGCAAGGCTTCTAAACCATTGCAATGCCTTCCCCTTGAATGAAGATGCCAGCAATTTGACAGCAACTTGCATCTCATTGATTTCATGAATTGCACAAAGGTTGGCAATGTCTTTAACATGATCACCAAGAGTAGTCTGATTCTCTCCAGTGAAGTATGGAATGTTCTTCAAGGCTGCAATTGGAATTAGATTTTGTGCATTGAGGGCAAGTGGGCTGCTACCTGTGAAATTGACATAGGGGTTGTTTTGTGCCATTCTAATTGGCCTTAGAACCCTTGTTGATTGAATGAAAGGCCTACTGGTGGAGGAGTTGAGAGAGTTCTGTTTGGTGGAGATGGAGACCTTTGGATTCTCCTCCCACTTTTCCTTATTCTTGGAGATAACTACAGATATTCAAACAACACCTCTTCCTCTCTAGCTCTTGACCTTGTGTTGATTCTTCTCATGAGTTTTCAGGTCTGCACTGCTAAAACCAGTTGATTCTTCCCCTTGGAGTCGCCAGATGTGCAATTTATAGCTCTTTTAAGTAAGAAAATTGCAGTAGATGCACATCAACTTTGCTGCAATGAAAATGAGACCTCTAAGGTCCCACTGCATGCCAAAACTATTGTTGCAAATCAGCAGCACCCCTGGATGCAAATCAAGTTTCTAAGTTGATGTTTCAGGCATCTAGTGTGATTGCACAACATTGAAACCTCTCTCTAAGTGTGGGACTTGTAAAATGAGAGAGGAATCTCTAGATTAGAGGCTGGTTCCTCAAACTCCTCTGATTAGATCTATTATTTGCACAATTGCAGAGGTTCAAATCCTAATTTTATCCTAAATTGCAAGGAGACAGGGATAAGAAATGCAAAAATTGAAACTAAACTAATAAGGGTGATACACCAAAGGAGTGGTGAACATTTTTGCTCATGAAAATTGACAAAAATTCATGAGATGCAACATGAAACATCATACATAGGCTGATAAGATGCAATTAGAGGTCTGAAATGAAGCAAGACAATACAAACAAAGGTGAAAATTGATCACAGTGCACTTTGTCATTTTCTTTGTCAAAATCCTTGCATTACACCACCAAAGAGGTATAAATCTATTACAATCCTTGAAGAAGGTTTGATACTTGCCAAAATCACTTGTTAAGGTGAAAGACGAAGCTGCAATATAAAAAAGTGTTCAACCCTTGAAAAAATGAGCCAAATCTAGCTTTTACAATGCATGGGTCGAGCCCGGAGAGAGAAAACATGAAAAAACATGGGAGCCATTCCCATTGACCAAGAATGCATTAAAACAACATGGGCATCCTTACAGACCCATGCCCTGACATTTTTGGCCATGCTGAAGAAGAATGTGACCCATTTTGCATTAAAACTGGTTGTTGAAACGTCATTTCTAGCCATTACCACGTGCCAGAGGTGTTTCTTGATTTTCTCTCTCCAAACTGAACCAAAATGCAAAAATTACCCTGGAATCTTGTAGAGAATTTCACCATCTTTCCATTGATATAAAGAACACAAAAATCGAGCTTTGGATCGAAAGTTATGGCCATTTGAAGATTTAGGGCAAAAACAGGCCCAAAACGGATCGGCGGGAATTTTTTTGAATTTTACCTCTTTTTTGCATTTTGGAAAATTTTCCAAAAATCCTCGCGCCCCGCCACTTCCTAGGACATGTGGCAGCTTTCTATTGGCTATGGGCCTCCTAAGGGAAAATTTCCCACAAAAACTCCGTCGAGCCATAACTTGAAAAATATGAGGAGTTAGGAGGAAAACTTTACCTTTCTGGAAAGCTGAGAGAGAGATCTATCCAATGGTGCCATTTCCAGAAATATTTGAGTGCATAAAAATAAAAATGGAGACTGAGGCACAAGAGAGGTAAGAACGCAAGGAGTTATCCACAAAAATGAGCAGGGGCACATTTTGGATAACAGATACAAGTTCAACATTTGACTTTTTACTTGAGGCTTGATCGGGGCTGCGGGTCACTTTATGACTTTTAGCCCTTTTGGAAACAAGGCTCAAATTATCAAATCTCCCAAACGATCCGCCTCCCCACTTCCTATTAGATATGTCCACGTACCCATGGATAAGGGAGCCAAAATTTGATAGGGAAGAAAACACCCGTCATTCATGACTGTGGAAAAAATGTAGAGAAGAAGAAAACTCCACCATTTTGTGCCCAATTTTCAAATTTCTTTCGCGAACCAAGGAATTGAAAACAATACAAGGTTTGATGATCCATGGCCATAGAAAGAGTGACTATTTAATTCAAATGAGGACAACAATAAAATTTTCACGGGTCCAGACATGAAAATGGAAAATTTATCACATCACACAGACTGGAGAGTTTAAACAAATTTAAAGGATGAATTTCTCTATCTTTTCGGACATCCAACTTTACTTGAACACTTCTAGAGGGTGTGAGCTCAAAATTTTTGAATTTGACTTTAAAAATGAGGGGGATTTTGAGGGTGACAACAACTGGGTCTAGCTTGGGGACATGACATGGATTGAGCATAGTAAAGAAATGACATGGGAATCTAGAATCTCAATCTCTAGACCTTGTAATTTGTTGACCAGTGACTTATCCATTGGGCCTTGTAGAGTCATGAATAAATTTGAGAAAGAAATATTAGAAGAAGGAAACACACAAACACACAATGGGAAGGAAACACATGACACACAACAAAAGGGGAAACAAAACCACACAACGGAAAGGGAAACACACCTAGCAATCACCTATGGTACAAGGCGGGGGACCACTCGCTTTCACTGATGATAAAATTTCAAGTATTTCCCACTCGAGGAAATTCTAGTGGCGTTCCATTCAAATATGAGAGAAGAAAAGTGTTCTCACCCTAAGCTTCACGAATATGGAATGGGCAGAGCCATAATGAATCAAACTTTCAATGGCTACCCTTTTGTTCTCTTCTCTTATCCCATTGCAGAATAGAGTCACCAACTTTGAATTATCTTATCTTGGCCTTCTTATCAAAAATATTCTTTACTTTCAATTGGTGCTCCTTAATGCGATCCACCACTTGGAGTCTATTTTCTTCTAGCTTCTCAAGAAAGAGGATCCTCTTGTCAATGGAATCCTTGTACTAACCATCTTCTATTTCTTGTAGCAGCTTGAGAGTTGTCATCTCGATTGTGAGAGGGATTTCTTCTTCGACTCCATACAATAGTTGAAATGGTGACATACCTATTGCCTTCTTGGGAGTGATCCTATCTGCCCACAATGCGTCATACAACCTTTTGTGCCAATTCCTTTGATTCTCATTTATAAGCTTGTGGACAATGATCACAATGTTCTTGTTGTTTGATTCATCCTTTCCATTTCCTTGTGGATAGTAGTCAGAAGAATGAGATAGGGAGATTCGTAGCTATAGAAAAACTAGGTCAGCTATCTTAAAGAGAAATATGTATAATTATCTGCTATAATCTCCTATGGTACTCGAAACGGACGATGATACTCTCCTTGATGAAGTTACATATAGTTTCGGTGTTGGCTTGTTTGGCCAGAATGGCTTCCACCCATTTGGTGAAGTAGTGCATTCTTTGTGAGTACATAAGTGTTCCCCTGCACTTGAGTGAGGGTTCAAAACACCAATGAAGTCCATCCCCCACTATTGAAATGGTTCTTCAATAACCACATGCCTGAGTGGTAATGTAGCAAGTTGTGGTCTTCCAATGAACTATTGACATGCTTTGCATTTAGAAACCCAATCTTGAGTATCTGCAAAGATGGTGGGCCAATAATACCTTCCTCGAGAGGATCTTGTATGCAGTGACCATTGCTGAAAAATGTCCACCACATGCTTGGTCGTAGTATGCTTTAAGCAAATTTTCTTGTTTCTCTTTATCTACGCACCTGAGGAAACAACCATCTAGGCCTCTTTTGTAAAGCGCATGATTCCAGATTACAAATTTAGCTACCTTTAGCTTGAGTGTTCTCCTTTTCTTGTAATCAAGATGGGAGGGCATTCTCCATAAGTTAGGTAATAGGCAATATCAACATACCACTCATCAGTAGTGGTGACAAAGAGAACCTGTGGGTTGTCTTTTGAACAAGTTGAGCAAGCACAATTTTCTTCGCCATGTTGAAATTTGAGTGTTTCATCTTCAGTGACCAACTTGCACAAACCATTTCCCCTTACCATATTGGAGGTCCGAATCTCCAAGTCATATTCTTGAGTATTTACAATCCAATTTCCTCTTTTTAGCTCACGGTATCCTGCTATGTTAAGATGGACTTGATTGCACTACTGGGGACCATCACCACCGTATGGGAATTGAGGATGTAAAACTTGAAGTTTTTACAACCTTGACCACTGCATAGGTATGCTTCTCCAATTGGCTGTATTTTAGCTCATGATTTTTCAAAGGACAACTCATGAAAGTAATAGGTGCTTCCATGCCTTCATCATTTTTTTGAACAAGAACAACAGAGAGTGTATGTTCTGATGCATAACAATACATGATGAATTCTTTGTTAAAATCTAGAGATACAAGAGTCAAAGCCTTGGAAATGGATTTCTTGATCTCTTTGAATGCTGCCTTCCCTTCATTATTCCATTTGAAGTTTTCTTGTGGTTTCATCATGGAAGTGATGTGCTTCGTCAACTCAACAAACTCAGGCACAAAATGACGAAGAAAGTTCACCTTTCCGAAGAATGAATGAACTCCTTTCTTGCTTATGGGCAAGGCTAATGCTTGAATGGATCTAATCCTTTCAAGATCAATGTGTGATCCATATTTGTTCACAATTTGCCCCAATAACTTGCCTTTTATGACTCTAAAAATGCACTTTTTGGATTTAGTGATATGACATGTTTCTGCACCTTGTAAATACCTATTCCAGTGATATATATGATCTCCCTCTTCTTTGAAAATGCTGTGAGATCATCAAGATATATGAAAATATAATGCTTTAGATATTTGAAGGCCAAATCCATCGCCCTTTAGAATGTAGCTCCTGCATTGATTAGGCCAAAAGGAATTCGGTTGTAGGTAAAAGTGCCCCAAGGTGTTGTAAAGGCTGTCTTGGTGCGGTCCTCCTCTACAACTTTGATTTTATTATATCCTGAGAATCCATCAAGAAATGAAAGCATTTTAGATCTAATGTTTGCTTACAGGATATGGTTCATGATAGGAATAGGATAATTGTCCTTTAGTGATTCCTAGTTTAGGTTGCAAAAATCTACACATATCCTTATTTCACCATTCTTCTTCTGCACTGGCACAATGTTAGCCACCCACGTTGAATGGTGGATAGGAAAGATGATCCTTGCATTAAGCATTTTCATTACCTCCTCCTTGATGGTATCAGTAATATTTGGGTTGTATGACCTTTGTTTCTTCTTGAAGGGCTTAACACCCTACTTCAAAGGAATTGAGTGATGCATTTCCTTTGGTTGGAAGGATTTGAGTTCATCATAAGAGTAGGCCAAGACATCTGAGTATTTCTTGAGTAATGTAACAAACCTTCTTTTTTCTTTAGGAGAGAAATTTTTTCCAATATTGACCATCCTTGGCTCCTCCGGGGTACCAATGTTTTCTTTATGAAAATCAGCTTGGCAGTGAGAAGATTGCTTTTCTTTCTCTTGAATGAATCTGTCATGTTTGTCAAAGAGGTATTATAAAGAGACTAGGCCTTTGAGAATTTTGTTCCCTTTCAATTTGATTATTCCCTCATCATCAATCCCTTCAATTACTTCTTTCTCTTCTTTGGGTACTACTTCTTGGTGTGGATTTTCACCTCCTTGAAGAAGATATTATTGAAATTATCCTTTGCTCTAAAAAGGATAGAATTTGATTATCATCATTGAAGACTTGCCAATGATTTTCATTATCTAGTACACTAGGCCTTAATAAATTTTCAATGGTCACTTTGTCTTTACCAAAGGAAGGATGAGGTGTCACTAGGGAAGTGACGACAACTTGCAAGAGAATCATCCTTTTCATTCTGTTCCCTTGGAATAGCTTTAATGGAAAATGCATCAAAAGATTCAATGCAATCCCACACTCTGTTTTTGTAATGCGAAGTCTTGGATTCTTCACTGATATTGTTGGTGGACCTACTTTACTACAACCTTTGCATCACCTTGGAATCTCAATATATTGATTCCCATGTCCTCTACTACACTCATGCCTAAGAGTAGTGCTTCATACTCTGCAGTGTTATTTGTATTATCAAATTGCAGCTTGTAGGCAAATGGGTACAACTCATTGGAAGGAGAGTACAATACTACACCAGCTCCCGAGCCTGCACTAGAATGAATACCATCAAATTCCATTGTCCAAATTTGATCTTCCTCTTCCTCCATGAGAAGTGGCAAGTTCTCTTCTTTTTTGATGTGAGGAAGTAGTTTCCTAGCCCACAATCTTGAAAGAGAATGTTTGCTTTCGAATCATCATACTTTCATACTATGAACTTCATCTTTCTTACTAGTAGAAAATTCTTCATCTCACCTTTTACTGGGATAGTTACAGATGACCAATCCATTTTTATCTCTCCACCTGTATCTTGAAGAAAATCCTACTTAATAGCATACCAAAGGATGTTGGGATATCTATTACCAGTATGGTTAGGAGCACCTTCTTGTCTAGAAAATCAGCTAGTGTTACCTGTGCATATTTGATTCTTCCTACCAATGGAACTTGTTTAGATTCCATTGAGTAACAGGTTCCATTCACCTGGGTCAAGGTAAGGCCTAGAACATTTACAACTTTAGCTGGCATCACATTGTATGAGGCTCTAGAATCTATGATACAATTATTTAGCTGGAAGCCTTTAATGAGGAGTGACAGGTAGAAAGGTTCAATCCTATTAGTTTTGGAGGAACCAAGGGCTAACATGTTTTGATAAGGTGGTGTGGATGGTGTGGGAAATAAGCCTTTAGAATTAGGACTCGAGGATATAGGGTCGCCACCATGAATTGCATTAATGAACTTGTCAAACTGGGTAGGGTGTGTTTGTAGGTATTCTATTTTTGAGAGCTGGACTTTGGTTTTGCTTGCATGTACCACAAAGTCAAATGGGGTATATGGTAAGCAAGGAAAAGGTTCAGAAATGGAGGAAGATTTACATCATAGAGGATTTGCTACTTTTGGTGTTGAATTCTCTTTTTGGGTGTAGCAATTGGCTTGGAAGGGGGTGAGGGTGTAGCTTTTGATTGATCCTTAAATGTTTTTGTAGGAAAAAAATTTAAAGGAGAATTGTTCTCAAAAAATTTTGAGATGGGAAAATAATTAGATAACTTACTTGGCATAGTAGCATGATCCCGACAATCGGTGAGTCTGGTTTTCTTTGTCCAACTCCATAGAAGGTGGTAATGGTGATCCTCTACTAATGATTTTATTTTGTGTGACCTCTAGAGGTTAATCTTCTTTATTCTTCTTATCCCTTATCACAACCATTGAGGATTAATCACCTTTCTTTAATTGTGCATGAGTGAAAACAACACATGAGAAACTTGTATCTTCTTCATCATCCTCCTCTTCATCATCAACGTACTCAATTAGGCCATTGTGCATATCAAATTCCTCAACCTCAAGATAGTTTTCTAGTCTTCCATATTTTCTTCTTTAGTTTCATCAATTCTGCTTCCTCCTCGGCTCTTTGGTGTCACGAGATGGCATTAACTAGTGGTGCTTCAAGAGCAAGCCGATGAGGAGGTGGAGCAATCCTTGGCCTATCTAAAGGGTTTGGTTTCCTTGAAGAATTCCACATTATGATATGAGATAGATGATTCTTCAAGGAAACCAAGTCATTTTCCATTTTTGGAACATCGATTTGTGGTGACAGAGTTTGAATTATGACCCTTTTTCTTTCCATTTGGGCCTTTCACTTTACCAAACAAGATTAGATCATCATCATTTTCTATTGCATAGTCCTTGGCTTCCCTCAATGTTCTTAGTTGGGCTCTTCTAAGGAAGAAACCTACTTCTGATGGCAAAGCAATGATGAAAAACCTCTTCAAATTATTTTTAGAAGGCACCACATCTTCAAGGATCCTTCTTATCACTCTATCATATCTTGCTATGAAGTCCCTCATTGACTCAAAGGTTTCTTTCTTCATTTGTACCAATTGGACTGTTGGTCTGAAAATCATCACCTAGAAAGATCTATGGATAGATGAGCCAACGGTGTGCGGGGCATAGCCCCTCTTTGAGTCAAAGAAGTGGCGGTTTATTTCTATTCTACCAGGAATCTTGTGCAAATCTCACAGTATTCTGCCTTCGGGGGTTGGGATCTCATCCCAGTAGATTGTTTGACTGTGGAAAGAAAGGAATGAAAGAGGGGATAGAGAAAGAGTAGGTCCGAAGGAAGAAAAGAAATGAATTCCAAAGCAGAAAGGTCGGGAAGTTTATGTTTTGGGATTGGTAGTAAACAAAGCCAAACCTACTTACATAAACGAACAAAGCAATCTTGATGAGCAAATGACAAAAGGTAGATATGAATCTAATGAATAAACACATACGAGATCTAACATAAGAAAGCTCGATGTATAACACAAGTATTCAAAGACAAAGCCTCAATATTTGTATTGCTTTTTTTTCTTATTCTAAGAAAGCTCAAAGTCTTTCTCTCCTCATTTCTATTTTTATCTAAAAAATGTCCACACCGAATACAACAAGTATTCTAATATATATAGAAGAGGAGAAGGAAAGAAGGCAAAAAGGAGCCAACCACCTATTTATAAAGATATTTACAAAATATCTAAAAGTCATGTTGACTTTTGACAACTTGATGGATGACATCATCCCATGATGCAACATGGATGATGTCATCATTTGTGCCAACATACTTTAGACATTCCAACAAGAAAGTCGGAGAAGAGAGAGAAGAAGAAGAAGAAGAAGAAGAAGAAGAAGAAGAAGAAGCAGCTACTCGTCGTCATCATCCTGCGGCCGAAAGGGGGTAGCCTACTTTTGATGCTTTGCTCAGGTGATGAGATATGGAACTGAGCGCGGTATTCCAAAAAATTGTTAATCATTGGCCCAAATTGATCCTGGGAAGGATCCTTGTGCTGTTCGCTGATTGCTTCACAAGTCTCCGCTCGCCTATGAGCTTTTTGGGAAGTTTGGCATAGTCCTTCTTCGCCTCAATGAGGAACCCGATGAAGTCCCTACAGATGCCAAAGAGGTTGTTGATAGATTCGATGTCAAATGTGACCTCTGGTCATGTTCCTTGAGAAGCGATCTCCTTAAAGATCCGGATGGTTTCATCAATTTGAACTTAAGGTAAAGGAAGGAGTGAGTAACCCTGGAGACATGTTGAGAACAATTCACTCCATTTGATGCATTACATCCAGGGCTTCTTCCTTTACCTTGTCGATTTTTTCCAGAATAAATTCAAGCTGATCTATCCGATAGTCCAGAGTGGACATGGTTTTGTTGAGGGCCCTTGGATGGCCGAAGACACCGAACTTGACCAGATCTTCGACTGAACAGTCGAACATTTGTTGAAAGGTCTCGTGTTGGAGTCTAGCATGTTCCAGCTCTTCTGATATGGGCCCGCTAATGCTTGGAGCTCTTTGTTCACCTTTCCGATGTTCAGATACAAATTGACAAACTCGGTGATCACTCTTTCACTGTCCTTGAGGATCTGGCTCCTCCAAGCAGAAACGGCCATACCCTGCTCACCGATCTTTGCATATTCGTTGATTTTCTCCTGGCTGAGAAGCTCAGAAGTCTCGGTGGCAGTTGTGGGAGGCGCACTACCCATCTTCTGTAAGGCTTGAAGCAGATATTTGTTCTGCTCCTTCAGTAGCCTTTTCTCTTCTTTCATTTCTTGAAGCTTTTTGCAGAGGGCATCAACTGCGGAAAGAGCTTCCCCCTGGAGACTTTCAGAAGACGTCCCCATTGTGACTTGGGTCACAGTAAAATCTGTCGGAGACAGATCCTTTTTCTCTTTGAGGGGATCGGGGTATGCGATTTCCATGATTCTCTCACCTGCAGACTTTTAGAGAAGCGAGTAATGAGTGCTTCTACTTCTTTTCCCCCTTAGATGGGATCATCGAAAAGTCCATCGGAGCGATGGGAACTTTCCTCTTTTCTTGGCTCATTTCTTTGAGAGATCCCAGCTGGTCCTATGGAAGAAGGACCGAGAGATAGAGGAGGAGGAAGCTACAGTAGAAGAGGGGAAAACGTGGAGACACGCGGCGGCGTGATTGAGAGAGCGGCCGAGGAAGTGTCCATGGGAGGAAGGGAAAGCGTAGCTGCACGTAAGAAGACATAGGAAGGGAAGGGAGCCCGGAGATGAGGGAAGAAATAGAGGAGGACAGATCGGTGAGGGAGGAGAAGATAGACGAAGAAGCGGGAAAGAGTAAAAGAAGGGCAGAGGACACGACCAAAGGGATGGTCGCTTGAGTCACTCGAGGAGAGGAAGGAAGAGAAGAAGAAGGGATAGAAGGGACCTCTGTTGTGGTAGCAATGCCGACATCCTGAGTGGATGGGCATATGGGAATATCCTCTGTTATTTCTTCCTCCAGAGTTATGACTTGTTCTGGCGCCGTGGAAGGGGGACTTTCAGGGGCTTCTTCATGAATGGTGCTGGATTCACCTTCTACACCTTTGCCTTTAAGTTGCTTTTTGGATCGTGAAGGTGCGTTGCCTAATGGGGAGGTTGTGAAATCTACCCCGAGGTAGATTAGCCCATTCATTCGGCACCAGTGCTCTCATCCTACGCAGAGTCTCCTTAACCCTCTCCTCAATTGTCTGAGGAGCCTTTATTCGATCAATGGCCGGGAAGGGCCAATTGTCCCCATCTGTGTCATTATATACCTTGTCTATTTCATCTTCCGTAGTTTGGAAGCCTTTGGGGACAATGGCTATCCCGTATTGGATGATTTCTGCCAATGCTAGGTGAGAATGATCCTTTCTTCTGAGCTCTACCTCATGGAGGACGTCAATATAAATATCCTCGATCTGAGGAACATGGATTGGATCGAGCTTCGCTCTTGGCAGGCAGCTCCTTGGGTCGAAGGTAGGCCTGGCTGGGAAGTCATGCTTCAAATTAAGTAACTCCAGCTCTGCAAACATTTCCTTCGCCTTGTGGTGGGTAGAGCATGTGTATCGGCCCACTGTGAGGGGGAAAGGAGTTCCACCCTTCTTTCTTTTAAGGCATTTTTCATGGTATGTGACCAGCTGCCTTGATAGCTCTAGTAGAATCAGTTTAGGCCCAGCATACCTCGGTAGCCTGGTTGGCTCTCCCAAAAAGTTGACAGCCCTCAGATAGGTGAATGTGGGAAATTGGGTGAACAGGGCCCCCCATTTCTCCGTGGCTGCCACTATGTTTTTGGTCGTACGACCATGAGTCAGATTCGGCCTCAACAGGTAGATGATGTGATAAAAGAATGCATCGTTGATTTTGGTGAATTGGGCGATGCTATTCTCCAGCCTCAGTTCTGGATAATATTCATATATTTTGACCTGAGGCCAAACTCCACTTCGTGTTAGGCCTGGATAATCCCTCTCTGACGCTGCAGCGTAGACCACGTAGGAGTTCATATGGAATACTCCCGTTGTGCTGAATTGTTGTAGCTGCTCGGAGATGGTGCTGCTTATAATTTCCCCCCAGCAAAAGCGCTGATCAGGAAAATTCTTGTTCATTGTTTCCAAGTAGCGCAACATCCATTTATGGAAGTAATGGGCGTCAGAAAGCCCGAAGACCCTGCTCAGGAAGGTAATGGTATCACTGAGCTCTTCTGAGAAGTCACTGCGGTGGATGATTTGGGGCCACCAGGTTACTACCTTCTTGTTTTTCAGATATACTTCGTTCATTAGCTGCATACATTGGTCTTCATTGTCTTCCCAGGCCTTGATGCACTCTGCTTGGCTGACGGCCACAAAGTGCCGGTGGTGAGGGATGCCGAGTATTATCTCAAAATGATGGGTAGTGAGGTTAATGACTACCTCACCCTTGCTGTTTTCGACACATCTTGTGTCTTTGTTATAAGACTGGGCAACCACCATCATAAATTCATTGTTGACGGCGCTGACGGGGATTCCTCCGAAATGCAGTGGCACCTTGCCTATTAGTTTGTCCATCCATGGACTCCTTGTAACTTTTTGAGTTCTGGCCCAGAATTCCTCCATGTCGATATGCCCCAATTCTGAGTCTCTGACGTCCATGCTGCATTCGGCCTGTGACTCGGGCATTCTGACCCTCTGATATTTGTATTTCATTTCTTCCTCCGTAGGCTTAGCCTTTCCTTTCAATTTGATAGGTCTTTTGCTGGATGTTGACATATGTTCTTCTAAGTTTATCTGCTGATCTGCATGAAGAAGAAGCGAAACCCAATGTAGAAAGGTTGTATCAGTCATTTGATTTCCCATTGAAGTGCTAACAGAAGAAAGAGTTAGTTATATTCAAGTTTAGGGCGCAGGTGCATGAAAATTGCAGCTTACAGGGCTAAATAGGTAAGGCGCACAGGAAGAGGGTGTTGCAAGGATAAAACTGGCGCCAAAGGCGCATGGCGCATGCATACTGCAGATTGCATTTTATAAAGGGCGCATGAAAAGTGCGTGTTACATAGTGACAGGATGCGCCCTTTGGCGCATGGAATTTTCATGTTGCATTGGGATTTGGTGCGCCCTTTGGCGCATGGATGGTTCGTGTAACAAGAACTTTTCATGTGCCAAAGGGAGCATGGCGCGGCGCACGAAAGGTTTACACAACATGATGTTATTGTAATCGGGGATGCGCCTGCGCCTTCAAAGATTTGTACTTAGCGCAGATAAAGCTTGTGTTGCATGGATGCTGGGTGCGCCATTGGCGCATGGAAATGTGATGCAGCAAGGAAGGATGGTGCGCCAAAGGGGCACAAGTTTAGCTTGTGCAGCATGTGAAAGAGGCGCGCCTTGAGGGCGCATGAAAACTTGATGCAACAAGCATGATGGGTGCGCCATTGGCGCGGGTTTTGTTCATGTTGCAGGGGTGACAGATGCGCCGAAGGCAAGAGAGAAACAGTGAACTAAATCACTCTCAAAGGGGTTTTTACATGGTTTAGATCTCTCCTTCTCCTCTTTTCCTTTTTGACAGGTCATTTGGGTAAATGAAATGGTTGAAACCAGGAGGGTTACAAACCATTGTTTCTAGGATGACATCCTCCTCCGGCCAGAGATCTGGAAAGAGGAAGATAAGGAAAGAAAGATGACATGCGGGTGGGGGAAACTCAACACATGCATATCAAAAACCAAACCAACAAGCAAGAAGCACTATCTAGCAAAACTCCACTTCGTGTTAGGCACGGATAATCCCTCTCGTGATTTGCGCAGCGTAGACCACGTAGGAGTTCATATGGAATACCCGTTGTCTTTGAATTGTTGTAGCTACTCGGAGATGGTGCCGCTTATAATTTCCCAGAAAAGCGCTGATCGGGGAAAATTCTTGTTCATTGTTTCCAAGTAGCATGCAACATCCATTTATGGAAGTAATGGGCGTCGAGAAAGCCGAAGACCTTTCGGGAAGGTAATGGTATCACCGAGCTCTTCCGAGAAGTCACTGCGGTGGATGATTTGGGGCCACCAAAGTTACTACCTTCTTGTTTTTCAGATATACTTCGTTCATTAGCTGCATACATTGGTCTTCATTGTCTTCCCAGGCCTTAATGCACTCTACTTGGCTGACGGCCACAAAGTGCCGGTGGTGAGGGATGCCGAGTATTATCTCAAAATGACGGGTAGTGAGGTTAATGAATACCTCACCCCCTTGCTGTTTTCGACACATCTTGTGTCTTTGTTATAAGACCTGGGCAACCACCATCATAAATTCATTGTTGGCGGCGGCGACGGGGATTCCTCCGTGAAATGCAGTGGCACTTGCTTTATTAGTTTGTCCATCCATGGACTCCTTGTAACTTTCGAGTTACGGCCTGAATTCCTCCATGTCGATATGCCCCATTCCCGAGTCTCCGCGTCCATGCCGCATTCGGCCTGTGACTCGGGCATTCTGACCCTCTGATATTTGTATTTCATTTCTTCCTCCGTAGGCTTAGCCTTTCCTTTGATTTGATAGGTCTTTTGCTGGATGTTGACATATGTTCTTCTAAGTTTATCTGCTGATCTACATGAAGAAGAAGCAAAACCCAATGTAGAAAGGTTGTATCAGTCATTTGATTTCCCATTGAAGTGCTAACAGAAGAAAGAGTTAGTTATTTTCAAGCTCAGGGCGCAGGGCACATGAAAATTGCAGCTTACAGGGCTAAATAGGTAAGGCGCATAGGAAGAGGGTGTTGCAAGGATAAAAATGGCGCCAAAGGCGAATGGCGCATGCATACTGCAGATTGCATTTTATAAAGGGCGCATGAAAAGTGCGTGTTACATAGTGACAGGATGCGCCCTTTGGCGCATGGAATTTTCATGTTGCATTAGGAGTTGGTGCGCCCTTTGGCACATGGATGGTTCGTGTAACAAGATCTTTTCATGCGCCAAAGGGAGCATGGCACGGCGCACGAAAGGTTTACACAACATGATGTTATTATAATCGGGGATGCGCCTACGCCTTCAAAGACTTGTACTTAGCGCAGATAAAGCTTGTGTTACATGGATCTTTGGGCGCGCTATCATTGGCGCATGGAAATGTGATGCGAAAGGAAGGATGGTGCGCAAAGGCACAAGTTTAGCTTGGCAAAGCATGTGAAAGAGGCGCGCCTGAGGGCGCATGAAAATTGATGCAACAAGCATGATGGGTGCGCTTGATGGCGCAGGTTTTGTTCATGTTGCAGGGGTGACAGATGCGCCGAAGGCAAGAGAGAAACAGTGAACTAAATCACTCTCAAAGGGGTCTTTACATGGTTTAGATTTCTTCTTCTCCTCTTTTCCTTTTTGACAGGTCATTTGGGTAAATGAAATGGTTAAAACCAGGAGGGTTACAAACCATTGTTTCTAGGATGACATCCTCCTCCAGCAGATCTGGAAAGAGGAAGATAAGGAAAGACAACATGCGGGGAAGCTCAACACATGCATATCAAAAACCAAACCAGCAAGCAAGAAGCACTATCTAGCAAAACTCACGAAAGAGACAAGAGCACTTACCCGGATAAATAGCAAAAATCTGGAAAACGGGTCCACAACGCGTTGAAAACGACGAGGCAGGGGCTGACAGGCTCAGAGAAAGGAAATCACGTGCTCTGCGAATAGTGAAAATGACATTTGGGCGCGCTATGCAAACACACACACACACACACACACACACACACACACACACACACACACACACACATATATATATATAGGTGAGCTGGTCATAAATGCGCCACCCACTTTTTAAAGGGCGCATGAGATTCTTGTCGGCGACATTGGAAAGCGTGCGCCCTTTGGCGCATGAAGAAGTTTGCTAGCTTGAGGCAATTAAGCGCACCTTTAGCGCACTAAAAGCTATGTCGACATGAAGTTATGCGCCCTTTGGCGCACCAAAACATGGCGCAACAAAATTTGTGCCAACACAAAGGCACATGCACCTTGGCGCACGCAGGGAAGGCTCAACATACTTTGGCGCACCAAAAGGTGTGTTGACACTGAAAATCATGCGCCAAAGGTTTTAAAGGGGGCGCACCAAAAGTTGGTGTTACATAGCAATTTCATGCGCCCAGCCAAAAAAGGCTCAAAAGACTAAGTTCGAAAAACCAGATTTCCCGGGAAGGGATTTTACAACGTTTCGAACGCAAGGGATCCCTAATGAGGGATCGGAACAAAATTTTGGTATGGTTATTGGTAAAATTGCCCTTGTCAATTTTACGGGATAATAGGACCAAAAGATCCCGACAATCTTACGTGCTCTTGAAATTGTGTTTGAATGCACTTCTTATATCCTCCCAATAGGTGATGGACCTCGGGGTAACATGTAGAACCATTCAGCAAAATTTATCTTGAAGTGACTCCACAAAGAGTCGAGATAGAAACATCTTCATCCTCAACACCCAACATCTTTTGCAAGTAGTGATAAATTATGCTACATGCTCTTTAGGGAGTTGAGAACTGTCAACTTCAATTCGGCACTATGATAATTCTTCACCGGGAACTCCTCGTGCTATGATTATTAACTAATGCATAGCTCTTAGTTTGGTGGATGTAATCTGGAAACACAACAACAAACATAACACAAGAATACCATAGACTATGATAAGAAGGAATAATGATAAATTTGAAATATCAGTGTAAATTATAATATCAACATGAAATTGTTACAATCTCACCCATGAGGTTCTTCAAGTGTTATTAACTTCACTTGCCTTCAAACAATAACTATGGGAGAAACTTCACAATTACACCTCTTAATGGCTTCTTTAACACACCTTCAAAATGATGGCTTCCTTTACACACTTACTCATACAATATTTCTCACTACTTCTCTCTATGCTAAATGAGGGGGTGGCCTCTTTATTTATAGGAATTCAGGCTTATCCACCTTATCTCTAAGATAGGATAGGAAATATCTTCCGGCCAATCATATTCCATGCCTAAAATCTTGCCTTTACATGTAGGCTTATCTTCTAAGATAAGATAAACCTTATCATCTCACATGGGTTCCACCTTTTTAGAATTTTCCACAAATAAAATATACAAAATATTTATGACATCACTCTTTGTCCTTATTACAAATATAATATTTCTAATTCCTAATCATGTAGACCCTACTTCTCTACTTATCCCAACTTTGACATTTTAACATTACCGGACCACTTACGACAAATATTTACTTTTTACAACATTCCTATTGTACTTTGACTGTTACCGTACTCTACATTATTGGTGGCACTGTATTGATGGCATCGTTATCTTCTATTGGATGCCACTACTAATTATACTTAACAACATCCTATTCCTAATACATACATTAATAAAATAGAAATTACGGAGGAAAATTTTAATGTCAACATTTTCCCCCTTCCTAACTTCTACTCCATCCTCGGAGTAGACTCTTATGGACATTCTGAAGCTGGTGCTTGGAAAATATTTAACTTGTCATGGTTGACCCATTTTGTAATGGGAGTACCATCCAATTCCTCCAGTCGATATGTACCATTTTCATGCACAACTGCTATTTTGTAGGGCCCCATCCACTTTGGAAGAAATTTTCTCTGTCTTCTTTTTTTTGTATCTGGAATCATATACTAGAACCAAGTCATTCACATGAAATGGAGACCAACGGATATTTTGATCAAAGTATTCCTTCTACTTCATTTTCTTCTTATAGCTTGTATCATTCGCTATTTAACTCACTTCCTCTAGCAAATGAAGATGTACCAACTTTGTCTTTTATTGAATCACTTTCATCCATCCTTTCATTTTTCATAACTCTCACAGTGGGAATATCAAACTCAATAGGAAGAACTGGATCAATGCCATAAACCAACTGAAATGGGGAGTATCCTGTTGCTGACTTTGATGTCACCCTATATGCCCACAATGTTGCATGAATCCTTTTATCCCACTTATGTATTTGCGCAATTTGCATCTTTTCTAGAATTTGACACAACACAAAATTTGTTCGTTCCACTGTCCATTTGTGCTTGGCTTGTATGTTGTTGCCTTCCCTGTGCTTAATAGAAAACTTGTTGACTAGGGCTTCTAACACCTCATTAATGAAGTGGTTTCCTTGATCATTACAATTTCTAATGGGAAACCAAATCGGTGACAATGCATTCATATATGAACCTTGCCACTTCATCCATGGAAGTTGTTTTCAATGGCCTAGCTTCAACCCACTTGGTTAAATAATGCATGGCAACTACAATATACTTATTTTGGCGTGGGGTAGTTGGAAGTGGACCTACAATGTCTATTCCCCACTTTTCAAAGGGACCAAGTGGAAGAATAGGGCATAATGGAGCTGATGAAGTCTTACGGTTACCATGTGTTTGACAAATATCACATGTCTTACAATAATTATAACAATCTCTAAAAAGAGTGGGCAGTGATAACCTACATCCAAGATCCTTCTTGCTTTGTAAGTTGTCAGAGAAGTGTCCTCCACATGTACCATTGTGGAATTCTTCTATCAGCTCCTTCCCTTGATCACGTCCAACTACCCTCTTATACTGTCCATCAGGTCCTATTCGAAATAATACTCCATGTAGAATAGAATATGGACGACTGGCTTGAGTAATCTTCCTCTTAGTCTTTACATTGGCACCATCAGGAAACTTGAATTCATTTAGATAATTCCAAATATCTATGTATTCACTAGGGATTGTGTCAAGAGATAACAATCTTTGCATCTAGGAAATCATCATCATCACAAGGCGAACCTAAACCATCATAGGCTCGAGAGAGTGCATCTGCATTGATATGCTTCTTTCCCGGCCTATCTATAATATCAAATTAAAATTCTTGTAGAAAAATTATCCATCTTGCTATCCTCCTTGATGGGTTAGGCTTATTGACAATATATTTTAGAGCCTAATGATGATCATTCTGACTATAAATTTTTTGCCCAAGCAAGTAATTTCTAAACTTCTTTACAACAAAAATGATAGCTAGAGCCTCTTTTTCAGTTACAGTATAATTTACCTCAAGACACTTTGCTCATTTTATGCGCTCCCAAAGTAAATTGGATGATCATTCCCATTTTCATCCTTTTGGCTTAGAGTACTTCCTAGTGCTGCATCTGAGGCATCAGTATACACAATGAATGGCTTGCTCCAATCTGGATTCTTTAAAATAGGTGAAGACACCGGGGCTTCCTTCAGTTGTTCAAAAGCTTCATGCGCCTTATTTCTTGGTTCATAAGTAACATCCTTCTTCAAGAACTAGGTTAGTGGCTGTGCAATCTTTGAGAAATTCTTGATGAACCTTCTATAGTAACCCACATGGCCTAAAAATGATCTCAACTTACATATATTCATAGGAAATGGTAACTTTTTGATTTTTGAAACTTTATCGGGATGAGTACTAATACCATCTCTGGATACAACATGCCCTAACAAAACGCCTTTAGAATATATAAAGACACACTTTGTAGGGTTTAGTGAGGCTTGTGCTTCATGTAACCTTTGAAATGCTATCTCCATCAGTGCGGGTGGTCCATCTTGCTCCCATAGATGTAAAAATCATCCAGAAATACTCGATGAAGTTCCCGATGTAGGGTTCAAACACCCTATTCATCAAGCCTTTGGAGCGTTGTTGGAGAATTGTTGTATATATTTACCCCGGGGTAAATACGGATGAACGCACAAGGAAATCGGGAAAATAGGTTGGGAAAACATGTCGGGCGAACAAGTCACGGAAGCATGTCGGAGGACCTCCCAATCCGGACGGGGAAGACATGTCGGAAGGGTCATAAAGCCCGACACAAGGCAAATCGGGTTTCGAGAGGCGGAAAATCAAGTCGCAAAACATGTCGAGGCCATCCCCAAACCCGGTGCAAGGAAAGACATGTTGCGGGGGTAGAAAAACCGACACAAGGCATTTCGGGTTTCGGGCGGAGAATCATGATGGAAGGACATGTCGGAAGGATCGCAAAACCCGACACAAGGCATTTCGGGTTTCGAGTCGGAAAAGCAGTCGAGCGAACAAGTCGGAAAAGCATGGGGAAAACATGTTGCGCCACCTCCCAAACCCGATGCATATGCAAGTTACACCCCCGAACCCGAAAACAAAGGAAATTTGGTAATAGCGGCGGATGCGGGTTTCGGGAAAGCACGAACATCAAACACATGCCACGGTGTCCTCAAGCCCGATGCGGATGCGAGAGGAGAGCCCGAACCCGATCGAAACGGACTGACGGGAAATATGACAGTTCACCATTTTTTGGTCGTTGAGGTTCTTACCTACCACCATGATGAATGGAGTTAGGCGCAGTTTTGGAGGTGGTTGGGAAAATCTCGATTTTCTCACTTCTCCATCTCTTTCCCTTCTATAAAATGTAAGGAGGGGCTGTTTTTCAAAGGTTTGACATTCTTGTTTTGGCCCCTCCTTCTTCTCTTTGGCATGTGGAGTTGTGGAGCTCAAACCTCCCATTTGAAACTGTAATGCACCTTTGCCTCTTGGCATTTTTGCAGTGTATTGTATCAAACCTTCGGAGCAAATAAATGCATGACTGTGGATGTTTCTCAACCCTCTATGTGTTTCATTTTGCATCCTCCTGATCTTTCACTGTGAATATGTTTATCTGTGCATGATATTGCATTGCATTTCTGTGGTCTGTGTTTAATTGGTAAAACATGTGTTCTTCATTCCTCGGTGCATCACCTCCTTAGCTTAGGTTTATTTTTATGCATTTCTCTCTCCCTGTCTCCTTGGTAGTTAGTTTAGGTTTTGGGTAAACCTCGCATTTCATTGGTGCATTTGAACGAGAGGAATAGGAGCCGGCCTTCATCCAGGAGAGCTTTTTGATTTCGCAAGGTCCCACACTTGGGAAAAGCTCCATGTTGTGTAATTGCACCGAGATTCTCAACCCATCATGTTGCAGAGTCCTGGGGTCTTTGTGATTCGACATCAATAGTTTTGGCACGCCGGTGGGACCAAGAGGTCATTCCATCAAGTTTTGAAGGAGTTTCGCGAGTTTGGTGAGAAAATTGCAAGTTTTAAAATTTGATTTTGCTCGTCAGGCCGAAATCGAAATCGATTTTCAAGGGTTTTTCTCACTCGAAACAGGTCAAAAATTCACCGGTTGGTAGATCGGCAAGTAATCTTCAAAAGGGTATTTTTAGTTTTTGGATATTTTGATTTCCAAAATTGCATGTTTTTCAATGTTTTGAGTTTTGGGGTCGAGAGCATCAAAGCGAAGCAACAATGTTTGGTTTTGGGGATGCATTGCATGGTCCTATTCGACAAAGCAAAGAAAAGTGGGTTTTGAGGATGTCGGACATGTTCCAAGTTCGACACATAGCAATTCGGGTTTCGCGACACGAGTTCCTTTGTACCTTTGGGATCCACATCCGCACAACAAGGCCCAATTCCGAATTGAAGATTGTCTCCTCGAGTCCTTCAAAGTTTAAATGATATTTTTAATATTGTCAAGTTTGGTGTGTGACTTGGCAAAACCCACCTTTTGAGGCTTGTTATCTAGCACATCGGCGACTCCATCGGTCAACAAACCATCTCTGAAGTTCGAGACCTTCCTTTCCATTCATTTTCATTCATTTTTCATCCATTTTTACCTCCATCTCTTCCATCTTCTTTCATTCCATGAAGTTGTGCAATCATGACTTCATTTCCATCATGGAATTCACATTTCCAACAACAGCAGTATATCACACCTCAACATGCTTTTACAAATCCTCCAAATCAGCATTTTGGTCAAGTTCAGGATCAACATGCATACCCATATGAGCAGCAATGCCAAAATCAGTTTGGCTATGGAGCTTTCCAAGAGCAAGGGTACGCATGCAATGAAGACAATGAAGAAGAAAATGCAGATCTGCTGGAGAAAATCCAAAAGATGGAGGTGAACATGGTGCAATCTAGGGCTCAGGCACAAATGAAAGCATTTGGAATTGGTTGCAGAGCACCTTGTCCATGGGTGGGACCTTTTCCAAGGCATTACAGCCCTCAAGAGAAGTTGGACTTCATGATTGCAACACTGCCATTACTTACAAGGTGGATTGAAGGAATAGAGGTGTATGAGAGAAGTATTCTGCAACCTTGTCAACGGGTAAGCACACCATCTCATACTCTTTCTTTTCCCCCCTCTCAATCTATATCATTTCAGCAGTGTCAAGTTTTAAACTCACCATCTGCTGCCCTAAATGTTGAATCCATCCCTCCATCCCCTAGTCTTCCATCCCATCTCAGTTTTTCTGCCCTCTTCTCTTCCAAATCCAAACCCCCTCCACAAGAGCTAAATGAAATACCTTCCACTCCAAAGAAACAAGAGGTTTCACTGCCTCCACCACCACAAAAAATTGTCAAATCAGTTGAGTCACAACCCATCCCTCCTCTTGCATTCCCAATTCCATGTGGGGAAGAAGAAATTGCAAAAATCGGCCATGAAGGACAGCAAGAAGAGGAGCCCAACAGAAAAGAAATGACAGACAACTTGAGGGTTTGGGCTGCCAAATTTGGAATTGAAAAGATCCCTTTGTTGGTCAAACCTACAGAAGAGGCTAAGGTTGAACAAATGGTGGTCAGGACTGATTTTGTGGCAGCGAGAAGAGGAGCACATCCCGGTTGTGGAGGAGAAAAGTATAGATCAAGGGCTTTGAGCACAAAGCGGGCTACAGGAGAACCTTCGGTTCTTCTTTCTACTTCACCTCTCCCAAGTTCTAGTATCTTGAAGAAGAGTTTGATCTCTCAAACTCAATGTCGAAAGAGTGAAGGAAACCATGGTGGTTAGGTTATAGATCAAGAAGACACCATGGAGGAAGTTGAACATTTGCAGCAGAATGACAATAAGGCAGTTTATCTGTCAGATTTGGAGGACTGTTTTGATGGAGAGGAGCCGGTTGAGTTTCCACCTTTCTCTCTTTCATCATCCACACTCCAAACACTTGAGTCTGCTGTCATGAAAGAGGGCATTCATTTACAACAGCCATCATCTTATAGTAGCTCGTTGGAACCAAGATTGGAAGATTTTAATCTTTCATGTTCTTCATTGGAGGAAGAGGAAGGACGGAGGAATTTCACCATTGCTTCCACACCATCCATAGAGGATCTACAAGAAGACTCCATTCTTGGAGTTGAATTTCAGATAAATGGGCACATCCAAAGGACCATACCGTGCCCAATCAGGTACTTGGCTTCATTGGAGCCAAAGGAGAAGCCAAAACCGGTCATGCTTACTTCTAAGCATGAGGATGAGCTACAAAGTACCAAGGATCAGCTGCCATACCTCTTCAATCCAAATGCAGAGCAACTAAAAGAGGTATTGGATTTGTTTTCAGTTGACACCTTGATGATTTGGGTGGAAGACCGACTTCTTGTTGATTTTCCATCCATCTAATCAGCCATGTTCAATGCCAAATCAATTGCATGGTGGCACTTTTGAGAAAGGAAGCTATTTCTCACAACTTGATTCTGCAGGTTTGTTTAGCTCACCTTTGCTTCCGGTTAGAGTAGAGTAGGTAGGTTTGTTTTCAGAGAAGAAGTGCTTGTGCACACTGCATGTTCTATTTGGAGCATGTATGATTTTCGAGTTCTGTACATAGTTTTTGGTGTTGCTGGTTTTGCTCGGCATAGTTCATTGCGTGCAGCGGATTTTGGTGAGGTCAACTCCAAGTTCAATGGGTTTCAAGTGGCTTAAAGGGGATTTTTCAAAGTTCGAGTTGGTTTCGGGTTATTGCTTATGACTCCATGCCCGATGGATCGCTAAAAGGCCACGATCTTCTACCTAGCAGCAGTAACCCGTGAGTCGCCAAATTGTTGTATATATTTACCCCTGGGGTAAATACGGATGAACACACAAGGAAATCAGGAAAATAGGTCGGGAAAACAGGTCGGGCGAACAAGTCACGAAAGCATGTCGGAGGACCTCCCAAACCCGACAGGAAGACATGTCGGAAGGGTCATAAAGCCCGACACAAGGCAAATCGGGTTTCGGAGGCGGAAAAGCAAGTCGCAAAAACATGTCAAGGCCATCCCCAAACCCGGTGCAAGGAAAGACATGTCGCAGGGGGAAAACCCGACACAAGGTATTTCGGGTTTTCGGGCGAGAAGCACGATGGAAGGACATGTCGGAAGGGTCGCAAAACCCGACACAAGGCATTTCGGGTTTCCGAGTCGGGAAAACAGGTCGGGCGAACAAGTCGGAAAAGCATGGGGCGAAAACATGTTGCGCCACCTCCCAAACCCGATGCATATGCAAGTTACACCCCCGAACCCGAAAACAAAGGAAATTTGGTAATAGCGGCGGATGCGGGTTTCGGGAAAGCACGAACATCAAACACATGCCGCGGTGTCCTCCAAGCCCGATGCGGATGCAGAGGAGAGTCCCGAACCCGACTGAAATGGACCTGACGCGGGAAATATGACAGTTCGCCATTTTTGGTCGTTGAGGTTCTTACCTACCACCATGATGAATGGAGTTCGGCGCAGTTTTGGAGGTGGTTGGGAAAATCTCGATTTTCTCACTTCTCCATCTCTTTCCCTTCTATAAAATGTAAAGAGGGGCTGTTTTTCAAAGGTTGGACATTCTTGTTTTGGCCCCTCCCTTCTTCTCTTTGGCAGGTGGAGTTGTGGAGCTCAAACCTCCCATTTGAAACTGTAATGCACCTTTGCCTCTTGGAATTTTTGCAGTGTATTGTATCAAACCTTCGGAGCAAATAAATGCATGACTGTGGATGTTTCTCAACCCTCTATGTGTTTCATTTTGCATCCTCCTGATCTTTCACTGTGAATATGTTTATCTGTGCATGATATTGCATTGCATTTCTGTGGTCTGTGTTTAATTGGAAAAACATGTGTTCTTCATTCCTCGGTGCATCACCTCCTTAGCTTAGGTTTATTTTTATGCATTTCTCTCTCCCTGTCTCCTTGGTAGTTAGTTTAGGTTTTTGGGTAAACCTCTGCATTTCATTGGTGCATCTGAACAGAGGAATAGGAGCCGGCCTTCATCCGGAGAGCTTTTCCGATTTCGCAAGGTCCCACACTTGGGAAAAGCTCCATGTTGTGCAATCGCACTGAGATTCTCAACCCATCGTGTTGTAGAGTCCTGTGGGTTGTGATTCGACATCAACAAGCATTACACAACCCAAAATGCATAACTCTATAAGCAAACGTTCCCCAAGGAGTGGTGAACATGGTATTCAACCTGATCTTTCTCTGCTATATGAACTTGGTTGTATCCGCTTATATCCATCAAAGCAAAACTATAGCACTTCGGCTAGCTACTTCGTCGTAATCTGATTTGAGAATGGAAGAGGGTAATGATCCTTCTTTGTTGCCTTATTGAGCTTCCTATAATCAACACAAATGCATAGCTTCCCATTCTTTTTTATTGAGATCACAATGAGAGAAACCCATTCTGAATTCTCCACAAAGAAATATAAATCCTACATTAAGCAACTTATCTATTTCTTCTTTTAGAGTATTGGAAAAATTAGGATTGATTCTATATGGCATTTGATTTATGGGCTTAGACCATCTACCAGCTTAATAGAATGTTCTACCCAACTTACTCGGTGGAGTTCCATGTAATCAAAAGTGAATATGTGTATGTACCTTTGAAAGAGCTGGAGGTAGGATTCCTTCTCACTCTCCATCACAACATCACCAATCTTTATTTGTTGGAGACGATCATCAATTTATTCTTCAGATAATTTTATGGGATCATGAGTCGGTGTGACTGGAAGGATATCCATGACCGAAACATCAACCTCACTTTCTTCATCTTCAGTGTCCACTTCACTAGTACTCAAGTAATCAGAGGATGTCCAATCATCAGTTTCATCACTTGAATCCACAGGTTCTACCTTATGATGCCGAGGGATCACGTTTATCTTCACCCTCTCTCTACCACATCTAAGTGTCATGAAGCCTTCATTCCAATAGTTTCTTGCATGAACTCTCCTTAGCCATGGTCTTCCAACAACATTGGGTACGCAATAAGCACCATTTTTCATCACCGAAAGTTTACCACACATACAACACCCATAAATGAGATATTGCCAGATTTGAAACTACACCTTCTAGTTTAGTTTTTCCTTTATTTAATGACCTTAACATAAGTGTTGAGGGGCGATCAATTTTTAAACCCAACATATTCATTACAGACTCGGTCATTACATTAAATGCAGCACCTCCATCAACTAAGACATCATGAATTGAAATACCATTACATAATACCTCAGCTTGTGGAGCGTAGGGATCCGCCTCTGCCTCCAAAACAGGGACCTCAACCTCCTTCCTTCATTGAGCATTGAGTCCACTTCGCACCTCCCACGTCTTCTCGGAAGACATAGCCAAGAGTTAACCATATGTAATATTTGCAGGCCTTTTGGACAGATCGTCTAGGATGGAGTATAGTCCTTGCCCCGTGAAATCGAGAAAATCCTACACAACCAACTTTCTTCTCCTATGTTTCTTACTAGTTTCTCATTTCATCTTCTTAGGATCATTTCCATCTTGGTTATCTTTTTCTTTCTTTCTTTCTTTTTTGTTACAAACACATCTACTTCATTATTTATGCTCTTATCTACTACATCAAAAGAATTCATAGGTGCTTTCCCTTTATCATTATCTCTTATACCAGATGTAGAAGCTCTATCCGGACAATTATACTTATAATGACCCTTTTATAACAACCATAACATACAACTTCAAAATATTTCTTTTTGGACCTCTATCTCCTCCCCGAGAACCAAATTCTTTTCCTTGAAGAAGATTAATAATTAACTCGACCCATCTTCCGAGTAGATCTTCATACTCAATAGATGTACTAGGAGAAAGATTTGTGCTCGAGAGTGGTTATGGATTCGGACCAAAGGTGCTGGTGTAGGCTCTACTTTAGCAACAATTTCTTTGGGCTCCTCTTCCATGCTTTCTTCTTGCCTTCTTGTAATCTCCTTTGCTTGTTCAATGGTAGTGGCGGTCATACTTCACTCGTTGTCTGATCTCTGGCTTCATCCCAAGAATGAAGTGCTTACAAAGGAGATTATCCACGCCATTCATTAACCCATCCGCTAATCCTTCCTTCCGGATCTGGGCATCGAGCTTCCTCCTTAGCTCTAGAACACAAGCATGATAATCCCTTATCTTCTCCTTCTCTCCTTGGGCTAGCTTTGTGATATCGATCATGAGATCTACATATTTTTGTTGTTCACCAAATTCTTCAAGAAAAATTTCAGTTAATAAATCCCATGAGTTTTTCACATTATCACCTAGTATTTCAAACCACCTAAGGGCTGAACCATCCAAAAAGGTAGGAAAAAATTCAGTCCATTATTCCCTTCTTATAAGGCCATTACAAATACAAGATCGTTTAAACTCTTGAATGAAAGAGGAAGCATCTTCATTAGATTGGGCTGAAAAAATAGGAATCTTCCCCATTTCCAAAAGTAACCATAGTGAAATACCAACCCATAAGTACAATCAACAAGACTTATGTGCACAAATAATTGGAATCACTATAATAGAAAATAGAAATGACCATGGTAAACTATGGTAAAACTTGACTTACTGCAGTAAAAACTGACTTTACTATGGTAAACACTATTCACAATAAAAAGTGAAGTTACTGTAGTAAATACTATTCATAGTAAAAAGTGACTTTACTATGGTAAATACTATTCATGGAAAAAAGTGACTTTACCATGGTAACTACTATGCACAGTAAAAACAAGGTTACCCTCCAAATGTTTTCTGACTAATATTTCTCCGGAAAATCCACCAACGAGGAATTATCCCGAAGCAACGTAACCAAAATGTCAACACCAATCCGCACTATGATAATTCTTCACCGGGAACTCCTCGTGCTATGATTATTAACTAATGCACAACTCTTAGTTTGGTGGATGTAATCTGGAAACACAACAACAAACATAACACAAGAATACCATAGACTATGATAAGAAGGAATAATGATAAATCTAAAATATCAGTGTAAATTATAATATCAACATGAAATTGTTACAATCTCACCCATGAGGTTCTTCAAGTGTTATTAACTTCACTTGCCTTCAAACAATAACTATGGGAGAAACTTCACAATTACACCTCTTAATGGCTTCTTTAACACACCTTCAAAATGATGGCTTCCTTTACACACTTACTCATACAATATTTCTCACTACTTCTCTCTATGCTAAATGAGGGGGGGTGGCCTCTTTATTTATAGGAATTCAGACTTATCCACCTTATCTCTAAGATAGGATAGGAAATCTCTTCCGGCCAATCATATTCCATGTCTAAACTCTTGCCTTTACATGTAGGCTTATCTTCTAAGATAAGATAAACCTTATCATCTCACATGGGTTCCACCTTTTTAGAATTTTCCACAAATAAAATATAAAAATATTTATGACATCACTCTTTGTCCTTATTACAAATATAATATTTCTAATTCCTAATCATGTAGACCCTACTTCTCTACTTATCCCAACTTTGACATTTTAACATTACCGGACCACTTACGACAAATATTTACTTTTTACAACATTCCTATTGTACTTTGACTGTTACCGTACTCTACATTATTGGCGGCACCGTACTGATGGCGCCGTTATCTTCTATTGGATGCCACTACTAATTATACTTAACAACATCCTATTCCTAATACATACATTAATAAAATAGAAATTACGGAGGAAAATTTTAATGTCGACGCAGTACCTATCATCGTCAAGCCAAAAACATATTATATCAAGGCTCATCTAAAATCCTTCACATCACTATATCCTCATAATATTGAATCTCATCACACAAATCCTAGTACTTGGCTACACCCACATCACTAGGTGGCCCCATTTGACCACTCATCTTACCACGAGCTACTTGTAGACTATCCCCTAATATCGATGACCCCATCACTCTAAATACCTTTTGCAAGGCCTCTCTTTTTTGTCTATATCTATCTCTATTAGATCTAACTTGTGTGAGATCTTATTGTATAGTACTGAGTTGTTGTCTCATCCCATCTTTCTCACCAGTAAGTGTGGTTCATTCAACTAACCATACGATCCTCTCGAGCCTCCAAACATGCTAAAGTGGCCTACAAAAGAGCCATGATATCATCCTCATCTCCACCCTCACCATCGCCACTAATCTCTTGAGGTGCAGCCTCTACACGAGCCCGGACCCACCTCTACAACCACCTATCAACCTTGTCAGCATGCGGCGTAAGCCTCTGTTCTTTATGACATTGTCTCCCTCCTCATCTTCCATATCAACTACCTCATAAACATCTGAAATTGTTATATCCGACTTTCGTCGTCTCTCATGTAATCCACTGATGAAACTAGCACATCTTGAATCAATCCAAATTATCACCTAATGCGACCAAATTGGATCAAATCCCATTGATCCTCCCTCCGAACCTACACCCATCGATCATATTGCATGAACCTAAACTCATTCTCTACACCGATCCATGCCGAGAAACTTGTATAGGGTCTCTAAATAACATCTCCATCTCGCAAGTCGGCTAGGAGAATTCTATAATGGTCCTCTCCTCTCACGGGCCTTCTAGCTACGTGATCCGAGTGCCACCTCATAAATCCCACTTGATACTCCAGATCCATTCATCTCATTTATAGAACTCCCTCGTTTGATCTACTCCAATGTTATTATAGGAAAAACTCTCCAATAAAAATGATACATCCAAACTAAATTTGTGTTTAGTACTCTAGAACCACAACTCTATGTAAACCAATCCTAACAAAATAGGGCCCCAAAAACTATGTCCTATATATCATCATATCCACAACCACCCTAGTGAACATCCACTAAAATAATCACCCGACTAAATCCTATAATGAATAAAAACTAATACCCATCATCATCATAATGACTAGGGCCCGACCCTCCTCACCCTCATTATACAAGGTTTTATGTGAAAAGCCCCGAAGCATAGACCACATCAAATCCATGATCCCCATTAAATATCTACATTTTAGCACCCCTACTTGTCTCATCAATCACATAAACCTACTCACTTTGCACTATAATATTTAGGGAATATTTGGTGATTTTCGAGAAAGTTCATCAACAACAGGTTTTTGAGGTCAAGGGATCTTGTACTACGAAAAGGCACAAAAATTGAGGAGATGATTCCAGGAGCTCTAAAATGATTTATGATCCAAACAAAATTGAAATTGAAATTATTTTTAGTCCTCTACATGATGGTAAAATCATATTCATCCTAAGTCCCATGCATTTTTGTAGGAAACTCATTTTTTCTAGGCACAACGGGTGATCCTGAGAAAAAAATATGTTTTATACGATTCTAGGCCCAATCAAGACATGATACCCATATAATTCTTCTAAAAATTTCATTTCCGCTCAATTTTATATATCTAAGTGTTTGTAAACTCATTTGGGAGCTCAAGTTACATCTATTTCAAGTTGTCGCTAAAGTATGACATCCAACAATTAGTGAAATTTCTCAAGGACACATGATAGGATGAGGCTAAGGTGCAATTTGGTGCTCCTAGTTTACCTTTCGATGGGAATAAGTTGGGTAAACAAATGCACCCCTTCCCCGATCTTGGTTTCCAACTCTATAAAACCATGCCTTTGCCATTTTTTCCTTATTCCACCGCATTTCTCCATTAGCACCCAGAACTCTGGAAAAACCTTTCTAGGTTCCTCCTCCATTTTTTCTCTCTTCCATTAACTCCACCCTCCTTCCATGATCTTGCAAATAAAATCACAAAAATCCATATTCCATGCTCATTTTTTCTCTCCAAAACGAAGGTGCACATGGAAACTAGAAAATGACATATCTAAAAAACTAGGGCATGACTTGATCTCAAATTTTTTATTCTTCTACATTCTTAGAGGATAAAAACCCAAGTGATGGATTTCACATACACAGGAAGATTTCACATGCACAAGGAATATTTTTGTAGTGATCAAACCCAATTTCCTTGCATCAATTTTTTTGAAATTTAATATCTTCTTTTCCAGATATCAAGTTGAGCTGAAACTTCAAAGGAGAAACAAAAATGAAAAACCCATATCGAAAAAACCATTTTCATTGAAATCCAACACCCAAAAATTTAGTTTCTAAAAATAGTAAGCCTCCTACATGGGAACTTACTATTTTTAGTAAGGTCTCATAGTGGACATTTTTGGTGAAGGTTGTGTACACAAGGAGCAACCAGAAGGAGAATCACGAGTGATCAAATTTAGAAAGGGTGAGAAATCCTTGTTTTATAAAAATATTAAATTCCCATTTTTTTAATGCAAGGAAGTGTATTAGGAATCATGATTTTCAAGATTCAAAGGTTATGTGGAATCCACATAAGGTTATCTCAACATTTTTTTTCAACATTCATTTTATGGTCATAATTGTCTGTGTCATGTACAAGGAATATTTTGTGATCATCATCATGAAATTGTGTAGGTTGTGCATCATTAGAACTTTCAAATCAACATAACGGTATTTTCATGATTTTAGATCTTCTTAGTGATTGTTCCATTTTCTCATTCAGTTGTGTAACCAGAAGAACAAAGAAGTGGTGAAACTTCATAGCCTGGATTGGTTATTTCATGTTTACAGAGTGGGATATATTCACTGTTGTCAATGGTGTTTTCATCAGTATTCATTGATTGCTCTCTTTATGTGTACGAGAAAATGAACTATTAACGGGAAACTAGGAGGTTTATTTTGTCACTATGGCTATATATTAGCAGAATACATTGTGTAAGACATATAGAGAAATAATGTAGTTATTTTTTATGTATTCTTGTGCAAGTATGATCGAAAGCTTTGATTTGGTATCAGAGAAGGCTATTATTAGAATTGGCAAATGGTCTGTTAAATATGCGAAGGGGAAAATCCGTTGATTGTCGTGGTTGCCCCTGTGAATGAGAAGCCAGTGTTGAGTTATGGTAACTACGTAGTTTTTTGTGGTATTGTCATTGTGGAGTGTTGTTTATTTGTTGGCCATCCCATTATCGGTTGTCCATATTATTTTATACAACATTGATTTGGTATAAGACATGCGTCATTGAACACCCACACGCCCTCATGGATCATTGCAAAGATTACGGACCAGTGCAGACCTGTGTGAAGAAATTACCAGGAGACCTGTAGGTAATGTCAAATTTTGAATCTCGGATTAAGGCGTTGTGTTTCGAGGTGCTTGTTTGAAATAGGTATTGCAATTGTTGTGAAGATTGTTATCTTATATTTGGATTCCATGAGTGAGATCACGCCATAATATTTTAAGCTTCACTCCTACATCGAGCCTTGAATATTAATAGCGAAACTGGTTTCAACACTCAGCCCAGCGGACCTATCCTTAGGATGCTAAACATGTGTTCCTCAGAGAAGGAGATTAGTAATGCGCAAGTTTGTTTGAGATCTAAAGTGCTCACTTTTAAGGCTTCTTATTCTAGCTATCACCTTCTAATTATTTGGTTACAGTCTGTTTTGTGTGAATCTTTGACATCCTTGGATAAAACTATGCATGCGACGTAGCGTTGAGATTTGACCAGAATTATTTTCCTCTTCGCTGACTTAAATGGAAAATTGCACCATAGGATCTTAGTTCTTTCCATGTGGCTTGAGATTTTGGGAAATGCACTGGGATTTGTCTTCATTTTACATCAGACTCTGCTCAATCGTTCAGCCTATACTATCAAACTCATATCAAATACTGAACCTGTTATCATTTTCCTTCACTTCATACAAATTCTCATCTCATAGAACATGTGGAGATATTGCTCAAGGATCGCAAATACATTTTCTTGCTTAGTCAAGCTTCTACAAATGTGAGAAAAATGAGGTGAAGATAACTTGATTTAATATTGTTTTAATTACTAAGTATTTTTGTTTATATATTTCTTTGTTTAATTAGGTGGTGTATTCGTGTATCTATAGGACTTTAGTATTAATAGTTATTTTATAAGTGATATATGTGTCAAAGATTGTGTATGGTAGTATTAATCAACGTCAGCTAAATAGTCTTAAAATATTTTGTGTTAAAGATTCAGTGGTCATCATCTTCGTTATAAGTCCCAAGAGCTGAAAAATAGTGTCGTGTTTATTATTATTGTCAAAATAAATTCATTACTAAAGGTTTCATCATCAAAATTCTTGTAAAGCATTCAAATAGTTGAGTCATTAAAAGAAAAGTATTTATGTCATCAAGAGTCTCAAATTTTTCTTTTTTATTTTTCAGTAGAGTCAAAAGTGATGTTGTCAAATTTTTGAGTTCTCGTCAAAAGTTGTGTAATTGTAGAAAGTATGTAAAAAAATTTACCTCACGGATGCATTTTCGGTGTTACCCAACGTCGTAAAATAAACTATTTCACATTGCAGAGGGAAGTTATATAAATAACCCCAATGTGGAAACTATTGAGCTTCAACGTCCAATTTGCTGAGTGAGCAACATGATAATGGAGGATGGGGACATCGAAGGCTAGAGGACAACCAATTATGTCTCATCAATCGCCAATGGCAAGGTTGTTTTAATGATTTGGTGGCACATGTGTGCTTTTTCTTTAGAGTGGTGTGCCTTATTTTAGCATGCAGTGTGTTTGATTTTAGCATTTCAATTTGGTGTGGATTTCAACGTGGTGTGAAAAATAAGAACAGATGTGGTATGTTCTTGTTCACTTGTGTATGTGAGTATTCCTACATAATTCCCCAATGTAATAACATAGTGAAGAACAGATAACATAGTGAAATGCAACATCATGAGTCTTAAAGAGGTTAAATAGTCAGATGTGTTCCTGTTCATACCTAGGTTTGTGGTTATCCTTTGGAAATCCATTGAAGGTTGTTCAGATGTGTTCCTACTTGAGTTACCACACTGGTAGGTCAGATGTGTTCCCTAGAGTGACCGGTTGATAAGAAGATTATTCTTGAGCGTTTTCCCATCATCGCTAGTTGGATGTGTTCCTAGCGATGCATGGTTGATATGAATTTGATGTGTTCCTTCTTCTACTTTCGGGAGTGTTGTACCAAGATCATGAGCAAGCACAGAAATAGGCTACAGAGGAAGTGTGAAAGTTCTTTTACTACTATGTAAACACTAAGGGGAATGTTAGGAAAATTATTATTTACATAGTTATGGATGATTTACCATTTAGTAAATATTACGGTTATATGTAGAATATATTGTTATAACAACAATATATTCATATAGTTGTGTTGTACCCATAAAACTATTAATGGGGCACTTGTTATTTTGCTTCCTATTTATTATGAGGTTTGTTTTGTCACTATGGTTATATATTATGCGAATACATTATGCAAGACATACAATGAGATAATATAATTATTCTCGTACATTTCCTATTCAAGTCGATCCAAAGATTGTAATCTTGTCCTATTGGAAATTACAAAGTTGTTTTTCCTCTATATCTATCTCTGTTGAAGTAATACTCGATTAATGGTTGTAGGCATCGATTTTCTACCTACAATATTAATACTCCCTCTCACTTTCCCACTCTCTCATAAAATTCCTCTACCATAAGGTAAGTGGAGTGTCCCTATTAGATCCCTAGTTGTTAGGCCACCATGCACACATAATAAGTGGAGTTGCACCACCCAAGCAGAGGACATAGTTCTAGAGATGTTAGCGAATATCCATCAATTTTTACACTTGACAAATTTTGTGGGGAATTAATATTGGCCCACTTGCTCGCACCTCCTCTTCATGATTTACCAAAGAATTTCTGTAAGAAATTTCCAAAGTTCAAAGGTGATGGCACTCAATTTCCTTAAAAACATATCTTAGCATTCACCACACCATGTGGAATTCTTGGAATCAAACAAAAATATGTGGTGGTGAGATTGTTCATGGAATCACTCCAAGAAAAAGAGGAAGAATGGTTCTACCTCCTACCAGCTAGATCAATCAACTATTGGGATGATATCAAGAATTCCTTCGAAGAAATATTCAAATCAAATGAAGATTGTCAGTGTAGACACACATCACACACTTTGGGTAATTATCTAGTCATGGTTGCATACTACTATTCATGTGACTCATAAGTAAGAAAAGTAATGATTAGGGTAAGTGAAACAAGTTGGGGGAACAAAAAGTAGACATGGAAACACGAAATTCATGTACCGCAAATGTGGTTTTTAAACCCATGATCGTGGAACCAAGATCCCAAGTTATTTTCTTCAAGTTTGGGAATTTCGAACCTAGAACCATGATCGCAGTCCTCTAAGACAAAAATAATAGACCGCGACCCCTCATTTTCCCCATCTTCCCCTACGAACAACGATTTTACACCCTTTGTTGGCACTCACGGTTTGAAAAACCCCCAAAATTGCTCTTTATAATTCTAGATCACAAAATTATTAATGATGCCACCATGATGAAGAGGTAAGCCCTTGATTTTGATCAAATTTCTTACATTTTTTTTTTTTGTGATTTTCATGGGTTTTTCAATTTTTGTTGATTTATATAATTTTTTTATTTTGTCACTTGTTCAAAGAAGACAACATTCCTCCAAACCATCCAAATATTCCTCAAAATACTCCAAGCATTCCTCAAAATCCCCCTCCGAATATTCATTTGCCTTTTGTGGCTCCTTTTTGTTCCAACATAACTAAGCAAGAACATAAGATGATATCGTTGGAAGCATCCGACAAAATAAAATTGCCATTGAGAACCTTATTAAGAAAATAAGAGAAAATCATGTCACAAATCTATCCCAGATGACTTTAGCCAACACATTGTAAACATTGATTGCAAAGTAGACTCTGCAACTAACCAAATAGACAAATGGAATACCTTTAGAGCTGATTATAGGTGTTGGTATGTAGATATATTATCCCATGCGGTAATAAAATATAAAGCAAAAATTACAAATAATTGTATTTGTGCATTATTTATCGACCCAAGAACAAATGGCCCCCACGACTACTTGTAAATGGATCCCAATCCATTGGTGCCATGATGACCAAATTAAGAAAAAAAATTGGGACTGATGGTGGATGATTTTTATTATCCACCATGCAACAACAATAAGGTTCTTCTTTATTTTTGAAGAAATGGTATTACGAGTGTTGATCGGACAAAATCGGCACTTAGCGCAAAAAAATACGTAAGATTCGCGTGGGGAAGTAGAGTGCATTCAAAAGCACGGGAAGATCCAAAAGGATCACACGCAAAGAAGAGAGACAGATTCAAGACTTAGCCATTTTCACGATGAGAATCTATTTTTGGAGATAACGTGTGGAACACACAAACCGGTCAAAGACTTTCATGACATGAATTGGCTATTTTTGGAGGATAGGATATGAAGTGCTTTTCATGGATATAAGATGAGAATATATCTACTACTAGAAGTTAACTAAAAGCAGTCTATTGTTAGCACACTTGTATGTGTGGCTATTATTGTAATAATGTGTGGTTAATAATACCATGTAACCTATTTTAGGATTAGATAAGCGGTGAAGGGAGAGTCCCCACCCTTATAAATATGTAATGAATTGCATAGTATGGGTGTGAGAGGATATGCATGTGATAACTGAGTTATTGTGAGGTTATGCTACCAAATCTGATGTGTGCATAGACTATGGTATTATCTATTGTAATAAGCTTTTGTGTATTTATCATGTTTAATGTAATGGAATGTGTTAGCTGAATCAAAGTGTTAAATCCTGAGTATAATTGGTTCATGCATGCTTGATTTCATCATGGTTATCTCTTAAGTCTATTATTCTCTAGATCTAGATCTAAATATGTATTGTAGAATGATATATTAGTCATAGATCTAAATGCTTTAAGTCTTCATCATGCTAACATCTTGTAACAACAGCCCTAAAGAAGGGCTTGGTACCTTTTTGTGCTTCAGGTGAGTGCTTAATCTAGGCTGAGTGATGTGTCAACATGTCTGGGCTTTTATCGATGAATTCTAGGCTGCATCATTGGTTCATTTCCGGACCTCTTTTTCAGTTATTTTTAGGATGGTTCATGATGAAGACATACCAATTGACCCTAGCAAGTGTTGAGGAGTGGATACACAACCTAGAAGAATAATACGCACGGAGGTTCAACACTAGATCTGAGTTTAACGCACGTGTATAGGTGGAACATAATATGTATGACGGTTTGTATGATATCTTATTTACTATTTTTCTAGTAGAATTATACGAGTGGCTGGTTTCTTATGCATCTAAATGGAATTAGAGGTATCACACACTTTTCTCGGACGCAGAAGAATTTAAGGCCCTTTATGATCCGAATCGATTTGGAATCGCACTTTGTGGATATGTGGTTCCATGGTGTTTTGAATAGTTATATCTTGGAGTATTCAATTTCCACTTACTCGTGTCCAGAGAGGCACTAAATTCTATATTTCATGATATCCAAGGGGAACTTACCTACAAGTAATTCCACCGGTAATCAAGATCCCGATGGTAACTTTAAATTTGGAGGGAAAACCGATGGCTAACTAAACCCCACCACGCGCGGGGGTAGGAGCAAGCTTGGTGAAAGATGGAAGACCTAGCAACAAAGAGGTAGAGAGAAGAAAGGCGGCTTAAGTATAATGAGGTATGCGAGAGGGTGGTAGAGAAGCGTGGGAGGTTGAAGAGAAAATGGCGTTGTCGAGAAAGATAGTTCAGAAGGATTTGAAGTTCACAAAGAAGATGTAGAACTCAAGTATTAAGAACTCCCCCATTTTGGAAAGCATGACAGGAACCCTTCTCAACCTCATGTAGAATCAAACTAGTATAAATGACCTAGGCCATGCGTGTGCATCTGAATCCACCTAGAAACCTTGCCCTTACGCTTGGATTTCCAACATCTAGTATAACAAATAGTAAGCAAGATAATTCAAGCAAGTTGGGAGTTCAAGAGTGAGTCTTATAAGAAGCACATCGATGGAAACACAAATGACTTTGGTATTATATGGGAGTACCTTTTTAGGTGTATCATCTATGTATAATTCAAGCACATAGATTTTTGGATTCTCTTCTGGGAGTAGTAACGCTTCACAGAATATCAAGGTACAGTTTAGTACTACTATTGGGACATAGGGAAGTACATCTTCTAGTCTGACCCCGGCCACAGGTTTAGGATCAGAATGTATAGGTGGCTCTAACTCTGGTGGATCTGGTCATTCTAGAGATAATGGAAATATATGAGGTTCTAGATCACGTGGGAAAGGTATGCACCAACCCCATAATATTTACATGGAGATGTCTCTTCATCTTCTAGAGTATAGAGGAATTGAATATGTTGTTGAACACGTACACATGTGCAAAATACTATGGCGCATAAAAAGAATCATTTCTTCCGAGAGAAGGGCAAGCCAATTTGATACTATGTTACAAGGGTGCTATTGGGTTTTTAAATGGAACTTTAACAAACCATAGTCAGGGGACAACAAGTCCCTCCTCTTTAATGGGAGAGGTTCCCTTATTAAAAGCAAGTGACAAAACTTATATGTAAGTGTACGACTTTTAAAGTGTGGATTTTGATACTTTGAAACATTTTATGCCCATACTTTCAAATTGTGTACCACATGTCCCTTTTATTTGGCGGGGCCATATGTCTAACACTGGACATGTGGAGGCTCAAAGGCACATTCGGGACTCGCCTCAGATTTTTCCCTTGAATTTGCACCAAGTCGACACGTGGATTCTTCGCGAACCCTTCTATACTTAGCCAATTCAACAAATGTCGGCTCTGTCCCTTCTTTGACTCGACCAAGTGGTGAGTTGGCACTCATTTGAGTTTCCACTTTAGATTTTGCCCCCGAAAGGGCACCGAGCTAACGCATGGCTCCTTCCACCGATTTTGTACTCTCCTTTGAATTTGACCACGTGGCGAGTTGGTGCTCATTTGGAGACGCGCTCTTGATTATTCCTTTGAATTTGTGTTGAAGAGACATGTGGAGACTTCCGCCAGTTCTTTTATACTTAGCCAATTCAGGCTTACTTCCCACTTAACTTGTGTGGGACCCTAGATACATGGAGAGTTGACACTCGTTTGAGTTTCCGCTTTGGATTTTCTCCTTCAAAGGGTGCCAAGATGATGTGTGATTCCTTCCACCGCTGGTTCGGAATCTCCTTTGACTCTGACCACGTGGTGAGATGACACTCATTTGGAGACTAGCCCTTTGGTCTAACTTCTGAAATTACACCGTTGAAGCACGTGGAGGCTTCCATTGACCCTCTCATACTTAGTCAACTAAACCTGGCTTTGTCCTCTTTTTGACCTGGAACATGTGGAGAGTTGGCACAAGTTTGGGGAACCGCCTTTTGCCTCAACCCTTGAAGTTGAGCCGATGAGACATGTGGCGCCATCCACTGAACTTTCCATTTTTTATCCAATTCGGGATTATTTTGTCTTCATTTCAGACCTGGGACACGTGGAGAGCTAGCGCAAGTTTAGGGAACTTCCTTTGGCCTCAATCCTTGATGTTGCACTGATGAGACACGTGGTGTCATCCGTTGAACCTTCCATACTTATCTTATTCGGGCTTATTCTCTCTTCATTTTGGACCTGGGACACATAGAAAGCCTATGCTTATTTGAGTACTGTTCCTTGGGCCCTGCCCTTGGATTTGCACCATTTGGATGCATGGAGGCTTCCACTGCCACTTGAAACATGGCCACACCACATCCAATCAGAGCTGTCCACGTACTACTCGTGTATGTTGGGGAAAAAATTGATTGGGAAGATACAACTAAATTTCAAATTGTTCTCCATGAAATGAAAAACTACAAACAATACCATGCTCTACACGATCCACAACTAAAGAGAAGGATTTATAAAAACATCCGAGTGAAGGAAAATATTTTCAAGCAAAAGCACGGATTACTCCAAGATATCGACTCAAAATTTTCAAAACTTGACTTCAAAAGGAGGGAATTTTAAGAGCGATAACAGTGTGCGAATAGTTGGTATAGAAAGTTTGATCCTGATCAGACTTGCGTAGACTATCCAGTTTTAAAATATGCTTTCCTTAAAGAGTTTCACATCCCTGAGTTCGAGTAGAAGAGTATAAGTACGCTCAAGGATATTAAGCAAGGCACTACTGAGAGTGTCAGAGAGTATGATGCCCATTTTAAAACGTTGTTATCTAAGATTTCTTATGATATTCACGTAAGCCAACATGCACAATGGTTTGTTGGAGGCCTGATTACACCTTTTAGAAGGGCGTTATCACATAAAAATACACTAATCCATGTGAAGCACTTGAAGCAACCTTACGCACTGAGGTAGTTAGAAGCATAGAAACTGGGGTAAGCCCATTTTTAGAAGCACAAATCGCAGCTATGGAAAATCAGTTAGAGAAACTATCAAAAAATTTAGCACACGAGACACGCATAGGGATTTGGTGCACATATTGTGAAGTGGAAGGTCACACAAAGGATAGTTGTCCCTGCAGATCTAGTGTGCTCACTGTTAGATTGTGAGATATGCCATCTAAACCATGATGCTAGCCGTTGCCCATTACTACAACACATGATAAGGAAGAATTCTCTTGTTACTATAAAATGTGTAGGTCCACGACTCATGACATGAAAGACTTGGCCGGATGACCGGTCGATCCTAGAAGCTATAGATATTAGTGTATGATAGACAAGAGTTTTAGATAACTCTAAAGGAAAAACGAGCATCGGGATCGGGATCAAAATTAGGTGCCCTATGATCCAAATGATGGGTGTTTTGAAAGGCTGTCATGGTAGGGTCAAGGATACCATGGTGGATATAGAGGACAAGGCCGTGGTGGTGGACAAGGTAGGTTCTCTCACGGAACACGTTATACATGCGCAGATCTCCTAACCACTACAGCAAGAATGTCCTCGAATATTACATGTTATTTCTATGGAAAGAATCATAGTTATGAGGAATTCCTGCACTGTATGAGCATCTTCAAAAACAACATAAACAAGAAAACAAAGGCACAGCGATGGTTAGGATACAACACACTTTGTGGAGAACTAGTGGATGCCCAAGTTGGAACCAAAATCGAGACATTGTAGGTAAAGATCACGACCCACGATGAAGCAAAGTGCACACTAGGGAAGCATTACAGTAGAATCCTACCATCACTAAGGAGGAGGTTCTACATGCACGCAGTATCTAGATCCCGACCATATGAAGGATTTTTATCAAGAAACCATGAAGGTACTCAAGAATCTTCAAGGTGATATAAAATATTTAAAAGAGCAATCGTGGAAGATGGAGAAAAGAAATCATCGTAGAGAGACGGTCTAAGCGATACAAATGACTTAAGAGAAGTGTGTAAATTGTTGCACTAGGAGAATATCATTCCACTGTTGGGGAATTGGTTAAAAGGAAATACTCCATGCGCAAGTACTGAGACTAGATGACAAATCCTACATGTAAATATTCCCCCTCATAGCCTAGATTATGATAAGGAAATAACTCTAAATGTTGTTGTGGATGGGTGGCTATTGAGTAATATACTGATTGATACTGGTGCAGAAGTCAATGTTCTTACCTTAGATGCATGGGTACAAATGGGGAGACCTCCATTACAGCCATCCTCTAATGTATTGTTCATGGCTAATTGGACTAAGGCCACTCCCATCGGAGTTTTGAAAGATGCATCTATTACCATACAAGGAGCCAAGTTCACAAGAGATTTTGAGGTTTTAGCACTAGCAGAGTCAGATATCTTCCCAGCTCTATTGGGGCGTCCTTGGTGCTATGAAAATAATGTTGATCTTCGGTTCAACAAGGGTTATATCATATTTGAAAAAGGAGGAAAGAGTTATTATCCCTTTAACAGATGGAAAATATGTGCCCTATGTTGAGCCCTTGAGTGAAGAATACCTGAATAGGATTTATGTATGCACCATCCGGGATCCAGAGGTGTTTGAGCCATGTAAAGAAGGAATCCTTCAGTGGGAGGATGCATAATCTATCAGTGATACTACAAGTGTTTCTTGTGATAATTGGGCTCATAGCACTTATGAGTTGGTAGGGCACAAAGTAAAGAGCATATTTCCTAAGGGCAGAAAATTGCATTATATCAAGAGAATAGGTAATAACTCGGTACCTTGTTACACTGGAGAAGGAGATCCTATGGTGTTCCTATGCGTGATGGAGGAATAATGGATAGACCCACTGGAAAGAAGAAATATGCTAGCATATACACTACGCGGGACAATAGCGCACTGGTGGGTGGTCTACAAGGATAATCTTGTAGGATTTAATGAAATTATGATTGCTCTTGCCACTAGGTTCTAGGAGAAATGCACCTACTCAAATATGTACTTATCATGGTAATCAACCTATTTAACACCATGTTCAGAAGTGTGAGAGACTCTGGATAGAGGGGTAGGAAGCTTTACCACCTTTGCTTTGGGTGCACAAGTTTTATTCCACTTTACAAGGCTACGCATGTGCTTGGTATATATATGCAGAACTCCATAGAGAGATTGGAAATTTGCAATATTTAATTGTAGGAATGGCCCAGACATTTGACTTCTTCTCTACCAAGCCAACAGTGGAAGAAGCATTAAAATTGATAAAGCAATTAACTATTGGAGATAGCCAAGGTGGAAGAACTCCTTCAGGAGTTATTGGATGAAGAAAACTCATGAGTGCATCTTTTTGAAGAGACAGAGGCTGATGTCACACTACTTCAGTGTGCTTGCCTTGAGAAAGAAAAAGGAAAAATGGTCTACTTAGTGGATTATGAAGAAGTAGAAGATCGGATATTAACCATTCAACGGGTAGGCGTGAGGTGTTGGACAGTGTAGATAAGACCACACATGCCTATCATGAACCTATGAAGAAAAAGAAAGTGAATATTGGATCATATGTTGAGCCTAAGGAGGCCATAATTGGAGACTATTGGTCAGAATCTGAAGTGGTAAAAATCATAGAGTTCGTAGTCATTTTTACACCCATCAAAAGGAGAGAAATCCCATGCATGTCATCCTATCACCCAAAGGTGGGCACCGGGAACTCACCCGAAGCATGTGCGGGCACCGAGTCCATCTTTTATGTTATTTTAGTGGGAACATCATCTATGATCTGAGTTTAAGAGATTTGAGAGGAAATAAGACCTACAAGTACCATAGAGCTCAAAACATGGCTTCAAGATCCTTGCAGTCATTCTAGATAGAAAAGTTCTTAACAAATTATAGAACTTACACCAAAACAAAAAGAAATTTGTACAAGCATTCATACTTAGTTCATAAACATAAATTAAAAAGAGCTATGAAGAAGGATGTATGCATCAAAACCATTAATGTTCATATTCACATAAACTAGTAACCTTATTACATTCATTAGGCCCATTACAGAATGTCACAGAAAGGCAGACCATAGTCATGTATCATAGTAGGGATCATGCCCTTTATCCATATAAAAAAAATTCTTTAACCTTGCCCCTTAATACATTACTTTCTCATATAGTTTCCACCCAGTCCATGATTTCTCGCAGTAATTCTATAGAGCTCCGCTCTCTATATTTTTCCTCTCTACTTTCTTCTGCGGGCGATTGTATTTATAGGCATCCTAGAGTGCCAACTCATCCTTCGTGGCCTCGGATCCATCGCTAAGTGTATGAATGTGGTCCTCCATGGGTGCATTCTCCTTAAGAGGAGCCATTGGTGAGGTTTGAGCTCACCACTCCTTGCCATGATGGTCTTCTAGAAGCTTCTATTATAGGGCATATTCCTTCCAGACATCCTATCGCCAGTGGCACCGTATCCACTGGGTCACGTTTTCTTGTGTCTTGCCTAATAGGTCCAAAATGACTAAGTCTTGAAACTTTAACTCTGTCCTTGCATGCCACAAAGTTTTCCTAAACCCTTCCTATCTTGCACGCCCATCTTCAACTAGGCCTGCACGCCTACGTGCCTTTTTGTACGTAGCGGTGTTTTGGGGTCCCAAAAAGTTACTATGGGATTATCACGATTTATTTCCTCGGGGTACCATGAGCTTAAAGGTGTGCATGAATCATTAGGGGAGATGTGGATAAATCTTAAAGAGGGTGTGCGCCTATTTAGAAAGAGAAGGGTGAATCCCAACTTGTGTGAAAAGGTTAAAGAAGAGATTGAAAAAATGTTGAAGTCCTGGAATCATCAAGCCACTTGACAAGTCGAATGGGTTAGTCCAATGGTGATTAGTATCAAGAAGAATGGACCGATTAGAATCTATGTAGACTATCGGGATCTCGAATGCTACATGTGTGACTAATCCCTTTCCCACTCCTTTTACTAAGGAAATTCTAGAAGGTGTTATAGGGTGTGGGATCTATTCATTTACACATGGGTTCTCTAGGTATCATTAGGTTATGATTACCCAGGAGGATCAAGAAAATACTAATTTTACTATTGAATGGGGTAGCTTCACCTATACTATGATGATTTTTGTCTTGAAAAACGCTCCTATTGTATTTTTGCGCATAGTTGTTCAAGCATTCAAGGATTTTATTCACAACTTCTTACAGGTTTATTTGGATGATTGGACGGTGTATGGATTAGTTAAGGATCATTGTGACAATCTACACTTAATGTTTGAAAGATGTAGATAGTTGAGTATCTCTTTAAACATCAAGAAGTGCATATTTGCTACACCATTTTGGATACTGTTAGGACACATAATCTGCAAGGAAGGATTTTTGGTTGATCCAGCTAAGGTTGCGAGTCATTATAGGCCTAACAGAGCCTACCAGTTAAAGTGAGGTACGTGGATTTTTGGGTCATACAAGATATTACAGGAAGTTTATTAAAGGATATGAAAAATTTACCGCACCGTTGGAGGAGTTACTGAAAGGGAAAGGTACATTCTACTGGGGAGAACCGCAATAATGTGCATTCGAAACATTAAAGGAGAAGCTTACTAGTGCACCTATTATGCATTTTCCTTTGTGGGACAAACCATTTCATGTACATGTGGACGCCTCTAGCACAGCCATTGGCATAGTATTGGATTAGCATGGAGAAGGTATTATAGATCATCATATCTATTTTTCTAGTTGAAATTTGACTCCTGTAGAACATAACTACACAACTATAGAGTGTGAAGCTTTGTTAATGATATATGCGCTACATAAATTGAGACGAATCGCTAGTTACATTGTTTGTCTTTTATACAGATCATATAGCATTGAAGTGTTTGATAAACAAACCCATTTTACAAGGGTGCATATGCAGGTGGGTACTCTTACTTCAAGAATTTGATTTCACAGCTGTGGTAAAACTAGGGAAAAGTAATTCTAGACCAGACCATTTATCCAAAATACAGTCAAGAGAAGAATCACAGGCAATCAAAGATACCATGCCAAATGCATAGTTATATAGGTTACAACAAGTGCCATCAGAATTAGAGGACATTGTTGTATTTCTAAAAATATGCATGGCACAAGAAGGAATGAACTCCTTGGAGAAGAAATAACTTTCTATACGCATGGCACCCTATATGTTGCTTAGTGGTGACCTATACAAGTTAGGTCGGGATGAAGTCTTGCATCGTTGTGTACTGGAACATGAGCACACAGATATAATGGAGGAAGCTCATGGTTGGATATCAAGTGGCCACTATGTAGGTGACACCACTACGCGTAAGATTCTACTCATTGGATTATGGTGGGAGACCCTGTATAAAGATTGTAAGGATTATTGCAAAGCTTGTGATCATTGTCAACATCTTGGGAAACTAGGACAACGAGATGAAATGCCCCTGAGACCTATTACTAGTACAGAGCCCTTTGAGAAATGGGCTATAGATTTTGTGGGTCCTATTTCACCAGCTATGTGCATAACTGGATCACTCTATATCATCACTTGCATAGACTATCTGACCAAGTGGGTAGAAGCAACACCCATGAAGGATTTCATAATAGCTACAATAGCTAGGTTTCTATGGGAAAATGTTATTACACAGTATGGATGTCTGTTAAGTTTGACCAGTGATAGGGGCACACACTTTTTGAATGAGACAATCAAAATTTTATTGGATGAATTCATGATTGCACACCATAAGACTACACCATATCATCTTTGGGCCAATGGGACTACATCGAGCCTTTTAACAAAATTTTGAGCAGGACATTGACAAAAATTTGTGATGTTGGAAGAAAGAATTGGGATGATAAATTATCTACAAGTACTTTGGGAATATTGAACAACATATAAAAGGTTGAAAAAATCCACACCATTCGAGTTAGTGTTTGGCATATAAGTAATTCTTCCTCTGGAATTCATTTGACATTCTTTGTGTATTCATTGCACATCGGAGGTCTAGCTGATGAGAAAGAATTAGAAGAACGGATTGAAAATTTAATCAAGATGGATGAGCGATGAGCAATAGCACATTGGAGTCAAAAACAAGAGAAGGCTAGGAAGAAAGCATGGCATGACAGGCACATCAGGGATAAAAAGCTTGAGATAGGACAAATGGTGCTCCTTTATGATTCTAAATTTTTGCGCCATCCAAGAAAACTCAAGGTACATTGGTTGGGGCCGTATGTTATCACTCACATACTTGAAACATGCACTTGTCAATTAGAGGTGCTTGATGGAATACGGTTACCCAATTACTTCAATGGGAGTAGGCTAAAGCCCTACTATAAATAAGTCTTCTTGGTGTTTGTAATAAGGTAGTGTTGCCATTTAGATTAGGTTTTCAATTCTACATTTCCTTAATGTGTTTCCTTCTTTTTCGCTATGCTTTGTCAATTTAGTTTGTGTTTTTGTGTAATAAGTGTGTTTTCGCGCTAGAAGCTAATTACTATTTGGATAATTTTAATGCACAAAGGACTATACATACCCTTAGTGTGGGGTGGGTTATTGTTATCTAGGTATAGGACTGTTGAAAATAAGTACACATGAAAGGAACTAACTACTACGGGTGTTATTCAAGTTGGAGAATTAAAGAAAAGAGTTTTCTTCTGGAAATGAGGACCATAGGTGGAGGTAAATGAAGAAACAAGTATAATGCGAGAAAATCAGAGGCCATGGGAACTACCAAGGAAAGTGCACTTTGGTGAGGTACTCAGGTGCATAGAGGAGTGTTGAAGAGAAGTCTACGTCTATAGGGTAGGAATACGTGCTAGAAGGTTATAGCTTGGGTGCAAAGATGTACCACGTGGAAAGAATGCAAATGGTCGATTAATGAGAGGATTGTTGGTAGGTGAAGGAGCAATAAATGTACTAAATTTTTGAAATTCTATATAAGGATGGGATGCGAGTTCATTTTTATGGTTTTGATTAAGAGAATTTGAAAAGAGCTAAGTGCGAAGAGTGTGAAACCAAACGTGAAGAGGAGGTTTGTGCGAAGTAGAAGCTTGCGTTCCCATAGGTGAAGGGTTTGAGAAAAGCAGACATGTTAAAAATGAGCTAGGGCACATGATTTCCACTAGGGCACATAGATTTGAACTAGGGATTCAACTTACTTGATTATAGTGGGAAGAAAAGAGAGATTTTTCAGATGGCATCAAGAAAGGACCCACAATAGGAGTAAAAGGGAAGAAGAAGGTTGAAGTGGAAGAAGAAATTGCTCTCGAGAGTAATTTCTCATAAATGCATAATATTGAGGGCATAATCATGGGGCAAGAATGGATTCTCACGTCCATCAATGTAAAATCAACAATTACAACCATCATATATCAAATAATAATAAGGATCTCGATGTGTTATTGAGCACAAAATGAATGAACAGGCGCACAATAGAAGATATGATGATGTACGATGATGCTTTGGTGAAAAGTTATTAAAGTAAATTGGAGTCTACCAATTGTACGAGTTGTCATACTTTGGAAAGTATGAACCATTATATCGATGGTTGATGAGCAGAGTCCATGAGGACTTCTTCTACTTCACCGGATGGAGGGTAAGAATCACAGATGCCTTGATTTCAACAATGACAAGACTAAGGGCCTTAGGAGTGGATTTGGAGAGTGATTTAGCTAATAAGGCTGCAATCCTGGAGAAAAGGAAGGAGTTGGGTATAACAAAGGTCTATGGGGCATGGACATCAACAAATTGAAGAAGTACCCAATAATACAAGCAACTCGCATATCTTGTAACAAAGTTGAATTACCAAGAAATATAGTCACAAATAAACACAATGTGGCTACATGTTGTAAAGAAGATGCCCGAAAGATTGGTCTACAATATCACGGATCACATAGCAAAGAAAATAATTGAAGAAGTACAGATAGGTATTTGGTGCTATTTTATTGTCTTTAGTGCTCATGGAGATTGGAGTGCTTGATGGGCCAAAGGAGAATATTTGGGAGTACCCCACAAATCACAAGTCTCTAGTGGAAAGATTTCAGAAATACTTGTGCGAAGGATCAATGGGTGGACCATTCAAGCAGAGGGTGGAGATTTGGTATTACAGTATTCACGTGGCATTTGAAGAAGAAAGTGCATACCCAAGGAGTTACCTTCGGTGGTGGGTAAGGTAGTACAGTAGTCAATTTACCAACATTTTTTCATCGTGATGTTTGTGATGAAGGATGGGGCGTGGATCCCATGGTAAAACTACTGTATGCCTTCACAACAAGATATTTTCAAGCATCAGATCATAGGTTTTCGATACCCATCGCCTAACCTTCAATGAAGACAAGGTATATTGTGACTATCGCAATCTAAGAAAGAAGTATGTATATTTAGGGTGGAAGGCCTACGTTGAGAGGATTATCTCGGGAATTATAAGCATGAATCATATAATCTTGGTAGTTGGGGGCATGAGCAGCGCTTGTGTACTGTAACTCAAGCCCAAGATGGAAAACAACAAGTATGTTGAGAATGATGTCACGCTCCTAGGGCTGCCAAAATGTAAGCATACAATGGACAATGTTCCAGTTGCCAAAGCCCACAAAACAATACAAGTCAAAGATGAAGAAGAGGATCATGAAGATAGTGGTGGTTTGTAGCATAGAGGCGGAAGGAAACCCTCGACAAGGTAGAAACAGAGTGTATGACTATGCCACCTCGGGGTAGGAGAGTGATGATGAGGACTTAGATGCATTCCAAGGACAACATTTTTTTTTAAAAGAGTATTCGGAGAAAAAGGACCCAAGGAGCTACACCAAAATCGGTGCACTGAGATCACCTAGACTCTCTCCAAAGAAGGAGATAGTGGAGAAAAGAAGAAGAAATATGAAGCTAAATTAGGAGGCAGAGGAGTCTAAAGAAAGTGTACCCAATTCCCCTACACCTCTATAGAATGTGGAAGAATAAAAGGATGAAGAAATGAAGGATGGATAAGAGGGAGAAAAGGAAGCAGATGAGACAGTGATCGAGATTGCTCAAGGTATAGTAGAACAAGCTCCAAATCTTGAAGCCCAAGTTCCTAAGGGGCCAAGATCAAAGAGAACAAGTGGAGAATATGTTCCACCAGTCATGGGCTACGTTGAGGACATAGGTAAAATTGTCCGCTCTCGTTTCAAAAGTACAATGACACAAAAGGAGTTATATGGCTGGGAGCTAATAGATGAAGAGATGACAACCATGTGCACAAGGAAGAAACTTTCATGGTCAATGCACATATACATGGATGAACCATACTTTGATGTGTGTGAGGAGTCATGCATATCAAGGAGGTTGAAGAAGACACCTCAAGCCAAACACATAACAGTCAAGCCTATTGTTATGTCAAATGAACAAGTGAGTAATGCTTTGGTAAAGGTCTCAACAGAGGTGGCATGGCAAAATATGGATAAGGTTGCAAAATTATGGTGCCGAGGGAGGAGATCAAGAAAAAGGATGCAGAAATAATGTTCCTAAAGTAAGATAAATACTTGGCATAGAAGAAGAACGTTGTTTTCATCAGCATGGCAGAGGAAGTTGGGGACAATATCATGAAATCAAAGCCACACTTAGAGCCAAAGGTACCCAAGACGTTTCCTTCGAAAATGCATTATTTAAGTACCTTAGTGGACTTAGTGCTTGAAGTTTAACCTCCTCCTCTGGGCATGCCCGAACCAAAGGATCCAACATAGGAAGTGAAGCAGAAAACACTTTAGTGATATGGAAGATTACATCATATGAGGGGTTGCTTCAGAGCTTATAGGAGGAATTAAAGAAGGAAAATCAAGTGCTGAATATTTATATAGCACCGAAGTTGTTATAAGAACCAGGACCATTTTGGAAGATAATGAAGTCTTGAAGGCCATGAAAGATGAGACCTTGGGCCATGCAAAATGATTAACACTTGTCAAGAAGAAGTGTGAGGCCCTTACAACAGCTCAAGAACCACACAAGGAAAGGTTGGATGAGCTTGGAAACTCATCATGCAAAAGATGGACTTATTAGAAGGAAGAATGACTACAATGTCTAGTATTGTGTTGGTCTTGTAGAATGAGAAGGGAGAAATTGCAAAATATGAATTAGAGTCAATTATAATGGATATCCCGAGAGAAGTCGAAGTCGCACTCAATGATTGGAAGACTCTATAGGTGAAAATAAAAGGAGAATATCCAGATTTGATTATACAGTTGAAGGTAAGATACTACAGGGTAAATACATTCTTTATTCATCAAAATTTAATTCTATTCTTCTATTCATATTATTTGATTCATTTTGGATATAAACCATTGTTGGGGTGAAAATACAACTAGTGTGGGGTAATGTTGATTAGAAAAATATGGAACTTAATAAAAAAATAGAAGGTTTGCATGGGGAAGCAGAGCGCATTCAAAAGTGCAAGAAGATCATAAAGGATCACACGGGAAGAAGAGAGACAAATTCGAGACTTAGCCATTTTCATGGTGAGAATCTATTTTTGGAGATAACGTGTAGAAAACACAAACCGAGTCAAAGAATTACACGACATGCTACATGCATTGGATATTTTTGGAGGATCAACTATGAATTTCTTTGCATGGATACATGCTAAGAATAGATCTACTACTAGTAGTTAACTAAAAGCATTCTATTATTAGTGCACTTGCATGTGTGACTATTATTATAACAACGCGTGGCTAATAATAACATGCGACCTATTTTGGGATTAGATAAGCGGTGAAGGGTAAGTCCCCATCCTTATAAATATGTAAAGAAATGCATAGTATGGGTGTGAGCAGATATGCATGTGAGAACTAAGTTATTTTTATGTTATGTCACAAATCGATGTGAGCATAGACTATGGTATTATCTATTATAATGAGCTTATATGTTTTATCATGCTTAATGTAATAGAATGTGTTGGCTGAATCAAAGTGTTAAATCCCGAGTATAATCTGGTTCGTGGATGCTTGATTTCATCATGGTTACCTCTTAAGTCTATTATGCTCTAGATCTAGATATAAATATTTACTATAGAGTGATATATTAGTCGTAGATCTCGAATGCTTTAAGTCTTCATCATGCTAACATCCTCGTAATAACAACCCTCGAGAGGGGCCTAGTACCTTTGTGTGCTTTAGGTGAGTGCTCAGTCTAGGTTGAGTGATGTGCCAATGCACCTGGGATTTTATCGGTGAATTATAGGTGCATCAACAAGTTTGTGCTTAATGATGTCCCAAATTATTTTGACTTTTTGAGTTTTATGGGCGAGGAGGTGGCTCTACACAAAGTAGACCAGGTGCACATGTTGGTCAAGCTAGTACCCCTCATGCCCCAAAACCCCCACTACCTTCAGTTATCCTTCCTATAGTGAAGGAATTTGTGGATATTGACACACTACATGCATTGAGAGAGCTCATTGACACTCTAACCCAGTATAGTAGTCAAATTACATCCAGTGATGTTGGTGGAGGTGTCAGTTCTAGCACACCACACCATTGCAGATCATGTGGTGTTGTATGCATTGTGAGATAGAAATCATTTCTTTGGATAACATGATCTCTTTTTCTAGACGAGATGATGGCGGATGTTTTTAGAACCGGCTGCAATTGATCCCCGTAATTCATAGGTAAATGTCAAATAAATAATATATATACAAAATTTTATTTCATTTGAGATTTTAATATATATGTATTTGATTACGTCATACATACATGTAAAAACTAATATTTTTTATTTTAAACAGCAAGATCCGGTGAAGGACACATCCGACATCGACATGCTAGCTACTACAATTGGGCATGTTACAGACGTAAGTTTCAAGTTACTTACATTTCAAAGTTCATTTGATTGCACATTTATTATTAAATACACATTAATGTTCATGTATAGTGTTTCATGTGTACATGTACATATTAATATGTTTATCTTTTATACGCAGGATCCTGACGGGTCATCATCTGCTCTGGGCACTGAGGCTACTGGCACACCTCATGTGACTTTTACGCAGGTTAGTTTCTCTTTACACATTGTTTCTAATTATGGAATTTTCTAATTGTGGAATTATCTAGTAGTTTGTAATCCCATAACTCTAGCCAGTACAATTTGATAATAGCATTAAGCTCTTATGATGTAAGGGTTAAGTAAACTCTCTCCTAGATATAAAAATGTCATTTTATCATGATCATGGACACTTACCTCTATGCTACATGTTTCTAGAGAACTCCATCTCTAATGCTTTCTCCATCATGCCTTGCCTCTAAGGATCTATTTTAGCTTCTTAGAATGTATGCATAACTGACCTTGTCAACATTGTTAGTTATATGCATTCTTTATTAACCCTTTTCTCTCTAAACAACAAAGAGATGACAATATGGGATAACTTACCTACACTTATAAATATATCATGGGTCCCTTGGTTCATGTTTATCACCAATAATCCCTATGAAATTCTATACACCCAATCTCATATTATATTTGTTATTCATCAAGTTTCTCTATATTTGCATTCTCATGTACAATGGATATAACTTGGTGAGGCCTAGAACCAAGTTCTACATACCAAATACATTCCACATCTTTAATTAATCACTTGAATATTCTTAATACACCTTGTCTACTTTATTATATGGTGTCTAGACTCTTGGTTCAGTCATACACTTGCAGTCTTACATAACTCCTTGTTTTATGCCTTATTGCTACTAGTCCTCTTCTCATGCTAATACTCATGTATCTCATCTTTTTGGCCCGAGCAGAGGAGGAACATACATACAATCCATTAAAAAAAAATTAAACAAAATTCACAAAAAAAAAAATTGTCTGCAACATAAGTTCACATGTCTTCTTATTTCATTAATTAGCTCTATTACCTCTTGATCATCTATATCATCATCATTGAATCCTCGAATCCCTCCCTTTTTCTAACAAGCATCCCTAAAAACATTATTCTTAGCTCCTTAGAAATATCAACAACATCTAAATTTTGAGGAGGATAAAATTACATCCCTACATGCTCTCCACATGTTCTAAATCCTATTTCTTGCATATTAGTAGAACAATATTTCCTTAGGCATAAACAATTATCTCACTTATAGACCTAGTTGTTAAATTGACAAACATAACCTATTTTACAAACATATAATTTAACTTTACACCCACATTTTCATTTGAATAATGGAGTCCTCTTGCCATCTTATGTTCATATCCAAAACTCTACCAAATCAATATGATTTACATCATTGTCACCTATTGAAGGATATAAGTTTCTAAGGAAGAAATTTGCTCATACCTTAAACACCATTCTCCTGGATAGTTTTCAATTAATGTTGATCTACATGTTGTTTGTACAAATTATGATTACCAGAGAGACTCCTCCCTCTCGTGTAGATCGTGGTGGTTGTTGTAGATGTTTTCATAGCATCTGAAAATCCACTAAATCAGTACAATTTTTCAAATTTGTTAAATTTTGGATGAATGTTTTCTTACTACTTATCTACAATATCAAATTATACATGAAATATTTAATTTGAACTATTTATTTGTATGCAACCTACCCCTCATGAGTCTACCATTGACCATATAGTGTGTCAACAAAAATTAATAGGGATTATGAGATTACGGTAAGATTTCACATGCATTAAAATTTCTAAGTTTCTAAATTTTGAATGTATTTTAAAAATTTGGTTGTTAAAAACTTGATGTTTATGAATGTGTAGGCTAAGTTGCAGGCCAACTTAGAGATGCCTAGGACCACATGGATGAAATCCATAGTGGCATCTCCCTCCACTACATCCACAAGTCATGGACATGCTTCTACTAGTAAGGCCAAGAGAGGGAAGATGTTTCATGATTAGATTCATAAGACCCATGTATAGATATATATGCCATCTGGTCCTAGTTCATGATTCTTCATAGTCCATGTATACAACCTTATGCGACCATGTGTGGTCCTATATGTATGACACACTTAGTTTGATACATTATTCTTATATTTTCATAGACGTGGCACACTTAGTTTGATACATTATATCCATGTTGGTTTTCATAACCATATTACTTTTATGTTTGATTTGATTTGATGGCCTCGATTATGTGATTATTGTCCATATCATGCATGTACTTGTGATGCTTATTGGGAAAAAAATTGTGAATGATTTGCTTATGATTGTCATTGATATATTTTGACGACTAATAACTAACTATTTATATATTTCGATAACTCTACCATGTGATCATTTTTTGTTCAAGGGATTCAAGTGTAGAGTTATATATTATGGTGTTCCATAATACTATGAAAATGTTATGAACTACTAAGAGGTTATTCTTATGATATGTTATGTTATATAATGGTTTTGAAGGTTCTTGGGTGAAAGATCATTTTTGTTCAAGAGATTCAAGTGTGGAGTTATGTACTATGGTTTTTCATAATACCGTAGATATGGAACATGTTATGAACTAATAAGAGGTTATTCTTATTATATATGATGTTATGTTATATAATGGTTTTGAAGGTTCTTAGGTGCAAGATAATTTTTTGTTCAAGAGAATGAAGTGTGAAGTTATATACTATGGTTTTCCATAATATCGTAGATATGGACCATGTTATGAACTACTAATAGGTTATTCTTATGATATATGATGTTATGTTATATAATGGTTTTGAAGGTTCTTAGTGCAAGATCATTTTTTGTTCAAAAGATTCAAGAGTGGAGTTATATCACTTTTCTTATTTTAAGCACATGGTTAACACACACCAAAGTGGGATAACATGTACACAATTAAAAATGGTCTTGATGGATTAATTACAAGTCATTTATTTTATTTTATTGTACTTACAATTTATTTGTTAAGTATTAGTCTAAATTAAGTGTTATTGATGTGTGTAACAATAAGGTCCTATTTTGAATTCACTTGTAAAAAATACATAAAAATTGTAGTTTAGTTGGAACAAGATATGAAAAATACTCTTAACACTCTATTGTGTAATTACATGCTTTGAAAAGAGATCAAACAATCATTAGAGTATTTACATGGTAATGTGTTTACCTTGTTGCAATCTCATTGACGCAAGCCGAGTAGTGATAATTCATGCCCCAGGACATCGTGGGAGAAAAATTCCACCACGAACATGTCTAGTTGGTGGGGTATATGCCTTCAGGGTGCTATGGTGGGCTCCAAGGAGGCCCGGTTTGGAGTCACACTAGCCGATCCGAAGCCAAGAACCCCTTCCATATTCATTCCAATTCACATTTTCAACGAAAACTTTTGACGATAAAAATTAGCACTCGGTCATCTAAACTCGAGAATTATATAAGACAAAACTTGAGGGAAGGAGGTATCTAATTACTCCCAAGAATTCACGGTCATGGCATTCCTTAAGGCTTTGTGGCATAATTATTTTCAAATTACCTTTTCTAGCAGTTCTAGAAATGAACGGAGATGAATAGTGAGAAGTCATGCCTTGGGACATTGTGGCACAAAAATGACTACTCCAACATATCCGAGTATCTAGGTAAACACTAGGAGGTACCATTTTACTTTGGTACAATGTCATTGATCCCAGGCTACTTCGTTCGGGCATAGTCCCTTAAGAGCCCCGAGACCAAAAAATGGTATAACTTCGATGGGTTATTACTCGATCTCTATGGCACCTATTGATATCTCCTCATATTGTACACCTCTTCCTAGGACCCTATAAATAGATTGTCTCATTTTTTTGTCTCCAATTGGTTCTCATGCTACCCTATTGTTTGCAAATGCACCAAATAGTGTAATTTAAGCATGTGTAAGGCTATTAAACACTATATTTTGCAAACGGTAGGTCGTAGCACCAAACAGATTGCACCAAAATATCTAGGTGGATAGGTAAATACTAGGGGAGGAAAATTTATGGTGCGAGATAATTTCGTTGCTTCTGGAATACTTCATTTAAGCATAGTCCCTTAAGAGCCATGAGACCAAAAAATCATATAACTTAGATTGGTGATTACTCGGTCTCCCTGGCACCTAGATATGTCTCATTATATCCTAAACCTCTGTATAGGGACCCTCTATAATATCTTGTCTTGGTTTTTTCCATCTCTAAATTTTTCTCTCACTCTCCCATTGTTAGCAAACATGCCAAATACTGCAGTTTGAGCCGGTGTAAGGTCAGTAAAATGCTAGTTTTTGTAAACGATGAATTGTGGCATTAAACTAACCATCCCAACACATCCGGGTGGCCTGTAAACATTATTAGGGGCATTGTTTTTGTCTAGGATAGTGGCGTTGCTTTGAAGTGCTACTTCATTTGGGCGTAGTCCCTTAAAAGCCCTAAGACCAAAAAATGTATAACTTCGACGGGTGATTACTCAGTCTCCATGGTACCTAGAGAAATATTGTTAAATCGTACACCACCACATACGCACCCTCTATAATAGGCTATCTTAGTTTTTTCCATCTCCAATCAGTGCTCTCTCTGCCCTACTATTTACAAACACACTAATTAGTGCATTTTGAGTCAATGTAAGGTTGTCAAACGCTCTATTTTGCAAACGAAAGCTCATGGGACTTAACCGACTGCACCAATAGTTTTAGGTGGAGAGATAAATGCTAGGGGAGGAATTTTTTTGGTGTGGGACAATGTTGTTGCTTCCAGACTACTTCGTTCGGGTGTAGTCCCTTAATATCCATGAGACAAAAAAACCATATAACTTCGACATGTGATTACTCGATCTCGTGGCACCTAGAAATGTATCATTGGATCCTACACTCCATATAGGTACCCTTTACAATATCCTATCTTATTTTTTTCCATCTCCAATCGGTGCTCTCACTATCCTATTGTTTGCAAATGCGCCAAATAATGCAATTGAAAGTAAAGTGTAAGGTTGTCAAACACTATATTTTGAAAATGAAATCTCGTAGGACCAAACCAATCGTGCCAACATGTCAAGGTAGCTATGTAAATGCTAGGGGATACATCATTTGGTGTGGGATAATGTCTTTGCTTCCGTGCTACTTCGTTTGGCCATAGTCCCTTAAGCTCTTTGAGACCAAAAATCGTATAACTTCAATGAGTGATTACTTTATCTCCGTGGCACCTAGAGATGTCTCATCAGATCCTACACCTCCATGTAAGCACCGTCTATGATATATTGTCTCATTTTTTCCTCTCCAATCGTTGTTCTCACTACCCTATTGTTTGCAAACGCGCCAAATAGTGCGTTTGAGCCGGTGTAAGGTCACAAACGCTATTTTTACAAACGGTGGGTCGTGGAACCAAATGGACCATGCCAACAAGTTTGGGTGTCTTAGTAAATGTTATTAGGGGTATCATTTTATTTTGAAATGGTTTCATTGCATTTCGAGTTACTTTGTTCAGCGTAGTCCCTTAAGAGCCCTGAGACCAAAAATGTATAACTTCGGAGTGATTACTCGGTCTCTGTCGCACCTAGAGACATCTCACAAATCCTACACCTCTACGTAAGGACCCTCTACAATCTCATATCTCTATTTTTTCCATCTCCAACCTATGATTTCGTTTCCCTATTTTTTGTAAACATGCCAAATAGTGCAATTTGAGTCGGTGTAAGGATGTCAAACTTTATATTTTGTAAACGAAAGCTCATGGGACCAAAACGAATGTGCCAACACATTTGGGTGGGTAGGTAAATGCTAGGGGAGGTATTATTTTGGTGTGGGAGAATTTTTTTTCTTCCAAGCTACTTCGTTCGGGCATAGTCCCTTAAGAGCCCCGAGACAATCAAATTATATAACTTTGATGTGTGACTACTGGCCTCTATGGCACCTAGATATTTCTCGTTAGATCCAACACCTCCACTTAGGGACCCTCTACAATAAATTTTCACAATTTTTCCATCTCTAATCGGTGCTCTCGCTTCCCTATTGTTTGTAAATGCACTAAATAAGCAATTTGATCCAATGTATAAAATGTTTGTTCAAAAAAAATGGGTCGTGGAAAAAGGACCGTCTAATGCATCTAGGTGGCCTAGTAAACATTATTATGGGCATCATTTTTTATGGGATAGACATTTCTTTCAGAGTTACTTCATTCGGTATAGTCCCTTAAGAGCCTTTGAGACCAAAAACCCGTATAACTTCAACGGGTGATTAATCGGTCTTTGTGGCACCTAGAAACGTATTTTCATATCCTCAACCTCCATGTAGGGACCATCTACAATATCTTATCTCATTTTTTTCCATCTCCAATCGGTGTGCTCACATTACTCTATTGTTTGTAAACACGCCAAATAGTGTAATTTAAGTCAATGTAAGGTTTCAAACGTTATGTTTTGAAAACGGTGGCTCGTGGGACCGTAAATGGCACACGTAAAGGATAGCTAGTAAATGCTTTGGGAGGTATCGTTTGAGTTCCACCATGAGATACCTCCTTCGGAGCTAAGAACCCTCCACAAGTACCTAAATCATTTTTAGTTGTTTCTTTGCTTAAAAATAATGAAGGCTTCTCTTAGCTTCGAGAATATTAAATTCTCTACTAATAGTGCAAACCACGTGAATGTGAAATAATTTTTGACAACACTAACCTACGTAAAAGTGTTAGTCAAAGAAATTTAAGTTGAATCAAAACCATACTAGATATATACAAAATATAAAAATTTAATAAAATATATGAACTTGAATCTAGTTGACAAATTTAAACACTTCAAAGAAATTATATATACCAAACAAGCATGTAAATTCATTCCAATGAACCATCAGGATGTGAAGGTGGAAGCTTTTCTGGCACCACTAACCTACATAAAAGTGTTAGTCAAAGAAATTTAAGTTGAATCAAAACCATACTAGATATATACAAAATACACAAATTTAATAAAATATATGAACTTGAATCTAGTTGACAAATTTAAACACTTCAAATAAATTATATATACCAGATGAACATGTAAATTCATTCCAATGAACCATCAAGATCAGATTACTCGAATATGTCAAAGCACAATAAAATGTCCCATTTTTGTATGTTTTGTACCTTTATAAACATGAATTTTCAGTTTCATTGATTTTCTAAAGGTAATAGCACAAAAACCGTACGCATTCATGAAATTCCACAAACTAACGAAATGTTGTGTTTAGAGTGTAGAATACATGTATATTTATATTTTTATTTGGCAAAAATATGGTCTTTTTCTTAATTTTATTCATACGTTGTTTCTTATGTTATAAAAGAGGAACGACTGTCCCTGGTGGTGTTTTTAAATGAAAAGTTATTTTTTCACCATGAAATTTTAGATATATTTTTAAGATTTGAATTTTGAGGTCCTATCAAATTTTTCATTTTTTTTTTACTTATATATATTTTAATTAATTATTTAGTAAAAATATTTTCAAATAAATGGCATACATATGTCTATGCCAATAAATTTTAAGATTTATATCAAAATTGATTTTTTTTTCACAGGTAAGAAGAAGACTTCAACAAATAGTAATTTTATTTTTTCAAATTTTTTTATATATTTTACTATTTTTCAAATTTGGTTGATTGTGTACTATTGATTGTCCTAAAATACCATATGTTAGCAAAAAATAAAAAATAAATAGTAAAACAATTTTTAAAAAAATGAAAATTATATTTTAGAAAGCTAATAAAAATCTAAATTTTGTGTTAAAATTTTGTAATTTTACTAGTTCGTTAACCCTAATTACGTGGCACCTAAGTGGCAGATTTTGGCTTACAATCATCCTCCAAATAGATTTGGCACCAAAATGTGCCACATAAGGGGGTTCGCGTGAACCCCCTTTCCGTGAACCTACCTTCACAGGGAGTTTCACAAGAACCCCCTTTGCGAATGCCACCAAAGCACCAAACCGCTCGTACGCTTTCCTTCTAAATTTGGTCATTTTGTAATATGTATGTTTAAAACTATAGTTTTAAAATAATATTGTTCAATTTTTATGTTTTAAATTTAGTTTTTACAAATTTTATTTTTAAAACTATAGTTTTAAAGCAATTATAGTTTTTTTTAATTTTTTTGACCAAAACTATATAATATGTTATTATATATTTTTAAAAATAGTTTTTATTATTTATATATAATAGAATTGAATTTAAAACATATAGTTATTTTATTTAAAAATATATTACAAAACTAAATAATTGTATATTAAATTTAAATTGTATTAAAATTAGAAAAGTTGTTTTAAAGTTATAAAAACTGAAATTAAAAATAACCTAATTTCTAACCTAATTTCTATTGAGATTTGTATATAATAAGAGTTGCATGTGTATAGTTTTCTATTGAGTTTACTCTTAGAAATTCATATCTACCTCAATTTATGTGTGCAGGTGAAAATTATTGAAGTGGAGGAATCATGGGAAATGCAAAGAATGAGAAATGAAAATATATCAAGGAAGAGAAAGCAGAAGAATGCTAGAAGAGAATTCTTAGGAAGGCACAAATAAAGAGAGAGAGAGAGAGAGAGAGAGAGAGAGAGAGAGAGAGAGAGAGAGAGAGAGAGAGAGAGAGAGAGAGAGAGAGAGAGAAGGCACAACAAGTGAAAGACAAGGCTGCAAAAATTGGTACATACAAAGAAACCCTTGAAAGATCATAATTTTATTTTTGTTCTAGGGTAAATATGATAATATGTTTTTAGATTTATAAAGGTAAGAGTTTTGATAGGATCCCATAACCTAAAACAATAGAAAAAAAATGTGAAAATAAAAGTCTCTAACAAAAAAATGGTAAGAACCAACCTTACCAAAAAGGATCCACACAAAAAATCATTCAACAAAACACTAATTGTTGAAATATCAACAAAACATCAGCTAATCTCCCTAAATATAAAACATGGTAAAAAATATTGCAACCACTCAATAGTATAATTTGGATCTTGATCTAGCCATCTACTTTTTTTTTTGTATTGCTTGTTACTCTCTAGCACACATGGTTATATTAGTCATTTAGTTCGATCTAGGGTTTCTACTTAACATCAACTTCCACTCTTCGACATCCTCTCTCACCTCTTAGAGAGGCTCTGTTTCAGTACCCACCAACACCTTTCTAACTTAATCCTCATAATTGGGTCATTATAAAAAAACAAGAACCTTTGTATTCCTCCCATATATATCTCTATAGTTAACCCCTTGACATTTTGTTTCTTTATTCTATATTTTACCTTCTTATATCCTTCAAAATTTGGCATTTTCACCCATCATGTTTATGTGTTCCATTCAAAATAATTTTCTATCTCTAGATATAGGTCTTAACCCAATTCCTCTTTATCAAGGGTATCCTCTAGATTTTAGCTCACCATCATAAGATGCTCCCAAACAGGTCATATTCCTTATTTACTTATTGTTTATCTAGTTGTAATATATGTTTTCCCATTATTTAGGTATGCTTCTATCCTTTTCTCCTTTCTAACCTCACCTTTTCCCACTCATCATTTCTCTCTTTCAGCTGTGAAAAGGTTGTCTTCGTCTAGATACAAACATGATCCTCTCAACATACCTTTATTTCTTAGCACTCTTGATTTATCCACATAGTTTACGATTGTGACATGAATATGCATATCCCTTCCCCCATCTCTCATCTTACTAATTCTACTTTCTTGCTTGATTTTCCTTTCCATTGTAGCCTTCTCCCTAATATTTTATCCCTTTGATAATTATATTTTATAATTATCATGTCATTCTCCTCTTAGACTATCATTTGACACTTAATATCCTCTCTATCAACTCCTTATGCTTTCGTAATGGTTCTTTTATCACTTGTGTGCATGTACATTATCCCCTTCTAACTTACTTTGTAGCTCATTTTCTCTCTTGTCTATGTTATGAAGTGTTTCTCGTACTTATTTTAGAAGGTAGGACCTATTGGTCTCTAATCCCCATTTGTAGTGGTTGATTCCTAGTCTCATAATGCCCCTATTATGAAATGAAAAATAATAATTGAAAGATCAAATGATGAAGAACCAATATCTACTATAAGGAAATTTTGATCTCCCAAATCAAATATTAGTTGAAAATTACTTCATCCCATTAAAAATATTTACATGATCTTTCATAAATTAGATAGTTTCTAGCTCCATATATATATATATATATATATATATATATATATATATATATATATATATATATATATATATATAATATAGTTACCACCATATCCTAATCCATCCTAAATAAATTATGGATAAATATTACAAGACACAAGAATGATCGTACAAATGAGTTAGTTATGAATTTCTACTTGACCAATAAACCGATCAAATTTATGTATATGATGGATAACTACTTCATCCATTCCTAAACTCTTTAATCATTTTCTAATTGGTTGAAATCCTCATCTTTAGTAAGGATTGATATTAGCATGTTAATAACATCCTATGCATCTTACAACCTTTGAAAAAATAATATTTATATGAAAAAATTGGTAATTGTTCATTTGGAGTAACAAAGATTCATTACACATGCTACATCAACATTAAAATTATAGCTATACATGCATATTAAAAATATAATAGTGATTTAATATTTTATTACTCCATACTACCTTAAATAGTTTCTTAGTTGTCTTAGACAATGTATGTAAATTTAGATAATAGTTTCATCCTTGATTTATTATATATGTCCTATCCCGTCAACTACATAATGCATGTCAAATCCAAGGTTGATTGGACCAATGCATGGTAAAATTATTTTGAGTTAGTAAGACTATTCCTCTACATACTATTTTCTATCACAATGCATGAAATTTCCTAAACCTTTTGAGATTCACACTAAGGCATCCAAATATGCATTTGGTATCTAGTAGTCATGCAACAAGGAAATTAAGTTGATTACTAAGTTTAGATATGTTCGATGACATGGTGAAAATTTACTCCACATAATAAATGTGTTATGTGGTATTTTGTAAGAAAATAAAATAAAAAGGAAAGTGGGAAAAGGGGAAAGTAGGTTTTAGACCAAAGTAATCAATAATAGATCATTATGTCACACTCAAACACTTAGTTGAAAAGGTCTTGAATACAAATGAAAAAGTATATTATTGTTTAGTAGATTTCAAGAAGGACCTCATGAAGTGGTATCTAAATACAATTAGCTTGGTCAACTTAATATTATTGTTTACTAGATAGTAAGTTATTTATCAACTTAAAATATTTTAATATATTCATGTTCCTAAATAATCTCTATATATATTAAATCATTCATGAATGGTGTAATCACATGTGTATGTTAATTTTTTTGCAAATTTTGGTGTAATCACATGTGTATGTTTATGGACACAGATCATGATGTGCAACAATATGCTGAAGTGATAACAAAAGTTATGGAATTACTTCCCAAGAAAAATGTGAAACACTTGGTGAAGATGGATTTCCAAAAATTAAAAGAATTTTCCCAACAAGAACCACTATCATGAAAGAAAACAACAAAAAGTGTAGAGATAATATATGGTGAATTTGTTAATTTGACTACAATTTCTAGAGCACATTTGTTGGTTACATTCTTGAATCATGTTGATATGAAGGAAACATTAGAATTTTTGGGTGTTGATTTTGGATGGGAAAATTCAAAACGTATGGAAGAAGAATTTGTTGGGAATGTTTCTAAAGGAATAAGTTCTTTGGGTACAAAAACTAGGTCTCGCTGATAAGATTATTTTTCGTAGAGAAATATTAACTTCAGTTGTAAGTGAAGATACAACAAAGAATCATCATGTTACCGATGTTGCCAAGGCATTGGGTGTATCTATAAAGACAGTCAGTAGGTATGCAAAGAGGAGGAAGACATTGGATTATTCTACCGTGGAAGGAAATTGGGCACTAATGTGTAGAAATCCACATTTTGATAAAATAGAGGATAATATTGTGATGATAGTTTCTGACTTTTGGACTACGAGGAATTTTCCTTCTCCAAATGTGAGGGATGTTTTAAAACATGATGAACACATCAAAATAACTCAACATGAGATGTATATAAAGTTTACATAAGAACATCCGGATGTTAAGATTGAACAATGAATGTTTGAGAATTTAAAGCCTTGGTATGTGGGAGTTGATAAAGTCCTTGACACATGTTGTTGCCACTATCAAGTTGAGTTTGATTATCACTATCAAGTACAAAAAAATTATATTACATCTATATTGAGGTGTGCTTTCATTTATATCTATATATTAGAAATTTTATTTTTGAGATGTGATTTAAAATTAATGTATTTCAAAATCTATGTTTTTTTAGGTGTATAGAAAGTTACGGGAAGCATAAAATGGTCTTGAAAATATGCCCCCTACATGTGTCAATGAATTCATAGCTTCTATTCTTTACACAATATCCAATGATCATGTCGATGATCATATGGCTTGCATCAAAGGTGTATGTGACAAGTGTGGGGACTTCAAATTATTGCTAGAAACAAATGAAGATTTGGACACAATTCAAGTAGTGGCTTGCAAGAGGTGATTAATATATATATATATATATATATATATATATATATATAAAATTTGGATGTACATGTTTTATTTTGATTTTTATGTTTATTGTAAATGAATATGACAATTTGTCCATTATGTATTGATTTTGTAGGTTCAAATACATAAAATATTCAACACGGATTGGAAAATATGCAACTAGGTTGGATTTGGTAGAAGAGAAAATACCCATTTCTACATTCATGCAAAGTTTCCAAAGTTTAATTAGTCTTTACATATAACATTCTCACTATGTAAAGTGGCAAGGTTACACAATTCAAGACTAATAGAGACACATTCTTTATTGGTTCCATATTTTTCGTGATTTATTTTTCTAAGAATTACTCATTTTCTCATCAAAAAGAGATTCAAACACATAGTATTATCATATTGACTTAGTTACCATCATGGTTCAAGTATTTTATAGGCATGCACAATTGGATTTGGATGGGGTTGAAAGTACAAATGTGAAGAGAATTATCAATGAGTATCACTTCTATATAAGTGATGATAAGGAAAATGACACCCACTTTGTGAAACATTGTTTTGGTTTGTTCTTTTAATATCTTCATCGGAGAGGAGTACAAATAGATCGACATTTTTTTGGGTCGGATGGTTACGCATCACAATTAAAATCCTCCACCCTTTATTTTGCACTTAGTTTTTATTATCGTCATCACAAAAACACCTCATTTATGGATTTTTTTAAAGTGGTCATGGAAAGGAGAACATGATGGTTAAGGGTGCATGCATCAAATGTGATCTAAAGAAACAAAGCTTTGATATGAGGGACATCGATTGATTGATGCCCACACCATTGTTAATGGTGTAAGAAACATTTTGCAGCTTTATGTTTCAACCTCATAGGCTTTAACCTCACATTCTTCAACCTCATAGGAGCTTCAACCCCACACAGAGTGATTTGGGAGATAACAAGTATGCACATTTAAAATATATATGTATCTTAATGTGATTTATAAACTACAAGTTACAAACTTTTAAATTTTTTATTCTTAATTTTGATGTTTGTGTTAAACTTTATTGATTTTGAGCATGATTAATTGAAGGTATTGATCAAAGGAAAAATTATGGATGTGAAAGGATTTCTAATTCTAGGTCTTTGTACTCTTTTATGACTATGGATAGTAATAATTGGACAATCTATATAAGAGATTATTCTTCTTCTTTTTATGAATGCATGATCAAATCATATTCAGAGTGCAATAGTTAAAAACATGGGTATGTAGGTGAGTGGAAGAAAATTACTTTAGTTTTGGATGACACATATGGATGATCATGATTATGGATGACACATATGGATCAAATCATGATTATAGTTTTGAAGATGTGCCATTAATTTCACCCGATTATGACCACATATCGAATTTGGTTAAACAAGGTATGTTTTATTTAAAAGGATTGTATCATTTGATCATTGAATATATACGTATAATTTATAGTATATGGATAATGGAATATTTCTTTGAATTTTTTGTAGGTGATGTATTTGCACTCATTTCTGAATAAGACAATATTGAGAAAGTGGAGTACTACTTGTTATGTTGAACAAAAGAGAGAACAAAGCTAACATGTGAAATAACAAGTGAGGAGACAACATTTTATGTTGGATCGGTTGTATGGAAGGGAACATATTTACAACAAGTGAAAGCCCTCCAAAGTGGGATTCACTTTGTTGATTATAAACTAGACAAAAAGGTGTATCATTACACCCATCACATAATTTCTACAGGGTTACAATTGCATTAGATGAAGACTAAAAGTGGTCAACGTAAAAAATGGAGACTAGATGTAGAAGACCATGAAAAAAATTTACAGGTCATTGAACAACGAGCTGAGCCACTTGGTATTATATAGAAGGATCTAGAATATTATATATTGATGTATTCCAGGAATGGAATATTTTATCTATTTTATTTTTCATTTGGGATACAAATTTGAAAACTTTCTTGCTATGATATTAAGGATGGGCTCATTAATGATGTAATATTGTTCCCTAGTATCTCCTATAATATTCTTTCCATATATATAACAAATGAGTTAAACAAACTTGGTGATAGGTCTACCTAATATGTCTTGTATTGATGGTGTTTTTAGATATTGTGTACATGTAAAACGACATTAATCACCATTTTTCAAAAATTGAGTTGATGATTTCTTCACTCGTGGATGGATGTAACTAACATGCATCATTTTAAGTTCAAAAAAGAAATGGATATTAGTTGGTATATTAGTTGTTGCATACAAGTCTTAAACCTCATAATGTACTCACTCATTCATTTTGAGTTTCCTTTGATGTAACATCTTAAGTGTTCATATGTAACTCTTGGAATCTTATTTTGAATATAATTTATTAGCAATGCTTCTTCAAGTTCCAAGAATGTGCTCAAAGATACACCACGACATGATGAAACCAATATAAAGCCTTACCTAATGGAATATTTGAAAAGGATTTATCAAAACACTATTACTATCATGTTGTTTTATTGAAATTCAAAACCCCTGAATATGTAGATATAAGTCATTTCTTTGTTCAAAATTTTTACATCAACTCTTATGTTTTTTTTTTTTTCCTCATTTTAGTTTCTCTTTTCCGACATATTTTATAATAATTTTAAACAAGTTCTTAGTGTAAATAAATATAACTTGAATAATTTAAAATTTCATGTGAGAAAAATGATAGACATTATGGCCCCTTATTGAAATTTCCATTTTGGGGGAAATTTCTAGCAGATTATAGAATTTTTAAAATTTTGATAGACAATTAAGAACTACATGACTTAAGGTATTGAAATATATTAGGGAGATTAGAAAAACATATAGAAAATTCTTTAAATTTAAAGGTTCATGGGAAAAATATTGGGTTTTGAGATTAAGAAGGATTTGTAAGAACATTCAAAACCTACATGACTTATCATTATCTTACTTCATGACCCTAAAACAAGTACCAAAGGATCCAACAATTTCTTTCTAGGATATCTAGCCCCAAACTACTGGTTACTTTTTAAGTTTTTATATATTATGGGCCATTTCATATCCCATATAGGTTTTCTTATTGTAAACTTAAAGTTACGAATTCTTATAAAAGTAAATATATCCACTACCTACCACTTGCAATCCCTCCTATCATAAATATATCCCTAATTTAATACAAATCTCTCATAAATAATCCTAAAGAAACACCAAATCTCTAAAAATCAATGTTATATCAATGGATTTTACACATGAAAATTCAAGATGAATTTGGGATGATCTGAATACATTATGTTGAAGAATCCTATTAGTGTGTGCTTAAGGTAGAAAAAATGTTATCACATAAGTAAGAAATCACATCATGAGGAAAAGGAAATTTTATGTGTGGTCGTGGACAAGGTAATGATAAATAAACATCTAACAAAGGAGAGGAAAGTACTTCACAACACGATGGTAGTGCACAAAGAGGTAAGAGGAACTTTATAGGAAAATACAAGGTTTTGGACGTGGATTCACTATCACATGTTTCAAATATCGTGAAGTTAGACATATACCATTTGAGTTTCCTAAAAAACCTACTTATTTTGATCAAGATAAAACTTCATGATATTCACTAATGTTATCTCATGCATTAACAATCAACCATCACTTAAACAACACTACCCAGTATATATTGAATACATTCTTAAATCAATCTTTATAAATTCCTTTCTTCCCATCTCCAAATAAAGTCAAATTTACAATTACATTAAAATAGTAAATCATGGAAATGTATTACATTACATTTACTTCATTTTCCACCACTTCACACACCTGCAACAACATGAGTCTACACAAAGTTGGCATGGATTCACCCTTTTCCCTACTAGCTAGGAAATATTATATTATTAATGTTCCTATCCCAAAATATTAAGTCATTTTACACATTCAAATAATAAGAGAGAGAGAGAGAGAGAGAGAGAGAGAGTTTATTATTTTCACGCACAATTTCTTATTGCCTTTATATTTCCCGAGTTTTAGAGAGAGGATAGATAAAGAGAGGGAATCTATTATTTTCACAAGCTTTTAAGTTTCTATAGAGTTTCAGAGAGATAGTTTAATACTAACAACACTTTCCTAGAACAATGAATATCACATTTGGCAAGATTTACCTAGATTCAAATTTTGAGTTATAAGACTTAGTAGTGATATGAATAAAAACAACTAAGGTGGATAGGAATGACCTTTGAAAATATTTGACAAGTGCATAAATAAAGAAGCAGTCACTAAGCCATGGAATGGTTAATGTAACATAAAGTATTACTAAATTACCTAAGCATCAAATGATTCAATATAGAATTTTAAAGAAGTTTACATTATATCACAAAAATGAAGGGTATTTAATATCTTATCTATCATTATACCTATTATCATTTCATCAAGAGACAAAAATGAAAGATAAGGGGGTGTCTTATATTCACATCCATAATTGTAAATATACACCAACTCATAAAAATATAAAATTATGCTACCTTACATATAAATATATGAAATTCATGTCGAATGAATATATATAAAAATATAAAACCACATGTCTAATGAACACACACACACACACACACACACACACACACACACACACACACACACACACACACACACACACACACACGTCTAAGACATATATCAAAATATAATAATCATGTCTAGAATGAGTATGAGTATATATACATGTCTAAAATCTCTAAAATCATGTCGAAAATGTCTAAAATATCACTGAAGTCTCCTCCGTGTAGTAGGATGAGTGTTAGACCCCTCACTAGGCTTTGTTGCACCCTACATGTTAAAAAATAAATATACATGTTAGAATATATATATATATATATATATATATATATATATATATATATATATATATATATATAACATGTACCATATATTAAAATTTATAAGCAAAATTCTACAACAATTTCTTGATTAATTAAATACATCATATAATAGATATGTACAATTGATTACCTTAGTATCTATTCCTGGGTGGATGTTGGGAGTATCTACACTATGTGTAGATCTTTGTCTCATAGATCCCTGTGAAACAAAATAAATTAAATGTAAGAAGTTGATAAATAAGTTTTTTGAATAAAGTTCATTAATTTCTAACATTTCAATTTAGATTAAATATTAATTCTATTAAAACACACACACACACACACACGCGCTTTGCACACGCACGCACGCACACATGCACCATCACATGCAAACGCACACGCACACGTATTCAAATCACACGCACAATACACGCACACGCACACACACACACACACTCACGCACACACACATGCACAATATCAATGGTTGCCAAGTAAAAGCCAAGATGACTATCACCACAGAACTCAACACCAAGAAAGATCCAAGTGAGCAAAGCTGACTCATGCCTAGAACATCAAGATCCACGTTGTGCTCAGTCAAGAGTTGTGTGTTATGAAGCACCACACACTGGAGAAAAAGCCTAAACACACAATTAAATGTTCAATTTTAATATTAATAAATTATAAAGTAATGATGAAATAAAATAAAATTTAATTATATTAAGGTTTAATTTTCACACACTGGAACAAAATGTGTTGAACATTAGGTGTGATGATCCCAGCAATAGGAGGTCCAACTGTAGAAGTAGTATTAGTACCCTGACTAGAAGATACATTGTCGCTCTACTCTATAAAATATAAAACTACCTATGGTGGAACGTTGCAATTTTGTGCAATCACTTCATATGCACACAAGAATTTGGAAGCCATGATGCATCCTAGTCAACGTGTGTCGAGTGGGATCTCAGTAACCACCTCAAATTCATCCGAGGATATCAAATATGCATAAGTGTATACCTCACTACATGCATCATTGTTGCTACTAGCACCTCCACTGCTAATATCACATATTTGAAGGTATTGACCCACACGGTTAGAATATATCAATTGGGTCTCGGAAGCAATGCCCATAAGACCCTCGATAATGCCTGACCTCATGTGTAGTCATAATGACTTGTGTTGTGACATCTTGAAATCCCGATAAGAATGGTTGTGGCCTCAATACAAGCTACCACACATCAACAACTACAAGAGATCCCTCCTTTAGATATGCCTCCTTGTGGCCAATACATCCATGCCTCTACCCAAAATAGCTAGGGATGTCTAAATAGTTCACCTTTAGGTTTAGGTGAACCTTAGCATGTAGCATCATTATGAATTCTAATGGCAATTGGTAATTATGCAGAAATTGGCCTTGAGAGGCCATAAACCTAGGATAAATCAAAGGTGCACATAGGGGACATGAACATTTGTTTACATAATATGTCCCTTATTTTCCATTTGTCTACATAAAAACTCCAATAAAACCTCCTAACGACTTTCTTATCGAAAGTCGTAACGTAATCTCATTATATCCTACATCTCCGAGACACTTGGTTTTAATGAATCCATAATTTTTTTATCAACTCAAAATCAAATGGGTTGTATGCTTTCAAAATTGTTTCTATTCTATGAAGATCAACCAATATTTTTTCACAATGGGCTTTATACTGCCCAATTGTAGTTGGATTATTGAGAATAGATTGCAATTTTGCAATCTCTAAATCGGTCCTCTCAAAAAAATTAGGAGAGGAAAAATCCATGACTGTAAAAAATGAAATTAAAATTCGATTTATAGTACTTTTAATGAAAAATTCTCCTAACATATTCTCCTATTTGAATGCAAATAATTTAGAAAATAATAAATTGCATATATCTTATTGTCATTTGTAATAAAAACTCACTAACATAGAATTACCATTCAAAAATGGAATAATGTAAAATCTAAGTTATTCCATTATAAATAGATCACATAGTAAATCAACCTCAAATGGCATAGTTCAAGACAAAGTACATGAAAGAGATACATCACAAAAAATACATTTTATAAGTCACTGCTAAAGTCAGTGCTAAGGGAACAAATTTATTACCATGCATCAAAAATCAATGAAAGATCATGTTAGGAGATAAGATGAAGTTTTTCAACATGACTAGAAGTACAAACACTTATAAAATGTTTTCTCTATTTATGTAAAATTATCCTAAAATAATTAAAATAAACAAGTGCATTTGTTTTGTGAAATCTAAACCAAATTCATATTCTTGAAAGAACTCTAGAATTAATATATCATTCTTGATAAATTCCATGATAATAGGTTCATCCTTATTTTCTACATAGATTGGGATCACTATGCTTAGTGTTATTTTTATCAAAGGCTCCAACCTTATGGATACGATAAACTTGATTTCTAGAAATTCTACATCAAGCCAAAATGTGAACAAGAGGAAACCATTGAATCTTCTAGTTGATTTTTCTCCCTAGGAATGGCATCAATGGAGATGAAATGGCAAGGTTGACATGAGGTGACAAGATTTGGGCATGCACCAAAATATGTCAATCAATGTTGTGGGGATTTTAGGCTCTATGAATGACACAAAGTATGTATGGTTTTGTGAGTAAACATTTGTGTGCAAAATTTCTATGTAAAATTATGAACATACACAATTAGGTGATAAGACTTGGCACACTACGAAAGGCATGCAAAAAGTAAACTCAAGTGAAGAGGTGTGTTATTTTCCTTGCAAAACATATTATGAGAAGCTGAAAAATGTTGTGAGGTAACTTGCACGACATTGAAAAAGATGAAAATGTTGATTTGGTGCAAGACGAGGAGCTATGAGTGATACAATTTTGTTAAGGAAAGCTCTATGCACGGTGTGAGATGTCACTAGGTGCAATTCAAGCATGAGACTTAACACACTCTTAAGGTAACGTAAAATTAAACTCAAGTTGAGAGGTGTGGTAGTTACATTGTAAAAAATTGCAAGAAGTTGTAAATGTTGTGAGACAATGCAAGACATCAAGAAAAATTTACAAATGTTGATTTGATGCAATACTATGTGAATTGTGAATGATGCAAGGTTATTAAGGAAAGCATTTAATAGGGCATGAGATATAAAAAGAATCTAGGAGGCTCAAGAAGGTCTACAAAAAATAAAAAATTTGGTGGTGTGTAAATGTTCCACAATATTTATGCACACTTTGTAAGATGCTCATTGCAAATGAACTCCAAGTGAGTAGTGTTTTCATGTTGGAATCCCTCTACTTATGAATTTGGTCCTTCTATATCTCATAAAGAGACACAATAGTGGTTTAAGATAACAAAGTTATAGGTTAATAGAGTATGGAAAAGTATCCACGACATCTTGATACATACCTTACATAATAGGTAGGACTTCTCTGGTAAATCCAAGAACACACTTTTTAAAAAAATAAATTCATCAAGCATTTTAACCATTTCCGACCTCAATATTTTGAAGATCTTGTAGTGCTCAAATATGACCCCTCCATAAAGTGTTATATATTTGGTTTTAATGCTATTATTTTCTTCAATTTTATCTGAATCTTACAACCATATAAAATAATTATAATTATTTTAAAGAAGATGGTGTCCTTAAAAGAGAAAAAGTAGAGCTATGTATCAAGGAGTTTTATTTCACCAATTGTAATTTTATGTCATATCTAGTTGCATAAATGGAGACAACTATATATATTTCTCTTTCATCTTCTTTGTATAGGTATTTTCCTTTGAACTATGATTGAAAATTCCACCTCTGCCAAATTTCTAGGCTCCTACAAACCAAAACATTTATTTTATTTTATTTTTGTCTCATTTTTAAATATAGATACTTCTACAAAGTCTCATTTTTAGAGCTCAATATATTCATGTTTCATATTATAAATTATCTTATTAAATCCTAATTGATTCTCTTGTCTGTAAATAATTCTAGTAATGGCCTCTTAATCCAATTTAATGTGTTTTAAAACTACAAGAGATGTACTTGGTGAATGCATAAGAAAATATGATGGCCATAATTGATTTTGGTGTTCAACTATAATAGGTAGGACTTCTCTCCTAGGTTCCTAAAAATAGTAATTGCCAACTTAATAAGTGCATTGCAAGAAGACCACAACATACTCATGATGCACAATGAACACCGAAATTTGTGAAGCCTGGTCATGATACAAGAGATTTAAGTAAAGGGCTAAGTATTGCTCAAATTTCTTTTTCAATGGGAAAAACTAACTTTTGGGCATTTTATAAAACTAGTAGTACACTCTTATGCCATTTCTGCTCTAATTGTATAAGCCTCCACAAGAAAAATATAAAAATACTATGATTTGGGAAAATCTTATCTTCATGGAAGTTGACACAGAAAAAGACACGCCAATGTATTGATCAAACATTAACATAAAGAAAAATGTTAATAAAGAAGAATCTTACTCTGTTCTAGGAAAATAATAAAGACTAATGTCTTCTTAATTAATTAAATGACAGATGTGGTAATTGAAATTTGTGAATATTTTTCATGATACAAGAGATTTAATTAAAGGGGTAATTACAACGATGGGGATTCAAGTCAAATTTGTAACTAGTTTTTAAAATTTGTTAATACTCCAACAAAAGTGCAATTGGCCTCATGGATGTTAAAATTTATTCTTAGTTGTAGGATTGAAATCTTATGTGACTTCATACTATTGTGGGTATATATGTTAACTTGAATCAAAAATTTTTGTTCCTTATAACATTCAAGAGTTGATTGCTTAATTGCATTTCTTTCAATACAAAATGAGCACTATGTTCAACTATAATAGGTAGGATAGATCTACTAGGTTCCTAAAAATATTAATTTCTATGTTAATAAACACATTTAAATAAGACCATAACATGCTCGTGATTCCCAATGAACAATAAAAATTGTGAAGCCTTGTCATGATATAAGATATTTAATTAAATGGTTAAGTCGCATATGAGGTTTTGTAAAGAACAATCTAGGGTTTCAATTATTTTAAGGTAGTTTCATTCCCAACAACATGGGATCCTCTATTTTCACCAAAAAACAAGTTATTCCATACCTTTATGTGTAATTTGGTCACCAATGGGGCTCACAATGGGGGCTCACGAGTAAGCTCTACTTTGTGGAGTCTTCACACGAAGGAGGAAGGCAGAGGAAAAGTGAATTCCACCGAGTCACCTAAAATATATAAACTAGGGGTTCACGTGAACCTCCCATTCGCGTGAACCCCTTTCCATGCCATATGTGGTAAAATCCTATAATACATGACACTTCACATGAAGGGGTTTGCGTGAAGGGGGTGTTTGTGCAAACCCCCTAATTTTCCACCCTACCACATTCCCTACTCATGTTTTGGGACAATAAGTGGGACATAACACCATGCATTGAACCAATAGTGGACAAGATTACTTTATGATATGACTCTTGAACCTTCTAAAGAATCTTTTTATCAGGCCTTCCTCGATATCTATATAGATAAATATTTGTCACTTTGGAGCTAGATGTGAACATAATATTATTTTCTTGCGTATCTCAAAGTCTTTAAACACCCAAAAAGAGGAATTATTTAATGGATACCGTCAAAGACAAGTTCCAATAACTACCACCGACCTATAGGGTACTCAATATCTTCACCATATATAACAAGAGAAGGAAACTTCTTTCTTTCCTTGATGCAACGACATAAAACATAGTATGTTCCTTCTTCATTGTCTTTCTGTAAGTAATAATTAAAAACACATGTCCTAAAAAAAAAATAAATAGGTTTGAATTATATTTAAATTACATATTAATTTAAGTGGACATAATCAATACAAAAGCGTAAATAACCATTTACCTTGTCACACAAAAATCAAAATTTCTTCAAAGTCCATCCATCCACACATTCTTTTGAATCATACTCAATAGTGATAAATTTGATATGGGATCCAAAAAAATGCACCAAATTTCTTATCCATGTGGCCACAAAGTAGCATCCAAGCTACAAAATGAGTACAGATCATTGGAACCCTGTGAGTGTCGAGACAATCCTCTTAGTTAGCAATTTTTGTTCCTCTATCAACCAAAAATATCATGAACTATCAAGTTTTCTTTAGAATCATGGGCCATGTTGTCAATATGCCATTCCACTATGCTCTTTTCATATTTTAATTTAGAATCATCTTTTACTTCAACTCTTCTCTTGAAAGAGCTCTTTTCACACATGCCCTCGCACCTTTGTCATGCTCTCCTTTTCCATGTCTAGCCTCAATGAAACTTCAAATATGTTGCACACCCATCTTGACGTACATCCTTCTCATCAATAAAACATTCATACATTCTTAACCTGATATGTGTAATTATCTCGACCATATATAATGTTGATTTAAGTGGATGTCCCTATCGGACAAGTTTTCATAAAACAACCTGAAACACCCTTACAAAAATTCACTAGAATGAGTATGACCATCACTTATATAAAATTGGTACTCTCTTAAAAAAATTAATCATTCTTTTTACTATTAGGAGAATGTATAAATGTTATATGCATAAAAATGGAAACTGTCAGATCTTTGAGTTGTAATATTACGATTGAACCTCAATTTTTGGTTACAACGTGTAATTCTCTGCAAAATAAAACACCGAAATAATAATACCAATAGGAAATGTGTCCTTTCATATATTTAACTATTCATCCAACCATCGAGGTCTATGTGTATGCCTAACATACTCATAAATAATTTAAATCCTTAAATTTTCTCATAAATTGAAAATAGGTATATGTTCAGTAACTAGCTCACACCGTTTAGACTCATTTTTGTCTTTCAATTGGTATGGCATTGATTTATATTTATCAAAATCAACTAAATTATGTCCTATTACACCTATAATTTTCTCATGGATACAAATTTATAATTTAGGTAACCACTACACATACCACAACTCTCATCTAAACAATCCCGACTATAAAAAATTTCCAAATTCTCTTTCACAAAACATCATAGGAATGAAATCATTGGAAGATATTGGTGGGACTTGAACACCACATTCCGATAATATAGTTTAGAATGAAAATTTGAGCGAATATATAAAAATTTAGCATAATACATCACAAATTCAACATGTTACCTACAACAAGTGGTGCGAGCATGGTTGATTTTCACATAGAATGGTTTCAATATTTAAAAAAATGTTGACTAATTTTAATTTATGGATGCTCTTGTTCAAACTTACAAAAAAACTTGAGTTTGATGCATATCTAAGAAATTATTTGGATGTGGTTCATGATTAGTAGAACCAATTCTCTATTTTATATCATTTCTTGTATTAGGTGACACTCTAGTGTTACCATGCCACAATTGAATAATAAATTCTCTTATAGCATCAAATATATCTTTTTCTTTATGCGGACTCTAGCAGAAAATTCCCAAATAATGTTTTTATTGAGTGATTAAAGGATATTACACCTTTCAAATTCTTTCATTAGAATTTTTAATTAACTTTCAACATTTGAATTTTTTTCCTAATCAAAATTTGTTGTTTTTTATTCACTTACAACACTAGTATCAAGTATAGGATGCACAACATTACTATCCCTTATGTGTCTCTTGACACCAACAATGTGATATGCATCATGAAGGTTTTGAACAATTGCGAGAGGTTTGACCATGTATATTAGATGTTTTCAATCCTATGGTGTTTAATATAGGTCTCATTTTATTCAATTTCATCAAACTAACAAGAAACCTGACATCTTTTGGAATCATTTAAAATTTCAGAATGACTATCCCAAATTTTAGTGGCTTTTCTTTTGATTTTCCGTTCAAAAAGTTTGTCATACATTGGTTTCAAAATGTTCTCATCAATTTCAATGAAATAATTATGTCTCTTACGTAAAATCCTATGAGGTGTTTTTTTCAAAATTTTCTTGTCTATGGTTTCAACTTGAATTTCTTGATTCACTTTTTCATTGTCTCCTTCAATAATTTCAACATCAAATAGATCATGCGTATTTAATTCATCTTCAACATTGACGGTAAAAGAATCTTCATCATGAGTATTTAATTCATCTTCAACATTGATAGTAAAAACATTACCTGGTTCCTCATTTCTTACAATAGTAGGGGTTGAAGATGAACCTCTTTTTGATTCATGAAGTTTTTGCATTCTCTTGTAATGTTGCAAAATTTTTTCCTCTAATTCATCTAGTGTTTTTTTACTTATTAATTTCCTTTTTTGACTTAATTTCTTTTCTTCCATGATGTTTTGTTTCTGATGATAATAAAAACGTGTAGAAAGTGACAAAATTTTACAATAATTCATTTAGTAAGGTCAAATAATAAAAATCACATGATAAATTGAACATTGGGATTCATGTAAATATGATTTAAGAACCAAAATCGTGGTTTAAACATTACATTTTAGGTTTATAAAGAATGATCATGGTTCTATTATAAAAATCACAATTGTAGTTCTTTCTTTGTATCATCAAATCCGACCCACAAGGCTCAGTAAATATCTCTTTTACTTGAACCATAGATTTGGGAGGTCATTATGGTGTGTGAAAGGTAAAAATCCTCAAATTTTCTCTTCCACAGACTTGAACCATGGCGAAAAATAAAAAACATGTTGCAAAAATGGTACCATCGCATAGGGAATATTGTTAGCTTCATAAAAAAATTGATTTTAGAGTGAATAAAATAATATAAATATCATTTTTTAATTTTTTATTAATGTGAGGTCTTTAAGACATGTTTTCCCATGAATTTTCATGTCTACGTTTAAGACTACATCTATTATTTCACTTATTAGAGTGTAATAAAACCTATATCATCCCAAACATGGTGAAATTATATACACATTCAAAAATAATTATTTGATTTCAATATTTTTGATGTAGTTATGGTGGGAAAATGGAAAGTGCTCCATTTTATAAAAATTTCAAAGCACTTTCATGGAAAACAATCATAAAAAAATTGCTTCAAAAATACAAAATAAAATACACCCCAATATAGATAGTGGCATCTAACTTTTTACCAAAGGAAAAAAATAACAAGTTTTGGTCATACAAATCGTAGGCAAACAGACTAAAATCTTAGATGTTTTTAAAAAAAACAATTCATGGAATTTTGAGTGTTTAATATATCTAAACTTGTCAATTTTTTAAAAAAGATTAGTTTAGAAATTAGATTTCGAATGTTAGGATTCATATTTATATAATTTTTCTAATTTTGAGTGCGTGTATTGTTAATAATCCCTATAAGTTCAGATTTCACTATTTTTGCAATATAACGTCCACTTATGACCCCTTTTTGGTCCCCCAACTTGCTACACTTACCCATTAACCCTTGTCTTTGGCTATTTTTCATTTATTTCCATTGATACTTTTGGTCTTACACCTTTACTTGCCCAGATCTACTTTTTCATACTTGATTTTACTCTTTCGAGACCCGAGTACCCAACTAAGATGTCGTGTCAAGCACCCATGTCCTCTTTGTACTTTATTCACAATTTTGGGTCCTTTCTATCTGTTTCATCATCTTATATTTTTGTAGTCAACCTTTTTGGGTTTAATTATGAAATTAAATAAAAGTAATCATATAAATATATAGTTATGTGACCATAATGAAGGACCATGCACTAAGCATTATCTATCGCAACCTAATATTGCATCTATCCAAGCATCTAAATAGAATCTTTATCCATCTAGCACCATCACCAAGAGACACAAGGATTGGTTATCTACATCACACTCATAGGAGGAAGTTCATTATATTTCATACACACATTCTTTACATTCTACATCTAGCTACTTGCTCATTATCCAAGTGTGACACACATAAGAGTAACCTAGGAAAAAATCTCCACACAATAGAGAAATACATTTGATTTTAGATGTAGTGCAACACTTAGTTGTAAAACCATAATTGTGATGATTGAGGATAGTCTGACCCCTTCATTTCCATCTTTATTTTTATAGGGTTTGATGCTTTGTTTGGGGTTTTGTAGGTGATTCATTCATTCTAGATTTATACATACACTCGGTGGAATTCATTGAAATAATAGTGAAAATAGTGATGGTTTGTACCATCTAGAAACCCTAAAACTTATCTTCACGACCTCCTTCGCATACCCAAGCACTCAAAACCAGGTCTAGGGTGCCCATGGGCACCCCTATCCCATCTAGGCACCCTAGTCTAGGCTATTGCTCTAGTTCTACATTTTCCAGGGATTTTGTGTGACTCTTATTCATTTTTTTAATCTATTCATAGCTTTAATACAGTCCCAAATCCATCGCAAATTAGTGAGGCTCTTCTACCCTCTTTTTACTTAGGGTTTCTACATTCCAAATCTTAGTTTTCTTAGGTTTTTTCTGCATTTATTTATTCATTATTTACTACAAACTTGCATCTAGATTAGGCTCTTATTTCCATATTTATCTTAATCATTAGGATCTCTTGGCACATTGGCTGAAATGAAGAAAGGATCTAACGAGACTATGAGAGACTTTGTAGCACATTATAACAAGTTACTCAAAAGGATACCTCTTGAAGATGTACCCTCTAATAACAATGTAAAAAGGTTCTTCATCAATGCTCAAATGATGGAAGTATGATTCTTCCTTCAGAGGGTTCAACCAAGGAATATAACACAAGTATAAAGGATGGCCATTGAAGTTGACAATTACCTCATCTTATGAGGGAAAATCAGAATCCCTCAAGAAAAGATAAAGATTAGCATCCTAAAGACATGAGAACTAATCCGATGTTGCAGATATTGGTAAATGAAATGACAGTATTGAAGAGGCAAGTTTTCCAATGAGGATCTCACCAAAGTCCTAATGGAAATTAGATTGCAGGAGCATCCCAAAGGATTTCCTTAGAGGCTCCACCCATGAATGCAAGTTGTAGAACTCAAGAGGAAGAAGAAATGATTGAACAAGAAATTGAAGATGATGATTCCCTAGAGATTGAATATCTTGAGAATGATTCAAATATTAGTTTCTTTGATATTTTGTAGGTGATGAATACGATGAAAACTATGTGCCTAGTTTATCTTGTGTTGTATTCACTTGTTTGTAGTCTAAAAAGGAGCTTCTTCCTCTACTTCTATCGTAAAGAAAAAGGATGAATAACCTCTAGTGACAACTCTATAAAAGAAAATAATAAATCGAGGATCTCCACTTTTACCCTCCATGGATTTTTCATTAGAGAAACTTGATCCCAAAGCAAGAAAGAGGTCGACTTGTTAGTCTAGGTAATTTTCTCAGTTCTTCTTCTAAAACTAATTGTGCTCTAAAAATCTAGTCTTTCAAGAGAAACCTCGTTTTCCAAAACTTATACTCCCTTCTCCAAGCCTATCTCGACTTCAAAAGTAGTTCGTTCATCCCCTCTGATCATGCCTACTCCATTCAATTATGTTAAACATAAAAATAGGACCAAAGTTTATATTACTGAAATTGAGTATTTGTGAACATACCCGAAGTAATTCAAGAGGTTGGTCTATGTTTTCCATATAGTGGTTGCCCAAAGCCAACACTTTGTGAATACCAATCCTAAATTCCAAATACCAAAACAACCTACACTTCCATCACATAACATGTTTCCCTCAAGTGCATAAAAGACTAATAAGATTGACACTTTATATGTTTCTCTTCTCGTTGGAAGATATCGGTTAAATAATTGCATAATGATTCAAGTGATTATGAAAATGTGATTCCTATAAAGGTCACCAATTCCCTTAAACTCATAGTGACTCTAGATGGAGAATCTTGTTACTTTGTGGAGTCAAAGTAAGTCCCACTTGTAGGTAAGTTCAAAGATGCACAAGTGGCTCTTACTAAATTTCCAAATAAGAAGGTATTAATGATTATCGGGAGGAGGGGTGGAAAATATATTCACCATCTTAATTAAATGTAAAATTAAACATCATAAATAAATGTAACACAACATAAATAAATGTAAATAACACATAGAACATAGAACACCATATATAACATGGAAAACCCCTAAATGGGTAAAAACCACGAGAATAAATCCACTATTCGAAACTTTTACATCCATCAGTTCTAGTAACTCCCTCCTTACTTATATTCCCTGTATCTACAAGTATTTACCTTCATATTCCCATTGGAATATTATTTTTATTTTATTGACATTCGATATCCTGAATATATGACCTATGGTCATATTTAAATAACTCAAAGGGTTATGTCCTTCTTAAGTGATGGGGCACACTGATTTAATTAGTTAGTTAATTAGATTAACCAACCACCTAATATAAATTTTATATTTAAATAATAAGAATATAGTTTATTCTATATTATTTAAATATAAACTATATATTATGATACACTTAATATTATAGTTATAACACTCCCCCTTAATATTAAGTGGGGATCCATATGCCAACATTACCTATTTGTACAATAGGATTTACAAATCCATAAACCCTAAAGGTTTAGGCTAGCATATGTATTTGTGAGACTAAATCTCATTGTTTCTCATGGAAATATTCTTATACCGCATCTTTAGGATCATTTTATAACACAAGGACCTCCTTTACAAAAAGATGCACACTGGATTGTATTTTTCGTAAACTTTATCAGTTTACTTAGATCATACAAGATATTTTTACAATGATTTTAAACCAGAATAAAAGTATAGAGGAGAAGGATTCAACAACTAGTCGGCCATTAGGAGGTGGAATTTCCATTCACACTCCCCCTCAATGGAAACTCTGAAAGTCCAAGCATTGAATGGAACTCTACGAAATTCGCAAAGACACAATAGCTTCCTAAACAAGTGTACAACCTGATCTTCAATCGGGAAATATTCAAGATCTATGTCACGCTGAGAACCTTCTCACAAATAAAGTGCATATGTATCTCAATATGCTTCATTATTTGATGTTGAACTAGATTCTTAGTGAGAGAAATGTAACTCTAGCTATCACATAGAAGAGGAGTACTTCCTTTAGCTTTCATGTGCATCTCTTCCAACATCCTCTTCAACCACATGGCTTCTTTTGTTGCTTCTATTGCACTTCTATATTCTTCCTTAATAGAAGAAATGGAAACTATTGGTTGGTTTTTACTACTCCAAGTAATGACACCTACACCAAGATTGAATACATATCCAGTTTTATATTTTGATCTATCACATCACCAACATGGTTAAAATCATAATATCCATATAAATATGCATTGTTAGATGAAATATAATGTAAACTATAATTAATTGTGCCCTTTATATAACAAAAATTATTTTTGCTAACTTCCAGTGATCCTAATAAGGCTCCTTCATAAACCTTAAAGTATTCCCTACTGCATAAGAAATGTCATTTCTAGTCATAGTTAGATAAATCAAACAACCTACATGTTGCCTCTACAAAGTAGGATTAGATTTTTCACGTGAAAGTTTAGGATCAAGTTTACATCCTACTTCTATAGGAATAAAACAAGTTTACAATCAATCATATTAAATCTTATAAGGAAATTAGTTATATTGTGATTGAGATACTCAATAAATTTTTATCATGAAATATATCCATGCCCAAAAAATGATGCAATAATCCTAAGTTTGTCATATCAAAATATTGCATTAATTTTGCTTTAATATTCATAATTAAACTGTTAGAATTACTAGTGATAAGTAAATCATCAACATACAATACAATGAGAATGATATCATTTTATTCAATTTTAAAAATTAAATCATTTTCAGATGAACGGTTAACAAAACCAACTTCATTGAAAGAATTGTAAATCTTAGAACACCAAGCTCTATGAGCTTGTTTCAAACTATATAAAAATAATAATTTACAAACATACATTTATTTACCTGATTCTTCAAATCCTTTAGATTGGGTCATATAAATTTCTTCTTTTAAATCACCATTCAAAAAATAATTTTGACATCCATTTGATGGATTTCCCAACCATATTGAGAAACTAAGGCAATCAAAATCCTTACTGTGCTCATTTTTTCAACTGGTATAAATGTTTCCATGGAGTCAATACGGGATTTGAGTAAACCCTCGAGCTACTAACCTGGATTTGAATTTATCTATATTTCCATCTTCTTTATATTTAATCTTGTATAGCCATCTAGATCTAACTATACTTCGTTTTTCAGGAAGAGGAACTAGTTCCCAAGTTTTATTTATAATCAAAGCGGTATATTAATATTTCATAGTGTTACATCTATCCATGTTTTTTTAGAAGAATCTTCTTCAAAATATTGGGGTTCAAGTTCATACAAATTCATCAAATCATGATATGCATGATGACCTCTAGTCATTTTTGAAGGTTTTAGGATTAGATTCTTGAATAATAGACTCACCCATCTAGGTATTTTAGTTACAAAGGAACTAGGAACAATCTCATTTTCAACTATAGGTTCAACACTAGTTTCTTCATCACATACATTATTTTCACAATTTTCAATTTCAAATTCATTTTCATTTTCATTAGAATCATCATAAATAACAGAAGATGAAGAAGCAAAAGAACAAAAAAATTCTAATATTTTAACATTCCTATTTTCTATAACTTATCTTTTTGATGGATCAAAGATCCTAAGACCTTTAGTTTTTACACCATATCCTACGAAGATACAAGGAAAAGAGGTTTGATCAAGATTCTTCCATTTTGATTTTGGAATGAAGAGGGAAGCAAGGCTACCAAAGATTCTCAAATGAGATACACTAGGTTTTTAGTTTGACCACTTTTCCAAAGGAGTTGAATTTACTAAGGCTTTAGTGGGAACTTTATTCAAGATATGAACAAAAGTGTTCATAGCTTCAGCCTAGAGGAACTTAGGAACTTGAGTAGAATGTATCATGGTCCTATCCATTTCCATAATGGTGCAGTTTTTTCTTTCCACAAACCCATTCCGCTTATGGGAATAGGGAGTAGTCACTTCCTTTTGAATGCCACATTCAACACAAAATGAGTCAAATGCTTGACTGAAATATTCTCTCCCATTATCATTTCTAAGCCTCTTAATTTTATATCTAGAATATATTTCAACTAAAGCATTAAATTCTTTAAATTTTGACAAGACATCTTATTTATTTTTAATGAAATAAAACCAAATCATACGAGTGAAATCATCAATGAAAGTCACAAGACATACAGAGAATCATTAAGAGAGAAATTATAGGGTCCTCTAACATCACTATGGATAATTTCTAAAGGTTTAAAATATTTATCATCATGATGAATGTGAAAAGGATTAGCATATTTCTTACCACGTAATCATCCTTCACAAGTTTCATGATTTTGGGAATTGGGTAGTAGACCGGTTACTATTTTTAGTCAAAACATGTAAATACATGCTCCTAAAATTGACATGACCTAGTCTCTCATGCCACAATTACATGTCACTTCTTTGAGTTGTAAAACAAGAAGTATAAGGAAAACCAAAAAATACATATAAAGCCATCTCTTTGAATGCATTCAACTATAGTAACATTATGTTCAATTTTAATAAACCATTTATCCTTTAATAATGTTACACTATAGCTATTTTGATTCAATTGAGAACTAGAAAGCAAATTCATTTTAAGTTTAGGAACTAATAATACATTGCTAGTAAAACCATTTGTAATTTTAACATTTCACGACCTAAACATCGATAATGGAATGATTTGAAATACATTTGATCATTACATTCACTAAGTTCAGATAGGATATCAGATCTAAAGGTCATGTGCCTAGAGGCACCACTATCTAATATCCATTCATTTTATTTTGCAGTGAAAAAGTGGCATACAAAGCAATTACATTTGATTTTTGGCTATTTTTCTGATTCTTGTTTTGATTTTGATTTTGGTTTTGGTTTTGGTCATATTTGTTACCCTTTTGATTTTGAAATTTGACCTATTATTTTTAAATTTGCAATCCTCTTTCTTGTGTCCAAATTTACCACAATAATGACATTTTCCATCAAAGATAACTCTTAGATTTCCATGTTTCTTATCTTTGCTAGGAGGTTTAAAAGTTTTTTTGGGTTTTTGTTAAATCTAGAGGTTTTACCTTTTGATTTACGGGTGAGAAGTGTATGTTTGGAATTTTTCATAGAATCAAAATTTGACATTACTAATTCTTCTTGTATAAGAAGAGCACTAAGGGTTTGCAAATTTGGAATGTTGTGTTTTGTTTGATACTTTGAATTCAAAATTGGAATGAAATTTCTAAATTTCTCATGAATATTCAATTGAATAATAAAATAAATCAAATTATTGCCACATCCATCTAAGCGTGATTTAATATTTTTTTTTTTTGCTACATAATTTATCACTTTTTCATCTCCCTTCATGGAGTTGTCATAAGTTCTAAAATTAATTTAATAATTGAACAAATGCATCTTCGTCATGATTCTAATTGATCCCAAGCCTCACTCAGAATCTCTTAATTCTTGATATGAATTAGAAAATCATATTATACGCTTCACAAAATCATATGCATCACTTCTTGTAATTTGTGTTGATATGCAATGACGTTGTCAATAGTTGCATGACTTCCGATAAGAGATCTCTTAGTTCCATCCATAACTACCCATAATTTGTGAGCCATGAATTACGCCTTGATTGAATTTTCTAAATGTTATAGATGTTTCCATTCAACATCTAAGATTTATCAATTGAAATTTAATTTGACCCATTTTTACGTAAAATAAAAATTACTAAACAAGGATTAAAATAAGAGTTTTTATAGAAATTCCCCTGTCGTATTTTAATCCTCATAATCAAACATGATCAATTTACGCCAAACAAAGGAGGTCTTGTTAATTGAATAATCTATACACAAATATGTTAGAATGATATCAAAAACTTAAATTGAAATGTAAGTGATTTTTTTAGTTTTGTAACAAAATGACGACAAAAAAATTGTCGTCAGTATCATATCATTTTTAAATAAAAATGATAATTTTACTATTTTTTACAAAAATAATTTTTATAATTTGTCTATATTTTTGAAAAATAAACAAATAATTTATATATAATTTTTTTAATGAAAAAAATAATTTAATTTTTTTGAGCTCTTGTTCCTTATTAGGTAGGATTTTCTATCAACTCGGCTGAATTAGCTAACCAACTCGGCGAGTTATCCACTGAATTATCATGCCAATGTTATACCATATAATTTTCAAATTATAACTATGCAATTTAACCAACCAAGCCACATATATATGCCAACCGATATATTTAATCACCATGGTGAACCGCATAGAGAGACCAAGTATGCATCCACACCATTCCACTCCATAATGAAATGGAGCTCAATATCGAGTTGTGCACTGTAAGGGCTTACAAAAAGATGGGGTGATGTGACCAAAGTCACACCACCACTCTCGCATGCGTAGCATTCTAAATCCTACCAAACTCTACCCCATCCCAATTTTGGACAATACATTGTGCAAAAGAGAGGGGGTCCGCGGTGAGAGAGGAGAGGAGGGTCCCGTGAGGACATGCGAGGGACACGCGATGGGTGCTGAAGTGAGGGCTCAGAGGTGAGCAAGTTGTGCTAAGTGCACCAAATAAGAGGGAGGTGGTGAGGTGGGGGCCACCCCAATATAAGTTTATATATATATTTTAATATACAAATTTGTATATTATATATGCGGTATGGCATAGTTTTTAGGTTAGGTAATCTAGGTTTTAGACTTAGGTTTATATAGATTAATATTAGGTTTATATAAACCATAGCCTTATATATATATATATATATATATATATATATATGTATATATATAAAAATTAATACACATATATTTATATTATAATTTTATAAAATGTGGAGATTTTATTAAAAAAATTGTGATGGTAAACCTTAGCCATACTTTACAATAGGCTCACGGCTTGACTATCGATGGCCACAAAAAACAAAGTAGGGAGATAGATCTATAGGTGGCCGAGGAAAATAAGCGGTGGACATGAAAAAAATGTAATCCACACAAATCAAAAATCTCCTTGCGCTAAACAAGAAATCTATAGCCAGAAAAGGTGAAGATAAGGAAAATGAGGATCTAATCTCTTGGATTGATATGGCCTTTCTAGGTAAAGGTGACCCCTTTCAAAATTTTGGTGATTCCCCTCTCAAAACAAGGATCTCCTCTTATGGGGTTGGTAAAGGTGGAAGCTGGAAATGAGTTTTGAAACCCTCTTAGGAGACCCTAATGCTGAAAAATTAGAGGAGGGTCTGCTTCAAAAGGTCCTAAAGGAGGAAGAAAATATTTCCCAACTGGGCCTCATATGTAGGTTTCACAAATTTTGGCCTAAAATTTCTTAGCTTCATGACTGGATTCTCAAAGATGGAGAGAAACGATACAAGGTAAGATTGAGCTTTATCCCGTGCTAAAGCTTATTTCATTGTTGTCTTTGAAACCCCTAAAGATAGGGATTTGATTTTTAACCAATATTGGGTTTGGGGTGAACACGGGCCGATGTTCAAGCCATGATATACATCTTTTCATCCTTTAAAAGTCTCCTTTAATACCTAACCTATTTGGGTCCACTTTCCAGGACTCCTACTTCAACTATAGAACATATCTTTCTTGATTGGTATAGGTGATACTCTAGGATCGTGTGTGAAAGTTGATTATAAGACCTTATAAGATCAAGACTCATACCACTTATGCTTGTATTCTTATATATCTTGACACCTCTCAAGCCTTACTATCATAAATCAATCTATAAATTGGTGAAAGGATGGGTGCAAAGAGGTTTAGACTATAAAGTATTGCTTTCAAATGTCATAAATTCTTCAAACCGGTCATACTTTAGAGGATTGTGAAAATTCCAAACGTAAGACCAAACCTGCATGGTGGACGGATTCTCTTCTGAACATCTAACAATCAACCCCGATATAGACTGATTATGGAATCCATCGCCCCGTAAGTAGATATCCGGCCATGGAAGGTCCTTCGATCACTAAACAAAAGATACCTACAAATTCTTCTTCCTAGGGTGTTGTTTTAGCGTTGGATTGTATTTCCATCCCCCTTACTGAGGGTCACATCCCTATCAATTCAATTGAAGTTTTTTTTGATTTTAGTGGAAGATGGAAATAAGTAATGAGAAAGTGGTGGATAGAAAAAGAAAGGAAACCTAAATCCCCATTTTCTCGGGTCAAAGGTTTGAAACTTTTCATGTTGTTTGCTCTCATTTTTGCATCTGGGTGTTATCTGTTGTGTTGTTACTAGGCAATTGTTTTATTGGTCATTTTTGTGTTGTAGGACCTGCTAGGTTTTTGTTGCAATTTTGTTGTTTTTGTTTTTATTTGTGGTGATTTGTTAAACATTTGGGTTTTTAGACCTCTCTTTTATGTTCTCTTTTTTTTAATCTAGGTTTTGACCCTCTCTTTCTAGAGTAAGGTCCCTCCCAAAAAGACATTTACCAATAAATGTAAAATATATTTTATAAAAACTATAAAAATATTATAGTTTGTATTTAAACTATAGGTGAAAATAATTTACAGAGGCCCTATCCAGGACATGGAATAAGGGTTTAGAATTCAAAGTGAAAAATGCAAAAACATATGTATTATCAGGGGACAAGAATTTTCACGCAACCAATTAAATTTTTTAAAAACCTATTTTGTCGAATCTTGTCTCCTCCTTGTAAACTCAAATTTTCACTTTGAAGCTTTACTTTCCCCTTTTGATTTCTTCAAATTTCCTACACACTATATAAACTATATAAAAATATTTCAAAAATTTATAACCCTTACCTTAGTTTTCAAGGCCTGGTAATTTTTGAACATGAATTTTTACATGCAGTTGAAAATCTTGAATAACTTTCCACCTATGCAACCAACATAAAAATTACTATGCAGAGGGGGAAGGGGGAGTTAAATATCATCCCAAATAATTTAACCACCTAACTTCCCAACCATTACAACCTTAGGTTATTTAGGATTAAATTAAATTTATTAATCACTCTGGTACCATGTCAAGATGAGGGTGGAAAATATATTCACCAACTTAATTAAATGTAAAGTTAAACATTATAAATAAATGCAACACAACATAAATAAATTTAAATAACACAACACAGAACACCGCATATAACATGGAAAACCCCTAAATGGGTAAAAACCATGGAGAATAAATCCACTATTAAGAAACTTTTAAATCCACCAGTCCAGTAACTCCCTCACTTTTATTCCCTATATTTACCAAGATTTACCTTCATATTCCCATTGGAATATTATTTTATTTGATTGATAATTGATATCTTGAATATATGACCTAAGGTCATATTTAAATAACCCGAAGGGTTATGTCCTTCTTAAGTGATGGGGCACACCTTGATTTAATTATTTAGTTAATTAGATTAACCAACCACCTAATATAAAGTTTATATTTAAATAATGAGAATATACATTACTATATATTATTTAAATATAAACTATATATTATGATACACTTAATATTATAGTTCTAACAATGACTATCTTGGTAGCAGATATTCTATCTTCATTCAGAATATTGTTCAGTAGATATTTTTTCCGAAAATTAGGAGGAAAAATATATATGAATTGGACTTCTGCAACCATTCCGGTTAAAGGAGATATGAAAAAGTTTCTTTCAAAGAAGAAGATGACATACATGGTACAAAATCCAAGAAATCCAGGAGATAACATTTTATATCAATGTATTGGGTGGATGAATCATTTCATGAAAACCGAAGAAGAGGATGAGATTCCCATCATGATAGGGAAAATAATCCCTTTTTGAGGAGGTATTTATCTCAAAGAGGAACTAAGAAATTTTGAGTTGCGAGAAGATAGTCCCAAGTTTCGAATGATTCAAGCTATGACGAATACAAGATGATTTTTGATGAATCTCAGGTAGAGAAATCAACTAATGTGTTTACCTATGATGATGAGGTTTTCTTATTCCTGTTCAAATATGAAGATTCTCATGAGCCTGTCATCCATGAAGAATACAAGCCATCTCGTGATGAATATTTGAAAGGTTTGAAGGTAGATTCTTTAGAAGAACTCCCGAGATCTTCAAGAACAACGAGAAGATCCTAAACTAAGTTTTGAACTCCTAATGTAAATTATGGATCTCGTAAGAAAAAAATGAATCTAATTCTTTTTTCTCGGTTGATTAAAAATTTATTCATGACAAAGCAAAGTGTGAACTACATAAAATTTTGGAAACCTAATTAAAATATACTAACACCTAGTTGTCTAAAAGCTAAGATAAAAACCTACCATAGAACCATCATGATCATAGCTTATTGGAATGCTAAAATGAAATTAACATGAAATCAACCATCTAACTACAAACATTCCTACTTGTGTATGATTTATTATAAACTATGAACCTATGAAGATCATAAGAAAACAAAATTGGTGTTGGTACTTCAAGATGATGAAAAATCACACTAAAATGTCTAGAAGGCCATTTTTAGATCTTCCTTTACTAACCAAGCATGAAGAAATGGATGCAAGAGATTACCAAGCTATTCCAAATCAATGGAGAAGGCTCTTAAATCATATTTCTTATATGATGTACTAATTAAAGTATGGTGTAAAATTGTAAAGGTGGATGTTAAGTTTCATATATAGATTTTCATTTGGGAAAATTCACAATCCTAGTGCATGTGGGATGATTGCTAAAGTGCAATTAGAAGAATTAAGCTTGATTATAAGAATTAACAAGTGATTAGCCACTCATGGGAGTTGAGGGTGCTTTAATTAATCATTTAGGATTAATTAATAGGTTAGGATAATCTTTTAAAGATTTTAGAGATGATTTGGAGGGAAATGGGGTGATTTTGAATGGTTGGAAGAGGGGTTTTAACCAATAAGAAGGTTTATTGATTAAATACAAGGGTAAATAGGCTTAATTAGCTAATAATAGCTAATTGTTTTCTCGGAAGAGGATTATAACTAATGAAGTGTCCTTAATTGACATCCGAAATATGATAAAGGCTAGTTAATTAACAAAGTGTTGTTAATTAATCAAAATAGAGGGAAACGTTAGTTAATTAGTAGAAAATCACTAATTATAATGGAAATGGTAGGAATGAGGGTAATTAGTGCACTTTTAGCAATAAAACTGCATAAGCAAATTTTAGGTATCTACATTTTCCCCTCTTTGAGGTGGCGTAAGTGACGCCACTTCAAAGCTAGTAGAAAAGTATAAATAAGTAAATTTTCAAGGAAAATTAGTAAAATAAAGGATCCCCCTCAAGTGTCAATGGGGTGATAAAATAAGTCGATCGACAATTGAAAATAGGAAGGAAACAGATAGAAGAAATAAGGTAGGGATAAAAATGAATTTTATTTCCCTATGTGTTTTGGAAGAAAATTTGATAGTGATAAGACATGATTATGAAGAATATGGAAATATCTTTTACATACAGCTCATTCAATAAACAACTTTGTTTCATCATGTTGTTCATATGATCTACATCATGGGATCTTACTAAAATAAACACATACAACAAAAGTAAACATTTATTTTAGTAACTCAATGCAACATACATAATGTAATGCAATACAAGAAAGTAAACAAGCTAACTTGACAGGGAAATAAGTACAACCACACATACTAAAAAAAAAAATGTTCAAGATAGTTGCACTAATGTTTTTGTTATCAAGCTTTAGTTCTTAAATGTTCACGTGAACAAGGGTTAATAATGGTTCCCCAAGCAAGGATACATGCGAGGGGAATATACGGAGGACACATGAGTCCTGTGAATAAGAAATCACGCATTATGGAATAGTACCATACCTCACAACTTGTTATGTAAGGGAATACTAACATAGTAAGAAAACCAACTTTGTTAATGGAGGTAGAATCATATGATTTGTAAGTCGTTGGAAAAAACAAATGAGGACCAAAGAAAAATGTTTTATAGGAAATATTTCTATGTTCAAGGATTATGTATTTGATACAAGCTTGTTTGTGCACACCTATTACCAATTTCTGAAAAATTGAATTTTACAAAAAAATTGGATTTTTTATTATTTTACCATTTTTGGATTTTTTAAAAAAAAAAATTTACCAATTTTTGTATTATTAATGATTATCACGATTTTTTTATGGATTTTGATATTTTATGAATGTTTAGGGTATTTTGAAAAATTTTACTAATTGTTTTTGATTTTTTGAAAAAACATTACCATTTTTTTAGATTTTTAAAGGTTTACTAAAGCTATGTATAGTAAAATGAAGAAACGTGAATGCCCCTAGTGATAATTTGAGAAATACAAGCAAAAATCCATATGTATTTGCGGGAAGGTGGAGATTCAAAGTTTCCCCAGCGTTAGATGGGAATATACAAAGGAAAACTCTTCACATAGATAAGTTGGATGTGGGCCAATATGGATAAGCTCAACATGATGAAGAACTTAAACCAATGACATGCTAGGAAGGAGAAATCCTACCCCTAGTGTAAGCTTTCCAAGAAAGACATGATAGAAAGAATTATAAGATTATTTTATTGAAATAAGGAAAAAAATTTCCTCAAACATTGTGAAAAGGAAATCTTATACACGTGGATGTTGAACAAAGTAGAAGAACAATGAATGTTATGAAAGGATATGGAAAATGTAGCTAGAAGACTCATGATGAAAAAGTGATTAGCCAAAGGCACAAATCATGAGACAAGATATGGAATAAATCTAGAGTTTGAACAAGGTCCAAAAAGATACTTAGTAACGTACTAATCGTGTTTTCTCAAGCGAGATCAAGTGTGTAAACATGGATATTTATTACCTCTTGGAGGGAATATTTGATAGACAACAAGTTATGACACCCTATCCAATGTGTAGGAATGATTTATTTTCCAAGTTGATTTGTGATTGGATGGTGTACGGAGATTCGTACATTGCTCCACTTTGTCATCCAGAATTCATAGCCCCGACGAAGATGTATTTTATTCTAATCACAACATTTTTCTACTTATAGTCAGGCATCCATAGCCTTGGTAGAGATATTGGAAATACCCCAAGAGAGAGGTATATATTGATTTGATTTTTTCTTTTGATTTTTGATATCTAAAAACTTATTTTAGATCTCTGATTTTTTAACAAGGGGTTAAGAAACACCGATGGCTTGATGAGAGGATGTGAAATTGATTGTGATGATGACATTGGCTAGTGTTAAAAAATACATCCAAAAATTCTTCACAACAGTTTTATTAGATGTAGATAGTGATAGGATCTCTACAAGGTCAAACACTCTTTTATTTACTAAGGTAATAGATATAAATGTCATAAAATGTGTATGAATAGACTAACCAAAATATCATCAAAGGGATGAAAATGGTGGGTGACTTGCAAAGGAATGGCAAGAAGGGGAATAAATAACATCCATGTATATATAATACTTGATTGCAATGTTGTTAGAGATTTGTAACTTCGCTTTTTTTTTACAAATTTAATGTTTTTTCATTTATTTTTTTTTTTAATTTTAAATTTTTTAGATTCTAGGAAATTGGGACCAACAATGTCACTTTGCATGATAAGATCCAACAACAATTTTCGTTATTTCCTCGATAAGGAGACTAGGCACATTTTCTTATCAAGAGTTGTATTATCTCCTATCTTGATGATCGTAGTGAGTTCAGACTCAACAAATGATTACGATTTATCTTGAAACATGGATTTTTTATGTAGGAGCTTGATTTCCCAATACATAGGTTTCTACACTTTGCGTCATACTCGATGGTTGCGTTGGTGTGCTTTTTTGAACTACATTTAATTCTAAATTTTATGATCATTTAAATTATTGGGAGATTTGTAGCTCTTGGAATTTTTGAGCTTAGATTAATAAAGAAATTGTTTGGGCTTCATATAATCTAATGTGTGATTTGTATGATCCCCAAAAAGTGGGAGAAGAAAGTGGACATTGAGAATTAATGTGAGAAATAATGGTGGGCTTGCCACAATCATTTATAGAAGGATAATGTGATGGATGAAAAGGATATGGTCTAAGAATTGAAGAGGCTAGGATATCATGAGGTGTCCCATAGATTGAAAATGAAGGGATGCTAGGATGTGGCCAAGTTTAGAAGATGATGGGATACCCAAATATGAACCATAGATAGAAGATGAAGGGCTACTATGGTGTGGCCCAAGTATTAAATAAAAGTTCTACTCTCAAAGGTATTCCATAGGTAGAAGAGGATGAAGGGATATTAGGATGTGGCTAAAGAATAGAGGATAAAGGGCTACCCAAATGTGTCCCAATTATAGAAGAAAAGGGGCTACTCGAGAGGTATCCCAAAGATAAAATTTGGAGGGATAATAGAACATGGCCCAAGAATATAAGATAATGGGCTACACGGAGGTGAGCCACAAATACAAGATAAAGGGATGTTAAGACATGAACCCAAAATAGAAGGTAATGGGTTACCAGGAGGTGACCCAAAAAATAGACGATGAAGGGTTACTTGGAGGTTTCCCAAATATAGAAGAAAATGGTGGTCTACCAAGTGGTGACCCAAGGTGATATTGTGATTGAGGAATCATGATAGAAAAATAATTATTGGGTGATGAAAATATAGGCCATGGATCAATGCTAGACCTAAGTGCTTCATCATGTAATGAAGAATGTGAAGATGGAAGAATAAGAGGAGGATAAGGTTTGATAATCCTAGGGTATTCCTTTGTTTTATGACAAAAGGAATCAACTTCTTCCCCACAATACATGAATGCATTGAGGTATAAAGAGAATACTTACTCATGGTCCTCTAGAGGATCATCTTTATGTATCCCCATGAATTCTACAATTTCTCCTTCATTATGAAAGAAATCGATCGATATGGGTTATTGGTTGACCATAGGAGGTTGATTGGAAGAAAGAGATCCAACAAGTATGGAAGATTGATTGATAGAAGAAGATGACTCCAGATACAAAGTATATTTGGATTGAGATTTCTAGCGAGTGGAAGAAGATGATATTGGTTTATCTATAAGATGATAAAGTGTCAGTAAACAAATAGAATTGAGTCAAAATTATATAGATTACGATGTAGGAGTCAACTTAGATGAATGATTAGAGGGACTTTGAGTCCCAAATATTTTTAATGGAGGAATATGTTGTTAAGGCAACTAATAAACGGGGTCTTGTGGAGAAAGGGAGGACCATGAATCCAAAGTTGAATTATATGTTTTATTAGAGGAATTTTGAGCCATACTGATGCAGGAGCATTATGATGTTGTCGTGGTGGTTTGTCTTGCTTGAAGTGGATTCTAGGATAGTTTAGGAGTTTGAATGTCATTTCCCTCCAATGTATGTAGTTTGAATTTTCAAACTTGTGTGTGTAGTTGTAAATTCCTAAAATAAGGCCTATTTGGGTATGAAGGCCAAAAATGTGCAAAATGTCACTTGGAAATCCATTCTCATGTGGATCCAAGTAAATTCCAACAAATAAGGGAGGTTTGAACTATTTTCTAATCCTAGGGTATGGTTGAGATATTGTAGGGTATGGTTAAGAGATACTAGGGTATGGTACTTTAAATATGAAAACTTGGGTTTTTGACAGATTGATCCATAACTCTTGATAAAGAGATTGTAATCATCATGATTGAATGTAATTGAGGATTTTTGGAGTTTGACAAATATTTTATGCATATTTTCTAGTGCTTTATTCATTGTTTTTGTGTTTCCTAATGGTAACTCTGTATAGGCAGCGAGCATGAGAATTGCAGTCACCTTCAAGAGAAAAATTACATGATTATGAAGCCTTGGATAATTGGAGGAGGTAAATGGGAACTCATAAAAATTTATTTAGAGCCTTGACATGGAAAAATACATCATGTAGGTCCAGGTTTGCATGTTCTTCCCTCAAACTAGGGCATCGATGATCTCAAAACCCATAGGATCAAAAACTTGAATTGTTGACATCCTAGTGCTCTTAATGTCATCTAAATCCTCCTAAGAGTGTAGAGACTAACTCTTCTAACAAGGGTTATTTTTAGGATATTCCTATAAACCACCCTAGAAAGGATTTGTTTTTTCATACTACACTAATGTTTCATTATGTTCCGGGCATTATGAGGTAATTGCGAGGTTGTAACATTTATATGCAAGATATTTTTCCTTGATTAGATGAGTCTTACATTGGAATTCACTACCAACACCTCCTAGTGTGTGCAATGAAAAGTTTGCAAAAGCTATGAAAATGGGGTAAGAATCTCTAAAGAAACCCCAAAAGCTTTGGAACAAACAACTCAATGACCATTTGATTAGACATAAGAAAGAGCTACCTATTTGCATGCATATATATAAAGCTTGAAAAAAATCAACCTCTAAACATGACTATATTAGTTATGTACTCCATGAAAGATATCTATAAGTGAACCTATTAAATCTCTATCAATCGGTTTTGTGTTTATTGATGTTTTAAAATATTAAGAATGGAAGCTTGCCATTAATTACTTCTCATTTACGTAAATATTTGAGAGGATTAGCAAATAACAAGTAAATAGCTCAAATAAACTATGAAATGACTCTAAAAGACTTAAGCATGACCTAAATCAAAAATGAGAGAGAGAGACGGTTCTTGTGAAAAGGTTTTGGATTTAAGAAAGGGATGTTTTGGATGCGTGTGGGACTAAAAAGGAGTCAAAATTTTGATTTTTAGAAAAAAACTATTTGGAGGTGTGAATAGAAATTTAGGAAGCCAAGTGGCTATTTAGAAAGGTAATATATTTGTTTAGAGAGTCAAATTCTATTTTATAAATTCAATAAAAGGGTTCATTAACCTAAATAATATTAATTAAAGGAAACAAGCTTATATAAGCTTGTTAGAGAGGGATTAACATCGTTTAGGAGGTTTAGAAGGGATTAGAAAGGCTATTTTACTAGCCTAGTGTAGTAAATTAACACGAGACTAAGATAATTAGTACGATCTTAGTAATAAGATCATGTAGACCAATTTACGAGTGTCTACATTTACCCCTCTTTGAGGTGACATGTGTGACGTCACTTCAAAGAAAGTAGACAATCATAAACAAGTAGAAAATTTTGAAAGGGCTAGAAGAAAAATTAGTAGGATGAAGGATTCCCGCTCGAGTCTCGATGGGGTGATAGAGGAACTTGATCGACAATTGAGAAGAGAACAAAAGAAATAAAAGGTTAAAGAAGGGGAGATAGAAGAGAAAATAACAAGAAAAAGGGACTTTGAGCTATCCACAAGGCATTGTTATATAAACAATTCTTATTCATCATATTGCTAGTAATATTCATCATCGGTCCTTATTAAAATATAAGCATACGAAAGAAGCATAAAATGACATGAAAATCCAAGATAAAAACAACTATCTGTTGCTAAAAAATGGCCAACTTCATGTAACATACATGAATGTAATGCAATATGAGAAGCAACAAACTCACTTAATAGGGAAATAAGTACAATCACACACACTCATACCAACGACATCCAAGGTAGTTGCACAAATATTTTTATCGATTTGCAATCCCAAATGTTTGAATAAATGAAAAAGGGTAAAAATGATTCCCAAGAAATTTGTATATGTAAGGGAAAGGATGGAGGACACTTAAGTCGATGAAAAAGTAGTGTGTACAAAGGTGAAATAATAATAATATTAAACAATATGAAATAGTATTGACGAAGTAAGAAAAGTAGCTTTTGTAAAGGTTCGAGAGATTGATTATCCGCAAGTCATTGTCTCAATATGCATGGAAATGTTAGCATGATATGAGATGAGTGCCATGTGAGAGACACAGATTTTAGCTGCAAAATGAGTTGCTTGACTAATTTTTTTGTTTGTAGTCCATTTTCAAATTTTGTATGATTTTGTAAATTTTTAAATTTTTGATTGGTAAGAATAATTTAAGAAATGGAATATCTTCTAGAAGAACTCAAAATTTTCAGAGTGAAGAAAAGGGCATCGGGTAGTATTAACCTGCCCCGACGAGATGAAAAACAGGCCAAAAATTATTATTTAAAAATAATCATGGAAATAAATAAAAATAGAAGACAAAAAACACCTTGAAATATTTTTTAAAATTCCCCAAGGTGAAGAGACCAGTGCTAAGTGGCAAATAGTGTCCCAACATAGTGGAAAATTAATAAATAAATAAATATTTAATAAAAATAATCATTTTAGTGAAGAGAAGAAGTGTTAGAGTGATTACGATAGAGAAAACATACCCCAAAGGCATCGCGACAGCCTAATATACCCACCTAGGGGGTAAATCAATCACGACGAATTCATTTGTAGCGGAGCGCTTGCAAATTCTTACATGCGAGTGAGTGTGAGAGCATTACAATGAGATGGCAAGACTTCCAAGCAGGAGGAGATGAGTAGACCATGTTCGGGAGTACCTTCAGGACATAGTGGATGGACCCTACATGAGTGCCCTATCCTTGCTTTGTCCTTTTAGTATTTAATTTCATTTTTAGGCTATATTAGGGAAAATTTTATGTATGCACATGTGCACATGTGTCAAAAATATGAGTACACATGGGAATACTTGTCGAAATATGAGTATGTGCATGTGTATTTATCGGAGGGGATGCACATATGTGTAGCAAGGAAAATGGGGACGTGTATGCACACGTGTCGATGCATAGGTGTAGGCTCGAAATAGGCGCGTATGCATCCTGCGAAGGTGGGGAAATAGGTTTAGGAAGGGGGAGCACATGCACCGATACAGAATGTAGGTGTTGAGAGGGAGGTGCACATGCACAGGGAAAAGTAGATAACTTACTCTGCGTAAACAAGTAGGCAAGTATAGTTGAAAAATAAACTAGATTTATTTGTAGAAGAAAGTGAAAATTAACATATTATATGGATAAAAGAATAATTTACTAGAAATTTATATATAAGGAGATAGAAATGTAGCCCCAATGTATGTATCATTTGTTTGTGTGGAGCGGATACTACCCGTGCTCCGGACGAGAGAGAAATATGGTCGCATGGCATGGCCATGATGAGAGGAATTGGATATCCTTCTATATGATTTAGATGAGCTAACATGATGATCATGGAGGATATTGAGATAGGTGCCTAAGGCCTATGGTGAGATCACCATTTCTTTGGAGGACATATGGAAAATAGGTGTCCCCCAAGGTGAGTTGATTGGCCTAGAGATATTTGGTATGCTAGATATCTTTGCATTATAGGTGCCCTAGATTATCTAGTGTATAGAGGATGTACAAATGCATCTAGTAGGCATTCATGGGGATACATGCCCCATTATCAAAAGTAGGTATAGTGGCACATCCGATTCCTCCACCTCTCATTGTCCTCCCCAGAGGGGATGGTGGAAATTTAGCTACCCTATTGATCAAACAGGTGTATTGAGGGTCTAAGCTCTGCAGAAGCCTTTCGCTATGACAAAAATCCATAGTCATTAAGTTATAGGTAGACCATATAAACTAGCGAGACCAAGATAAGGCCGAGAGATTACAAGTTCCGAGAGACGGTTTGGCATTACACAATATGTATAGGGGCCAGAAATGTGTATGAGAGAGACTTGGGCAACTAGAGCTTGGCCACTCAAGGTGAGGATGGAGGTGAATAGTAGTACACTAGTAGATTAGGTAGATTGATGCTAGAGTAGTAGGGTTCTTAGATATTAATCCTCTTATAGATGGGGATGATGATGATGATGATGACATATGCACATGGTATTACTACAGCCACACAAACAGGGGCAGGACTAGGCATTGGCCTAGGTCCAAAATCTAGGCATTCCAGATAATATAGAGATTGGTGGCACAGACCACTTGTCCTCCTATGATTTATAGACCCATACGGAGATGGGCCAAGATGACAGTTGTTACAAAGGGAGAGCGAGATGACTCTAGGTATATGGAGGTGAATAGACATATCATTAGAGACTTAGAGATGATTTAGGACATTATGAGAGCTAGTGGTGAGGCCTCGTATTACAAGGCCGCTTACTTCAGAGTAGTTCCAATAGGGGAGCGGGTCACACTGTTTGATCAATTATATGTGATTATGATAGGTTCGATATCATGGACATTGTTTGATCAATTATATGGGTGGTCTACTAGATCATTACACTAGCCACATGGATGGAAGGGTAGTACACCTGGCACCATCCGATCACATCAGTTACCATTTCGTCCTCCAGGTCATATACCAGGGAGTCCTAGAGAGGGAAAGAGTCATGGCTAACTCACTCTTTTTTGTACATACATATGTATGTATACATGCCTCTTATGAATTCCTATTTTTGTCATTGTATGTATTGATGTATCATTTTTATTATGTCTCTTGATGAAGGCTCGGTTTTGATTTATGCCCTTTTAGATGGCATATTTTTTATCGATGATTTATATATTATTTTGAGACAGAGATATTAACACATGTGTATATGGACATCGATGGTTTATATTTTCATGTTTCTATATGATCTATGATGATGATTTATTTTTATATATGCATGAGTGTATCATGTGGTGATGTGTGATTCTCATTTCCTATGTATATTTCATGCTAGATAGTGATGTTGTACCACATGTTTTTATATTGATGATATATCCTTAGATAATATCATATGTATTTAGACATGGGATATTGTAGTAGATACTAGTATTTTGGATGTGATTAGATGATATTTTGGGGGATAGATTTGTGATCATGCGTAACCTCTCTTGCCCCCATTGAGGATACAATATGTGATGATTATCTTAGTATAAATGCATGATGTATAACTTAGCATTTATTTATATATATGATGAAGTTAGATGATTTTATATGTGATGAATGATAGATGATAGATGTGATAACAAATAGATGTGGAGTAAACAAACACACAAGTAAAAGTTAACAAAACTAAAAAACGTAAACCATCAAAACCACACAATAAAATGCAACCATAAATTAAATCACACAAATTTTAACAACAAATTAACCTGATATTCAATCTAAGTAAGTAAAATGAATCCTAATAGATGATGAATACACTATCTTGCAACTCGGACAACCTTAAAAATGAACTCAATGTAGCACACAATGAAATCAAATGAGATTGAATGCAAGCTAAGCAAATGAACCATACTTTATATAACACGAAAAGATACTTACAACCAAAACTATACAAAATGCCAATTAAAAGAATTCTAATCACTACCATGTTTTTGTGGGACAACATTGATATATTTTCTAATTTTTTTGGGTTATCTTGAAAGATAAGTTTTCAAGGCTATTATTCACATTGTTTTCAAGGTGTCCTTAAGACAATGTTGTGAAGCTGGCGTAGCTTCGCTCCTAAGGGGGTTTTCTAAATGTTTATATCTTTTGCATCCTTTTCTGAATGTTTTTGTATTTTCTAAGGTCATGTTTTGAAAGAGATGTATAAGGACAAAGAAGTGTGAATTCCCTCGGTATGATGTGGGAATATACAAAAGTCATAATGCCATGCATATATGTTCAAGAAAGTGGAATAAAAAGGCACCCCAAATGTTAGATGGGAATATACAAAGGAAAATCCTTCACATAGATATAAGAACAAACAAGCCAGATCACGGCTGACAAATATAGACTCGATAGGGTTCTTAGACCTAACGAAGGAAACTAATCCAAGAAAATGGTGAGAGTTATCCATCCATATGTAAGAGTAACTCATGACAAATGAATCCTCCTTGATCACTAGAAACCACTTTTCACCCAAAGACTTTCCCAATGCACCACAATTGTGTGGTTTTCACATGTGGATGACCTACTTTTTCTTTATTGTTTTCTTGATTTTTTGATTTTTTTCTTGTTTTTTCTTTTTTCTACTTTTTACGTATTTTCTAAGATACTACCCATGCTTAAGTATATAACCACTTGAGATGCATGGTGTTCATGGGTTTTGGAATCTCTTCACCATCTGAATATGCAATTTAATATGCTCCTAATCCATATTTAACCACCACATAAGGCCCTAGCTAGTTAACCTCAAATTTACCTTTCTTTTCTTTGTCCTTAATAGTGTTCCTATGGTTTTTTTTAGAACTAGATCACCTACATCAAATTCACGATGAATTATCTACATGTTATATCCTCTTAATACTTTGTTCGGTAAACCTTTAGGTGATTCAATGCTCTCATATGTTTTTCATCCAACAAATCTAACTCTATCAGTGAGCAACTTTGTACTCTTCATCTTTGTCAAGATAGTCCTAGAGAGATATTCTCGGGGATGGAAGCTCCACTTCCGAGGGTATGATGGATTCAATGCCATAGACTAGTGTATATGGGGTCACACCGAGTAGGAGTGCGGATGGAATTTTGCAGACCCAAAGGGTGGGATGTATTTGTAAATGAAAATTACAGCCGAGTTTTACTCACCAATTTCTCCATGATCCATACAAGAGTTTTATTGGTAGCCTCACCTTGCCTATTATCTTAGGGGTAATAAGGGGTAGAACATTTGAGTTGAATATGGGAGCATTAGCACAATGTCTTAACTATTTTGTTTTTAAATGACTTACCATTATCCATGACAATGGTTGAGGGGATACCGTAATGGAAAATGAGGTGATTCATGATTAATTTGGAGATTTGTGCACCAGTGACATAAGTGAGAGGTACAACCTCTACCTATTTAGTAAAAATATTCGATCAAGTAATGATGTGGGTATGGCCATTTGAATAAGAAGGATGGATCTTCCTTATGAGATCCATGCCCCATTTAGAAAAGGGCCAATGTGTTGTGATAGGGTGAAAATCCCGTGCTTGTGCATGTACCAAGTTATCATATTTTTGGCATAGTTCACACTTCTTGACGTAGTTACAATAGTCTTCTTCCATGGTGGGCTAGTAATAGCCTACTCTTAAGAGTTTCTTAGCAAATATCATGCCACTAGTGTGCACTCCACAAATGTTGTCATGTACTTCCTTAATAGCATGAACCGATTCAATAACATCCAATCAATGAAGCATATTCCTGTCGGCATAGCCACAACGATAAAGGGTGCTTCTAGGAGGGTGTAATGGGATATACAAAGGATAATAGCTTTCTTCTCATAATGGAGAATGTTTCAAGAAAATGTGCCATCTTGTAGGTATCTAAATATAGGGTCATACTAAGGGGAGGAGGGACCAATAACTTCACATTCCAAGCACGAATCTCGCATATAATATGTGGGTACCCGTAAATGATCTACAAAGAAGGAAATTGTACTTTCTGAGGCGAATGTGTAATAGTGATCCGATAGTAGCCATGGCATCTGTTGATTGATTGTGTGACCTTTTTTGTTCAAAAACAATCTATATAAAATATTCCCTTAAGGTTTCAACCAATTTCTTATATGGAATAATCTTTTCATCTTTAACCTTATACTCGTCATTAACTTATTTAATAATAAGTTGGGAGTCACCAATGAATCATAACTGTCGAATATTCCAAGTTATAACTAACTCAAGGTCAAGAATGAGCACTTCATATTCTGAAATGTTATTAGTGCATAGAAATCCCAAACAAAATGCCCTTGGAATGACCTCCCCCATGGGGGTGACAAGTATGACTCGATCTCAATCCATGGAAGGTGAATTATCCATCAAAGTGGAATTGATACTCCACAGACTCTTCAACATACATCATGGATGCATCGATAGATACAGACCATAAAGATTCCATCCCTGGTAGGGGAGCTTCTACTAACTGATCAACCAAGACCTATCCTTTCAATGACTTATGGTTAACAAACTCAATATCAAATTCACTTAGGAGAATGATCCAATTATCCATTCATCCTATAAGGGAAATTTTTGACAAAAGGTATTTGAGAGGGTCAACTTTGGATATTAGCTTGGTCTTATTGTTAAGGAGATAGTGGCATAATTTCTGAAAGGAAAATACAACTACCAGGCAAGCCTTTTCAATTTTGGGTAATTCAGTTCATAGGAAATCAAGGTGTGACTAAGGTAATAAACTTCCCTTTCTCTGTGGTCTAGGTCATATTGGGCAAGTAGTGCACCAATAGAAAATTGGGTAGCTAAAATGTATAATAGGAGAGGTTTTCTCGAGGTAAGTGGAATGAGTATGATTAGGTTGACAACGTACTATTTTAGTTGTGTAAATGCCTTTCAACAATCTGGTCCCTAGTTGAATGTAACATCCTTCTTGAGAAGATGTGTAAATGGATGGCACTTATCCACAAGCTGTGAAATGTGAGATTTCATGTATCTTTCCTTGTAGACTTCTTAGTTGTTTGAGATTTTTAGGTGGAGGCATTTCTATGATAGATGTAACCTTGGCATGATCCACCTCTATTCCCCTTTGTGAAATAATGAAACCTAGGATATTTCCTGACAAAACACCAAAGACACACTTCTTAGGGTTCAAACGGACTTTGTAATCTCAAAGCCACTAAAAAATACATCTAGCACTTTAGGGTGTTCTCCTCTACTTTTAGATTTTGCTAAGATATCATCAACGTAATCCTCCATGATGTCATTCATCATATCATGGAAGATGACCTTCATTGTGCATTGATAGGTGGCCCCGACATTCTTGATTTGAAAGGCATGACCTTGTAACAAAATTTTCTCTAAGGGGTGATGAAATTTTTCTTATGTTGATCTTCCTCTGTAATTTGGATTTGGTTATAACCTGAAAAACCATCCATTAAGGATAACATCTCATAACCAGTAGTAGAATTGAAAATCATATCAATATCATCTAGGGGGAAGTCATCTTTAGGACATGATTTATTGATGTTGTAGAAGTCAGTGTAGATCCTTATGCCAACCAAATTCTTCTGAACTAGGACTATGTTAAATATCCAATCTGAATAGTCAATGGGTTTAATGAAATCAGTAGCTAATAACTTTTCAAGTTCTTCCTTGACAAGGAGTGCAACTTTGGGGTGCATCTTTCTCAATTTCTATTTGATGGATTTGGCATCTGGGTGCACAAAAGGTTTTAACAACCAAGTTTGGGTCTAAACCATGCATATTTTTGTATGACCATGCAAATATATCTACATATTCTCTCAATAGTTCCAAAAATATTTATGTTCTTATCTTTGAGAGTGAATCTCCCAACTTTATCATTCTAGGGTCCTCTTGAGCCAATGTCGACACAAATCATTTCTTCCACAAGCATTTTGGAAGTGTCCTCCATCATCTGTAGGATCGGGAGGAAGGTTAAGATAAACCTAGATAGGAGGTATGAGGTCATCTTTATAAGGATATTCCATTTTTCCTATGACTTCTCCATTTTGCTTATCTACTAGTGTCCTAAAAATCTTGTCGCTATGAGACTTGTGTTTGTTCTCCCCACAAGGTTTACTTGATGTATCCTTATTTTTTTCTTACAAAATTCTTACTCATTCATCCACACATCTATTCTTATTCTCCAAATTATGCAAATGTATCTAATTTAATTGCAAACCCCTTTTTGTGATCCCCAATTGGAAAAGAATCCCTGAGTCCCATGAATTCTGTGAATGCTTCATTGTTTTTAGCGAAATCGAGTAATACATGAAATTTTGATCCCAATCTACAATTTTTAGATATATAAAGGCTACTTTATAATTGGTTTGGGAATTTGATTCAAGTAAGGTAAAAATAGCTAAATAGGGAATAGGTTAGTAGAGGAAGATCCTCATGAAGGTTACATTCGGAATTTGTGTCACTATCTAAATGAGATGAGTCATCCTCACATATGGAAGAGGTGGCATCAACCTCAAAGGGTGGATTATCATGAGGTAAAATTCCAAAACCATGTTATTTATATTTTAAATGAGGGATAGGAATGTGTTCTAATAATTCATGTACATTGATACCACATCCAAACCAATTATAGCCCATGATGTACATCATATGGTGGCCTTTGATATATTTTGGGGCTTGGTGGCATGAGGCCATGGTACCTCGGGTATTCTTCTAGTAGGATATTCTAACCACTTTTCTTAGAATAGGATACCAATAGGGATGAAATTCTCCAAAGTGGTTTAGGGCACTTATCCCTAGTTCTCTTGAAATGAAAGTAGGGTTTACCGAGTGTCCTGGGTGACAATGACAAATATGATATTAATAAGGCCTGTTGAAGAGTGAATTTCTCATCGGGTCATAATTTGTAGACGTTGTTTCCCATGATGTGAAAGGGTTGACCAATGAAGGAAATTTTTATTACAATGAGTGAGTAAATTTGGATCCACTTGTTCCTTGATAGCTTCTATTTGTAGAGGAACCGAATATCCACGAAGGACATTCATAGGCTACATGATAAAAATTTGCAATGACACGTAATGTGTGAACATATCTAAATCACCATGAATGGTGATTATCTATCCTCCATAGCACATCTTGATACACTAATGGAAGGTGGAGGGAATAGCTTGCATGGCGTGAATCCATGGGCATCCCAAGAGCATGTTATAGGGAATATCTAGGTTAAGGACATGGAAAGTTGTATCGTGACATGTCAGCCCCACTTCCATAGGAACTACTATAGTACCTACTGACTCATGTTCCTCATTATCATAAGTTGTGATTCTAATATTTTTAACCCCTAGATCTATTTATGAATGGCCCAACTACTTAACTAGCTTCAAAGTGCAAATATTTATACCTTGCATCCACCATCCATAGGTACTCTCTTGATCTTACAATGGGTAACTACTTCTAGATATAGGGATAAGTTGTGCTCAGGTTATTACATGAGATTGCAGAGTGATCAAAAGTGATATGCTCATTGGAATCAATGTGTGAAATCATTGATTGAAGGTTCATGAGATATACATTTGTGGAGACTCCCAAACTCTACATTTTTATACAAAAAAATTATGAGTAGTAGAAATTTTGAGGAGATCTAAAATCGATATCCAAGAGGGTTTCCTCTCTAGTTGTTCTATTAAATTGTATTGACCTTCCTAAGGGACAAGTAGGGGATCTAGTATGTTCAAACAAGCGTGTCACATCCCAACTACACAACATTTTTCTAAGATTCTAATAGTATTAACCTATTCATTAGATAAACAGATACATCCTATAAGGGAATCCAAGGGACTATCATTAGTTGGATAAATATAAGCAACAATCATATAGTCATTGGAAGTTTATCCATGATTCCGATTCTTGTTCTTCGTATCTGCATGGTTAAGAAAGGGTTATTTGAATATACCCATTTTCTTGTTAGGGCCCGGTTTGGAATCGGTGGGGAATCTATGAAATTTTTTCCCTCTTCGATGAGGTCTTGTATATAATGTCATAGTCTCAAGAACCTATCTATTTTGTGTCCCTTAATATGATGGAAATCACATTATTCATCCTCCTTAAACTAACTAGATTTTGGAGCATCCTCCGGGTATGGTACCATTGCGGTTGGGTACTGCACCATGTTTACCGCATCTAACTATTTGAGTATGGTAGATAACAATTCTATTAGTGGTGTAAACGTAGGTTTTGTGGGTGCCTTTGGGTGAGGTCCTTGTGATAACTTTAAAAGTGGACCAGGCTATACGTTTTAGACTCTTTTGGAGTTTGTAATGCCATCACTAACAACATGTTTGTTTTTTTGAAGAATTTTGGTTTATCGAAAGGATTTATTTTGTGTTTGTCTTTGGTGACCGGTTTAAGTTTTCCCTTCACGGTGAGATCATTTTCAATTTGACTACCCTTCTCTATAACTTCTTTGAAGTTAGAGCCATAGTGCATTTGTAAATGAAAGGCTATCTCGGGTTTAGGTTAGGGATGAATATTCTTACTAGCTATTTTTATTATAGGGCACAAGGGAAACAACTTTCCAATCCACACCATCATTGTAAGAAGCCTGCAAAGATCTCGTTGGGTTTATGTTTAGCATTACAAAGATCGTTCATCATGATATCATTCTCCATATTGAAGGAATAATGTCGCATGAATTTTTCCGATAGTGTGGGCCATGTTGTAATGAACCCCTTGGGTATACTAAAGAACCATTCTAATGTTAGTTCTCTTAGGATGCAAGGAATAATCATATTAATAAATTATCGATGTACGCAACCTCTTGACAATCCATGTAAAAGTCTTTGATGTGATCAGAAGGATCACCTTTGCTTTTATATTTATCAAACCTAGGAATGGCAAAATTTTTTGGAAAGGGTTGTCACAACATGTCCTTATCGTAGGGATAAGGCAGAGTTTTTCATATAATTACTTCCTATTGTGTCTTATGTTACCTTCTTGTAGCATAGTAAGTGTGTTCTTCATTTATTATAACTCTGGTTGAATGAGTTTCTCCTTTGTAGGTGATATTGGCCTATTTACCTTAGCAATTTTTAAAAATTGTCCTCATATGGATCAAAGTTATTTTCACTAGATTATGTTTTGAGTTTTCTTTATGCATGTTCCTACTTGAAGAACCTAAGTTTCTAATTTTTGAATTAGTTTTTATTTTTTATAAAGGATCTCTTCTTCAACTAAGGGATCATCTTCCTCGTCAAACTTAGGAGGTGGTGAGCCCTTACACTCATCCTCGATTTTCACTTTACATGAACCCTTATAATAAGGTCTTTCAAATCACTAATTGGTTTTGATGGGTCTTCTTCAACATTTTTGTGATGTTGTCCATAAGTAGAAGCATACCATACATCAAAGGAGTTATCCATGTCTAGGAGGGATGACCGCTCTTCCATTTTTGATTAATGATCTTAGTCTCCAATTTGCATTCCTAAGGGATCTTAACTCCTAACTCTAGGACTATTACAAGTACTTGATCTTTGATATAATAAAGGATATTGTAAAATCATCCAAGGTATAACTCATGTCGTTCCTTAGAAGAATCAGATTCTTCTCCGCTATGATTAACCAATAGTTACGTGTCCTTGACTGCGAAAAGAGAGATGCTAAGTTATTTCGCTAAATGGGAAGGATTCAAAAGGATTTTCCTCTAATTCATGCTCATTTGGTTAAGATGTCATTTTCATTATTCTTGGCATTATTAGTCAAATTTATCTTTGGGTTTTGTCTAAAGGCTTGCAAAGTTGTATGTAACCTAGGTGTACGTTGTGTAAGTTGTCCATTGTCAAAATATCTCGTGTATTCTAGATGTAATGTTATGCAATCGTTATATTGTTGAGAGAAAAATCATATGATTATCCTAACTAATCAAATAATCATTCAAGCTACCATTTTAGTAAGACCACACCTAAACTATGATTCTAATAAAGAGCCCAAAGCGAGATAGTGTTAATACCCTATTAATACATAGGTTGAGTTAGAGTACTAACAAGGCCTAAGCATCAAAGTGATATTGATGTGATCCCTCCACAAGATATAATAAGACTAGTTTAAATGCCGATGAAACCTAAGTTTTTGGAAAATGGAAGTTGCGAATGTGATAGTGTAACAACATTATCTCAACATGTTAACCTAGAAAGCAAGGTGTTAGTATCAATATGATGTCATTGTGATATATACAAGGCAATATCGACACTCCCAAAATACTTATATGACCTTGGAACTAAAACTAGGTATAAGTATAACAAGAATTTCTTAGTTGTGTGAGTAACGTAACCGTATAATAAAGGGACTTATACCAAGTTTTCACAAAATTGAAAACATGATGTAAGTACTGGAATTATATGGCTAGAATGTGAGAAAAAAGAAAACCTTAAGGATAAATAATGATGAATTGAAATCGTAGAAATTAATATGATCTTGAAATCAAGATCAAAGGGCTATCAAAGACATGAAAACATTCTTGCAAACTTTATATGTTTAACAACCTAGCTGTAAACATAGATGGGCGTAAATGGAAAAATAAGTGGTGAACACTTTCCTTGATAATACTTGTGGGGCATGCCTCCTTATTATCCCTAAATGGGAAAATTTGAATGCAAGGGTATAGATCCAAAGGTGAAAATAAACCAAGCGCCACTTGGACAGAGTTTTTCCTCATCCGAATGCAAGAAAGAAACCAAGTTAAGTGATATGTCACTTAATTTCATGATGAAAGAAACTTAGATATAACTCAAGTGGACTCTTTTCCTTGTTTGAAAAATAATTTTTAGACTCCAAGTAAGTCGTCACTTCATGATAGCTAAGATGTGACAATGGACTAGAAAAAGTGGGCTCCAAACAAAATAGTCTTCCTAATAAGATCACTAACTAGGTGTCAACAATTTATCTAAATGTGAGTGTGATTTACCCAAGGATTCATAATGACTAATTTAGGATGATCTTGGATGTACTTTACCCCCTTCTGATATAATGAGAAACTAATGTGTTCGGTTGTATTGCCATTTGGGTCGTTATACGAGATAACTTTGACTCTAACTTACAATGTAAAATCTAGTCAAGTGGGTAAGCAGAGTGCTTCCTATTTCATCCATGAGATTACTCAGTGGTGGATTAATTTAAGGTTCTTAGAACCACCCCCATCGTTATAGCTTAAGGTGTTATGTCAAAGGAGTTATGTTCTAGTTGAGTGCATAGGACATACCCTTTTTGAAACCTACCATATAGTGTGATGTATGTGGTGTGTTTTTAATCTTACTTAGCTTAATGTGGTTTTAAGTAGTACACCATTTGGAAACATGTATGAAAACACATATTAGATGGTTTTTTTTTGTAACACCCTTCTTCAATAAGTATTAGCCCTATATGTAAATAATTAGTAATTTTCCACAACCGATAATGATATCAAAAAAGTTCGTGTGTTGATTTTTAATCCTAATGTCACCAAAAGTTATGAAGGAAGAGCATATGCAACATGGAAACTCAACTAAAATAAGTTTCATAGAAAATACCTTAAGTATATTTTACAAAAGTTAGAGTTCATTTTAACCAATTTTAAGAAATATCAATCTAATTTAGAAAGCATAAAGTAAGTGTATTTGAAAGTGACAAAATATTTTTAGAAGTGATCCCCAAGATCACCTAGAAGGTGTGAGAGAAGAGCATACACACTCCAAAAATCTCTTGCCAAATAATAAAATGATACACTTAATGATATTAGTCAAACAAACTCAAAACAAACCTATAATCACTTATTAGAACTCGTGAGCAACTTGAGAAAAAGTCAAGAAATTTGATCCTATTACTTGAAGAGGAATTCTAATTTTTAACTCAGCCACCTTTGCACCCATAACGATGCATGCATGTCCCAAACCGGTGGATATGTGCCTCGACCAATGTATGCGTGTGGAAATAAATTTTTGATAGTAAGGTCCAACAACTTTGCGGGTAAGAGATAGGTATGTTAGGGTTCCAACGAAGACTCACCTCACCCGATGGCTACGCTTGCAAGCCGAAGATGAATTAGTATAATATGCCAAAAATACACCTGTGTATCTAGAGGCATGGGTATGTGTGACTATCAATGGGTACTCCTTTAATTCGATAGGTATGTGGCCCTTTGTAAATGAGTTATCAAAGTGAAAAATATGACCGAACGAGTGCACTGCCCGATTCAACGGTACATTAGGGTTTCAATGGATACACACCCTTTAGGATGCATGCACGTGTACCCCTATAAAACCTACAAAAGTCATGGAAATGAAAATTTTCAACAATTAAATAGGTTAATCATTAATCATAAGAAACCTATTTCTAGTTTAGACCCACAAAATATGCATGAACAAGGTTGATTGAGCTTACTTACAAAATGAAATCAAGTACATAACAAGTTTTTTCTCTTAGAAATACTAAAAGGTGAACTTGAAAATCTTGGAAAAGGCTCCTAAAGGACAATGATAGGTGTCCCACCAAAGGCGTGCCAAATGTGTGCAATGAAAAGTTTGCAAAATCTACGAAAATGGGGTAAGAATCTCTAAAGAAACCCCAAAATATTTAGAACAAACAACTCAATGAACATCTTATTAGATATAATCAAGATCTACCTATTTATATGCATATATATAAAGCTTGAAACAAACAATCAACATCTAAATATGACTATATTAGTTCTCCACTCCATGAAAGCTATCTATAAGTGCACCTATTAAAGCTCTACAATCAGTTTTGTGTTTATTAATGTTTCAAAATCTTAATAATGGAAGCTCGCCATTATTGGCTTCTCCCATTTACCTAAAGCTTTGAGAGGATTAGAAAATAACAAGTACATAGCTCAAATAAACTATGAAATAACTCTAAAATACTTAAGCATGACCTAAATCGGAAATGAGAGAGAGAAAAAGTTCTTGTGAAAAGGTGGGATGGGTATACCTCTATTTATAGGTTTTTAATTTGAGAAAGGGATGTTTTGAATGCATGTAGGACTATCCTATCCGGAGGTGGGAACATGAATTTAGGAAGCCTAGTGGCTATTTAGAAAGGTAAGATATTTGTTTAGAGATTCAAATTCTCTTTTAGAAATTCGATAAGAGGGTTAATTAACCTAAACAAGATTAATTAAAGGGAAACAAGCTTATAGAAGATGGTTAGAGAGGGATTAACATGGTTTAAAGGGGTTAGAAAGGGTATTTTACTAGCGTAGTGTAGTAAATTAACACGAGACTAGGATAGTTAGTATGATCTTAGTAATAGGATCATGTAGACCAAATTATAGGTGTCTACACCTAAAACCTTGATGTAGCTCTCAAGATACCTAATTAGGTCTGTAGCAGGTTTAGAAGTACTATTTATTACAAAGTAAATTCATTTGAAACTTCAATATAGTGTTATAGTCCCATAATGGGATCTTTTAGCAGTAGTGGGTGTAGTTCCAATTGTGTTCATGGTGGGATCATCATCTCAGCCCTTGTAGGACAGGGCTACAAGCTACTAAGTGGGTCTATGAAGCTAGTGAGGCCTAATGGTCCATTGTCCTTGTCTTAGGTCTTCTTCATTCATTAACTTAGGTGTGTTTTTGTGTGTGTTTCAGATGTGTGGAGTGTGGGTAGGTTATATTGCAAGAGTTTAGTTGTCTTTCAAGCAAGTAGGTATGGTGTGTAGGCTTAAGACTAGGTGTGAGTGAAGACAAGTAGAGTATGTTAGTTGATCAACCAAAATATCATTATCAAGGTAATTAAGAGAGGGTCGAGAGGTGTGTAGGTGATGATTGATGACTTGACCTACACCATTGTGGTATTAGAGTTGAGTTTCTTATCATAAGTGGATATATTTGATTGCAAAAGAGCGTATGATTCATGCATGAAGGAAACAATAAAAGACAAGAAACTCTTGAAGAATATTGGTGAGATTGAAATCCATTGAAAGATTGAATAAGGTTACGAAGTTTTTGATTGCAGGTAAAGAGATAAGATGGTGCAGCTGAGAGGAGGAGGACAGTCTTTAGGAGAAAATCTAGATGAGGTCATGAGACAATTGTTTTGATATTAGAGGACATATAAGTTGGAAAAGAAGCATGATGGAGGAGATAAGTGTCTTGAAAGAACAAATGTCCAAGAAAGAGGTAGTGATCAGACCTGCAGGGGTACAAGGACCTCAAGTTCAAGGCATGCAATCAGCTAACAAAGGAAAAATTGTAAAAATGTTTATTTTAAAGGAAAATGTTATAAATGTCAGAAATATGTAGGCCATAGAGCTAGTGATTCCTCAAAATGACTAATGAAACACCTTTTATGAAGGAAAAAAAAACAATGTTTGATGGAGGTGAGTTTAAGGAAGGTAAATCTCTTCTGATGAGAAGAATGTTAGGTAAACAAAACAAGATGCAAAACTCAAGGAAAGTGTTGTAATTTGATTATTGATAGTGGTAGTATTAAGAATTTAGTGTCTATAGAGATGGTAGAGAAGTTGAAACTAAGGAAATTTCCTCATCCCACACCATATAAGATGTCTTGGGTGCAACAAGGGCATCAATTGATGGTAAATGAACAATGTCAGGTTGAATTCAAGATAGGAAGCTATAAGGACAAGGTAACATGTGATATTGTACCTATGGATGTATGTCATGTCTTGTTAGGAAGACCTTGGCAATATGATAGGCAAGCAACTCATAATGGGAAGAAGAATACATATGTATTTGTGAAAGATAGGATTGAACACACCTTGATACCTTTGAAGGGATAACTCCAAGAAAATGGAAGTAGGAGTGTGATGATGGTAGTGAAGGAGTACTTGAATAGTACAGGAGAATCATGGAAAGGTAATTCCATAGGGGCAGTTGAGCCTCAGACTTTTGATCTAACAAATGATGTTGTATGCAGGTATGTAGGTATGATAATGAAGGAGGATGATCAGTCCAATGATGGAAAAAAACATTGAATGATGTAGTTATAGAAGAAGGACTCATACAATTTATAAATGAAGGAAAGAGACCTTTTATAGATGAATAAGTTATAGAGGCATTCTTAGCCTCTCTTGAAAAGGAAGAACATCAAGATAATGCAACATTTGAACTAGCTGACCAAGATGGTAGTCCTAAGTTTAATGAGGACAAGTTGGAGTTAGATAAATGTGTGTTAGTAGAATATTTGTAACTGATAGAACAGATATGCAATCCTCGGGATGAAGAAAGGAAAATGAAATGTGAAGGAGAAGTAGCTAGGGTACAAAAGGAAGTTAAATAATATCAATTCTTTCAATCTAACCATGAAAATGAGTATGTTGTTGCAAGTATTGAAGGTAAACATATACAATAATATGATACTCAAGAAGGCAAGGTAGATTTGTCTCATGAAGAAACATGCAAGGTAAAAAATGGCATAGACCTCAAATAGAGGATGAAGATTAGTGTGAACAAGGTTCCAAGATCATTCAAATTAGAGAAAAAGGATAGCATGAGGATGATGGTTTCTTCAGATCAATGGTGAAACCATTCCACAAGATGGGGAAGTGAAGGATTTAAATACAAGGAATATATGGTTTATGATAGTATCTCAAGTATTTGAATTTGAAAGTCTCAAGGAGAAAAAAAGTCAGAGAAAATTAGTGTATACCAAACAATGGTATGATCCTTATAGCAAGGAAAGATCAAAAACCAACCCCTTACTCCTATAAGAAAGAAAATAGTTAAGAACATGATGGAAGACCAGAAAGGAGGATCAATTGAGATAATAAAGGAAAAAGATAATGAAGAAACAAAGAAAGAGGTTACAAATAGATTATTAGACGTACAAGGGAAAAGAGTGAAAGAGAAGGATAGGGAAGGAATGGAAATAACTTCACCAGGGAAGTAAAATATGGAAAAGAGGCATGAAGATCCTTCACAAATTCATATCTCATCATGATAAGATAGTGGAGAGCCATAAAGAAAAATAAAATCAGTGCAGACAAGAAGGAGACTTAAAAATAGGATACATGATCCTAGTGTGGGCTATACAAGCTCAATCATCCACTCCCACATACCACATAAATGTTGGTTTTGCAGGTATAGAGTTTGATATTCAAGAATACCTTTACAATTAGGTGATGATTACAAGGAGAATGATGTCTCATTTCAGGTTAGGAAGAGAGTGGGGCAAAGAAAACTTCCAATCTCTCATGTAAGTTGATATCAATTGCAAAAAATGATGGCAAGGGAGAATATGCTAGCTGATTTCTACTCTCTACAACAATAATTTGAGTTGGAGAACACAATAAGTTGGGATAAATATCCAAATTAAAGGTAATTTTTCATGCATTCCCTTATTTAATCTCCATGAGAAGCTAGTAGTCCATGAAGGGAATAGAGGCTTAGATCAACATGCATACAAAGTAACTTATAAGGTGATAAATTAAAATAAACAAGGATCTTTTGAAGACATTATCCATAGTTGGGAAAGAAAGTTACACTTGCAGCACTCGGGGATCATGAAGAGATGTATGATGAGGAAATAAGGTTCTTGATAACTTTCTCAGTACAAATAAGCTAGTATAACAATGGCAATTGAATGGAAACACATACTTGGACAAGTCTTGGATGGGTTATTGAAGTATGAACCAAAAGTAAGTGAGAAATAATTCCTAATTTATAATAATAATCTTGGTCTTAAATATGAAAAGGAAATGACTAAAATAAACTCTCGGGAGGAAGAGGAAATTGGTCACCACTAGTACTTGGTGATGTTTAAATTTTTCAAAATGGTGTACCTAATACTATTTGGAGAAATGAATGTGCAGGAATGGTAAATTATGAGTCTCAAGTCATGAAGGAAATATATCCTAGGAAAGTTCAAGCTAAGAGCGGTTGATGAGAGAGGAAGATAAAAACATGCAATTAGGAGGTGAATTTGAATTGGAAAATTTCATAGTAGACTTGGAGAATACAAATGCACCTAAGAAGATGAGGAAACACCAAGGATCTCAAGAAAATTGCAAGATACTAAGAATGTACCAAGAAATGGAAAGTGAAACATGGCATATAGGATGATTTCAATTCAAGAATAAATTTATAGAGTCATGATGAAGCAAGATTTGGATAGGCAATATCTAAGAAGTATGATTGTTTTCTTAAGAGACAAATATCAAGAACAGGGATAGATGAAGTTAGTAATCGCAAAATTGTTTAACAAAGAGCTACTACCTATAAGAAGAATTTTAGCATAAGGAATCGAAGATATAATGAGAATACTCTTATGCTGGAAATGTTTAAAAAGGATGAGGAGTCAAGATGTAGCTTTGGTGAGAACAAAGAAGAATAAGTGAATCAAGATAAGAAAGAAGATGACAATGAAGCTTGTGAGAACACAAAAGAGATTAATTATGCAAGATCATCTTTGATCTTTCAATGTGGCATATCTAGATAATGTCGATGATCATTTAATACTAAATAATATATTTCCTATAACTTTCCAATATTACGCCATTCATTGGTTTTATAATCTACTTTTTCATTCGGTGACTTCTTTTACACACTTAAGCGATGCTTTTCTTTCTCACTTTCCATCAATATCCCCACCAAGATATTCGATGTACAACTTGCTCGAATAAAATAAGGATCTAATGAGCATCTAGTTGATTATGTGTTGCATTACAAGAATAATTTAGCTAAGATGACCAATGTACTCACTGATTTGAAATTTTAAGATATTTTTATTCAAAGTCTCTTACCTCCACTACAAGATAGTTTCATTTTCGAGACATCTCTATCATTTGATTTATTGTGTCATATACTATAAATTTGCAAAAGAAAAGTCTTATCTATATGAAAATTAAAATATTATGACAATGATTCTTCATCATATTCTAACTGGACTCAATCTAAATCTAAATTCAAGCCATCTCCTAAGCCCAAAAAATCAAAGGAAATTTTTAATGTTGTATCTCCACCTAAAAAGCTTTAATTGCAACCTCCAAAGCATACTTTTACCAAGTTACCCTATGCACCTCATTTCTATTACCACAAATCATCTAAATAAATCTTATCACTCTTCAACCTCTGCTCAATCTCAACCCCTCTCGTCCACGTGGTCACAATTATGATGAAAATGCACTATTTGATTACCACCAATATGTTGGCAATTCTATTGATTATTGTTTCAAAATAAAGCACATTATTCAATATCTCATTGATTATAATTCACTCAATATCCTTGAGCCATACACTTCTACGCCAATAAATGATAATAAAAATCTAAAAATGTTTAATGATCCTTTACCCAAGCATGACAAGTAGTCTTGATTATTTCACTAATCATACATATCGAGATGTGCCTCCTCCTTCATCGGGGCCTCTTGACTTCCTTTTTTTTCTTTTGTTGATTAACACCACCAGTCATCACATTTTTAGATCATGATTATCTTGCTACATTTACTTTTGATTCCTTGCACATCAATTATTCTATTAGTTCTTATATTGTCAAGTAATACTATGATCTATCCAGCAAAGAACTCCTACGAGTGTATGCTCCATTGCACTCCTACATATCAATAAATACTTCCCAAGTATGGTTTTCCCTTAATATTATTGTACCATTCACTATTACATATTCAATAAAAGGTTGTGCCGTGCTCTTATATCTCTCTTGGCTAAGCATTGCCCAAGCCATCTCGTCCATGAATCATAAGTGCCTAAAGTTCATTCAAAAAAAAGGTTATTATCAAAGGAATTCCACCATGCACACCATTTCCTTTGAGACACATTTATGGATAAACCAGTCATAGTATCTAGGCTTCTAATGCCTCTCAAATCTAAAGCAAACTCGTACCTAGCTATCCTACTTACACATGACCTACCTCATGATATTTTCATCCTCATTAGTCTCTTAGTTCACATCGTTAGCCTAAGTCACCTACTTAGGAATCCCCTTCATATAAGTGTTCACCACCTTGTTTTAGACACAAAATCATGCACTTTGGGTAACTATCTATTCTTGGTTGTATACTACTATTCATATGATTCCTAAGTAAGAAAAGTGATAATTAACCCATGTCTTTGGCCATCTTTCTCTACTTTCCACTACCCTTTTGATCTTATACTTATCCTTACTTATTTTTTCTTCTTATATTTCAACATTTCTCTTTCTAAACACCAACGCCTAGCTAGGACACAACATCAGCCACCCCTAACCTCTTTGTATGTTGTTCACATCTTTTGGGTCCTTTTTAGTTGTTTGAACATCATCTATTTTTAGTAGTCAACCTTTTTAGGGTTAATTACAAAATGAAATCAATGGAATCATATAAATATAAATTTATGTGACCCTAATGAAGGACCAAGCACTAAGCATTAGTTATCACCACCTAAGGTTACATTCAAAGGTTATTCAAGAGCATCAAAGCATCCATTCTAGAATCCATTCAAGGGAAAGGGACTGCATTATTCTACATACACTTCATAGGAGGGGAGTTCATTTTATTTCATGCACACATCTATTACATTTCTTTACATCTAGCTACTTGTTCGCTATCCAAGTGTGACATGCACAAGAGCCACCTCGAGGAGGATTCCACACACACACACACACACACATAGAACTACACTGGGTTTCAGATTTAGTGGAACACTCAATCATTAGATCACCATTGTGAAATCTAAGGATACCCGACTCGACCCTTAGTTTTCATCTTTCTTTTCTACGATTTGATATCTCTTTGAGGGTTTTGTAGGTCATTATTTCATTGTACGTTTCCGGTGACCTCGGAGAATTATTTTTCATATCATAATGATTAAAGGAAAAGGAAGGAGAACAACTTGTGGCATGTGAAATATGGTTTTACGAGAATTTTACAGACACATAGGCCTACTACAGTGCAGTGGCGCCACAGGAGCCCTAGTTCCTTTTCAGGTGCCCCAATCCATCTTGTTCCTCCAAATCTACATTTTTGAGTTTATGTATGATGCTCATATCTTTCTATTGACCATGTCAAAATTGCGACACAGTCTAGATTTCACTATGAATCAACTAAGGATTTTTTTCACCCTCTTTGTCATTAGGTTTTCATATTTTTCTAGCTTAATTTTCTTAGGTCATTTACTACACTTAATTTTTCATTTATTTACTACAATCTTACATTTATATTTAAGCATTTATTTAATATTTTGATTAATCCTTTTAGTGTGGCGAATTTAATCTAAACACTCTTAGGGTCCTCATTATTTTACCACTTTAATCTTCTTAGGATCCTCTCATCATGGATATTTCTATTCATGATTTATTGCTCATCAATCCTGAATTAAGAGCTAAAATCATTATTCTTTTGGCCACTACTTGTATTCCTTTTGATATCCACCGGATATACTTTATAACACTTTTTAGATGCATTTTCTCTCGCATATTGCTTTTCTATATAATATTGTTGTCGATCTTGTTGTTTTTGACGATGATCCACCGTTGTACACCATGATTTGCATTAATAACATCAATATCAAATGCACTTTAGTTGATAATGGATCTAAGCTTAACCTTTGCACGTTGTCATTCATCAAAAATCTTGGCCTTTCTACTACTCATGTTAGTCAATTATCTATTTCTCTTCGTATATATAACACTTTTATTCAACCATGCATAGGACACGTTAATTTTCCTATCAATTTTGCACCTAAAATGCTTCCTACGGTCTTATTTTTCATGGAATTTCCAATTCGATACAATTTATTTCTTGGTAGGCCATGGATTCATGCCATGCAATTTATTCCTTTTATATTACATCGTTGTGTTAAATTCTTACATGAGGGCATAAAATATACAATTCCTACGACTTTCAACCATTCAAATATTGCAATCATGATCCCACCACCACACTCCCTACTCCAACATCTGCTACCACCAATGAACCACACCCTATGGATACTCCGGCTTATTTTTCACCACTTGAAGGTGTTATTTGCGTGTTAGATATTATCCCACCTATAGTGTTGCCTCCACCTACTTCTATTCTGTTATGATTCTTTATCGATGACATGTCTAGCCATTGGATGTCATTCCATCTCCTCCATCTTTTCAAGAATAACCTCTATTTACATGCACACTTTTCATAAATAAATTTTATTGGGAGCATGTTACATTCGATATTACTCATTCTACTATTATATGCAAACATGATGGGTTGATTTGGTTAGGTTTACATTGAAACCATTTTTCCTCCACCTCATGATCAACACCTCTACCATGGATTTTTTCTCATCATTATTGCTTATGACATACGTGTCTTTTATGTCACATTATTTATTGGATGTTCTCCCTAACACTTCTCCACTCACACTTGGGAAATCTTGGCTTGACTATATTGGGGGCACACTAGACCCCGATCACACACCGATATCTCATTCCATTTTCCCTTTGGTTGAGTTTTCATTTGTAATGACCTATTTCTTGGTTATTTGCAAAACCTTACTCAATGGTATGCACATGGTTGTCCATTACCTCCTTTCACTGATAAAGAATATGATATGGGCATGTATAATTTACGCCGTAGTGGCTCCTTATTTGACCAACCTAACACTGTTTATTTCTAGGTCTCGGATGGTTCACCCTTTAGCTTTTATCATGAAAATGATGACCTCCTAGATGATGTTACTTGATCTCTCTTATCATCACATGATTTGGGGGAATTTCACTTATTTATCTCCCCCTCTAGCATTGATACACATCTTATATTATCATCACTTCATGTTTAATCTCCCACATACGATATGCACATCCGGATCCATAAGTATCATCATTACCCGATGAAGCAATCTTGTACTACATTTCACACTTGATTGTTGAGGGCATATTATAAAAATGAACCTCACACACTCCATTAGACACAACAAATTACTCAATACATATTACACACTACATCATCGTACTCATCACTATACAATAAACACATTCTCCCTACTAGACACATTCAACATGACATCATACAAACTTAACACATACTCTATGTGCATATTTATACTGACTTACACACTCGGTGATTTTTGACATATCCCTTTTACATCACATAACACATCTCTCTTGCATGAAATCTACAAAAATGTCTTATGAAATCTTCAAAATACACCACATAATACAAACTTGATATATATATCACACACTAAACATGTTTACAATTAATATCTTTCACCAAAATTCAACACAATGAATTACACATTCACCAAATCTATCTCGACATGTGCAATAGATACTTCATATCTCACAGATTAACATCCTCCTACATAGCATCTAATCTACACAATCATGACACCTCTATCTTGCATTTACTTCTACGCGGTGCACTCATAACCCTATGACGCACTCTAGTTTAATGGTCCATACTCGAATCTTGAGTGTCTATATCTCAAATGGACCTCATCACATTAACCACACTTATTCACTCACACACTTTATATGTTTTATGCTTTATCGATCACATCTCTTTAATGCACACATCCAAACCATTTTTCGATAATGCACTCTTGTTTCATGGTTCATTCTTGACTTGTAAGGAGGTATGTATAAATGAACCTCACTTCATGCATACACATCCACATGGAAGCACACTTCTCCTATCATTTTTTTTTCATTCTCAGTATTATCCACAATATACAACATATCTTGTCATATATCATTTTTCTTTACTTATGCTTACATGTACACTTTTTACATAAGCTAGAAGATATATTATATGTAATTATCTTTATCATACACACACGTTTGTTCACTTTCCTTCTATTTTTTATCACAAATTCTATAAATATTTACATGCATTAGGGATGTTTGGTATAGTACCTATTACTAGTCCCACAATGGCTCCTGGGGGCATCCACATTCTTATATTTTAGGTGTTATTGCTTCATTTTTGTTCATAGCACACTACTTTATCATATTATATATGTTTTGACATACATGTTATTCTTTTAACATGTTAACAGATGCTTCATATGCAACATTTTTCTTGCAATAACCTTGTGCTATTATGGTTTTCTCGAGGTTTTCTTTACATTATCTTCCATTGCTTGTCATTGTTTATGCGCTTCATCCCAAGTCTTGTGTGCACACTATTTTCTAGTGGCTTTTTCAGCCTTTATTATCTTATGAAATCATGAGTTATGTCCCATGTAAATCACGATATATATTGTCTTCTTTCATATTTCCTTCTTATGTCTTAGCTTACACATTTTCTTCTTACATATTATATTCTACATGTGTGTTTATCTTTTCTTTTACTAATACTTGTTTCCTAGCCACTTTGTTTATGTGTGCCTTGGAATCTACCAAGCAAACTCCCTCCCTTATAGGGAAAAGTTACACCACCTCGGTCGGTCCTCATTTAGGCCACATACTCCTCAATGATGTCGCATGAATGAAAAATGAGGGGGCATCATTTTGGTGAATTAATCACCCCATAAATTAGTCTACATACATAGTTTATCATAGTACGAGTACATCACAGTTATCAATTCCATGGCTCCAAATCAGACTTGGGTCCTTAGCACAGTACAACCACTAAATCCCTTCCTAGATGCCTATAACTAGGGGCATTTACATAACATTGTTCAATGCAGCATAGTCTACAATAATTCAAACAAGATATTTTGACATGGAAGGTAGTCCTTTAGCTCACAACACATTATAGTTTCTTTTCCCATCCACAACGCTAGATCGAAATGATCAAACCATATCATATTTTTACACACCATTTTCGGTGGTGTTCCACATTATAGGAAGAAGTTAAAGTAAAGAGGATGACCCGAATTATTCTCCCTACAATTCTTCCGGACTAGTGGCATGAGATCACTGGAAAACTCACATTTGAAAAAGCGGCATGAGATAGACCAAAAACATCACTGTCATCTACAACATCTATAGGATATTTTCTACACTCTTTTCCTCATCACGGATTAGGTGCACATGTTTCTTTTTCATATTTTGAGAATTTTTGTACATTTCTTACATAATTTTTACACACTTTTACACATATACATGTGTATTTGACTACTTGTTCGTTCTTCTCTTTTTGTAGGTGAGGCAATAGTCAACATCATCAAAAATCAACAATCGACACCAACAAAAGGCACATTCGTGACATCTACAACATCTGTTTCTTCCCTTAGGTCATCATCTCATCACTTTTATGCATTTTATCATCTTTAGTCTTCACGCTACATGTTTTTAATCACTCCATGTTTTTCCTTGTCTCTTGGCACACTACCCACCACCAATCTACATGGTTATCAAGTATGCATATCTATATACTGTATGTTATATAGATTTCACTCAACAACATAAAGTGGGGGAAAATGTAGACACAAAATCATGCACTTCGGCTAATTATCTAGTCCTAGTTACATACTACTATTCATATGATTCCTAAGTAAGAAAATTACTAAATAACACATGTCTTTGGACATATTTCTATATTTTCCACTACCCTTTTGGATCTTATACTTATACTTGCTCATTCTGTCTTTTTATACTTCAACATTTCTATTTCTAGACACTACCACCGGCCCAGGACACCAATGTCGGGTGCCCAGGACCTCTTTGTACTTTGTTCACATCTTTTGGGTCCTTTCTAACCATTTGATCATCTTATATTTTTATTACTCGACATTTTGGGGTTAATTATGAAATTCAAGTAAGAGAATCATATAAATATAAAGTTATGTGACCATAATGAAGGACCAAACACTAAGCATTAGTTATCACCACCTAAGGTTTATCTAAAGGTTATCCAAGAGCATCAAAACATCCATTTAAGGGAAGGGTATTGTATTATTCTACATAAAATTCATAGGATGGGTGTTCATTCTATTCCATGCACACATCTATTATATTTCTTTACATCTAGTTACTTGTCACTATCCAAGTGTGACACGTATGAGATCCACATAAGGCATGATTCGCACACGCACTCATAAAACTACATTGGGTCTAAGATTTAGTGCAGAAATTAGTCATAAGATCACCATTGTGAAAGTTGAGGATAATCGACCCCTCATTTTGTATCTTTTGTTTTAAGGATTTGATGTCTCTTTGAGGGTTTAAGAGGTCATTTTTTCATTGCAAGTTTCTAAGACCTCGAAAATATTGTGTGACCTCACAATGACCAAAGATGAAGGAAATCAAACAAATTTTTGCACGAGAAAGATGTAATTCTGATTATTTTAACATTCACATACGCCTACTATAGTTTTTTGGTGCCCACAGAACCCGAGCCCCTTTTCTAGGAACACTAGTCCAACTTACTCCTCTAGATTTGCATTATTCGAGTTTCTACGTAACGCTCCTATCTCTCTGTTCATCGGGTCAGATCTTGTGACACAGTCTAGATTTCACTATGAATTAGCTAAGGATTTTTACCCTCTTTTCAATTAGGGTTTCACATTTTTATAGATTATTTTTCTTGGGTCATTTATTACACTTAATTGTTCATTTATTTACTACAATATTACGTTTAGATTTAAGCATTTATTTCATATTTTTCTTAATCACTTGTCTACCACATAGGTATCCTTCACATGTCCACAATTACTCTCCCACACCACTAATCTCAAAGCATTGTCACATGCATTTGTGTTCTTGTACATCGATTTGAGGACCCTGCCCTTCATTATCATTGGATAGCCTATTATTCCTCACACACTTTGGGGGCATCACACTTTTTCTCCCTACTAATCACTCTCACTTATCTCTAGTACATATTACTACATTTTGTGCTCCTTACATCATAACTAATCTTCCTACACACTCTCATACCCCTTGGTGCATGTATTTTATCATCATTACCCTATGACGCACTCTAGTTATACAGTTCATATGCAATTGTTGAGGGTCTAATTTTGTAATGAACCTCACATCTAATATGACTTTCATGCTTAGTGCTTCATGATACATCTTTCTAGCATCTATTTGCACATATTACCGATGAAACACTCTTGTTCTATAATTAATTATTGATTGTTGAGGGTTCCTATATATGAACCTCATCTTATACACATCTTTTTGGGGCACATTGCTCCTATCATTGCCACATTTTTCATATTATACTATCACACTCATACATTGCATTTGCATATATTGGATACATTTACTCATGCTAGCTTATTCTATTTACATGTTACACTTTTTTCCTATGTGAGATGGATTCTTAGTATGTCATTATATTTTTATATATTCACATGTGTGTTCGGTTGGTATTTTAAGGTGGATGCGAGATATCTTACGAGGTTTTACACGTTGTAATGATGTCGAGAACTAAATCATTTTCTAGTCCCACCGAGGATTCTAGGGACATCTACCTTTACTACTCTCACACATTATAGGTGTTATTGTTTCATCATTTACTACTTCTTGTTTCTATCACATTACTTTCCATTAATACATATATGTCTTGACATAATATTTATCTTTATAACATGCTAATAGGTGCTTCATGTGTAGCATTTTCTTGCATGAATATGTACAACCATAGATATCTATCACTATTACCTTTCATTACCTTCTATTATATGTTATTGTTTTCGGGCTATGCCCTATGTCTTGTTTGATCATTGTATTTCTTTTTCCGCTTTGGCTCTAATTATCTTAATACATTGTGAGCAATGTCCCATGATTGAAACTATATTTTCAGGTCTATCTTGTAGGCACACATGATTGATCCATTTTTTTATATTGCATGGTTACTACTTTCCCTACTAACACATATTTATATCCCACTTTGTTTACATGTGCCTTAGTTTCTACCATACACATCCCCTACCCCCTGTAGGTATCCACTTCAAAACAACATTAGGTCCTCTCCTTTAGGCTGCATTCTCCTACTACCATTGCATGTACCCTAAACAAGGGGGCATAGATTAGGTGTAAAAATCACCCCTAGAACATCTCATAACTATAGTAAAGATCAAAAAAATACAAATTCAGAACATGCACACAATCACATAATGGCCCAAAATATGACTTAGGTCAATACACAATACATACACTAGTACCTGACCAAACACTAGCACTAGGAAGTCATGTCCTCCCCAAGCACTAATTCCTTTGGAGGAAGACATAATCAAATTCTAATTACAACACAATCTACAATAATCCACAAATAAATTTTATAGTTATAGGAACGTGCACCCAATCATAGAATGCATTCTATTTCCTATAATCAATATAATTAAGAACTAATCAAAACAAATCGGGATGCACCATCGTAGTGGTGCTTATTGGGAAGAGTCATGAAGTAGAGTAAATATATACCTCTCTCCCCAAAACCAGCCAAAAAAATTTCACTTGTTGTGATATGGTCTAAAAACTCACACTTGACGTGATATCACCCAAAAATCACTCTTGGCATGAGATCACCCAAAAACCTCACCTTCAACATTCAAATTAGCAATCTCCAAGCAACAAGACACTTTTCTATATTTTACTCTCTTACATATCAGGTGCACACTTTCCTTTTACACACTTTTACAATTTTTACATACTTATACACATGTTTTTCTAATCTATCATATATAAAACTTTGACTACTTTCTTGTTATTATTTTCAAGTCTATGCTTACAAGATGTATCTCGCATAACCTACAAAATCACAACTACAATGCATATGCTTCACACCTATGGTCCACTTCCCTTTCATATTCTTTTCACTTCACTTTGAAATCACTCCACACTTCACTTGTCCACTCAACATGGTATTCTCCACACTCTCTAGAGGATCATAAGGTACGGATCTCTTATCTACTTTATGTTATCAATTATTTTCTCAACAACATGAACTCGGGGGTAAGTGTAGACACTAACTCACGTATTTGGGTACATTTTTTATGTCCTAAAAGCATGCTAGCATTTACATGATTGCTAAGAAAGAAAACTTGTGGGTGACAACTATCTTTTTCCTCTTTTATTTATTTCTTTTTTCTATTTGGTCTTAAACACCCTACAACCCAGTCAAAACATTTTTGTTTATCTTTCATGGCTTTAGACACCTATTCCTAGCCACTTGACAGCTTGAGCGGTTAAGAATTCTTGCTTCTCATGGGAGGATATAACCTTTTCTTACCTTACTCTTTCGGGTCTCTTTTATATTTTGGGCATCTTTTCACTTATGGGTCAGCCTTCCGGTTGTCAATTACAAAATTCAAAAAAGGGAATCATATAAATACATAGTTATGTGTTCAAAATTAAGGAGAAAGAAATAATCAATACTATCATCATCTAATATTTCATTCAAAGGAACTAAAATACTCCAAAGGCATCCATCAAGCACTCATTCAAGGGACAAGAGTTACATACATCTGCATACAAGACATAGGAAGGGGAATTCTATTATATTCCATCCACACATATTATTACATTACTACATTCTAGCTACAACCCGCTATCATTTTTACAACTTGCATAAGGGAATCATTTCTACACACACACACTAGAAATACATGGAATCTAAGATATAGTGCAGCCCTTGGTTGTAACTTCACTCTTTGGGTGACCTTGAGTCAGTTTTAATCCCCATTCTCGCATTTTCATTTTTAGGTTTGATGTGGCTTGTGGGTATGTGCATGTGAACTTATTTCTTACGCAGTAATAGGTAGCACCTTTGGTTATCAAGGGGTGAATATTAGGTGATAAATAGGAACTAACAATAAATACCTTGCAAAATATAAGAAATCAATTTTTGGGATTTTGTACGATCACTAGTGCCTGACCTAGTCACCAACGGCCAAGTGCATCTTCCCTCTTCAGGCGTCCCTTTCGGCTTTGTTCCGAGCTCCATATTTTACACTGATTAGTAAAGACAATGTATGCATTCTATTTATCACTCTTACCTCCCATATCACTTCCTATTCATTTAAAAAATAGCTAAGTATTACCATCCCTCCTATTCACTTAGGATTTACATTTACATGTTTATCTGCTTGTCTCTTTCTTGTACATTTTATCATTTGTACATTGGTTGTTACAATAAGTTACTCTACAATAATACTAATTTATATTTAATTAAATCACTTTGAATCGTTGTACCAATTATCTCATATAATTTTACTCTTAGTTAGTAAACATGCTACAATGGTTTTATATGCAAAAACTTTCTCTTCTTGAATCTCTCTCAAAAGAATCATGGTAAATTTCCCACTAGCACTAAGAAGCTTCTTATCTTCAGAGAAACTTACCAAATAGATATTTGAAAATCCCTTGTAGGTTTAAATGATGTAGTTAGTACCATCCTTCACCAAATGGTATTTTCTGGTTGTCCTTATGAATATGGAATCCTTGATTATAAGTATCGGTTGTCAAACAATACACCACACATATCGATAGGAACAACATCCACGGTAACTTTATCAATGAAATGTTTATTAATACCAAATGTGATTATACATTATTTAGTAAGCGTCATGTCTATGGTGTTATTTAAACAACCGAAGTAATAAGATCTTGGATGATTGTAAGTCTCTATTTTCATCCTATCAACTAACGCTTTACTAATCATATTCTTGCGAACAAGTATCAAAAATATCATCCAATTTGGTTTTCTTCAACTAAATTTTAATATGAAAGAGATTAGCAAGTTTATTTTCTTGAACACCATTACTACTACCCAAACATACCTCTCCATTGATGGAGGTACAAAATATTTTCTCATACTCATCATCGTTGTAATATAATTTCTCCCTTGGAGGATGTTATTGCCTTCTTTTTATTCTTCTTGTTCTTAAATATGTGTAATTCAGGGTGGAGCTTCTAACGCTTATCCTTGGAATGAGTGTCATCATCAAAATGACCACAATTAAATTTACTATGATTTTTAGATATGGAATAATCATTCTTCCTACCTTTCCTTTACCCTTTTTCCTTTTTCTTAGTGTCACTTTGTTTCTTGAAGCACTTTGAGATGAAGAAGAACTCATCTTCTTATCCATCTCTAGATAGTGGGCTTGAGAACAAGCCTCATGTATGTTCACAATCTTGGCCAAGATAAATGGTCTTCTCAAGTGGCTATGGATTCCACCACTATATTTCATCAAGACATCTTCTTATGATACATATTTAACATTTGGATAGCCTTCTTTCGGAACTCGGTGGTGTGCTCTTGCACATTGTTTCCTTGATTTTTAGTAAGATACTATGAATACATGGACCTATCTTCCTCATAGGAAATATGATAGAAATTATTCTTGATTAACATATTTAATTCACCCCTCTTAGAAATAGGATAAATATTATAAACAACCAAAATTTGAACATATAACATTCAAATCAAGTTAGAAGTGGCCCGGACCTTAGTTCTCCCATTGGCAATGGTCGACTATGGCTTTAATGGGTGGTTTTGCTAAGATAGACAATAATGAAATAACAAGCATGATTGGCGAGGGTCAAAATCAGGTCATGGGTAACAATAATCAAATGTACGCACACACATAGATTTCAACATGGTACCAGGTTGAAGATCTTGCAAATGTTACATCATCTAAGGTTGGTAGGTTTATCCAAACAGGGTTGAAGTGATTCTTGTATCCAAGGTATAGGATATGGTGTGGAAGAAAAATAGAGATTAGGTGTAGGAACGTTTAGATAGATTACGGTACACCAAAGGTCAAGTCGGGATAAATAACATGACAGGTAAGGTAAGGTCGGTAGGCCGAACAACACGGGTAACCACATCACAAGGTACATCGAGCACGGAGGGTCAAAGGTCACAAAAAGTGGGTCAGGTCAAGGTATATTAGTAATGACATAGGTAAGGCCGAGGTATAGGTAAAATAACAATGTCAAGAGACATAGCAAAGGAAATGTAGGGGTAGGTTGGGTTTGTAGGTATGGTTCAATGGGTGTCCAGGATGATAAAAAGGGATGTGGGCATGAATGGTTACAGAAAAAGGAAGTTTAGTAAGACCAAACAATTATAAGGGTAGACCGATGTCAATTAGAGTCTGACTAATGTCGGTTAGCTAGGGCACAAGTAGGACTAGTTTCGGTCAGGTTGGGGTGGGTTTATAAAAAAATCTATATTTGATGGAATCATTATTGTATTGTACCATTGGAGAAAATGACATAGTCATTTGAATTTTGATGCTTTTCAAGAGGAAAGGATAGGGCATTGTACCTGGCTGAGGTGGAGAGATCTAGGTGGTGAGAGGAGCGAGGTAGATGGGTCCACGAGATTAGGTGGACCGATTTGATTGGTGGAGAGATTCGAGGTAGATTTCGGCATGGAAGACGCGGGAGAGGGTTCGAGTGGACTACCAGCATAGTAATGACGTGCCCCCATGGAGATGGCATCATGACAAGGTAAGATTGATCCCATTCCTGTTTGTTAGGTAGATTTTTGATAGAAATCGGAGTTAGGGTAAACTTGGTGTTGAAGGGAATAAATTTTGAAATTGGGAAGAAAATGGGTGAAAAAAAGAATGGAGGGAGGAATGGTTAGGTGAATGAGGGTGGGGAGGGGTTAAGGGTTGATTTGGGTAGGAATGGATGGGTAGTTAAGGAGAAATGAGGAATTTTGGGGAAATAGGGTAGGGTTTACACAAATTTTTGCCACTGACGGTGACCGATGTTGGTCAAGGGTTGGCCAAGTCAAGTCGGTGGGTGTTAGCGATATCGGTCATAGATGGGATGACTGATGCTAGTTTTAGGAGACCAGTGCTCTACTAAGACAAACCGATGTCATCGGCATTGAGAGAAAAATGGGCCGAGGAGATGAGTAAGGGTGGTTGAGTGAGATAGGAAGGTATTGTTAAATGAAATAAAGCGGGGTAGTAGTTATAAGTGAGGTATTAAGGGCAATGCAGGTATGGTCAAGGTTTAATAATGGGATGGTTTGTTGGATACATGTAAGGGACCAGTTATAGATGTGTAATAGGTTACCTCTCTTATTAGTAGCGATGACGTGAAGCAATGCAGTGGAGGAGTCGTAGAATGTGGCCAAGGTAGGCACGATAGGGGTTAGATACTCTGCGGCACATATTCTTGGAGCCGAGTTTGATGGTCACCCTCATCGAAAGATGGGATTTGGTGACTAACACATTCTACTTAACGATAGGTGAGATGACCATCACCTTGGAGGATGTGTATAGGATCCTATGGCTACTGACAATATGGACCCAAGTGTATTAAATCTCTTTAAAGGCCTGCGAGGAGCTAACATTGAAAGTGTTTTGGGAGGGGCTAGAGGAGTTAAGGTTCTATAGCACTAGCATGAGTTATGGAGATACGTGCACTTGAGCCCATCTAGAGGAGATGAGACTAGTAGTTTTGATGATGGAGGCAATGTGTTGTTTTGCACTACCAGATGCAGAGGGTGGGAGATTCCCATGATCATTGATGGGGGTTCTACATGATATGATGGAGGACAGGACCCGATTTTCATGGGCACCAGCCTTCTTACTACATTTGTATAGAGAGTTATGGTACTATGGGTTATTATGGCGATACAACCTATTTATGCACCTTCCTACTACACTATTGGGTGTTTGATCACATTGTTTGTGTGCATCTAGTAGTTATGCCCCAACTTGATGCATTCGACCAGGGTTTTGTGTGGGTGGGCTACAAGTGATGGGTACCTATGATTGGAGAGCACCAAGCCAGGGCTACACATGATGTATCCTATTATAGGTGTTTACTAGAGGGCTTATCCAGTGTGGACATCATTTGGAGGCCATATGTTAGCTTCCCTTCACACAAGAAGATGACCATGGATCATGATGGATTATAGATGGTAAGATGGATAGAGGGACCCCGTGCTAGTGAGTACAAGATGATCCCCATTAACAAGGTTAGGTGACAGTTGGGATTCCCTTAGGATATACCGCCACCATTTCCACATTATAAGAGGGACGACATGGAGAGGCCTATGCCTCTACCACAACCGACAGTGCTTATAGGGAAGGAGGAGTAGGTGGTAGACCGGTGGATTGATGATCTTTGGAGTTATTGAAAAGTATAGGCAGTGGTGGTAGGTAGGAAAACTATGAGTAGTACCACCAAGGCTGGGGCAACTAGATTTGGCCACCATCACAGTTCTGAGAGACACCTTACAGGGTAGGTGGCGACTCTAGTCACACTAGTTGGGGATTGTGTAGGGATAAATGAGCAGTCGGAGGAAAAGTTTTCCATTATTTACAGAGGCACGGGTAGTGCAAGGATAGGTACCTACGAGGCACCTACACAAGGTCGAAGTAGCAGAAGTGTACATGCATAGGCACCCACACAAGCTCAAGGAGAGGGTCCCATTTTACAAATAGGGGTAGGACAGGGTCCCTCGGTATAGGTACAGGGGTCGAGGCCAATGGTACCACCACAAATAGTATGTATGGCTAGGTTGAGGATGATTTAGGAGAGGCACAATATTATAGGATCACGTGATGGATTCAAGGATATATTTCCCCTCAATGTAGAGTTGAGCACAACAAGCGTCGAGTGAGAGGACCATGTCTGGATGTACAATATGGAGAGTATAGGGGATTAGATATCCCGGGATAGGGTCGGGGAGAGGATACCAGTGCAAAGAGGCCATATCCAAGTGATATACAAGTAGAGGTTAGACCGAGGCCTATGGTGGGTGGTGAGATGCTAGCGGGATGCCACACAGGAGTAGATCATGAGATAGGTGAGACAGGCATGGAGGATATCCGATGGGGAGATGCCTGATAGTTACATGTACCTCCATATTTTTGTATTTTGGGATATACTGGCCTGCGTGCTAAAGAGAGAGAGGATGTACATGAGAGTTTTTGAGATTTTTGGATGATATATCAGCCTGCATGTCGAAGATGGTGAGGATGTACCTGAGCAATTTGATATATTTGTATTTATTTGTATCTGTGTACATATGTATGTATACATAGACTTTCTAATTTATAGATGATGTTTCTTAGAGTATGGATGGTGTACTTGTTTTTAATTTCAATTATTATGTGTGTATGTGAAGGAAATGAGGTGGATTAGGCATGATTGGGTTAATGTCGTGTAGGCATGGCGGAGTTAGGTTGGTTTTAGGCATGGTGGAGTCAAGTTAGTTTAGGCATGATTGGGTCAAGGTCGTTTAGGCATGGTAGAGTCGGAGTTGGTTTTAGGCATGGTGGAGTCAAGTTGGTTTAGTCATGATTGAGTCATGTCGGTTTAGGCATGATTTAGTTAGGTTGATATAGGTATGGTGGAATCGAGTCGGTTCATGCATGATTGAGTCGAGTCGGTTCGAGATATGATTGAGTTAGGTTGGTTTAGGCATGATGGAGTTTCCATGTTGTAGGTAGCATGAGGGAAAAATGGTTATGTATATGTAAGTTAGGGTTTAAATTTTGAAATATGTGCTATAATGGAAATGTGAAAATGATAAATGAATGATTTGATGATGTGGTAAAAATGTGTATTAATTGATGCTTGTTTGGTTAAATTTCCAGTTATTGATATAAAATGGAAACTAACTAGGGTAGAATGTGAATAGGAAAGTGAAAAGGGGAATTTGTTAGGGTAAAGAGTGGCCAAGCTAACCTCTAAGGGCCCCATGACCTCGAAGTGTTGCCTACATAGTCCGACGAAAAGAGACCTCGGGTCGATGTAGTTCTCCCATAAGCTAGGGAAGATTATCATGAAGTAGAGGAATGGGTTGGTAGGTGTTAGGCATGGTTGAATGTAGGTCATAGGAATGATTGAATGTAGGTTATAGGCATGATTGGGTGTAGTTCTTAGGCATGGTTGAGTTTAGGTCATAAGCATGGTTGAGTTGTTTTTAAATATAGGTGTCAATGATCTAGTCTTGTATAGGATAATCAATAAGTCTTGATGAAGGAAAATGTTAAGAGGTGGTAATAGAGTTTCTTAATTAGAAATATCCTTAATGATTCGATCATACCCCGGATGAGCTAATGAATGCAATTCCCTAAAGGCCTTATATAATGGACTATTCTAAGTGTGAAGAAAGTCACATAATCATGAAATATCGTGGTTGTTAAAAGTCCCTTGAGTAAAGAGGAAATTAGTCTAAAAAGGCAATGAGGTGAGAATGGGTGGATTGGCATAGTGTACGATAACATGGTTTTGAGAGTAAGAAACCTAGGATCAAAAATAGGCAAGTCCATGATGAAAATTTCATCTTTTTGTTCATTTTTTTATTTTTAATAGACTGATCAATGCGGGAAGTCTATATGGGATGAGTATATTATCTCCTTGAGGTCTTCACAAAGCTGATCGATACGGGAACTTTTGGATATTTTTATTATATTTTTGTAATATCTTTATATAGTTGTCCTTTGAGGGAGCAATCTATTTATAGTGGTGGAAATAGAGTGAAGAGATGTCCCTTTTGAGGGAGTCATCTTTTGCTGGAAGTTTGACTCAAGGATTTGCATCCCATTTTGTTTTTGGATGTTTAAGTCATGGACAAGACTATATAGGAAGATTAGGTTCTTTTGGAGGACAAAACCATACGGGGGTTAACTATGAAAGGGTTGGTTTCAAAAGATGAAGCGACCTGTGATATTCCATCATGAAGAAGATGAAAAGTATCCATGAGAATCATGTTATGAGTGGAGTCGTGGTTCTCATATTGAAGATAATTTGAAAGCTGATGGGTAATCACATGATTCTTGTTTAGTCATGGATACTCAAGACCGAGTAATATGGAAGATGAGAAACACTAAGGGATGAGAGAGTAAGAGACAAAATGTGATATAGGACTTGATTTCAACAATAAAATGATCGAGAGATCACAAGGCATTGAGGGCTCATGTTTTTTTACCTTCGAGTGAAGACAAATGATAAGAACCTGATCCATAGGCATGTGTAATGATATAGGGTCCAAGCCAATTGGGAGTAAATTTTCCACTCTTACTTTTATCTTCTTCGGTTATATGTTGATTTTCCTTGAGGATGAGGTCGTTGACCTAAAAGATTCATTCTGAACACATTTTTCATAGGCATGTTTGATACATTTTTGGTATATTTAGAGATAGTCAAGAGCATTGAGCTAGTGTTCATTCAATAACTCAAGTTGCACCAAATGATCTTGGTGAAAGTCATCATCGTTGAGCATTTCTTGTAGTGAGATGCGTAAAGATGGAATCGGACTTCAAAAAGGTAAGACAACCTTGGTACCATAGACCATAGAAAACATTGTGGTAGCATTCAAAGTGTGAATACTAATGTGATAAGCCCACAAGGTGAAAGGAATGTGCGTATGCCAATCCCTCCCAGTATCATTGACTACTTTCATAAGAATTTTGTTTAAGGTTTTATTGATCAATTCAGCTTGGAAATTCGTTTGTAGGTAATAAGGCAATGAAAAGCTAAGTTGGATGCCAAAATCATCGCATAACTTGCGTAGGGTTTTGTTTTTGAATTTCTTTCCATTATCATTGATGAGGTGGTGAGGAACACCAAAGTGAAAAATGATGTGATGGTTAACGAATTCACATATTTTCTCAACTTTTATAGAAATGAGGGGAATGGCCTCTACCCATTTAGTGTAATATTCAGTAGTGGTTATGATCCATTCGTGGCATTGCGAAGAATGTGGATTAATCTCACTGACAAGATCCAAACCCCATTGAGAGAAAGGCCAAAGATCTCGTGCGACCTGTAAGGCATGACTAGGTGTATGATGAATATTAGCATGTTGTTGGAATTTCACACAACATTTGACATAATCACAACAATCATGGTTTAAGGTTTGGCTAATAATAGCCAAGGCAAAGAATGTGTTTTGTGACAACTAAAACACTAAAGTGGGTGCCACAAATTCCATCATGAACTTCCTTAATGGTGTAGGGAATTTCGAGAGCTTGTAAGGAATCATAAGAGAATGCTATTGAAGGCGTGCTTATAAAGAAGACCACCCATGATGACATAATGAGAGACACTTTTAAGAAAGACATGTTGTCCATTATGAGTGATATCGATGTAGGTAGAATGGAAAGGGAAAGATAGTCTTCATATTGCTTATACCAAAGTCATTTGGGTCAGGTCAGTGCAACAATTCCAACGGAGTAGACTTCATGAGGTAAATAAGAGGGTGATTATAACCTTTGTATTATGAAAAACTTTTAGATTCGGTGGGTGAAGAAGGTATCATGAAGCCAAAGCAGGTCATGGTATCCATAAATTTATTGGTAGAACATGGGGTGGTTTGAAGTTCATAACGATTGATCAAAGGTGGTCAAAAAGTATATTAACATGATTTTTATACTTTTGAAGGATCTCATTATGACACTAGTATATACTATTGACTTGGTTTATGACGATTAGGAGTCACCAAAGATATTGATTGATTTGGCATCTAAGGCATAGGAAGCCTAAACACCCAATCTGACGAATGCTTCATATTCGGCAATATTTTTGTACAATAAAAATCAAGTTTGAAAGAAAAAGGCTTGGGTTCACCATCAAGAGGAATCCGGATAACACCAGCCCCACCTCCACACTAACACTTGGAGCCATTGAAGAAGAGTTTCATTTCATAATCAATTTCATCTAAGGAGAGGGTAGTTATGGATTCATCTGGGAAATCAAAGTTAGAAGGTTGATTCCGGAAAGAGGTGCATCTTATAGTTGGTCAGCGATAGTTTGGCCCTTGATGGACTTTGATGAATAAATTCAAGGTCGAGTTCAGCAAGAAGCATAAGCCAACATGTGACACGTTAATTTTGATAGGGTTGTGTGTACATATAGTATAAGGGGTTGGTGTTGGTGATAACAAAAGTTTTGTGGTTGACTAGGTAATGATGGAGTTTGGTGACAATGAAAACTAATGATAGATAGAGTAAATAGGTGTGGGTATATCTAGTTTCATATTCCATAAGGGTATGGCTTATGTAATAAATTGCTTCTTCTCTGTGTTGTTCATCGCGATGAGCAAGCATAAGCACCTAAAGAATTGTCGGTGGCAAAAATGTATAGGTAAAAGGGTTGGTCATCCTTAAGAGGAATGAGCGGTGGTTGAAGAAGGTATTTTTAAGACTTCAAAGGATTTATGGCATTCTTCATCCCATTTAAATGAAACGTCCTTCTTGAGAAGATGATGAAATGGTTGACATCGATCGAAAGCTACAAGATGAAATGAGCGAATGGACTACAATTTACTTGTAGTAGTGTGAAGTTAATGGAGATTAGTAGGTGGAGCATTTCTAGAATGGATTTTACTTTAGCAAGATCAACTTTAATGCCATGCAAAGAAATGATGAAATCAAGGAGTTTTTTGAAACTACCCAAAGACATTTCTTTGGTTGAAGATGAACACAATACTTGATGAGGTAGTCAAAGATGACCTTAATGATGGGTAGATGTCGGTCGATGTTTGGATTTGGCAAGAAGATATTATATGTAATATTCCAATATGTGATGCATGATGTCATGGAAGATGTATGTCATGGCTCGTTAGTATGTAGTGCCGGTGTTTTTAAGGCCAAAAGGCATGACCCGATAGCAGAAAGTCCCCCAAGGGGTGATGAAGTAAGTTTTATGTTGATCTTCTAGAGCTATTAATATTTGATGTAACACGTGAAACCATCCATGAGCGATAGCATTTCATGGCCAGTGATGATATCAACTAGTTGTTCAATGCCTAGTTGGGGAAAGTCATCTTTGGGAAAAGCTAGGTTGAGGTCACAGAAGTCTGTGTAAATGTGGAGTCCTTGTGTTTCCTTTGTGACAGGAACGATGTTAGAAATCCATTGGGGATAGTCAATGGGTAGGATAAAGGAAACTGAGAGAAGGCGCTAAAACTCTTCTTTGACCAAAATAGTAATGTGAGGATGCATTTTCCGTAGCTTTTGCTTGATGGGTTTGGCATCGGGAATGGTTACGATGTTGTGTACCACAATTTTTGGTCGATCCAGGCATATTGTCATAGGACCAAGAGAAAAAGCATTGTTATGGTCCCAAAGGAAAGAGGTAAAATATTATTGTTCAATAGCATATAAAGATTTGTCTATCTTTAGAATGTGTGGGTCGTCTTGAGTGTTAATGTTGATTTCAATGGTCAATTCATTTAACATGGTTTGTGTCTTAGAAGGTAATGACCGATGAATATAAGAATCTTCTGCACCAAGGTAGGTGAGAATGGACTCATCATCCTAACATTAAATGATATTAATAGAATGTGTATCATCATCGATCATGTCAGGATATAGGAATGGGAGAGAAGAGGGAGCCTCACCATCGTGTTGATAGGTCGGGGTCCTAAAGAAATGGTGTTTATGAAAAAAAAAGTTAGGAGGAATAGATTTAGGATCTATGGACTCCATAGGTGAAGATGGTGACATGGGTAAATAAGGTGGGGAAAGTTTTTCTTCCTGAATGAGTTCAACGTGATTGTTCTTAGGAGGTGGTGCATCAAAACCAATTCCACTACGGTCATTGTGTTTATAGGTGGTACAGGAGATGACAGTGTGGCGGCCCTATTCGTATAAGTTGAAACAAAATCCTTTCCACATGCACCTTGGTGAAGGAAAGTGTGAGTTAAGTGATAGTTAGTGAGGGAGTGTAGGTCGGATGAAAATCATTGCATTTGGGATGGAGGTTCTAGTTTATAAGTGGAAATATCAAGTCCCCCATACGTTAGATTAGTGCGAAGGTGGGGAGGACCATAAGGAAAAACCTCACCTATGTGATAGTCATAACCAAGGTGTTGGCACAAGTTTCCATACTCTTGTAGAGTGAGGAACATGTCGATGTTGTATAGGTGGTACTCCCCAGAGTGAGGCATTAAAAGACACCCTCTAAGGGATCAGTGGTCGATATGTGGGTAGTGGGGATAAAAACTCACTAGAGGATGGGGAAGCGGGTGAGCCGGTGGTAGAGGTTATGGTGGTGGTAGGGATAATAGGGTTAGATGTGTGAAAGGTGGTGACAGTCTTGGTGGAGGGATTTGGATGAAGGTGAAGTAGGGGTAATGTCATATTCCTTGGACCGGTACAAGTACATCGTTGGGCTAATACAACATATTACCTTGGTGGCTAGAATGATGTAGTTATGCCCTTCATGTTCAAATTTTAGGTAAGCGATGTAAAGTCGATGGGACATAACCCATGGCACAAATGCAAGGTCGGCCAAGCAATAGATTATAATTGAACCCCCTTATAAGACATAGAAGAGTTTCGAGACAATGCGGGGACCCACGTGGACATGGAGAACGATGGTACCCAAGGTAGAGGTCATAGCGTCATTGAAGGAGTGTAGCATAATGGGGTTATCATGCATGCAATTGGAAGGTATGTTCATTTGGTTGTACACATGGGAGGAGATGATGTTAATACTAGCAACACCATTAATCATAATACGTTGTATTTGTATATTATCAATAAACACAGAGACATGAAAAGAGCGAGATCGGGTCATCAGGATGGAAGGAGCAATCTCTTCATCTAAAAATTTGAGGGCAACTACTTAAGCGAGTAGGTGGAGGTGTAAAGGAAGGTGAAAACTTAGTGAGAGAGGCTATGTGATGAGGGGGTGATGATGGAGGTTCGAGTGTGGGGTCTATTTCAACTTATTTAGACCATTTCTTGAATGTTTGACAAAATAGATAAGGGTAAAGGGCTAGGAGGAACACTGTTAAGATGTTGGTCGTAGGTTGTTGTGCATGTATGACTTCTTGAACCATAGCTAATCATGGGTGATTCCTTTTTAATTGGAGGAACTACGAAATGGAAAAAAATACCACCAAATGAAAGTTAAATAGTATATGCGTGGACTTCTAGCGTATGCTAGATCCGGGAAGTGTGATAGTTCTTAGATGGCTTTCAATCCACTTGTTTTAAAAAACTTAATGCTAAAAATAAAGTAAATCCTACTTTGTAGTTTAAATGATTTAGGTATCTCATTCATCTAAAATAAGAAAATTCATTCACAACAAGCTAATTTATGATTGAATCTAAAGGTGAAGATCATTGTCGTGGTCTTGGTACTAGTTAGGGTCGGAGTTTCGGGCTGTTTTGGGTATTAGGTAGAGAATGGAAGCTCTTTTCTTGGTTTTTGTCAAAAACATAGTAATCTTGACATTGGTTTGGTATGACCGATGTTGGTTTAGGTTAACCGGCAATGGTTGTGGGTAACCAACATCGTTATGGTGTGGTACAAGAAACTCAATAAAAATTTTGTGGGGTGACATATCTAAGGATAGAGAGAAATGGATGGGAAATGGAAAGGTTCATGTGGGTCTTAGGTATACACAGGAATGATTAAAACATAGATATGGGAAGTTCAAGGGTGTGAGTAAAAGGATGGTCAAGCTTGCATGGAGGTAAAATGGTGGTGGAATGAAACGTGAGTAGAAATTAATAATGAAGTAAAAGAACCTACCCAATGTTAAATGGACAAGTGTTGGTTACCAAAACACTTACCGTTTGTATGAGCTTGATGTTTGGTTAGAAATGGTGAGTGATCAGATGGAAGGAACTTGGTGTGGTGTTGGCGCTTCCCGGATGTTAATGTGAAGGAAGATGGATTTGTGGGTGCTTTTGATCTTTGGCTATGGATGCTTTGATGTATGTATTAATGTTGGTTCTTCTTGCATGTAGCTTTGGTTTCAGTATCTCTTTCTCATAAGATGTCACGAACTCTCAAAAATGTGTCAACCCCAAAATAAGGTTGTTTGGGTGTTAAATGGTAAGCGACGATGGTTCGGGTTGACTGTGGCGGTTTAGGGTGACCAACGTCGGTTAGGGCGGGATTTCCTAGGTTTTCTAAAATGGGCAGATCCTTTTGATTTTCTTGGATCTCACCCATTTTTTTCTGTGGAATAAAAATGGAAGCTTCTTCCTAATGGGTAATGTGGTTAGAGGGAATGTAGGCTTTGATTTTTATTGTTTGGGTAGGTCTTAGTTATATATGGCAACATACTAAGAATAGGTATTAGGGTGAGGTGGCTAGATGAGGTGTCTAGGTGAGGTGGATATGTAGGCATTATCTCAATTAGGATATTAAAATAATAAATATTGTGAGATAATGAATAAATTAAATTAAATTAATTAAATTAATATTAGAGTGGGATGAAAGGGACCATGGTTAGGTGAATGTGTTTGGGGTGATTACTTGACGAGGGATCAAGGGGAGTGTGACCTAATTTTGGTGTCTACATTTTGCCCCTTTTATTACGTAGCTTGTATTGGTAGCGACGTTGAAAAAAATAAGAGGTGGTTGCCCCATGTGTGGGTGAAGGTGATCCCCTCAAACCAGGAATTGATGAGGTAGAAACAAAAATCGGTGAGTGGTTTGATAAAAGGATAATGTGATGAATAGGAGTAGTAAATGGGGTAAAAAGAAGGAAGGTCCAATCGGGTAATCTAGGTAATGGGTCAAGGTCAAAGGTAGTAACAATGATCAAACGGATGCACACGTATAAAGCGTAACACGCTACCAAGTTGAAGAGCAGGAAAAACTCTACATTGTTTAGGTCAATAGGTTTATTCAAACAAGGTTGAGGTGAGTCCGGTATCAAGGTATAGGATATGGTCGGGGAACATGACATAGGTCAAGTGCTTGGGAACTTTTAGGTGCATCCGATACACTAAAGGATGGTTCGGGATAAATGGTCATGGAAAGAGGCAATGTAAGTTCATTAGGCCAATCAACATGGGTATGAGTGTCATAAGGTATAGCAAGCACATGAGGTCACAAGTCACTAGCAATGTTCCAGTCCAAGTATCTAGGTCACGGCATGGGTAGGGCCGAGGGATGGGAAAAATAATGAGTCCTCGATAGAGGATGAGGTGAGGGGGTTAATGATAAGGTCACGAAGATAAAGGGAGTGGCTAAGTAATATATGGGTGAGGTAAAAATGATTTAGGTCAAACTTTGTAGGTAGGGAATAGGAAAAATTGAGGTAGGGAAACCGATGATGGTTTTAATGTATCGATGTCGATCACAATTGATTGAAGATGGTAAGTTAGGGCATAGGGCCGATGTTGGTTAGGTCGGGGTTGTTATAAAAAAGTGAAAAATACGTTTGTTTTCAATTCATTTTTTTTGCAAAAGAGAAGAAAATGGCGGAGGAGAGAGAAAATGGTGGAAATTGACCAAGGGAGACGGAGGATGAGGTTGGGAGCAATGTGGTGGTGGGAGTTGGTCGATAGGTGGATTCATGAGCTGAGTTGGATCGATTGGAGTGGATTGATTGGTTGGAGAGTGAGAGGTCATTTGGGGATGGCAGAGGTAGGAGAGGGATCGGGGGGACCACCAATGCGGTGGCTCCAGGTACTACCACGTAGGTAGCGCGCGATGAGGTAAGATTCAATATCCCTCCATGCTTGTTTTAAATAAATTGATAGAAATTTGGGTTGGGGGAGACGGGTTTGGGAGGAAATTGAATTTAATGTTAGGGGGAAAATTTGGTAAAAGAGAGATAGGAGAGGGTAGGAATAGGGAGTATCTTTGGGTGGGAAGGATTGTTGGTTAGAATGGGGGGTGGGGAGAGGGGAAAAGGAAAAAAAATTAGGAGAGCCAGGGCATGATATCATGGTTTATCACATGCAGCAGTGTGACCGACATCACCAAAGGTTGGTCGGTGTCGGTAGTGTACAATCGGGATCAGTCAAAGATGAGGTGACCGATGCTAGTTACTGGGTAAACCATGGTCGGTCTAGGAGGACCGATGCCGGTCTGAGGGTAGAAAAAATAGGTAAGGGTTAGGCGGTATGGCCAAGTGTTGAGACTTGTGGGTAAATAGGTAACATCGAGGAGGGGATCAAAATGAAAGAAGGTGAGGGGTTGGGGTGTGTGTAAATAGGTAAGGTGATGTTGGGTGGGGTAGGGTTAGGGTAGGTAGGTTGGTAGGTTAGGGTTGGACTGGGTAAGTAGGAAGGTGATATTGGGTTGGGTAGGGTTAGGGTGAGTAGGTGCGGGTTGGGTAAGGTTAGGGTGAGTAGGTGTGGGTTGGGTTGGGTAAGTAGGTAAGGTGATATTGGGTTGGGTAGGGTTAGGGTAAGTAGGTGTGGGTTAGGTTGGGTAATGGGTGTGGTTGATTGTGGGTATGGTTGAGCTTGAATAATGTGATTGTTTTGTTAGATGCAGGTGAGAGAGTAGGCGAGGATGTGAGACAGTGCCACCCCTACTTGTGATAGTGCGAGGTGCGGTGACAACCGAGGAGTTGCGGCATGTTGAGGAGGTGCCTGAGTAGGGTCTAACGCTACCGGCATGCATTTTGGTAGCCAAGTCTAAAGGTTTCCCTCATCAATAAATGGGATGCGGTGACCAACACATTCCACCTACCGACGGGGAGATGATAGTCACCCGGAGGATGTGTTCAGGATCCTACGGTTACCTATATTGGGTACGTAGGTATATTTGATCTCCTTAGAGGCATCAAAGGAGTTGATGTTGATGGTATTTGGTGAGGGGATGACAGAGTTGACATTCCACAATGCCGCCTGAGCTATGGAGATATGTACCTAGCCCGTCTAGAGGAGATGAGGCTAGTAGTGCTACTAATGGAGGCGATCTACTACTTTTCACTTAGGATGCGAGAGGGTGGGTGGTTTCATGATCTTTTATGAGGGTGTTGCAAGACATGATGATGGAGAGGACCTGATTTTCATGGGTGCTAGTATTCCTGGTGTAGCTATACACAGGAGTTGTGGGCTTATGGGTGACTATGGAGATTTAGCCTATGTTGCACGTTCTTGTTACACTTTGTTGGGCCTAAGAGAATATTTGTGTGTGCGTCAGTGGGTATTCAAGCATGATTCCTTTCAACCGGGTTTTGTGCGGGTGGGGTACAGGTGATGGGTGCCTATTATTGGAGAGCGGTGATCAGACAGGGCTACACATGATGTAGCATATTACCGGAGGCTACTAGATGGATTGTATGGGGTAGATATTATATGGAGGTCATATGTAGGTTATCCCTCCTACAGATAGATGGCTGAGGATTTAGCTGGCCTTCAACTACTCATATGGATAAAGGGCCACCATGTAGGAGAGCACGAGATGATCCCCGTAGATAGGGTCCAACGGCAGTTTGGACTTCTATAGGATATACCACCACCCTTCCCACAATACCGAGAGAATGACATGGAGAGACCCTCGCCACTTCCACAACCGCAAGTACCTATCGGGTACGTGATGGGTCTCTGTATTCTTACAATCATTTAACTACCGTAATCTCCTATCGGTGTCATTCTAAACTAGGGTTGTGTCTAAGGAGTATGCAATGGATTCTAGTGGAACCAGATTATCTATTGGGGGTTTCTTAGTTTAGTGACTAGTCTACGGAAATGTAATTCCAATCTATAGAATATAAATACAATTCTACAAAATTCAACTATTTTGCGATGATAGGAAACTAACAACTAATCTTCTCTTTGGAAAATGAAATACACACACACTACTTTTAACAAATGAAATTACAAGCTGTATAAATGAAGCTTAGATGAAAATGAGATTATTTGTTAACCAGGTTTGCATATGAAGCATCTATTCTAAATGAAAGCATTAATGAAGAAAATAGATAGAGTTAATCAAAGCACACATGTAAGATTCTCAAACAAAAATTGCATAAATCCAATCAAATAAGCGTATGCGTAAATGAACTCAAAATAACCTCTTATCTCCTTATTCAAGTGGGCCCTTGCTCTTCCTTGGGGTAGAGGCATTAACAACCTTTGATTCCCAAAATGTTGTGACTTTCATTAACTCAAAATAAGTTTCATAATATAGACAGTAAATAATGATACCAAAACTAAGTGCAAATAATCTCTTTTAGTATATCAAAAGTAGTTCTTCCATGTTCAAGACGAAGTCTTCATATAGATCTTATTAGTTATAAAGCTAGCTATATCGCTGGCATTAATCACTATCCACCAAATACTAATTAAAACGCATAAATTTCTACGGGTAGTTAGGAACAAGCCCAAACTAATAGATCAACTTGGTGGAAACAGTCTTCTACCACTTTCTCGAACTCGAACTCCATAACTACCAAAGCAACATCCATCATTTCCTACACACATCATCATGTTTTATCTCAAAAAGACAGGTTAGTAGGAGGTTCATGTGATAATCGGTTTTCATAAACTATAGCAAGAAAATGCATCAAACCTACTAAGATATAACTACACAAAACATCCCGAGTATTTTTATCAAAAGAGTATTTTTGGCTTAAAGAAATGATATCAATGAGCCAAACAATGCACTCATCATTTTCCCCCTGAATTTACATTCGTATACATGTCCCTATGAGACTTATCTTCATCCTGCCCGCCTACCAAGCTGATTAGCTATGTCATATTCTTCAAATTGATCAACATATTGTTTTATGGTATTCTTGCAGCCCTGAGTGTTGGAGGTAATCTCTACCCATGATGTGAAACTGTCATTTGACTAGGCCGCATTGTTCTACTAGGTAGTGAGAGGGCTCAAAAGGAGTGGTGGACGTACTTGGAGGCCTACCCATCCGTCATTATATTGTTGGTTGGTTTTCTTTGTGGTCTATTTTATAATGGTGATGAGGGCATCACCCTTGCGTATGCGTACTCAAGTTTTGGGAGAGAACCTCCCCGCATTTCAAGGGTAGAACTCGAGTATCCCACCTTCTATCACATGCCTGCCAAGCTGTCCCAAAGTTCTCCTGACTATGATTTTCAAAATCCATGACACATTGAAGTAAAATCGGCAAGTGTTTACCCCGACTCCTACCCGATAGTAAAGTGAATGAAATTTTTTTCTTAGAGCTACATCGAGTGTGATGAGTTGGACAGATGTGGAACCCAATGGACTTAGTGGTGTGATTTGAAAATATCTATTTGCTGACCCCAGATGATCTAATTGTGTAATGTAGTCGAAAGGCCTTGATTTGGAAATCACCCATAAATAAATTGATTAAGAAATCAGGCACATTTTTAACTATCATATTATGAAGGTAGAATTCACAAAGCAAATTTTGGATCTCGAAGTCGCACTTGTAAACTAATAAGAAACTAGTGCCATTGGGAATTTCATGAAGAGCTTAATAACACAATTGGAACAACTGCCAGAATAAAATTGTTCTTAAACAAACATGTTATAGACTGGAGAGGGTTTTCTATAGGATAGAATCTTGAGGGCAAAGGACAGACAAAGTCTAAAATAGATGTCGAGTTTTTGCTTTTCCTCTTGTATAGATTCCACTTCCCTTTTCAATTTCTGATTTTCCTTCCTCAATTATTTTTCTGAAGGGATAATCGATGGAAGCTATCTAATATGTTAATACTCTTATCACACCGATGCTTCAAATTACTTACTTCAAGTTGTAGGGCAAAGTAATTTCCCGAACCTTCTCTACTGTTTGTTGTGTAAATTCAGTTTTGCAATCAAAGGTTTGTTTCTTCCATACCTTGCAATTGAGATTTCAGTAGCATGATTTCCTCCAAATATTTACGAGAAGATGAATCTTGGGTGCCAAGAACTTCAGGAACCACAGGGTGAATTTTTGTAGATGTAGGAATAGTAGGTGTCAGAACGGCCAGGTGATCCTCCTCATGTTGTTCTTCCCGAATGGGGGCAGTATCATTAGGCAAAGTCTCTGATCGGGAACCACCGAATAAAAAAATAAACTGATCCGTCAAGACCGTAGGTGCATGGAAGAAGACGGAGCTATGGTGCACTTGCCTTTTGATCTAGAAGTGGAAGGGGATGCACCCTCGGGAGTACCAAATGTGTCCGCATGCTTGGGGACATAAACTACCTCTACTTGGTTGCATGAAGGGCAAGAGGGCTTGGTGCAAGGGTAGACCAGGAGTGCAAAAGAGATAGGATTTTAATTACTTTGGTCAAGACCCTTCTCCCCCAACAAGTCCCTCAAGCATCCGCTTGAGTCTAAAGAAGACTTGATGTGAGCATAACAAATGAATCAACCCTGGGTGTTTAATGACAGACTTTCCTCCACCGAACCGGTACTTTTGGAAAACTTTAATAATGGAGTCCACGAGGTATTCAAGAATATTTACTTAAAGGTCCTATTGACACATCCCTTATTAAGTGTATCACCACCCGGTAATGCAGGCCCCGACCATCACATATGAAATACCAGTTGACCCACTTCACTATTTCACTCCAGATTCTAGGTAGACTCGTTCACCCAATGCCCTTACGGATACGAGGGGTTTAGGATGAATTCAAGGAATGATTCCCCTTCATCATGAAATAGAGCAAGCATGCTTTGCAAAGGAGCATTTGTCATAACCTTCAAACCAAAGTCTAGCAGGCCAGATAGGTCATAAATGACCTGACTGGTAATCTCAACCCATCTTCCACCAACTTGTGAACAGGTGGACTCAAAATTGTCCAAGAATTCTTCCACAATGACTTCATTGAAACCTTCAAATTGGTGAATGAAATCTAGCCATCCAAAATCATGAAATACCTATGAAAGTGCGGCATTCCGGAGTAAGGCATCCAATGAATCAGGCTCTGATTTCTTTTGTGGTCCCATGTTGAAGCCAAAGGTGAGTAATACCAGGTAGCAGAAAAAATCAGAACAAAGCGTATCCCCCACTCCCTATTTAGTGACTGATAAAACCAATCATGCTTGATGTACATACAACAATGGTAAGAAGCAGTTATAGAAGCATTAAATTTCAAATTACACCATATCCCTTGGGTGACGCAAAATCGAGCAAAGGTGGTGGTGAAAAATAGTGAATGAGACCGGCCACCCGTGTGAATTTAAGATATTTGCGGCGGTGCATATCCCACTGTTGAGGAGTGAGCGCCACCCGTCCTAACTTGAAGAATGCGACACATTCAAGGCATGTGGTGATTATGAGACATTACCCCTTTTATGCCATCATCCACAGAACTGGATTTGGAAAGAGATCTGAAATAAATATAGCAATCATTTCATGATGGCGTAATGATGACAAATGCGTACATGGGGAAATGTTTTACATGGAAATATCATTAGCTAGTTAGAATGCACTTACCCATGCCACGTTTAGTCGGTGATATCCGTAGATTCCTATGCCCTACGGTTCGAGATGTGAAGCATGATTAGCGGATGTAGAAATAATGAAAATTTTAGAATTTATTAAAAAAAACAAGAAAAACTAGTAACTAAGGGAAGAATATTAAGTGCGGGATCATCTTATTTTATTGAATTTTAAGATATTGATTACTCCATGCTCGAGGGGCAAAGATCCTCCTCAGCATGCATGTCCATGCATAACAGAATGTCATCGGTGAAATTCTTCTTATCCAGTGGTTGGTGATAAATCTGGAGCCTATGTCCATTCACCAAAAGAGTCCGTTTGTCTCCATCAATAGGTAACAATTGAACAGAGCCATTATCAAACACTTGATTTACCTGATAGGGACCCAACCAACGTGTACACAACTTGCCTTTAAACTGTTGATAGTGGGAATCAAAGAATAAAACTCACTATCCCTCATGAAATGTCTTTTTTTTATATGAGCATCATGCTAGGTTTTTCACTAATGTTGTAGAATTTTGTCTCTTGCTATGCCTCCATCTTCATTTCATCTAATTCATTCAGCTACAACACTTGTTCACATTGTGCTTCATCCAAATCAATCCCAACTTCCAACGTTGTTTGCCAAGTGCACAATTCGAACTCAATAGGTAACAATGGTTTCTTCCCAAAGACTAGCTCATAGGGAGAAAAACTAGTAGTTGTTTTCCAGGTCATGTTGTAGGCCCAAACGGCCTTAGGAAGCTTTGGTACCCAATTCTTTCTATCGGCATTGACCACCTTAGTTAGAATATTCTTGAGTTCTCGATTAGTTACCTCCACTTCCCATTGGATTGAGGGTGATAGGATGACGATTTATGGTGCCAAATTTTATAGATTTCCAAGAAATCTTCAATCATATTTGAAACAAATTGAGGACCTTGATCAAATACAATGGCCCTTGATGCTCCAAATCATAGCAATATCTGATTATACAAAAAATCAGCAACAACATCCTCGTTGGTAGATGCCAATGTTTGAACTTCATCCCATTTAGTGACATAGTCCATGCATACCAAGAGATACTCCTTCCCAAAATATGGAGGATCAAATGGTCCAACAAAGTCAATCCCCCATTTCTCAAATGGTCCTAAAACCAACTGAGGATTCAGAGGCATTTCCATTGAAAGTGTAGGTTTTCCCATTCATTGGCATGCATCACACTACCACACATACTTTTTGATAGTCCTATGGAGGGAAGGCCAATAGTACCCTACTCCAAGGATCTTGTGAATTGTTTGTTTCATTGAATAATGTCCACCTCTTGGCTCATCATGACAAGCTCGCAATATGTCGTGTACCTCATCCTCTCGAACACACCTACGAAGAACCATGTCAAGACAACATTTAAATAAGAATCCATTACAACATTTATATATTGAACTATTTTTAACCAATCACCTTCTTTCCTTATGAGTAAAATAGGCTAGAAACTTCCTGTCGTTAAATAATTCACAAGATCGAAAACCAAGGAGTCTTAGTTGAGATAGAAAACAAGTGTTCGTTAGGAAATTGATCCTAGACTACTTCATCATCACCTGAAACATTTAATCTAGAAAGGAAATCAGCAACAACGTTAAATTTCCTAGGCTTATCTATAATGGTGAGATTGAATTCCTGCAACAAGAGTAACCAGCAAATAAGCCTTCCGCCAACCACTGGTTTATTCATCAAATATCGAATGGAAGAGTGGTCAGTGTAAACAAAAAAATTATATCCAGTGATGTAATGAAGAAATTTATTCAAATCATAGACAACAGCCAAGAATTCTTTTTCCATAGTAGTGTAATTCCTTTCCGTATGAGTCAAATTTTGTTGATAAAATAAATTGCATACATATGATCTTCTGAGTCTTTTTGCCCAAGGACAACACCCATGGTTGTATTAGAAGCATCAGTGTGGATATGGAAAGGTTGTCCCCAGTCAGGGCCATGTAAGACAGGGGCCATGGTCAGCTTTTCTTTGATAGAATAAAATGCCTATTGACACTGAGGAGACCATTCAAAAACACAATCTTTGGTTAACAGTGAGAATATAGGTGCAGCAATTTTGCTAAAATATTTTATGAATCACGGTAATAATGTGCATGACCAAGGAAACTTTTGATGTCGATCGATTAGTGGGTGTAGGTAATTGGGTGATGATCGATATCTTTTGGGGTCCACCAATATACCTTAGGCTGAAACATGGTGACCTAAGACAATTCCTTGATCAACCATCATTAGACATTTTCATGACTCGAGAGATAGTTGGTGTTGTTCACATCGACCGAGTAATTTCTGAAGGTTATTCAAAGATTCTTCAAAAGTGGATCCATGGACAATGAAATCATCCATGTAAACATAACACTGATCGTTAGCAAGATCTACAAAAATGGCCAAGACTTCTCACCGAAATGTAACGAGGGCATTATAAAGCCCAAAAGGTAAGACTCGGTAAGCAAATGTACCCCAAGGGCACGTAAAAGTAGTCTTATCTTGATCAGCAGGGGAAATAATAATTTGATTATACCCACTAAACCCATCCAAGAAAGAAAAATATTTCTTACCAGCCAAATTGTCTAGAACTTGGTCAATGAAAGGCAAGGGAAAATAATCCTTCTTGGTGGCTTTGTTAAGTTCCCTGTAATCAACACATATTCGCCACTTACCATTTTTCTTGGGAACAATAACTAATGGGGAGACCCACTGACTATCAGATATAGGATAGATGAAACCTACCTTTAGGAGTTTTTTTATCTCACTTTTGACTATGTCTCTCAATGCTCTTATAGGTTTGACATCATCAGTGTAAATATGAGTGTATAGATGCTAGGATGAATTCCTTTCATATCAGTGTAATCCCAAGCAAAAGCATGGGAATGTTTCTTCAGAACCTCAAGCACCCTAGCTTCTTGATTGACCTCCAAATCATTACCTATGGTCAGCTCTCTTCCCATACTGACAAGCACCTACTTGGTATCATTCACAAGAGCAAGCTCTATACTAGTGATAAAATAATTCAATGGGAAAACATGGGGCTGAAGCATGTGTAGGATGGGTATGTTGTCAAAAGACAAAATCTTAGTTAAAGGACAATAGAAATCAGGAACTAAATATTTAGAATTATAAGCATAGAGTTTCCTACCAGACTCAGCAGAGGTAATGTCTACCAGAGAAATAGCAGAAGATATGTCTAATGCTGGAGTTCTAGATTCCGTAGCAATAGTGCTGATTTCCATAGTCATAGAGTCCTTAGAATCAGTCAGTGTATATGACTCCATAGCTTCCACCATATGGTTGTGTACTGCAATAGTGGCTAGAAAAGAAGAACTCAAAGAGTTAGCATCCAAAGAATCCACCCATACCTGGTCACAATTGTTCGTATAAGGCTGGGCAGGAGGGTATAATGAAATGTGTTTGGATTTCTACCCATTTAGAATTATCATGTTGCCTGACCTACAGTCGATGTATGTAGTAACCATAGCCAACCAGGGCCTTACCAAGATGACTGGATATCCCAACTTCCGAGCTTTAGGTGCAAAACCATGAAATCAACCGGTGCTCCCATGATTCAACAATGACCATTATATCTTCAACCACACCATTAGGTACAACAATGGATTGATCTCGCTAACCGAGAACAATGTTGGTAGGTTGAAGTCATGTTAGAGATAGTAGATTAAACATTTCTATTGTGATGACATTAATAACAACACCAAGATCCACCAAAATGTTAGATATTGACTGGTTGTTTATAAAAATAGTAATGAAAGGACTCCCAGGATCCCCATATTTTGGTGAGATAAGGGTGCCAGCAACTAAATCAGCCAAATTCCCTTCGACCTTGTGAGTCTTTGGGTACTTCTTTTTCCTTTTCAAAGTGTCTTTATACACATTTCTAATGGTTTGGTTTAGTTCAATGATGTCCCTTATTACTTGTAGAAGTGGAACCTCAATATGTACCTTTTTTAATTCCTAAACTAGCTTTGTTTCATCTGTAGTTCAAGTGTCCCTATGAAATCTTAGGAAAAGGGGTTGTATTCTATTTGAGTATTTGATCATATGGTGTATCCGGTATTGGTGAAGGACCAATCGACATCAGTAGGTAGTTCTATGATAACAATAGGAGGATTCAATGTTTTGGCAGATCGCAGACATAAATTACCAGCACCAAGATCCACCAAAACGTTAGATATTGACTAGTTGTTTATATAAATAGTAATGACAGAATCCCAAGATCCCCATATTTTGGTGAGATAAGGGTGCCAACAACTAAATCATCCAAATTCACTTTGACCCTTACGGTATTTGGGTACTTCTTTTTCCTTCTCGGTGTCTTTATACACTCATTTCTAATGGTTTGGTTTAGTTCAGGGGATGTCCCTTATTGCTTGCAAAAGTGGGACCTCAATATGTACCTTTTTAATTCTGAACTAGCTTTGTTTCATCCGTAGTTCGAGTGTCCTACAATTTCTCGGGAAAATGGGGTTGTATTCTATTTGAGTTTTAATCATCTAGTGTATGTGGTATTGGGGAAGGACCCAGTATTATCCTCAAGGTTTTCTTCTTTATCGGCATCAACAAGAAGTTCTATGATAACAACATGAGGATTCAATGTTTTCTAGATCGCAGATGTAAATTACCAATAATATTAACCCGCATGGTGTTACTCGGGTGCATGTCATCAATCAAAGTTGTCTATTGATTTTAGGATTGGATATTGGGTGAGCTAGAAGTTTTGTTTGTGTTGTTTGTCCTTGATGTTGGTAGGCTTGAGGTGGAGGCATTAAAGCTTGTTGTGGTGTTGGAATCTACGTTGTTGATTACCATTTTGTGGTGGTGCCAGGACTGATTTAGGCTAAAATTTGGTTAAGGACTCCACTATTGGTTATGCCAAGGATTGGCTATGGGTGGTGGTGCCCAACCCGGGTGAGTGTAGGGATTTTCCAAGGGGGTGGATATGGATAAGTCATGTAGTTCAAGTTTTTCCCACTCGAGGTTGTCCCAAGAAGGTGAGAGGCTTGATTCGGCCATTACATCCTCCATGGATTTTGAGCTAGCCTAGATGGGAACCCACCTTGACACTTTTTGGTCTTTGGACAAAGTTTAATTCAACACTCATTTGTGAGATGGCATTGACCCAAACCTCCCTTTAACTATGGTAAGAATGTGCAATGTTTAGTGTCATGGTCGAGCAAGTGATTCTTGAACTTCACAAATTAAGCACATCTCTTCGTGTTGTGACATCCAAAGGACATACGCGGGGATTTATTTTTCTCTTATTTCCTCAGAAAGCAGCCTATGGGAAACATATCTCTCAAGGGGTGTCTCTTCCGACACTCAGATGGGAACCCACCTTGATTTTTGGGGAAATATATGTCCAAGGGTTCTTTGGTAAGAAGTGCAATGTTTAGGTTGGTAACTTTTTTCCTTGAGTCCATCTATGGTTGATGTTAGGGTTGTTTTTCCTTGAGTCCATCTATAGTTGATGTGAAGCGAGAATGTTTGTTTTCATGTTGGCCATTTCTTCCAGAAGTTCAGAGGTACCCAAGGAAGACTTGGATGTTTGTTTTCTTCGTATTCCTCCATGTGTTCTAGAGTATCTTCTACATAGCTCAGTGATTTGGTCCATGGTGAGTTTATGCACGTCTCCTCCTCCCATGAGATGGAGGGAATCCTTGGTTTCCTCATCCAGTCCTTTAAGAAAGATTGTCTTAGTGATTTCTGCATGTAACTCTCACTGTGTTTGTGGAGAAAGAGGAATTTGTCCAAATAATCCTCTAGATTCTCATCTTCCTTTTCCGTATTTGGAAGAAATCTTCCTTACTATCCCCTGTCCCTAAAATAGTATTGGTATTTATCCAGGAAGGTTGTTTCCATTTCTTCCAGGAATTAATGGAGTTAGATGGTAACCCCATAAACCATCTCATAGCAGAATCTTTGAGAGTGGAAGGAAACAGTTTGAGTTTTTGATTTTCAGTTCGGTAATCATATGTCTGGCACAAGATTTTAAATTCAAACAGAAATTGATCAGGGTCTTCTTTGGTCATACCTCAAAAGATGGGGAGGATGGATGGTGAGATGTTTTTCATAGGTGCATCCTCATCCGCATCGAGGACAATGGGATACGTAAAGGTTTTCCCTAAAGGTTGGTCTCTAGCATTCCTGGGTCCCCCATTACCGAGTGGTGTGAAGAGGATACAGAATGCTCATAAGAGGTTCTAGGCATTGAGTTAGAATCTATATCACTCTCAGTGTTTCTTCCTTGTGAATTATCTAGAGATATTTGTTGAATATTATGTGCTATAAATCTCCCTTGGTTATCTCGCGACCTATGCATCAAGGTTGGTTATTTTTAAAATGAGGTCCAAGACAACTACTGGTTTCCTATATGAACTCCATTAACACCGATAGCATATGGAATAAAAATGATGGTGCTTATGGTTATTCCACGAAATAGATGATAGAAATGATGGGTCGTTATATTCTTCCAATCATTTAACTGACATAATCTCCTGTCAGTTTAATTCTAAACTAGGGTTGTGTCCTAGGTAGTATGCAATGGAGTCTAGTGGAACTAGTTATCTGTTGGGGGTTGCTTAGTTTAGTGACTATTCTATGGAAATGCAATTCAAATCTATGGAATTTAAATACAGTTCTACAGAATTCAACTATTTGTGATGAAAGGAAACTAACAACTAATCTTCTGCTGGAAAATGAAATACGCACACACTACTTTTAACAAATGAAATTACAACTGTATAAATGAAGCTTAGCAGAAAACCGATTATTTGTTAACTAGATTTGCATAATAGAAGCATCTATTCTAAATGAAAGTAGTAATGAAGAAAACATATATAGTTAATCAAAGCACGCATGTAAGATTCTCAAACAACAATTGCAGTAAATCTAATCAAAGGAACTATGCATAAATGAACTCAAAATAACCTCTTATCTCCTTGGTCGAGTGGGCCCTTGTTCTTCCTTGGGATAGAGGGACTAACAACCTTTGATTCTCAAAATGTTGTGACTTCCATTAACTCATAATAAGTTTCATAATATAGACAATAAATAATGATACCAAAAAACTAAATGCAGATAATCTCTTTCAGTATATCAAAAGTAGTTTTTCCATGTTATGAAGACAAAGTCTTCATATAGATACTTGTTAGTTACAAAGCTCGCCATATCAGGTGGCATTAATCACTGTCCACCAAATACTAATTAAAATGCATAAATTTCTATGGGTAGTTAGGAACAAGCCCCAACTAATAGGTCAACTTGGTGGAAACAGTCTCCTGCCACTTGCTCCAAACTCGGACTCCATAACTACCAGTAACATCCATCATTTCCTGCACACATCATCACGTTTTATCTCACAAAGATAGTTAGTAGGAGGTTCATGTGATAATCAATTTTCATAAACTATAGCAAGGAAAATGCATCAAACCTACTAAGATATAACTACACAAAACATCCCCATGTATTAATAAGTCATATCAAAAGAGTATTTTTGGCTTGAAGAAATGATATCAATGAGCCAAACAATGCACTCATCAGCCAAAGGAGTAGGTTATAGACCGGTGGATTGATGATGCTAGAGTGATGGATAGGTATAGATAGTGGTGGGTGACCCAGCTACGAGTAGTACCTCCTGGCCCGGGCAGCCAGATTTAGCCACCATCACTGTGCAAAGAGATGCCCTACAACGGTAGGTGGTGACCCTAATTACACAGTTGGGGATGGTACAGGGGCAGCTAGTAGCATCAGAGGTAGAGGTGGCAGCATTGCATGTGCAGTGGCTACCACAGTCCATATGGCCCGGGGTGGAGATGGGGATGATGATGAGAGTTAGGTGGTCGCTCTACGAGAACAAGTTACTGTGGTTACATGGGTAGCTAGCCACCGCACAGCGCAGAGTTACTTGGGTTGTAGGGCCGAGTTAGCCACTACACAAGCACAGATTCAAACCTTACGAGGCATAGATACAGCACAGGGCGAGGGCGATAGCACTACCACATGCACTGGGGATAGGGTTCTAGTTTATAGTAGGTAAAGGCAGTAGGGAAAGAGAGGCGATGGGGCCACCCAAACAAGTACCTATAGCCAAGTTGCGAGAGGCCCAAGATGAGGCCAAATATTATCAGACCGGTTGATGGTGGTAGGGATAGACTATCTATCATATGCAGAGTACAGGGCACCACAGGCCTCGAGTGAGAGGACTAGATCCTGCACCCATATCATGGAGAGCATAGGGGGTCAATGAGCCCCGAGACAGATCATGGTGAGGCCACAATTTTAGGGAGGCCATCTCTAGGTGATGTACCAATAGGGGCTTGGTCACGACCCATGGCGGTGATGAGATGTTAGTAGGCCGCAGAACATGAGCCGAGGAGGAGATAGGCAAGACCGAGATGGAGGATATCTGGCAGGATGATGCTTGATGCACATCCCTCTATATTAGTGTACTTTAGTCATTTTTCATATATCTTGGCCTACGATCAAGACAATGAGGATGTACGAGTGTTTCACATATATTTTTATCATATAATGGCCTCGTGTCAAAGATGGTGAGGCTGTATATGATATTTTTGAGAGATTTGATTATATGTACCGGCCTGCGTGTCAAGATATTTGAGATTATGTATATGGAGACACACATTTGGATATTTTTATTTATAGAGGTGATGATGATGATGATTATGGTCATTATGTGTATACATGGTTGTGGTTATCTTGCTATTTTGATGTGTATATGTTATGGAAATTAAGTAGTGTAGGCATGATAGTGTCGGTCATAGCAAGGATCCGATTAGGTTGTGGTCTAGGCATGGATCGAGTCGGGTCATAGGAATGAATGGAGTCACGATAGGTGTGTTAGGTATGGTGGAGTCATGGTCATGGGCATGGATTGAGTCAAGTTTTTGGTTTAGGCATGGATTGAGTCAAGGTTTTAGGCATGGATGGAGTCAGGTTGTGGTCTAGGCATGGATTGAGTCAGGTTTTAGGCATGGTTGAGTTAGGTTGTAGGCATGGTGGAGTCTAAATTGGTTGAGGTTGTAATTCATTAATTTGTGCAGTGAATGATGATATTGGTCATATTTAAGATGTTTTATAATACATGCATGATAGAGGTAAAGAAATGGTAGACATAATGAACGGATGTTGGATGATGATAAAAGATGGAAAACAATTTGTTATTTGTTGGTTTTAAATTCCAATTATTGATATAAAAGAAACCTAACAAGGGTAGATCGTGATTTAGGAAAAAGAAAGGTGAATTGGTTAGGGTTACAGAGTGGTTGAGCTAACCTCCAAGGGCCCCATGCCTCGGAGTGCTTCCTACATATTCCCGGTGAAAAGAGACCTCGGCCGATGTAGTTCTCCCATAAGTTAGGGAAGTATGTGAGGAGGTATGAGAATGAGTTGGTAGGTTATAGGCATGATTGAGTCTAGGTTGTTTAGGTATGGGTGAATTGTGGGAGCATTGGTATGGGAGATTTTAAGTTGATCGTGGTGAAAGAGGAGAAAATTACCCAAAGATAAGCGTCGTGGACCTAGTCTTGTATAATATGATCAACACGTAACGAAGGAGTTTAAAAGATAAGAGGAAGAAAGAAAGCCACTTGATTGATAAGGATCATAATGTGTATTGTGTACCTAGGAGATGCTAATGAATGTAAGACCCTAAAGACATTATATGATTGACTAGTCTAAAGGTGAGGAATAGTCACATGATCACCAAATGTAACAGATTCAAGCAAGTCCCTTGAGGTGGTAGGAAATGAAATGTGAATGGTGAGAGAGTGAAAAGTAGTTAGTGTATATGGTATTCAGTAGTATGCCTTGTGGCAAGAGATCCAAGATCACGATGGGCAAGTCCATGATGAAAAATCTATGTATTTGACTTATTTTGAGATAGATTGATCGATGGGAAGTCTATATGGGATGAGGAAAGTAACTCCTTGAGATCTTCGCAAAGCGATTGATGTGGGAAGCTTCCGATCTCTCTCTCTCTTTTATTTAAAGCGAGGCTTTTATAGATGTCCTTCAAGGAGTAGTCTATCTATAGCAGTGATGTAGAGAGAAAGATTTCCTTTTGAGGGAGTCATCTTTTATGGGAAGTTTGACTCAAGGAGTTGGATCTCATGTGAGGGCTTTTGAGTCATGGATAAGACTAGGGTGAAGAATAAGATTCTTGTTCAGAAATAAAAGTGAAATGACCATGGGATCTCATCCAAAAATAGATGAAAAGTATCCATGAGAATCATGCCATGTGCAGCATCATGGTACACATATTTAAGCGAAGATAAAAGAGTGACAAGTATGCACATGATTCTTATTCAATTGTTGGTGATGGCGTAGGAAGTGGATAGCGCTCAAGGGATGAGCATGGAAAGAGGTAGAAGGTGAGGTAGGATTGACAGTCAACATTAGAATGGTTGAAGGTGCAAGGCGTAAGGGGCTTAGGTTCAAGTTTACCATCTAATGAAGATAAACGATAAGAACATGATCCATAAGTATAAGTCATAATGTATGGTCCAAGCCAATTAGGAGAAAATTTTCCCCGTTTACTTTTTTTTGGCTTTGGTTACATGTTTATTTTCTTTCAAGACAAGATCATCGACTTAGAAGGTTCGTTCATGGATGCGTTTGTCATAGGCATGTATAAGACATTTTTGGTAAACTTGAAAATGGTCAATAGCATTAAGACAACGTTCATCTAATAACTCAAGTTGTGTCAAACGATCCTGGTGAAAGTCATCGTCGTTGAGCATGTCATGGAGAGAAATGTGAAGTGAGGGAATCTGGACTTTGAGAGGTAGAACAACCTATGTACCATAGACCATGGAAAAGGGTGTGGTAGCAGTGAAAGTGTGAATACTAGTGCGGTACGTCCACGGGGCTTAAAGGAATGTGCATATGCCAATCCTTCCCAATATCATTAACCACTTTCATTAGAATTTTGTTTAAGGTTTTATTAGTGGATTCATCTTGGCCATTGGTTTGTGGGTAATAAGGTGATAAGAAACTTAATTGGATGCCAAAGGTGTCACAAAGTTTTCGCAAGGTTTTATTTTTGAATTGTTTTCCATTATCAGCGATGAGCGGCGTGAACGCCATGAAGTAGCGAGATGATGTGATGGTTGATGAACTCAAATATTTTCTCAGCTTTTGTGGAGATGAGAGGTATGGTTTTAACCCATTTGGTGTAATATTTGGTAGTGGTGATGATCCATTGATGTCATTGTGAAGAATGGGGATTGATCTCTCTGACGAGATCCAAACCCCATTGAGAGAAGGGCCAAAGGTCACGGGCGACATGTAAGGCATGACTAGGTGTATGATGAAGGTTGGCATGTTGTTAGCATTTTACACAATGCTTAACATAGTCACAACAATCATGGTTAAGGGTCAGCCAGTAATAGCCTAGGTGAAGAATACACTTAGCAACAGCAAGTCCACTAAAGTGACCTCCACATATGCCATCATGAACTTCCTTAATGGTATAAGGAATTTCATAACTCGTAAGGCACCGTAAGAGGATTTCATTGAAGCTGCATTTATACAGGAGACCATCCATGATGATGTAACGAGAGACCTTCTTAAGAAAGGTAAATTGTCGATTACGAGTGAGGTCAGGAGGCAAGATGGAGAGGGAAAGGTAATCGAATATTATGTATACCAATGATCACTCAGTCGTGGGTAACGGTTCCAATGGAGTAAACTTCACGAGGTAAATAAGAGGGTGATTAGAGTCTTTGTCTTGTGACAAAGATTTTGGAATCGATAGGTGAAGCGGGTATCTGAGAAGCCAAGCAAGCCATAGTATCTACAAATTTGTTGGTTGAACGGGAGATGGTTTGGAGGCCATAGCGGTGAAAGTTGGTCAAAATTATGTCAACGTGATGTTTATACTTTTGAAGTGTCTTGTTACGAAACTCATATATACCATTTACTTGGTTAATGACCAATTGAGAGCTGCCAAATATGTTGATTTATTTAACATCTAAGGCATAGGCAGCTTGGAGACCTAATACGAGCACTTCATATTTGGCAATATTGTTGGTACAATCAAATTTGAGTTTGAAATACAAAGGCATAGGTTCACCATCAAGTGGAATGAGGATAATACCTACCCCCGCCCCCATGCTAATGCTTGGAACCATCGAAGAAGAGTGTCATTTGGTAAGCGGGTTCGTCTAGGGAAAGGGTGGCAATTGACTCATCTAGGAAGTCAAAGTTAGAGGGTTAATCCCTGGAAATAGGTGCGTCGACCAATTGGTCTGTGATAGCTTGGCCCTTGATGGATTTTTGATGGATGAATTTGAGATCAAGGTCAGCTAAAAGCATAAGCCAATGTGAAGCTCGTTCATTCTAGTAGGGTTTGGCATACATGAAGTGTAAAGGGTCAAAGTGTTGGTCACAACGTAGGTTTTGTGGTTGAGTAGGTAATGGTAGAGTTTTGTGGTGACAGAAACTAAGGCCAAGAAATTTTTTTCTACATGGGTGTATCGGGTCTCATAGTCCAAAAGAGTACGGCTGATGTAATAAACCGTCACATTCCCTATGTTGTTCATCACGATGAGCGAGCATGGCCCCCATTGAGTGATCGGTAGCTAAGATGTTAAGGTAAAAATGTTGATCGTATTTAGGTGGAATGAGCATGGGTGGTTGGAGAAGGTATTGTTTTAAGGCTTCAAAAGCTTTATGACAATTGTCATCCCATTTGAAGGAGACATCCTTTTGAGGAGGTAATGAAATGGTTAACACCGATTCGACAATTGCGAAATGAAATGGTGAATAGACTGAAACTTACCTTGTAGGCTACGAAGATGCCTAAGGTTAGTGGGTGGAGGCATTTCGAGAATGGCCTTGACTTTAGCAGGGTCAACCTCTATACCATGTAAAGAGACGATAAATCCTAGGAGCTTTCATGAGAGAACTGCGAAGATGCATTTCTTGGGCTGAAGGCTAACGTAATATTTAATGAGGCTGTCAAAAATAATTTTTAGGATGGAAAAGTGCTCGGAGTGACATTTAGATTTGGCCAGGAGATAGTCCCCATAGTCCTCTAATATACGATGCATGATGTCATGGAAGATATAAGTCATAGCCCATTGGTATGTGGCACCGGTGTTTTTAATGCCAAAAGACATGACTAGATAGCGAGAAAAACCCCCAAGGGTGATGAATGTGGTTTTTTGTTGATCCTCTGGGGCCACAAGATTTGGTTATAACCCGAGAAACCATCCATGAGAGATGGCATCTCGTGACCAGTGGTAAGGTCAACCAGTTGGTCAATACTGGGTAGAGGAAAGTCATCTTTTGGGAAGGCTAGGTTGAGGTCATGGAAATCTGTGCAAATGCGAAGTCCCCGTGTCACCTTAGTGACAAGGATGATGTTAGAAATCCACCTAGGATAATCAATGGGTAAAATGAAGGACAAAAAAAGAAGACATTGAAGTTCGCTTTGACCCGAGAAGTGCAATGCGAGGTGCATTTTCCTTAACTTTTGTTTTATGGGTTTGGCATCAGGAATAGTTATGATATTGTGGACCAATATGGTGGGGTCAATACCAAGCATGTCTGTGTAATACCAAGTGAAAGCAAGATTATGATCTTTGAGAAAAGAAGTGATGGCTTCTTGTTGTGACAAAGATCTAAAGATTGTCTTATCTTTAGAATGTGTGGGTGGTCCACAGTATGAATGTTGATTTTGATAGTCGATTCATTCAACATGGTTTGTGTCTCAGATGGTAACGACCGATGAATTTATGAATCTTCAGCACCAAGGTAGGTGAGTATAGATTCATCATCCTAACATTGAACGACATTAATCGGCAATGTATTGTCATCGATCATTTTAGGATATAGGAAGGGAAGAGAGGAAGGAGCCTTCCCTCACATTGATAAGTCAAAGGCCCCAAGGAGATGCTATTTATGAAAAAAAAAGTTAGGAGGAATGGATTTTGGATCCATCGACTCCATCGGTGAAGGTGGTGAAGAAGGTGGAACGGGCGAAGAAGGTGGAGAAGGGCTGATGTCCTCAATAAGCTCAATGCGGGCCTTCTTGGAAGGTGGTTCAGCAAAGCCAATACCACTACGGTCATTATGTTTGCAGGTAGTAGATGGACTAACAGTGTGGCGGCCTTACTCATAAAATCCAAAAACAAAACCCTTCCATGCACATCGGTGCAGGAAGGTGTGGGTGAAACAACGATTGGTGAGTGACTGGAGGTCAGTAGAAAATGGGCGGGTTTGTGTTGGTGATTCAAGTATATAAGTGGTAGTATCAAGTCCCCATAGGTGAGATTGGTTCAAAGGAGAGGAGGACCATAAAGGAGGTGCTCTCTATATGATGATCATAAGCAAGGGTGTTGGTTAAGACTTTCGTACTCTTGTGGAGTAAGGAATTTGTTGACGCTATATAGGTGATACTCCCCTAGAGTGAGGCATTGAAAAATGCCTTCTAAGGGATCGGTGGTCAATATGTGGGTAGCTAGGATAGATGATGTGTTAGAGGAGGGATCGGAGGTGGAGGAAACTGATTGGGAGGCTGACATTTTGGCCATGGAGGTTGCGGCAACGATAGTAAAGGAGGATGTAGGTATGGTCAAGGTAGTAGCGGCCTTTGGTGAGCGAAGGTGTAGGTGAGGAGGTAGTGGTCGTGGAGGAAGACACTTTAATGGGTATAAGCACGTCATTAGGTCGGTAAAGCATATTGTAGGTTTTGAAAGGTGATGGGTCAGCTGGAATGGTATAGGTGTGTCCTTCATGCTCAAACTTTACACAACGATGCAAAGTGGAAGGAACACAACCCATGACACGAATCCAAGGTCTACCAAGCAACAAGTTATATTGAAATTCCCCTCTAAGACATAAAATAATTTTGGAATAATTCGGGGCCCACGTGAACATGGAGGATGAAAGTGCCAAGTGTGGAAGTGATAGCATCATTGAATGAGCACAACATGACATGGGATGTTTATGCATGCAATCGGTATGCGCATTTGGCTGAAGCACCCCCATTGATCATAACATGTCATACACGTATATCATTGATGTGGATGGAGATGAAGAGAGTTAGATCGGGTCATTTGTTTGGTGCGGTGAAATCTCTTCATATGAGAAGTGAGTATGGCTACTTGGTGAGTGGGTGGAGGTGTAGATAAAGGAGGTAATTTGGTGAGAGAGGTGACATGGTGTGGTGTAATAATGGGAGTCACGGACATGGGGTCATTGGGTAAGACCTTAATAGAGAGAAGAACTTCCATGAGAGCCTAATAATGGGACTCGAGAGGTTTGTATGAGGTCATACAAGGACATTTTGAGTGGGGATTGGTGTAATTGTTTCAAAGTATCGCGTGATGTGTAAAGCTGTTAGAAATAGGATATGTGGGGCGCGAGATAGTGACTTTAGGTGTGGCGTAGATGGTATGTTGGGTATGGGATTGGTTGGTGGGTTGGTTGAATTTTCCTTTCCTTTATCCTTTCGAGCATGGGTATGCAACATGGATCATGTTGATTTGAAGTGGGGAGGTAGGTGAAGTAGGTGAGCCATGAAAAGTATAGTGATAAGAGGGGCAAAAGGCCAAGTGGTGGGAAAGAACCTTGTGAGATGATATGGGAACACCGACATTTTGGTGGAGGTTTGGTGAGTTCGTCGATGCGAACAATCTTAATTTCAAACCATGGGGGTGGTTCTTGGAGTTTAGAGGTGATTTTCTTGGTCACTAAGTAGGTAATGGGGGAAGAACTATGGGAATGGGTGCCGGTGAAATGGGGTCCTCATCAAGAAGATCATCATCATCAAATTTTTCTTGAGGAGGACACAACTAGATAAGAACGCAGTCTTCAAAGCCTTATAGTTCTCTATATCATGCCACGACACACAATGGTAAGTGTAAATTTTGGTGTTGTCAAATGCCTTTGGTTTGGGTTTGAGAGGGTCATAAGGTCGAAAGAGGCGGTAATATGATGACGAAGTTTCAAGGAGGTTGGTTAAAATTTTGGCATAGGATCCCGCTAGTAGATCAAAATGGGAAGTGAAAGTGGGTTTGGGTATAGGTGCGGGTGATTATAGAGAAAGGGTCTTTGTATGAGGGGGAGTAGGTCGTGCCACGATTTTAGGTCTTGGTGTGCTCTTAGGTGATGGTCATGTTTTCTTTGGTAGGGATACGATAGATGAAGTGGCGAGAGAGTGTGTGGTCGTTTGACTACCTTATTGGAGGGTAGCAGCTTTTTGTCTTTAGCTTGCACCTTCTTGGGTAAAGGTGATACGAGCGCATGAGATCTAGAGGGAAAAGTGGATGGTGGAAGAGGGTGAGTTACCCATGGAGATAACCGAGGTGTTGTGAAGGTAGGTGGTGTGGGTCATACAGAGGTGTGAGGGAAAGAGACTGAAGTGTTTTGGGTTGTGAAGAAGTGATCGATGGTATAAGAGGTATAGATGGTAAAGATGTTGCATGTGTGGGTGGATTTCGTGTCGGGTGCTAGGGTATGATAGAGGTCTACGAAGGCGGAATGGGCTACTGCGTTTTTCTTGTATCGGCTAGTGGAGGTTTCTTAACCATGCAAGAAGGGTAAGATCCTAAGATGGACGAGAATGGGTGAAGGTAATGAAGGTGTGATCGGTGAGGTTAGAGCATGAGATCTATGGGATTGGTTCTTGTTTGGAATCCAGATTAGATTTGGTGTTAGTTACGGAGGATGTAGCTAGATCTACTTTGGTGGGTGGATGAGTAAGGATAGCGATTGGGATGACCCTAGGATAGTAACGAGAGTTTAGGCAAGGAAGATGATGTAGATGTATGTTGGGTTATAGGTAGGGGTGTGAGTTTAGCCATGAGTGGTATCGTGGGAAAATTTTTGATAGTTATGGGTGTGTGTGGTTCGGTTGGTTGAAATATTTTTGGATAGATAGTGGAAGTGTCAGCAAGTGACATCTGCATTTGTGTTAAAACAAGGAGTAGAAGACGCCCCAAAAGTAGGGCTCTATCCACATAATCTAGGTGATCGGCTAGGCGTGAAAATGGCTTGTGGTGGGTGAGGTTGATGTGGATCAATGGTGACTCTCGTAAAATGTGTCTTAGAGACGGGGAATTCACTAGCTTGACATCATCGGGGTAAGAGAGACAAAAGTAAGTTTGTAGGATCTTGGGTACCTGATGGAGAATGATCACCTAGAGGCAAAGGTATCTCTACTGGATCCTTGATAGGTGGAGGAAAAAATGGGTGCTTTTTGTGGGTGGAGGAGATAATGGGTGATCCTTTGTGGGTTGAGGAGGTAAAAATCCTATTCCACGGGTCGAGAGATGTACTTCGGGTATCGGATCTCTAAGTGGAGAAGCCAAATGTGAAATAATCTCGATGTTAGTAGGAGGCTCTTTCACAGGTGAGGGAGGGGAAGAAGGGTGTTCCTCTATGGGTGGAGGAATAGGTGAAGTATGTTCATGTGTAGGTGGAGGACCTTGGGCTAAGATTTCCTCTATGGAAGGAATATGAGGTAATTGGGAAGCAACTGGTGTATCACTAAAAATAACATGGACCTCGCAGGTATGGCTATCATGAGTCAAGGTCTCTCTAAATTGATCAGAAGAAGGAGAATGATTAGGAAATGGTTTCTTGAAGATGTGTAGGTTTTGGTTGGTAGGTGCGTTAGGGTTATCCAATATTAACTCATCTTTCTCGAGAATTTCTTGGAATTTTTTTTGAAAGTGATGCAGTTGCCATCACCATGACCTTTTACTCAATGATAATTGCAAAATTTGTGTTCTTTGTACCACGTGGGTGTGGGGCGAGTAGGTCAAAACAAAGTGTGTGGTTTTATAGGAGGAAGAATGATGGCCCCAACTTTAAGATTTTCTACGACAAAAGAATAAGGTTCCCCAATTGGGGTGTATTTTCATTGTTCCCTTCTCGAATTGAAAAGTCGAATAGGTGAGAGATTGGATGAGGGGTTAGCTTGATTTGAGGGATGAGCTGGGCCGGCCTTGAGTACTACTACGTTAGCAGTTCCCCTGGTTTTTGAATTGTTGTGGTTTCGAAGAAGAAGAGGTATCATTTAACTTAAATGCCAAGTTTTTATTACGTAGTTGGATTTTCTTGTCTTCAATGGCCCGAATCTCTAGCTTTCATGCCATGGTGAATGCTTCATCGAAAGTTCAGAAATTCTACACTGTAGTGTTGGTGAAATATGTCTAACACAAGTCGGCATGAAGAGTTCAATGAGTTTGGTCTGTGGTAGTTGGAATGTGAGATGATTGATCAAGCTACGCCAACTAGCGACAAAATATCCGATAGATTCATCATCATATTGATGTGTGGAGTAGAGGTTGGTCATGGTAACCTTCTTAACAATATTAATCAAGAAGTGATCAAGAAGGCTTGGGCTATCCGGTTAAATGAGAATATAGAATGTCTAGGTAACCCACTATACCGGTCTAATGTGGGCTGGTTAAAGACATGGGAAAGGTCCTCAAAAGAAAATCGTCATCATGGGCGATCAAATAACAACCATGTTTGAAAGACCCCAAGTTGTTTCTGCGGGTCCTCTTTATTATTGAAGTGATTAAATTTGGGTATTTCCCAATGCATGGGGTATGGGCGAGATAGGAATGGAGGGGTGGATAGGCTGATTACAAATCTCATCGTAGGTGAGAGTGTTGCGAAGAGCTAGAAACCGATGTCTCTAAAGTCGCATCTTGTCCATCATTAACTTAATTAGGTTGGTGGTAGGTTGTGATGTATGGGTACCTCCTGTGTAGCGAAAGGTGGTTGGTCTTTGGGCATATGATGGAGGTGGCATTCCAAGTATACGGTGCTGCCATATAGGTAGATTGAAAAGGAGGGAGTGAAATAGGGGTACATATCTAGAATGACTAATAGATAAGCAGGAAACGGGAGGTTGCTTTGGTAGTACGTATATGGAGGTGGAAGGGTCGTGGTGACCCTAGTAGCAATGGGGGCTAAGGACTGTGGAATAGAAAGAACAATGTTTTGAAAAGGGGTAGGGGTCACCGACACTGGGGGTGGTTGTGTAGCTATGGGTATATGTGAGACAATAGGCACAGATGAGGTTATGTTCTAGGTGGTTGGTGAAGGTATAGTGGATGTAGCGGGTGCAATAGATGTGGAAAAAAGTGGCGGTCTTAGCAAGTATGGGGGCCCAACTATGAAATGACTAGGGGTGAGGCCGAGTGCGGGTAATGCGGAGCCTGCGAGAGGCTGGGGAAGAAGTAGGAGTGAGTGTCGGGGGGATAGATATGGGCATGTCGTATATGTCAACTGACCCGAGGCATCTTGAGTGGATGAGTGAGATAAATAAAACTGCAAGGCAGTAGGTTTTTTGTCCAGGAGTCGTGTGAACTCCTCGTCCCCTGTGGCGATAGTGATGGGTTGGGTAGGATCCATAGGTGATAAAATAGAAGGTGGTGAAGGACTAGGTGGGAGTGGTTGAAGGCTGGCATGGAATATGAGGGTGTTTTCTTGGCTTCGGGTCAGCACCATGTGAACAAGTACTGATGTAGTGGGACTGCTTTATGTAAATGAGATAGATATACAACAAAGGAAATTAAAATAGGTGGTGAGTCGTTGAATTGGGGCTAAAATGTTAGGTGGAAAATTAAATAGGTTAACCGATGTCGGTTATGACAAACCGCGCCTTTGTCATAGTTAACCGTGGCGATTTCTTGTAGAAAATGGATAGTTTGTCAAAATAAGGTACAAGGCCAATAATTTACCCGGTATGCGAGATCTTGATGAATTTTATCGGGACAAGGGATATGATGAGAGTGACAGAGGCGTGAACAAAGCAAGAAAATGAAGCGGGTTTGCATGCGTACCCAAAATTGTAAGGTCATCTTTGCGGAGCAGTGTAATAAGTGCCCCAATGATGATACAGGTCTCCTCGCAAGGTGTTCGGGATCCGGAAAAGCCCTCGGAGTATGCGTTAACATCCCGCATGCCTCGCTTTGCCCCCACGCCCTTTGTTTTTCCCTTTCTTTCCTCTTTCCTTGGCCTTTTGACCTTGACGAAACCGCCGCCCTGCAGGGAGGCGGTCTCGCGACCGCCGCCCGATCGGGAGGCGGTTCATGAACCGCCGCCTGAGCGAGCAGGCGGCGGTCCTGTGCGCGTTTTCCAGAACGTTCTTTTGACGCGACCCGCGTGAAATATCAACGCTTTACCAGCTTTTCTTGCCGACTTGAGCACGCATTTATGTTTTTGGTCCCCTGGAATAGTGTTTTTCTTTTGTTTAATGTTTAGGAGTTCAGTTTGGATTTGATCTCTGCATGTTTGGATTCCTATAAATGCATGGTTTGTGCACATGCAAATGGCCCCTGAATTTAGCTCTGAATTTTGCTCCAAAGTTTGTTTTGAATTTCTTGTTGCAGTAGATCTAGTTTTCTTTTGCTTAGAATTCTTAGATTTCTCATTGAGTGCTTTGGCTAGTATTGTGTTGCAGCTGGTAAGCCACATATCCAACTTGTGCAAGTGCAAACATTATTTGAGCCACCATTTTTAACTCCAATTTTCATGTTTCAGTGCTATGGTCTTTTAGCTTGCTTAAGATTGGTAGCATAGGTTGTTACAGGTTTGTTTTAGCTTTGTGTTACTGTTGGTAAGCCACAGATCCAACTTGTGCAAACAGTATTACTGTTTTGGAGTAGAATAGTCTAAGGCAGCCATTGAAGTTGCAGGTTTTGCTCTTCATACAGACTAGTTTCAGGTTCTGGATACTTTTGTTGCACGATTCGCAGTAGACCCCGCTAGGAATTGTATAGGCCAAGCTCTGTACTCTTGCGCCATCCCTCTCCTATCCGCACTCTATTCTGTCTGCATTCCAAAGGCTGTCCATTGATCCAAATACTTATTCCTGTTGATGCAAGCATTCCACGCTTTTCTGGATTCACGTGAGCACAAAGAACGTGGAGATCATACTGAGGGGACAAGAACACACACACCGTCGGATTCGCCACTGTTCTGCGAAATCCAGGTTCCATCTTTCAAAGTTTTAGTTAGAACTTATCAAATAAAGTAGTTAATCGCTTTATTTAAGTTATTTCCATTCTCGATATTGCCAGGGAAGTTGTGGGGATTGATAGTTTCTGAGAAACTATGATTCATTCCTCACTTCTGAGGTAGGATCGAAGAATCTTGCAGATAGATTAGTTATTTCCTTGTTTAGAATAGATATACGAAATTGCACAGACAAATAGCTACACTCGGCTATTTTGTTTGTTTTACGTTGTTAGTTTAGTTATCAATTCTAAATATTTTAAATAGCTGCTTTCTTATAAATTGCCAGAAAATACAAAAAGAAATTATATATGTTAGAAGTGTATTTAGATTTTACTTTATTACTGTTTGTTTCATTACTGCTTTTTGCATGACAATCACGGGACCTAGGGAGCCCAGGGAATACATTTTCGAGCCAATTGTGCCCCAGCCCAATACCGTAGTGGCAATAACTGATATTGACCAAAACCTTAGGATACAAGTCTTCCAAACAACAACAGACTTCCAACAGATCAGGTCACAGTTGAGAGGGTTAAATATCGAAGACGACCAAGCACATCTGTTTTGGTCAAATCAGCCAAACTACAGGTTATCCTAGAAAACATCCGCATGACTGTAGAAGGATTTGAAAGAGAACAAATATTCGGGTGCGATCCTTTAGTTCCACAGCCAGACGCTGGAGACACCCTAGTAGATATAGATACCAGCTTAAGAATCCAAGTCGCTAGAACACCTGTGAGGTATTCTGAGAAAATCGCACAATTGCTGATTCTAAACGTAGAAGCTGAAAAGGCTTACGACTACTGGATGCTAGGGATCAGAACTTGATCTCCCGTATGACCATAACGGGACCGCAACAACCAAGAGTCTATGGTTGTGATCCCCAGATCCCACAGCCCAACGAACCCACAAGTCAGTTAGATATAAACACTGGCCTTCGTACATTAGTATTTCAGTCTACTCCGATTCCACCTCTCATCATTCAACAGTTATCCCTACTAGACACAACAGCTAACAAAGCTAGAGAATTTTGGACTAGGCCAGAGAATCGTCCATAGAATCGACCATATTTACCATATGACCCTATCAGGAGAAATACACGAAACAATCCCGGGTCATTTTCCACGCATCCCACAACCCATAGATCGAATCACGCCAGAGCTCGATATTGATTGGAGCCTTCGAGCAGTCATCCTCGCTGATCGATCTATCACACCAGTCCAAGTTAGAAGGGCCTTCTTTGCCTTAGATTCGCAAATACCATTAGTGCGTGTCCAAGACATTAGACTGCCTGACTAGTTTGTCTGCGCATTCTACCCCCACCGGCTGTCTCGGCACGACCTCGGGAGGTCGGGTACGCGGAAGAGTCACGTGTTGATTCCCACGCTCACCTGTCGCTTTTCCGACGTACAAAATTGGTGAACCCGACGTGAATCAAGCAATTCTTTCACCTTCTCTTTGAGAAGTTTTATCTTCTCCAAATCACCTTCGCTCCTTCCCATTATTCTGCGGGTATTCATATACCCCCCGAATATGTCGGGATTCGATGCATACGGCAGACCCCTCTTGGGTCTTGAGGCATACTACGCCCAACAGAATAGGCAATCATCACCCTCACTCTCAATGTGGGGCGACAACTATTCAACTAACCAATTGTCAACACAAACACCAAGGACTAGATATAACTCGTCCTTTCAAACAGAGGGGTTGGAGCAAATTGCTCAAACACAAACAGAGCCTTCAGGCTCAAACAATATGACATTGACTGGAGAATCTGCTTCATCTCCTCAGGTATTACTCAGACCACATATTAGTAGACAATCGGATCCATACTTGGTCTTGGATGATGGACAATCAATACCTTATCCTAGGAGTGAACAACGCTCCCGGGGTATGTACCCACCTATAGGAGGTTTACAAGTACAACCTGAGACCCATTTTCAAGAAAATACCTCTACAGGAAATATTCTTGGAGAAACTTGGCAAGATAGCAATCAGTTCATGACAGGCTATCACATGCCTATACAACACCGGGACATACAACAAACGCCACCAAGGCACGATATCATGGCTTCACCAAACGAAGTCATTTCAAATCTAATGGAAAAGGTTAGAGGATTAGAACTTGCCCAAGCAAGTCAAAATTCAAAAATCATACAAACAGGGAATTCCAATCCTCCGCACCATCCTAGCCAAGTGGATCTCCTCACAGGAGTAGGCACACTGGGTATGACTCCTCAATATTCACAACAAGTGCCAACTAGACCCACAATCGCTAACACTGTTCCTCTTGGTCCAGTACAGAGCAATCCATTCCTAGATAGTACCCCTTCGTACTTAAACATGTACTCCAAATCACCACAAGGGGATTTGTACTCATCCCCCGGCGTGTTTACTCAAATGCAGGGATTGCCTTATGCCCCTGCCAACGCGTACGTTACGCCATATCAACAACCCCTTCCGCCACCACAGGCACCATCAATGGTTGAGACATATGCGATAGGGACTTATTCAGAATATTTAAAGGAGCCCTTAGATTTCGCCATACGAAGCGTTATGCTTCCAAGGCCTCTTCCCGATTTGCCCAAATACAAAGGAGAAGGAGATCCGAATGCGCATATCAAAGCTTACGCTACCGCCATTCGTGAATTACTCCCATGGGATGGGGTTGTTGCTAAAATATTCCCCAAAACGCTGGAAGGCATTGCCCTCGATTGGTATTACAGAATACCTGAGGCTTCCATACATTCGTTCAAACAACTCGTGTCTGAATTCATCAAAGCCTTCGACATGAACAAACTATTAAAGACAGGAATCAGGGAGTTCTTGCACATCAAACAAGAACATAACGAGTCTGTCGCCCATTTCATCCAAAGGTGGCGTACAGTCCTTTATTCCTCGGCAAGCGCTCCAAACATGGATCAGATGGAGCTATGCGATTTATTCCTTCATTCTCTTAGCAGAGAAGTGAAGGAAGAAGTCCAAAAATTCCCACTGAGGACTTATGACGAGGTGCTTGAAAGTGCTCTGCGAATTGATCAAGCAGCAATAGATAGCGGCCGTAAGACGTACGGAGCAAACGGGAGGTTAATCACCTCTTCTCAAAACACTACAACCACCACAAGCGTCAATCAAGGACCCAAAATCCTTAACAAAAATCGTGGGGTAACAACAGACGGGGTAACTGACCAGCCCAAGAGGGTAAATATCGTTAATACTCCGTCACAAACAAACAACCAAAGAAACAACAATTTTGTCCCGACGATTAATACGGTGGATTTTAACAATCCACAACAACAACAACGGCGAAATCCCATGCAAGGACCAAGCCAAAACTCATTTGGTTACCAAAACCAAAGTCAAAACCAAAAACAACAATTCCAAAACTTTGGTCCTAATAGGCAACAGTTTGACCGGAATTTTAGGCCACAATACACACCAAACCAACAAAACGGGAATTATAATCCCAATTCTTATTGTGGTTTCCATAAAATTCAAGGGCATGACACTAGAACGTGTCGTGATTACAACAAATTCATGCAACGCTTGCCAAATGAGCAAAAACAATTTTTTATGGATATGTTCTTAGCAGATCCTACGTCACCAACGGCAACTACCTTCGCAGGGGCAGTTTCCCCTCAGAACGCCCCTCTCAAGATCTTTAATGATCCACTCCCAAACCATGATAATGATAGGTTGAAACCAACTGGAACAAACAAAGGTGCAATAACAGGAAACAACGATCACGAGGCCTCAACCTCGCTAAATCCGTTAGTTGCGCCACAACTAGGAAGTCAACCACGACCTAAGGTAGTTGGATTAGTAGAGTTAGATTCCGATTTACCCGTTGAAGCAATTACGAGGACACGAGAGTATTTCTCTCAACCAAGTCCAAGCCATCTTCCGGAAGCTGATAACATCCAACAAACCGTAACAAAACCTATGGGTGCTTACGATCTAATTAATGATCTAACAAAAACCTTCTCGCATATTTCATTCCTTGATTTACTAAAGAATTCCCCTGCTCACAGGGCTGCTCTTTTAGAGGCATTAGGTTTGGGCCATTTAATTAGCATCACTCCACCACCAGAAGCACAAGTAAATCATATAGACTTTGATGTTTATCCTCCAGGACAAGCAGATAGGGATGTCGAATTCATATTCGAAATAAGTAAAATGCCTACAGATGCTGAGATCGCACGCCGAGGTGATCCAGCCCTACACTTGCAAGTACAAGTTTATAATAACTATGTAAAACGGGCAATGGTTGATGACGGAGCTGCGGTTAACATAGTTCCTTTCTCTTTTCTCCAAAAATTGGGATATGGAGAAACAAACTGTTCTACTACACGAAATACCTTGAGAGGCTACGACAGCCTTAAAGCCACATCGATAGGAACTATAATACTACCAGTCACCTTAGGACCTAAAACAATCCTAACTGAGTTTTATATTATAGATCGGGAAACTAACTATAATATGATCCTCGGCCGACCATGGATACACCGCATGAAGGCAATCCCTTCCACGCTATTTCAAGAAGTAAGATTCCTGCATCTGGGAAAGGTATTTGTAGCCAAAGGCGATCCAAAGCCATTTGACGTACACCTAGCTGATTTAAAGAAGAGACCAGGTGTACACTCAGAATTCGAACTGCCAACAAACCAACTTAACAAACCCTCCGACTCAAAGCCAGAGGAAAAGTTGATACCTACAACGGATCTTGAAACTACCAACATAGTCCAAACAATTCCAAAAGGTAAAACTAAAGAGACAGTATCATTAGAGACTACTGCGAAGATCGTTGAATTAATAGAACAAGATTCACCAATATTCTTACCATTCGATTCAGTAGGCATAGGATTTTCCTTAGGTGTTGGTTCCTTGCCAGCAGAAGATCTCTGTATGGTAGAAGTAGAGTGTGCAAACACAGCAGATACACCTACATCCATACTCCCAGCTAAGTATTGGACTCTCCATTTCGATGGAGCTAAATGCCGTTATGGAGCGGGGGCAGGTATAATTCTTACCTCGCCCGAAGAGAAGGTCCTCCCATTCTCTTTTAAATTAAACTTTGAATGTACAAACAACGGCGCTGAATACGAAGCCCTCCTCCTTGGCCTTACCTTAGCCAAAAGAATTGGTATCGATAATATCAGAGTTTTAGGAGACTCGCAATTAGTTGCAAACCAAGTTTCAGAGGTATATGAAACTAAAGCCGAACACTTGCAACTTTACAAAAACGCTGTATTAGATTTAAGCAAAGCGTTCAACTTCATATCCATCGAAGCAATTCCACGAGAGAAGAATCTTCTCGCCGATTCGATAGCAACTTCGGCATCACGCTTCACTCCAAGCAATGAGCTAGAAGATACTCATTTCACGGTATCCATTCGTAACGAACCATTAATAAAAACGATGAAGGATCCTCTTTCAAACGGAAGTGAATCTACCATCCTAGACCATGTTGGAAATGATGCGGCTACTTTGGATTACTTAAATGCCCTTGCAGCATTACATCTCTCCTATCACACGCTGGATTTATCCCTGATCCCGCATTCATCTTCCTACTTCGGAAATCCCGTAACGAATCTTCCCTCGCAAAAAGAACCTAATATATACGTGGTGGAAAACGGGGATGATATAGATCTACCTCCGGCACCACCAGAGTTCGAAGAGGGTAATGCCTCTTTAATTGAAGAAACAATCGATGTCAACATCGGAACGGAAGATGAACCAAGAGTTTTAAAGTTAGGTTCTTCATTAACCCCAGAGGAAGTAGAGATACATACTCGGGTTCTCAGAGAACATCAGAAGGCATTTGCATTCAATTACAAAGAGATGACCGGAGTCGCACCCCACATTGCGGTGCACAACCTCGTCACTAGATCAGATGCAAAGCCTATTAAACAGAAATCAAGACCCATGAAACCCAAAGTAGCTCTCATGGTAAAAGAGGAGGTGATGAAACTCCTTCAAGTAGGATTCATCAAGCCAGTTGACTACTCCCAATGGGTATCCAACATCGTTCCCGTTCTCAAGAAAAATGGAAAGATACGCATCTGCATAGATTTTCGAGATATCAACAAAGCTTGCCCTAAGGATGACTTCCCATTACCATCCATAGACGTTATTGTTGATGCAACAGCAGGTTTTGAACTCTTGTCTCTCATGGATGGATTCTCGGGATACAATCAAATCAAAATATCCGAGCAAGATCAAGCTAAAACCACGTTTATAACTCCTTGGGGAACCTATTGCTATGCTGTCATGCCTTTCGGTCTCAAAAACGCTGGTGCTACATACCAGCGGGCTATGACTTATATATTTCACGATTTAATTCATAAAATCGTGGAATCCTACGTAGATGACTTGTTGGCTAAGGCCAAGAAGCGTTGTGACCATCCTGAAGTACTCCGCGTCATTCTTTCACGTTTAATAGAATACGGAGTTACGCTAAATCCGGAGAAATGCGTCTTTGGTGTAACAGGAGGAAAGCTCCTAGGTTACATCATATCATCACGAGGGATCGATGTTGATCCAGCCAAAATTCGGGCTGTCCTCGAAATGGTCCCACCCTCGAGTGAATCTGGAATCAGATCATTTCTTGGGAAGCTCGGTGCAATCCGGAGATTTATCCCGGATCTAAGCTTCGCCATTCACCCAATCAACAATTTACTCAAGAAGGACTATAGCATTAATTGGACTGAAGATTGCAATGAAGCTTTTGATGCTGTCAAGCGTTTCTTGTTATCACCGCCTACGCTAATGCCGCCTAAGCTAGATCGCCCTTTAATTTTGTACTCACGGGCCACCGATGTTTCGTTAGCTTGCATGCTAGCCCAAGAAGACGATGACAAGAGAGAGCGTGCAATTTATTTCATTAGCCGAACATTGCTCGACTACGAAACACGCTATACACAAGCGGAACGAGAATGTCTTGCCATAGTCTTTGCTACTAAACGCCTAAGACACTACATGCTAAATCAAGAGACAAGGGTCATAGTAAAGACGGACCATTTACGGACTTTTCTCACACAAGGGTCCTTGTCCAAAAAAGCTGGACGTTTTATAACCTTAATGGGAGAGTTCGAATTAACTTTTGTAAATCAGAAGTCAGTTAAAGGACAAATCATTGCAGATTGGTTAGCTGATAACCCGCTAGACGGAGGAGACTTAGTGGATTTAGACTTTCCAGATGAATGCGTGTACTACGTCGAAACCCGACCTGCTATATCTGAGTGCCCTTGGTACGCTGATATCATTAGTTATATCATAGACCATAGGTACCCAGAAGGAGCTACACCTCAACAAAAAAGGAGGTTACGCATTATCGTAGCTAAATACGTAATTATAGAGCAGGTGCTCTATCGGAAAGCATTCGATGGAATGCTCTTAAGGTGCGTTGACACAGAAGAGTCCAAGAGGATTCTCCATGAATCCCATAGCGGTATATGTGGAGGCCACTTCGGTGGCCATGCCACTGCTCGAAAAATACATCGAATGGGTTATTTCTGGCCCACTCTAGAACATGACACAATAGAGTTTGTACGCAGGTGCCATAAGTGTCAGGAGTTCTCTCATGAGATCCACATGCCAGCACAAACTTTACAACCGATCGTTACTCCATGGCCCTTTTCTACATGGGGCCTGGACTTGATAGGGAAATTCTCTCCCTCCTCCACAGACGGCCACAATTTTATAATCACGGCCACTGAATATTTCACTAAATGGGTAGAAGCCATGCCTCTTACAACTGTACCTGGTTCTGTAATCGCTAAGTTCATTTTGAACCAAATCATTTGCAGGTACGGTATCCCACAAATCATTATCTCAGATAATGGAACCTCTTTCAAAAACGAAGAAGTTCGTGAGCTATGCAACAGATTTAAAATCAGCCATCATACGGCCTCCTTGTACTATCCCCAAGCCAATGGGCAGGCTGAAGCAACAAATAAAACACTGAAAGCCATTCTCCTTAAAACAGTGAAAGAAAACAAGCGGGATTGGCACTTAAAGTTATATCCGGCCTTGTGGGCCCATCGAACTTCAATAAGAACTCCAACAGGAGCAACTCCTTTCTCGCTGGTATTTGGGTCAGAAGCAGTTCTCCCACTCGAAGTTGAAATCCCCAGTCTTCGCATTTCGCTACAAGGGATTCTGGATGAGGACGCTTACAGAGAAGCACGTCTTTCTCAATTAGAAAGCCTGGATGAAGCCAGGATAGATGCTGAACAGCGACATAGAGTCTATGCCGACCGGATGTGCCGGCAATACAACAAGAAGGTCTATGAACGTGACATATACGAAGGTGACCTAGTTCTAAGGTTAGATAGCCGGATCGACAAGAAGACCGGCGAAGGAAGGAAGTTCCGGCCCAAATGGTTGGGCCCATACCAAGTCACAAAAGACTACGGAAATGGTGCATACCTCTTATGTACGCTAGAAGGTGAGGAGTTTGGCGAAACAGTCAATTCTCTCCACCTCAAACGTTTCTACGCATAAGCAGCTAACGCTACCTATATAACTATCTACATTGCATTTTTCATACAAATTAGGATCATTTTGTCCACTTGTTCTTACACAAATTATGATCAAGGAATCTATTCTCAAAAGCAATTTATTTCAAACTCGTGATGTTTCTGGCATAAAGTTCTTTAATCATATCTCTCCATCTTTAACATTATCAAATCACTTCAGAATCTTTTATCAAACAATTCAGACATGACGAAGTCCTAATGGTAACCATACCAAGATCTGCAAGTTTGTTCTCGCTTTGATTTCTTCTTAGGATAGGTGTCTTGCCTATGGTCTGTTCTAGAAGCTTCATGGTGTCACATCTATCCCATATACGCATCTCTTTGGAAATAAGCATATATTGACAGTTTACTCAGATAAACAAGTCAAGAAGTGATTGAAACAGAAAATTTTATTTTACACATTTCCTTGCCCCACCAACCTTCGGTGATGAGCTTGCGTCTCTTACTAGTGACGTAGGGTTGGGAAAGGATGGAAATGCCCTTACTCGCCTATGCCTTGCCCACGGTGATAAACCCATGCTTCTTACAAGTAGCATGGGGCAAAGTGTAGGGGGTCCTCTAAACAAAGTGAATGTTAAAAAGTCATAAACAATCAATTCAAACTTTGAGTCAATAAACGAATAAATCAGATGATCAAAATTCCAAGAGAGTTAAAAATCCTAAAAACCCAGATTTTGTCTACTATGTGGCCATCTACGGGTCTAAGTCTGGATAAACCGCAAAGCAAGTCGCACCCAAAACTATGAAGTCATTCAGGTAGAGTAAGCTTGTAGTTCTTAACTTGGTTCCACCAAAGCTTCGCCTGTCTTTTATCACTATCATTTCACCATATTTCATAACTTGCGCCCTTCTTGGCTCTTGGTGATGAGCCCTCGCATCTTACTAGTTGCGTGGAGTTAGGAGTGGGGCAAGTTAATCTGTTCATCATACTGGTTATTTTTCATCATTTTGCCAAAACAAATCATGAGGTATCCAAATTGCCCACAGAAACTAAGATTTAAGATCACAATATATCTACAATATCATGTATCAGCATCATGAAACACAAAAAGAAAGCAAACATTTGCATCATCTGTTTTCCATTGCATACATTCTAGAAAGCACATAAAACATACATCGTAGTATACACAAAACAGTTGGAAATAAAGAAAGTAGAATACAAATGACAAGTTTTGATCCAAAACCGACGCATATATATAAATAAATCAAGTTTATATACAATGCCATCATGCGCAAGGCATGGTCAAAACGCTCAAAGAGCCCGTAATACACAAAAGAATGTAACTACAAATATAGAGAGCCGAGTGGCCTCTCAACCCCTGCGCGATCCCGCTGAAGGTGCGCGCCCTCGCCTAGGACTCCGGCTGCGCTGGCGCTCTGAATGGACGGAGGGCTCAGGGTCCCTAGGGGCAGTCGTGGTCTCGCCATGAGAGCGGCTCCTCATAAGACGCTCGGCTGTCCTATAGCCTGCCAACTCTGTACGGAGAGTTGACACCATCTTGGCCACATGCCAAACGGGAGCGAAGACGTCAGTATGCCTGCCGGCTGCTGAGGGCTCTCCGGCATCCACGGATAACTCCGTACGGGTCTTATCCATAGGGATCATCAAAGAATCGACGCAAACCCTACGGATTAGATCCCGCCACTCATCAACAGTCTCTGCAAAGCAAAGAAAGAAAAACAAATTAGAAACTAGGCAAAAGATTAAAGTATACACAATGCAAATATAAGGAGAGTTAACATTCGAAAACAAATCCTAAAACAAAACAAGCATTGAAAGGAGGAGAAGATAACTTACTCGGATCGCCAGGCCTCCAAGATGGGTCGCCAGGGCCAGCACCTGCTGCTGATGCCGCTGCCGACTGAGGAGCTGCTCCTGTAGTTGGGGCAACATGGCGCCCCGCAACGGACTCATCGTCTCCACCATGACCTCGGGAGAGTGGCTCCTCAGAGGCCACGGTCTCTCTCTCTGCACTCTCCTCCTCTCTCTCTGCCCGCAAAATGTCCTGAGTATCATGCCACTCAGGATCGCTCTCGTCTGTCTGCTCCTCTGACCCTCCCTCTGTGTGCTCCTCAGAATCGGAGTCAATATCTATAGGGTCGTCACTGCTATGAGCAGGACCTGCAGCAATCTGAAGTAATGGTGCCCGAGGCGCACCAGCTCTCCCTCTGGCCCGAACTATCCCTCTGGCTGCAATAGGAATGCCAGGGGTAATCACTGTCCAACCACGGCCTCTAGGCCCCCCTCTAGCCTCTCGGACTGATCTATAAACGGGTGCTACTGGAGGAAGCATAGCCGCGTAGGGGAGGCCAAACTGCTGAGGAACCCTGCTGAAGGGATGTACCTCTACCCGGCCCACACGATCAATAACCTGCCCTGTGGTGGAGCAAGAGATCAATGTCGTAGTCTCCTCTCCCCATATACCGGCCATAAGCTGGTACGGTGTAGCCTCCATGTCTGCCGTGGTAAGGGTGGCTACTGGCTGGTGAGGTGCTCTGAGCACTGACATACCTGACCATCGGGCTGCCCTCACCGCCCCGGGATCTGCCACCGCCACGCCTCTGCCATACGGAATGAAACGCTCATACACCCAACTCATGACTAGAGTGGGGTGGCTCAAAGACTGTCCCTGCAATCGGACCACCCTGTATAAGTCATGGTAGGTGGTCCCCAAAATGTCTGCGCCCCAGGCATATTTCCGGCCATGTCCCTCTATCTGTGCAATGATGGGGCCCCAGCAGTATAACAATGTATCCCCTCCCTTGTCCCCGATCAGTCTCGAGGCAAGGATCCCCATGATGGCCTGTCGAAATACGGGGATGGGCAAAGAAGGAATGGATCTAACTCTCACTCCCTTCTTTGGCCCCGTCGAAATAGCTGCATCCCCCATATAACCTGCCCACTGTGCAATCTGTGCTCTGGACCCAGCTGTCTCCAGTGTGAGTCTCCTCCCGATGATCGGGACCCCCAGGATGCGATAAACATCCTCCAAAGTGATGGTCCACTCACCACGGACCCCTGGCAGTCGGAAGGTGTTCCGATCTGCGTCCCAATATGAAAATAGGTCACAAAGAATCTGACTGGATGGAGCAACGTGGGGCACACGCGACAAACGTAATATACCGGCCCTCTGCAATGTGTCCTCCTCATCTGCTGAGAGGGCATCCAAAACCCCGGGCAGCCAGTCACACTCTCGCTCCCGGCTCCATCTAATGTACTCCTCTTTTGCCTGCATACACCCAAAAACACACAAGGAAGAGTAAGTTAGTATCTAAACAACATCAAGAGAAGCATAAAAACACGTACAAATGCTAAAAATACAAGCAAAAGCTTTTAAGTAAGGTTCTTTTGCATTCTGTGCAAAACCGCCGCCCTGAGCAGGGGGGCGGTTTTATAACCGCCGCCTTAAGGGCGGCGGTCTCTTGACCGCCGCCCCTGTCTGAGGAGGCGGTCAGAACCGCCGCCCTGTCCAGGGCGGTCGCGGTCCGAAAACCCGCGCGGGTTTTTAAACCTAAAAAGTCCCAAAAATGTGAAAAATAACCATTTTAACTAAAAACAAAGCCTACCCAGTAGGCGCCCCCCCTAGATGGACCTTTTGAACCTAACAATTTCAAAAATAATCCCCCCATTGCAAAGAATTTGCCATTTCAAATTTGAAGAGGGAAAAACATAAAATGAAAGAAAACCAACCTGTGATCGCTGAGGTCGGTGTTCCGCTCGTGGAGGCATGATCTCTATCTCACTACGGATGTTTTGACTCTACTCGCGTAAGAAACCGTCACCGTGGGTCCCAGAGCTCAAAATCAATCAAATCGACTCGCGCAAATGAATAGGAAAATGGGCCCACTTTCATATATATATCGTCCTGTTTCGTTTTAAAAATAACTTTTTCACAGGTTCGGAGCGCCGACGGAGGTAAGTTTCTATCCTCGCACAAACGGTACGTCCTCTTTCTCTATTATTTTAACGTTTATTTTTCAAATTATTGTATCTATCTGCATTTGAGTTCTCTTTTCATTTTGCAGGTAGCGGGAATTTTGGAGCGGCGTCATTTCAACACACGGGCGTGTAAGGTATAATTTCTCACTTCCTATTTCGGGACGGCCATGCTCGGACCCACCGTTTTATGCCTCTTCATGGCTAAAACGCTTCTCCGAGGGGGCAATATGTACGTACCCAAAATTGTAAGGTACTGTACTGCGGAACGGTGTAATAAGTGCCCCAATGATGATACAGGTCTCCTCGCAAGGTGTTCGGGATCCGGAAAAGCCCTCGGAGTATGCGTTAACATCCCGCATGCCTCGCTTTGCCCCCACGCCCTTTGTTTTTCCCTTTCTTTCCTCTTTCCTTGGCCTTTTGACCTTCAGTGACGAAACCGCCGCCCTGCAGGGAGGCGGTCTCGCGACCGCCGCCCTGATCAGGGAGGCGGTCCTGTAACCGCCGCCCTGAGCAGGGCGGCGGTCCTGTGCGCATTTTCCAGAACGTTCTTTTGACGCGACCCGCGTGAAATATCAACGCTTTACCAGCTTTTCTTGCCGACTTGAGCACGCATTTATGTTTTTGGTCCCCTGGAATAGTGTTTTTCTTTTGTTTAATGTTTAGGAGTTCAGTTTGGATTTGATCTCTGCATGTTTGGATTCCTATAAATGCATGGTTTGTGCACATGCAAATGGCCCCTGAATTTAGCTCTGAATTTTGCTCCAAAGTTTGTTTTGAATTTCTTGTTGCAGTAGATCTAGTTTTCTTTTGCTTAGAATTCTTAGATTTCTCATTGAGTGCTTTGGCTAGTATTGTGTTGCAGCTGGTAAGCCACATATCCAACTTGTGCAAGTGCAAACATTATTTGAGCCACCATTTTTAACTCCAATTTTCATGTTTCAGTGCTATGGTCTTTTAGCTTGCTTAAGATTGGTAGCATAGGTTGTCTGAGTTTGTTTTAGCTTTGTGTTACTGTTGGTAAGCCACAGATCCAACTTGTGCAAACAGTATTACTGTTTTGGAGTAGAATAGTCTAAGGCAGCCATTGAAGTTGCAGGTTTTGCTCTTCATACAGACTAGTTTCAGGTTCTGGATACTTTTGTTGCACGATTCGCAGTAGACCCCGCTAGGAATTGTATAGGCCAAGCTCTGTACTCTTGCGCCATCCCTCTCCTATCCGCACTCTATTCTGTCTGCATTCCAAAGGCTGTCCATTGATCCAAATACTTATTCCTGTTGATGCAAGCATTCCACGCTTTTCTGGATTCACGTGAGCACAAAGAACATGGAGATCATACTGAGGGGACAAGAACACACACACCGTCGGATTCGCCACTGTTCTGCGAAATCCAGGTTCCATCTTTCAAAGTTTTAGTTAGAACTTATCAAATAAAGTAGTTAATCGCTTTATTTAAGTTATTTCCATTCTCGATATTGCCAGGAAGTTCATGGGGGATTGATAGTTTCGAGAAACTATGATTCATTCCTCACTTCGAGGTAGGATCGAAGAATCTTGCAGATAGATTAGTTATTTCCTTGTTTAGAATAGATATACGAAATTGCACAGACAAATAGCTACACTCGGCTATTTTGTTTGTTTTACGTTGTTAGTTTAGTTATCAATTCTAAATATTTTAAATAGCTACTTTCTTATAAATTGCCAGAAAATACAAAAAGAAATTATATATGTTAGAAGTGTATTTAGATTTTACTTTATTCTTTGTTTGTTTCATTACTGCTTTTGCATGACAATTACGGGACCTAGGGAGCCCAGGGAATACATTTTCGAGCCAATTGTGCCCCAGCCCAATACCGTAGTGGCAATAACTGATATTGACCAAAACCTTAGGATACAAGTCTTCCAAACAACAACAGACTTCCAACAGATCAGGTCACAGTTGAGAGGGTTAAATATCGAAGACGACCAAGCACATCTGTTTTGGTCAAATCAGCCAAACTACAGGTTATCCTAGAAAACATCCGCATGACTGTAGAAGGATTTGAAAGAGAACAAATATTCGGGTGCGATCCTTTAGTTCCACAGCCAGACGTTGGAGACACCCTAGTAGATATAGATACCAGCTTAAGAATCCAAGTCGCTAGAACACCTGTGAGGTATTCTGAGAAAATCGCACAATTGCTGATTCTAAACGTAGAAGCTGAAAAGGCTTACGACTACTGGATGCTAGGGATCAGAACTTGATCTCCCGTATGACCATAACGGGACCGCAACAACCAAGAGTCTATGGTTGTGATCCCCAGATCCCACAGCCCAACGAACCCACAAGTCAGCTTAGATATAAACACTGGCCTTCGTACATTAGTATTTCAGTCTACTCCGATTCCACCTCTCATCATTCAACAGTTATCCCTACTAGACACAACAGCTAACAAAGCTAGAGAATTTTGGACTAGGCCAGAGAATCGTCCATAGAATCGACCATATTTACCATATGACCCTATCAGGAGAAATACACGAAACAATCCCGGGTCATTTTCCACGCATCCCACAACCCATAGATCGAATCACGCCAGAGCTCGATATTGATTGGAGCCTTCGAGCAGTCATCCTCGCTGATCGATCTATCACACCAGTCCAAGTTAGAAGGGCCTTCTTTGCCTTAGATTCGCAAATACCATTAGTGCGTGTCCAAGACATTAGATTGCCTGACTAGTTTGTCTGCGCATTCTACCCCCACCCGTTTGTCTCGGCACGACCTCGGGAGGTCGGGTGCAGCGGAAGAGTCACGTGTTGATTCCCACGCTCACTGTCGCTTTTCCGACGTACTGATTTCCTTTTGGAAGGCTTACCAAATGGACAGTAAATTGGCCGATTAGAGTAAAACTGATGAGGGTTCAGAGGCTAACCGATGACGGTTACTGTGAAATTAAAACAGAGATAAAGAAAAATTGGTTATGAATTAAAATTAGGTGTGTAATCAAACCCAGAATTCTTAGAATGATGAGAATATGGTCCAGGAACATTCAAATGAATGGAATACACCAAGCTGTGATGAGGAGTGTACAAGGGAAAATAAGAAAAATGAAGAACGAAATCCTCTCACCTCAAAAAATACAAGCCAAGTAGAAACACTAAGAAAAATACAATCCTAAGAGTGATTTTTCTATTATGTGTTTTTAGCTTAAGTTATTTAAGGACTAACTCATGAACTTTAGAATAGAATTATTAGTGAGCATGGCTTCCTATGAAGAAGGAAATCTACAAGGAGAGGTTTTAGGTATGTTATGGTGGGCGTGGGCCATCCTCTGAGATATGACTCGACAGAGGTAACAAGCTTCTGGGGAGTGCTCGCCAACCAGATTGTGTGATCATGAACAGATGCTACCGGTAGGATGTTGTTTAAGGATGTGTGTATATTTGAATTTGTGTGGTTTGTTTTAGACTCAAAAAGAATAAAATGTTCTTTCTATGATTTGTTTATCAACCATCGTTGGGCATGACTTCCAACGTATAGGTTACCCTCAATTAATGTGAGCTAATGCAGAAAGGCAAAATGAAATGAAATGATTTTTAAACCCAAATCGAAATGTTGAATTCAATGACACAAAATATGAATAGGAGAAGGAATGTTATTTCACTAATGTGATACTAATGAAAGGAAAGAAATGTTCGTTTTAAAGCACCAAAACATGATTAATTTTAGACATAGAAGAAGAGAAGATTCCAGGGGAGAAATTTTAATCTAAGAAACACATGCAATGACTAGTGGGGTGAGGTCAAAAGTGGGTAGTGCGAGCCAGCAGAGGCCGGGAAGAAGTAGGAGCGAGTGTCAGGGGGATAGATACGGGCATGTCATATATCAACTAACCCGAGGCATCTTGAGTGGATGAGTGGGATAAATAAACCGCAAGGCAAGAGGTTTTTGGTCCAGAGTCGTGTGAACTCCTCGTCCCTTGTGGCGATAGTGATGGGTTGGATAGGATCCATAGGTGATAAAATAGAAGGTGGTGAAGGACTAGGTGGGAGTGGTTGAAGGTTGGCATGGAATATGAGGGCATTTTCTTGGCTTCAGGTCAGCACCATGTGAACAAGTACTGATGTAGTGGGACTGCTTTATGTAAATGAGACAGATATACAACAAAGGAAATGAAAATAGGTGGTGGTAGGTGAATTGGGGCTAAAATGTTAGGTGGAAAATTAAATAGGTTAACCGATGTCGGTTATGAAAAATCGACACCGGTCACGCTTAACCGTGGTCAAGTTTCTTGTAGAAAATGGACAGTTTGTCAAAATAAGGTACAAGGCCAATAATTTACCCAGTATGTAAGATGCTGATGAATTTTATCAGACAAAGTGGATATGATGAGAGTGACAGAGACTCTGAACAAAACAAGAAGATGAAGTAGGTGTCCTTTTGGAAGGTTTACCAAAGGGACAGTAAATCGATGCTGTTAGGTAAAACTAATGAGGGTCTTAGGCTAACCGATGACTAAGTTCGTGTGAAATTGAAACAGAGATGAAGAAAAAGTGGTTATGAATTAAAATTAGGTGTGTAATCAAACCTAGAATTCTGAGAATGATGAGAATATGGTCCAGAACACTCAATTGAAGATGGAATACACCAACTGTGATGAGGAGTGTACAAGGGGAAATAAGAAAATGAAGAACGAAATCCTCTCACCTCAAAATACAAGCTAAGATGAAACATTAAGGAAAATACAATCCTAAGAGTGATTTTTCTATTATGTTTTTTTAGCTTAAGTTATTTAAGGACTAACTCATGAACTTTAGAATAGAATTTTTGGTGAGGATGGCTTCCAATGAAGAAGGAAATCTACAAGGAGAGGTTTTAGGTATGTTATGGTGGGGGTGGGCCATCCTCTGAGATATGACTCGACAGAGGTAACGAGCTGGGGAGTACCTGCCAACCAGATCGTGTGATCACAGACAGATGCTACCGGGTAGGATGTTGTTTAAGAATGTGTGTATATTTGAATTTGTGTGGTTTGGTTTAGACTCAAAAAAGAAGAAAATGTGCTTTCTATGATTTGTTTGTCAACCATCAGTTGGGCATGACTTCCAACGTATAGGTTACCCTCAATTAATGTGAGCTAATGTAGAAAGGCAGAATGAAATGAAATGATTTTTAAACCCAAATCGAAATGTTGAATTCAATGACACAAAAGATGAACAGGAGAAGGAATTCTCTTTCACTAATGTGATACTAATGAAAAGAAAGAAATGTTCATTTTAAAGCACCAAAACACGATTACTTTTAGCCATAGAAGAAGAGAAGATTCCGGGGAGAAATTTTAATCCGAGAAACTTTTTAAAAACAAAACAAACATGCAGCTTTTCACCTAGAAATGAAGAAATGCAAAGAACCCCAAATGGGTCCCACCAAGCATGCCAAAATGTTTCACTTGATTCTAGATCATTTCTTCAAATGTTGATGAAATAGATAAGGGTAAAGGGCTAGGAGGAATACCTATTAAGATGTTGGTCGTCGATGTTGCGCATGTATGAATTCTTGATCCATAGCTGATCATGGGATCTTCCTTTTTGCTTGGAGGAACTACCTGAAATGGAAAACAATACCACCAAATGAAAGTTAAATAGTATATGCAGTGGACTGCCTAACGTATGCTAGATCCGGAAGTGTGATACTTCCTAGACGGCTGTCAATCCACTATTTAAAACAACTTAATGCTAACAATAAATGAAATCCTATTGTAGTTAAAATGATTTAGGTATCTCATTCGTCTACAATAAGCAAATTCATTCATAACAGGTAATCTATGATTGAATCTGAAGGTCAAGATCACTATCAAGGTACTGCGTACCATTTAGGGTCGTTCTGGGTTGTTTTGGGTATTGGGTAGAGAATGAAAGCTCTGTTCTTGGTTTTTGGTCAAAAACATAGAGACCGACATTGATTTGGTATGACCGATGTCGTTTTAGGTTAACCGATGACGGTTGTGGGTAACCGGCGTCAGTATGGTCATGGTACAGGAAACTCAATAAAAATTTGGTGGGGTGACAGATCTGAGGATAGAGAAAAATGGATGGGAAATGGCAAGGTTCGTGTGGGTCTTAGGTATACACAGGAATGATTAAAACCTGGAAATGGGTAGTTCAAGGATGTGAGCAAAAGGATGGTCAAGCTTGCATGGAGGTAAAATGGTGGTGGAATGAAATGGGAATAGAAATTAATAATAGAATTAAAAGAACCTACCCAATGATAAATGGAAAAGTGTTGGTTAAAAAAACACTTACCGTTTGTACGAGCTTGATGTGTGATTAGCAATGGTGAGTGATCGGATGGAAGGTTATTGGTGTGGTTTTGGCACTTCCCGAGATGTCCCCGTGAAGGCGAGATGGCTCGTGGGTGCTTCTCGATGCTATATATGGATGCTATGATGCATGTATTAATGTTGGTTCTTCTTGCATGCGCCTTTGGTTTCATATCTCTTTCTTAGAAGATGTCATGAACTCTCAAAATGTGTCAACCTCAAAATAAGGTTGTTTTGGGGGTTAAATGGTAACCGACGGTGGTTCTAGGTTGACTAGTGGCGGTTTAGGGTGACCGGCGTTGGTTAGGGCGGGATTTCCTAGGTTTTCTAAAATGGGCAGATCCTTTTTATTTTCTTGGATCTCACCCATTTTCTCTGTGGAATAAAAATGGAAGCTTTTCCTAACGGGCGAAATGTGGTTAGAGGGAATATAGGCTTTGATTTTTAGGGTTTGGGTAGGTCTTAGTTAGTTATGGCAACATACTAAGAATAGGTCTTAGGGTGAGGTGGCTAGATGAGGTGTCTAGGTGAGGTGGATATGTAGGCTTTATCTTGATTATGATATTAAAATAATAAATATTGTGAGATAATGAATTAATTTAATTAATTAAATTAATATTAGAGTGGGATGAAAGGGGCCATGGTTAGGTGAATGTGTTCGGGGTGATTACTTGACGAGGATCAAGGGGAGTGTGACCCAATTTTGGTGTCTACAGTGGTCATTTGGTAAAACCTCGATAGATTGAAGGATCTCCATGAGGGCTTGATGATGTGACTCAGAGGTTTGGATGAGGTCATATAAAGACATTTTGAGGGAGGATTGGGGCAATTGTTTTAGCATTATGCGATGTGTTACCCCATTGGAAATAGGAAATGCAGGACCTTGAATGGTAAATTTGGGTGTGGGTGTAGATGGTATCTTGGGTACAGGGTTAGTTGATGGGCTAGTTGCCTTTTCTTTGCCTTTGTCTCTCTGAGCGTGGGTGGCAATGTTGATCATGTTGATTTTGAATTTTAGGGGTGGATAAAAGGGTTGTGGGGGTGAAGATACTAGTTGTTGTATCGTTAAAGGATGATGAGGTGTGGTGACGGGTGAAGGTGGAACATGGTCCTCATCAATAAGGTCGTCATTGTCAAAATTGTGCTCAGGAGGACAAAGTTAGATAAGGACGGTCTTCAAGGCCTTACAATTTTCAACATCGTGTCCTAGCACACGATGATAGGCACAAATCTTGGTCTCATCAAACCCTTTTGGCTTGGGTTTGAGAGGATCGTAAGGTCGAAGTTTTGGTAATGTGATGATAGAAGTCTCTAAGATATTGGTTAAGATATTAGCGTAAGAACCCACTAATAGATCACAATGAGAGGTGAGTGTGGGTTTGGGTACAAGTTTGGTTGATTCTGGGGTAAGAGGCTTTATAGGGGGATGGGTTGGTCCACTAGTTTGGTATGTGGAGTGGTCTTAGGTCTTGGTGGCATATGTTTGGGTATGGGCATGGTAAAAGAGCTGGCAATGAAATGTTTAGTTGGTTTGACTACCTTATCTGAGGGTAGCAAATTCTTAGCTCTAGTTTGCACCTTCTTGGGTAAAGGTGACATGGGAGTATGGGATGTAGAAGGAAAAATAGATGGTGGAAGAGGGTGGGTTACCCACGGGGGCAACCAAATTGTGGTGGAGGTGGTTGGCGGATGTTGGGTAGAAGGTGTGAGTGAGAGAGAGGAGATTATCATGGGTAGTGAAGAAGTTATGGAAGGTAGTGGTGGAATGGGTGGTAAAAATATCACGGGTAATAATGGGGGTTGTGTGGATTGTTTGAGTGTATTAGAGGGTTGTGATGAGGAGGTGGGCTGTTGCGTTCTTGGTTTAATGGTGGAAGAAGATTGCTCGGCTGTGGTCGAGGGGTGAGGTCCTAGGATGGACGGAAGGGGTGAAGGTGATAATGGTGTGGTGGGTGAGGTTGGTGTATGAGGCCTAACAGGTTGGGAATTCCTTTTAGGTGTGGGAATGTGTTTAATATTTTTTGGGAAGATGGCTAAATCTAATTTAATGGGTGGGTGAGTAAGGCTCGTTGTCGGTATGACCCCTAAGGTAGTGATAGGTTTAGGTAAGGGAGATGATATAGGTGTGGGTAGGTGTTTGGGTATAGGTGCGTGATGGGTTGTGGGTGAAAGTGTGTGTTGGGTTATGGGCAAGGATATAGAAGGTGTTTCAATAATCATGGTTGTGTTTGGTTTAGTCATTTGAAACACATTTGGATAGATTGTGGATGTGTTGGTGAGTGACGGGTGCATTTGGGTCAAGTGGGAAGTGGAAGACATACCCAAAGTAAGGCTCTATCAACATAGTCTAGGCGATCAACCAAGCATGAAAATGGTACTACTATAAGCGGGGCGATGTGGATCAAGTAGAAATCCCGTAAAATGTGTTTGAGAAATAGGAAATGACTAGTTTCAGACTCTATGGGTAAGAGAGCCGAAAGCATATCAACAAGCTCTTGGAGGTCCGATGGAGAATGGTCATCTAAAGGAAATGGTGTTTCTATAGGATCCTCTATGGGTAGAGGAGATGATGGGCCAGATGAGGTGGTCTTTCCTTGTGATGGTGTAGGAGTGGACAAGTACCCCTATGAGTAGGAGAGGTACTATTGACGACTACTGTAATTTGAGGGGCCAAAGGAGGAGTGGTAATGATGGGATCTTCCACGGATGAAGGAAGAAATGAAGGGGAGTCCTCTATGAGTGGAGGAGTAGATGAAATAGGTTCCTGTTCAAGTAGGGGACCCTGGGCTAAGATTTCATCTATGGAAGGAACATGGGGCAATTGGGAAGCAACTGGTATGTCCTCGAAAATGGCGTGGACCTCATGAACATTGTTATCATTGGTTGAAGTGTCACTAGTTTGGTTGGAATATGGGGCATGATTAGGGAATGGTTTTTTGAAGATATGTAAGTTTTGGTTAGCGGGTGCATTCGGGTTATCCAAGACTAGATCTCTATTGTCTAACATTTCTTGGACGATATTCTTAAAGGTGATGTAGTTACCATCATTATGACCTTCGACACAATGATAGTTTCAAAAGTCATGTTATTTATACCACATGGGCATTGGGTGATCAAGTTCAAAAATAGTGTGTGGTTTTATAGGTGGAAGGGTAATCACACTAGCCTTAATAAGCTTTTCCAAAATAGAAGAATAAGTTTTCCTATTGGGGTATACTTTCGTTGTTCTTGTCAAAACCTGGAAATCTTGGATAAGAGAGAGATTAGAAGAAGGTTTGGCTTGGTTTGATGGGTGAGAGGGTCCATCCTTGAGAACTATGGAGTTGGAAGATCCTTTGGGTTTAGAATAGTTGTTCGGGGTTTCAAAGATGAAGAAGAATCATTTGATTTGAATCCGGTGTTCTTGTTACATAGCTGAATTTTCTTTTCTTTGATAGCACGAATCTCCAATTTTTGTGCCATGGTGAATGCCTCGTTAAAGGTGCGGAAGGTCTGCACCTATAGTGTTGGAAAAATGTGTCTAGCACAAGCCCAAGTAAACAAATCTATGAGCTTAGTTTAGGTAATTGAAATGTGAGTTGGTTAATTAGGTTGTGCCAACGAATGACAAAGTCAGCAATAGACTCAGGTCATACTTTTGTGTGGAGTAAAGATCAGTCATGGTGAATTTCTCGACAACGTTGATTGAGAAGTGGTCCAAGAAGGATTGGGCTACTTGATTAAACAAGTAGATGGAATGTCTAGGTAGCCCACCTGCACTGCGGTCTAATGTGGGTCCTGGTCGGGGACATTGGGAAGGTCCGTAGGAGTAAAGCATCATCATGGGCGATTAGGTAACACCCATGTTTGAAAGACCGAGATGTTGTTGCAGTCTTCTTTACTATGAAGTGGTTAAATTTTGGCATTTCCCAATGTACATTGTATGAGCGAATAGGAATGGATGGATGAATGGGCTCGTTACAGATTTCATCGTAGGTGAGAGAATTACATGAGGTAGAAATTGATGCTTCTAGTTTATGCATCCTTTGCATCATTAATTTGATGAGGTCATTGGTAGGTTGTGATAGAAGAGCGCTTCTTGTGGCGTAAGAGGTGGGCAGTCGAACATGTGATGTGGGTGGCATTCCAGTGTATGGGGGTGCCAAATAGGAAGGTTGAGAATAGGGGACCGACATAGGGGACTCACATAGGGGCATATACCTAGAATGAATGATGAACGAGACAAAGGGTTGTTGATAATATGTATATGTAGGTGGGGCGATCATGCATGACTCGAGTAGCGATTGGGGGCAAAGACGTGGGATGGAGAGGACAAGATTCTAGAATGGTGTAGGGGTCACCGAGCACCATGGGTAGTTGTGTCATAATTGGTATCTCTGTGAGATAATGTGTGTGGATGGTGTTATGGTATGGGTGGTCAAGGAAAGAATAATGAGATACTATAGGTGCGGACGTGATGTTGTAGATGCAAATCATAGCAGGTATGGGGCCTAACCTGTGAAACCACCGGGAGTAAAGCATGTGAAGGTAACGCTACATTGGTAGGGGCTGATGCATAAGTGGGGATAAGGGCAGGAGAGATGGATACGAGCATTCCATATAGCAATTGACCAGAGGAATCGGGTGGAAGAGTGGGAAAGGTAGAATTGTAAGGCTTTGAGATTCGATGAAGGAGTCGCATGCGAATTCCTTATCACCGTGGCAATGGTGGTAGGTAGGGTTGGATCCATGGGTGACAAGATAAAGGGTGGTGAAGGACTAGGTGGGAGTGGTTGATGACTAGTGTGGAATATAAGAGCATTAGCTTGGTTGTGAGTCAACACCATGTGAATGAATGTATATCAAGTGATGTTGTATCCTGCAGATGACACAGAAAGTAGTAGGAATGAGAAAAATAGGTGTTTATAGGTGGATTTGGGTAATGTATTAGTTGAGAATTAGTACAGGTAACCGACGCCGGTTAAGGATGACCGATGATGATTTAGGGAAACCGAGGTCGGTTACTATGAGAAAAGAATAGGTTTACTAAATGATGAAAAAACTAATGAATGTCAGATAGGTAAGTTGTATGATAACCATTTATCATAATACAGAGAGTATAGAGACTCAAAAAAACTCTAAATAGTAAAGAAGATGAAATAGGTGTCCCTTGGGCAAGTTAACCAAAAGGACAGAGAGGCGACGGCTTGATTAGGTAAAAACCGATGATGGTGAGGTGTAAACCGACACCGATGGGTAAACCGATGTCGGTTACTGTGAAAATTTGAGGAATGTAAAAAAATAGATTGTTGTGAACTAAGATCAGATGAATGATCAACCCAGAAGTCTAGAGATGATATGATGAGGTCCTGACACACTCAGAAGAAGTCAGAATACTCCAACTGTGATTGTGGAGTGTGCAAGGAAAAAGAAAGGAAAATGGAGAAATGTATCCTCACACCTCAAAATGCACATCAATCAAACGCTAAAAACATGTATCCAACAAGTGATTTTAATGTGTTGAGCTTATGCTATTTAGAAGACTGACTCATGAATTTAGAGTAGAGTTTTTGGTGAGGAAGGTTTCCTACGAAGAAGGAGATCTAAAAGGAGAGGTTTTAGGTTATGTTATGGCGGGGGTGGGCCGTCCTCTGAGGTAATGACTAGACAGAAGTAACCAGCGAGTGCCCACTATCAATCCACTAATCGTGTGATCATTGACAACTTCTTTTGGGTGAGATGTTGTTTAAGAAGATGTGTATTTTTCAATTTTGTGTTGTTTGGCAGAGACAGAGAGAGAATGTGCTTTTCTACGATTCTTTGTGTCAACCATCAGCTGGGCATGACTTCCAGCATATAGGTTGCCCTCATTTTAATGTGAGCTAAATGCAACATACAAGGATGAAATGTAACTGATTTTAAACCCAAATTGACAAATTATGTTCGATGAAGCAAATGATGAACAGGTAGGAACATGCTCTTTCACTACTTATGCGAATGCAAGAAAGAAGAAATGGTTCGTTTTAAGCACCGGAAAATAGATGTTGTTTTAGACAATTAGAAGAAAAGAGGATTACCAGGGAAAGAGATCTAGTGTGTATACATTTAGAAAATAAAAAAACACACCAACTTCACTGGGAATGAAGAAAAATGCAAGGAACCCGGATGGGTCCCACTGGCATGCCAAAATTTTTCTTTTTTTTACGTTATTGGGGACGAAACAGAGATAAGGGTAAGGGCCAAGGAGGAATACCTATTATGTTGGTTTGGAGGTTGATGCGCGCGTTCTGACTTCTCGATCCGATGTTGACTATGAGAGATTCCTTTTGGCTAGGAGGAACTACCTGAAATAGAAAACAAAACCAACAAAGAAGAGTTAAACAATACATGACAGTGGACTGCCTAACATATGCTAGATCTGGGAAGTGTGATACTTCCTAAAAGGTTGTCAACCCAATTGTTTTATAAAACAAATTATGAAATAACTGAAATACGTACATAAATGAATCTAGTGCTAGTATTCTAATTTGGGTACCTCAAATCACTATCAAGCATCAATCCAATTAAATACTAAAACTATACGGGTCAAGGTCTTCAGGTCGGGTTGCAGGTTAATCAGGTGGTCTACAAGTCACAAACAGAGTCTTAGCAGGGTTGGGTGAGGTGTTTGAGTTGTTTTTGATAAGCAAGTGGTTGCTTTGCTTTACACAGTATTGGTAAACACAGAGACCGACATCGCCGAGGTATGACCGATCACGGTTAGGTAGAATCGATGACGGTTATGGGTAACCGGCATCGATAGAGGTGGACTAATAAGTTTTACTAGGATTTGCTAAGGGGGTTTGAGTTGTGGTTAGGTAGAGATGACAGAGGGCATAACGAGGTATATGGGGATCTTAGGAACACTCATAAATATATAGAGGTTGGGTATGGGTGGTTTTATGGTGTGGGTGGAGGAATGATTGGGTTTACAGGAAAGTAAATGGTAGGGAATGAGGGTGCAAGTGGAAACTAATAACAATAATAGAAGAACCTAACAAATGAAGTGGAAATAGATGATGCAGATAAAAAGTGTACTTACTGGTGTTGTAGGTCCAATGGCTATGTGGTGGTGGTGAGATGCTAGCAGGATGGAGCTTGATGCAGTAGTGATGCTTCCCAGAATGTCACCGTGAGTGCAATACTTCTAGATCTATCCTGGTGTTGGCTATGGATTCTTGTAGGTATAAAAAGACTCTGGTTCCTCCTGCATGCAATTCTCTCCTCGTCCCCTTGATCGCAGAATGTGCCAACCCAAAAACAAGGCTTCTAAGGTGAATAAATGGTAACTGACGATGGTTCCTGGTTGACCAGTGTCGGTTTTGGGATGACCAACGTCGGTTAAGGCGGGATTCCCTAGGTTTACTAAAAATGGCAGATCTCGCATCATTTTGGTCAGGTTCATTCCTTTATCCGCGGATCAGAATGGATGTTATGTTTTTATGAGCGAGGAAGGTGGTTAGAGGAATAATAGGCCTTGATTTTTAGGGTTGGACCAAGTCTTATTCATTTATGGAAACATGCTATGAATAGGTCTATGGTGAGGTGTCTAGGTGAGGTGTCCATTCATTTAATTAAAGTAATTAAATTAATAATGGGGTGAGGATGGGTATTAAATTATATGTAAATAATTAAATTAATATGGGTCATAAGGGTCATGGTTAGGTGAACGTGTTTAAGTTGGTTATTCGAAAGGGGACCAAGGGGAGTGTGACCCAATTTTGGTGTCTACAAGGACACAATCGGCCAAGTGAATTTATCATCATGTCCGAATTCATCCAAGTGAAATGTACAATGTAAAATATCGAGTTAGACATGGTGGATAGGTTAACCATGATTTTTGTATGATATGAGAATGAGAATTTGACTAGTTAATGAAGGATAACAAGTCTTACCTAGTGGTAGGTAGTGTTTATTGAGTAATATATGTAGGAATTATTCAATTTACTATACAATGAGTTATGAGATTGGATAAATTTTCAGGATTAATAGTCAAATTCTTATAGGTCCATATTTATGTATTTATGCCACACTTGAAAACTATTAAAATTCCCTAGAAACATGCATCAACGTGACAATTTATATAATAAGAATATTTTCTCGATGGGAAGAAGATAAATTCAATTAGAAGTAAGGAGTGAATATTGACTATGTTATAGATCTATATGATAATGAGAATTGAAATGGAGAAGTAGATGAGAACTTCATATAGAAAACAAGATAAAAAATAATAATGGGTGGAGGTAAGAAAACTAAACTCTAACATCGCGTTTCACCTTCGATAAATAACATAAAAAATTAACCAATATTTCTTCCATCTACTACCAGTTTCCTTTTGATAAAGTTCTTCCTCTACTAGTAATGTAACAAGATATCCCAATATCCAATATTGCAATTTAAACAACCCATTTTTCCAATTCCTCGGTAAAACAACTCTCAATGTTATATCTCATCTAGATGGGAAAACAATTCACATGTCACAAACCCTATCTCATCATATTTAAGAAAAAAATCAAGGGCTACAATGATAAAATTATTTTCCTAAAATACTAGCAATCGTTCATGAAATGTATGATGGAAACACCGAAGGGGATGGATGGTAGAATCAAAACATGAGGAAGCTAAAAAATGAGAGAGGATGATGGACGATGAAGAAGGGGTTTGATGGAGAATTGGCAACTTGGTCGATGTGTTGTCCCACTCATTTTGAAATGTGTCGAACATGCCTCCCATGATTTGGTTGGAGGAGCTTATATCAGTGGTTGGGTCGATGCAGTTGAGGTAGCCACCAAGTGCTATCGAGCTATTTTTCTAGTGTTGATGAATGCCTAACAATTCTACAAGTGGTTGCTCATTTTCTTGTTGATGATTGCATAAATGGTTTGATGCAATCTCTAGAAGTTGTGAGTTGGAATCCTATGGAATAATCTCAAATTCAAGGTGTGCTTTCCTCTATGTAGCTACAAACCTTTCCCGATTTAACCGCTCGTCTTGATAAGCTCGGTTGTAACAACTATTTAAAGATGTTAGCAGAGAGTACCAAAAAATGATCTCTTTTGTTTTTGAAAGAAGACGGGCTTGGAAGGTTGAACTCAAGTGAGAAACCATTTGTATTATTTTAAAATTCGAGTGTGATGGAAATGTGGGGGTATGGTACAGAGTTTAGAAAATCCACATGAATGCAGCATTCTATTCAACAAATCTATAAAATGCTCATCAAATCGATTTGTTGGGGTCCTTCATCGAGACTCGCAAAGAGAGCACAAGCCAATGTAAACAAGCAATGTTTAGCGAGAGTGAAGGCCTTCACTTGATCCTTCCCAACCCAATCCTCTGAAGAATCTCAAATTCAAGTTGTGTTATCTTCTCCTATGATTACAAACTTTACCACATAATACATAATTTTGGAAAAAGTTACATAGACATTTGATAAAGTCAACAAGAAATTTGTATATCATCGTAATCAAGCGAAGGTAGATTTACCTCACAGAAAACCCAAATAATACACATACAAAACAATTAGGTGAGAAAAAGCTGCAAAGTTGAGTTGGATATTAAATTTTCAACGGAAATAACAAAGGAAACAAAATAACAAAGGAACCAACTTTGAACTAGTACAAATTCAGTAACATATGTGTCTAATGGCAACACATCAATTCCCCATATTATACTTGAACGGTGACATTAAACTTGAAACTAATATTGACTCCAACGAATGATATAACTTCAAGAATGGCATACCCACGAGCATATCTGAATTGCCTGTTCCTCCCACCACAGAAACCTCCCTCTACGACAGACGAAATCTATTTGCCCCTTGCAATTCAAGGGTGCTTCCATTGTATTTCTCATTCTCAATTATAACAGAGGTAATATGAAGAAAATTACTTAATATCCTATTGGAATTGGCCCCTATTCCCTGGATTCTCCCTACATAGTTGGATGATGGATCGGGTCCTTCTGTGATGGGATGGTCCCGAGACATTCAACATCGTCCCCCGACCCAAAAGACTTGACAAAAATTCTAGCATCATGATCCCCATCCCCTACACCAAAATCAATTTCAGAAAACCAAATCCATTTCTCCAACACCATAATTACAATCTAATAATTACCAGAATATAGATACACAAAAATACAACAAATGTCTCGAAACACCCCAAATATGTATCCACGATGTATGCTCCAAGTAAAGGTGTAAGGGATAAAGTGTCGATCCAGTTTGTAACATTCCTCGCAAAAAGACACTGCTTTGCCCTCATGCTGACTTGTTCATTAGATATACCACTAAAGCTGCAAAAGCCAACTTTTCTACAAAAGATGGAGCCATATTGTGGGCATAAAATTTAATCCTTACAATCTACCTTCACTCGTAAAATAGATGACATAAAATACCCGCAGGATGTGACCCACTGTGAAAAGGCCAAAGGTTTTGTATCTAGCTGTATTTTTACGGCTAAAAACACAAAAAATGTCTAAACACCCGTCAAATTTAACCCCTTGATGTGAACAACTAAAGGCTCTTTCTCATGGTGGCAACACCTTTCAAAGCATAACAAAGAAACGAGAAAAATGCGAAGTTAACTACGACCATGGAACCATGTGCTTTAAACTTCTAACTAATTTATGAAATAGAGTGAGATGAGATTTGAAGCTTGCGGCACAAAAAGGAAGATAGGTGTAGTAGGAGCAGCAACACAAAATATCTAAGGGCTTAAATTAACACATCTGGCATGTAAACGAGTTTGAAAAATTATGGCACTTCAACCAAGTTTCAGATCTACAGACGATTTGTGGCAAGGGGAATCCGCCTACCTCCTACAAATTATTATGATTAGGTGTTTAGACCAAACCTGGACCCATTAGGTGTTCGAATCCAACCAGTAGCACCACCTAGTGCGGAGTGGGCATTATTGTTCTTCTTCATTGACTTGTCATATTTTGATACGTGTAAGTTTGTTGATACATATTGGATGTCGGTATTTTTGTGAGGGAGAAGTACATTTGAGGATGACAACCTAAAATCATGGAGATTTTTGAGGGATTCACGACCACGGTAGCCTGAGAACACAACTACTATTTCTAAGGGTAAGATGCCCATTAAATTTAATTCCTTCATGTGAACAACTAGAAGATTTTTCATAGGGACAACACCTTTTGGTGTCTGAAAATTGTTTGAACACTTTATAGTGATGAGCCATATTATATGTGGCTTGAACTCTTGAAACCCCTAGTATCCTATTTCTTAACCAATGTGAAATAAAATACACTTTATTATCTTGTCAAAGCAAGTATATATGCTTCACCTTGACAAATATTTGGTCTGACAAGAACCAATCAAATAAAGCCACATTTATTTGAATAACATTCCACTAAAGTCTGGGAGTGAAAATTTATATTTTCATGCAATTGTATTGGTTAAGGCCTTTATTCAGAACAGTCCAAAACATTTTGTTGTTTTCTTCTTAGCATTGTTTTCCTTGTGTCTTGCTGCTTCGGTGGATGTGGCATTAAATGGAATCACCTTTGTGTAGTCGGGATATAAACTCTCTCATGGCTTGGGAAGATGTGGCATTGAATGGAATCACTGTGTAGAGGGGATAGCAATTAATAATTTGTGTGCTCGAGTGTCTGGTCAAACGCCCCTCGTCATGCTGCTTAAACGAGTCTGTCGGCCATGCACTGGGAGTTGTGCTACAAAACTTCACTTTCCATTGCAAATGTACATGCACTATTTAACGGAGGAGTGCCACGGATGTTGAAGCATTCATTGCAGAGGAGAGGTACATATTTTTCATGCCCTAACTGTTGACACGTCTATATTGTTTTCTGCAAGAATGCGATTGGTAAAATATGTGCTACTTTTGCTCCGTTTTCATCCTGTTTCTTGGACTATTCTGCTGATGTTTTGTAGCGCCCTACATTTTCCCCAAGTCTCGAACTCTTTTTTGTTTTCCCAGTTGTGAATAAATATCTTGCCATAGATGTGGGTCGTAGATGTGGATCCTTAACAGAAATAGCATATATCAATGGGGGATGTTCTTGCTAATTGCTTCCTCTTGTTATCATCATTCCAAGACTGGGCTCGGTAAGAATTTATTATTTTCTTTTTGTCTTCTGTTCCACTGCTATTTTATATGGATTTCAATGGTACCCAACACACCAAAACTCAAATTTCTTGAACATGTTAATGTACCAATAAGTCATGGCAATCACTCCATTAGCGGCAGTTTTCACAATTAAATATGGATGTTTTATGTATGGGCATTGTGCAGGGCAAGCAGTGTATGCAGGAAATGGAGGGAAGCAGTGAAGCAGTCATTGGCTTAGAGGGAGAGGCTGAGCTTTGCAGGATGGAAAATGGATGACATCTCTCTTGGAAGACTTGTGCAAGGAGCCTTCTGCCTCAAGGAACTTGACATGTAATTCCACACACATCTTTTCTAATTTGAGGAAAGAAATTTTCTAAAATTACGTTGATTAGCAATATTTGTATCGAATTTTTAACATAAAAATGCTTGTTTATCACATCACGGTTTTGAATTTATCTAGCATTTTCTTTAGGGGTCGAATGTCCCTATCAAGGATACCTATTCAGAATTTATGGATGGGAAAGTTTATCGTTGAAGAAAATACGATGAATTGTTTTAGTTATTATTTGGTGGGTGGCGTTTATTAACTATTAATTAATTACCCATGTTTCCCAATGGAAATTTCTATCCTGAGTAGAGTGTGATGACATGTGGTGCACTGGTGGCATTTGGAAGTTTTGAGCTGCCTACGAGGGTGCAAGTACTAGGTAGTTTTTGGCAGAATAAAAACCCATTAGGACTGGCGGGTTAGCTGAAGAGAACAAGAATAATTACATGTATGTGTTGTAGCATGGGTGGGGCATGTTTCATGTAGAATTCTCAACAAAAGTAAAATTGTATCCTTCATAGAGGGGAGGGCGGTTGCCCAAGGGCAGAGTGTCCAGAGTAGTTGGTGGTGGGAAGAGATCATTTTAAAGTCAAAACAAAGAGCCAACAAGTTTTACAATGAATTGATGACGAGACCATCTTGCTACCTGCACACCACAATACCGAGAGAGTTCAGGATGCAAAGAGAAGGAGAGTATGCTTGTTCAGAGCTTATGCTCAATAATACAGGTAAGGAGTCTTTTGAAATCAAAACAGAGGGTGCGCATCTCAATCCTTCTAGCTGCTACATCCAAGCTAGAAGCTTCAGGATCTTTCCTATATCCTCTCTTAGACAACCAAGAGACAGCTGTCTGGATATACACTTCTATCTGATACCTCCCAGTAGTTAAAAGGCATTCACCTTTCAACAGTTCCCAGTCCTGCCATCTTAGTGGATTCACATGTAGGTAGTTGAGATCTATTTATCTCACATTTTCTCCTGGTATTGATCATAATTTGACACAAAGGATACACTTCTTCATGCCTTTCCTAGGCATGACGAGATATTTACACATTCAATGGTCTATCTCCTACCTGCTTGAATAGAAAGGAATTTAGAAGATTATTGGGATTGAGAAAGTTTTCCTAAAATCAAACACACATAGCATGTAAAATTGGGTCTATCACTTTAGAAAGGGGCCCATGCCTCATGAGGAAGCTACAGAGAGGGTGCTGACAGTGTCTATTAATTATCGTCAACAGTTGTGCACATCACCGACTGGTACTATGCTTGTGGAATGTGCCAAATCATTCAGATACTCCATACACATAGGATAATTGAGTTCTTTCTCACCCTATTTGTAAAAGTTTAAAATTCAATAGTAATAAATGAAGTTGCTACCATGGGAACTTCTAGAACTGCATAAATTTTTCAACACGATACCATTGTTGCCTCTTATCTATTGATGGAATTAAGTTGGGGGTGAATTTCACATTAGGTTGACTCATTTTGTCTTCCCAAGTTCCCATCTCTCTCCGCACATTTATTTAGGAATCCCAAAGTACACCCATACCTTCGTACTTTATAAACACACCAAGCATTCCACAGTTATCACTAACATTTGGTTCTGTATAATAACTTTCATACCAAAGGGAAATGTTACAGAACATCCAATCGAGATCCTCTACAAAATGCAAAATACAAGACAACTCCTCCTAAATATGCTAGTATTTGTACATAAATCAGACAATGCTATTAATTAAAATCCAATAGGTTTACCATTTAGGAGAGAGGAAGACCATCACCAACGTCCTAAGAAAGGAATTCCTTGATGTTCATTGCCTTGATGCGTCACTTACTTGGAGATTCAACCACGTCTTCTTTGTCTATGCCAACTACACATTGGTTCACAATAACAAGAGGAGTTTCATTCATATAATTCTCCACAAATTTTTTAAGACTGATCTTGGTTGAGCTCTTACTAATCCTCCATCCCACAAGTCACCTATATTGGCATTTAACCAAATGTTCCCTGCATTAGTGTTTCTGAGGAATATATGGAAAAAAATTCACTTCTTTCAAATGTCCTACAGTTATAATAATTCTGTCTAAATTTTTGTCAAATGCTTTTATTCTTACATATATCATGCACTTATAATATTTCTATCAAATGCTTTTAATTCCATAATATCTTTATTACTGCATAGTACATTACAACTTTCATGCAAACCATTTCCCTTTTATGTGTTCCAGATTGCACATACAGTAAGAAAGTTTTCTAAACATTTATAATGATTAGTAAAAACATCCCTCAAATTATTTCTTAAGAGTATTTTGTTCTCTTCTATTGAGAATAGTTTCGGATCCACTCATCTGCACTAAATTTGATTTGGACCACATTTTTCTAGCCTCCCAGATAACTTTAGTTTGAGTTGGATCTGTTTGTTTTTTTTAATTTTGAAATTAGTTTTCTGGAAAATATAGACTGATATTTTTGTATAGTATAATTATATTACATCACTAATATTTTCATTGTATTTGTCAATTTTTCATATTTATAAAATTATGCAAATTCATGCTTCCCCAACCCGTACTAATTTTTCTTAATTCTTTGCTATAGATGTCGAAAACGAAGAAAAGCAAAAAAAAAACAAAAAATAAGGGCGAGCCCAAAACAAGCATATAACCTTCCCGTGGTAACAGTTGAACCTCTTGTGCAGACATGTTCGTGTTCATTAAAGGTTGTTGTCGCTACAATCCAAGAAAATATGTCTTTTGAACACCCTTGAGCTGTAAGAGACTTCACTCTTGGATGTAAAAATATATTGTAGGATTTTCTGTAGATTGTTAAAAAACATTCTAACTTATGTTGTTCACCTTTGTTTTGTAGGCCTATGTTGCTAACAAAATATCACTTATGTACATACTCTATAATTGTGTGCATCTGATTTTCAACTGTTCGATGGATAGCTTTTGGGTGCATATTTCCTCTGTCCGTTTAAATCTTAAAGTGCACTATTCCCTTGTAAAAAAATTAGTCGGATCTTTCTTGATGGTTGTTAAAATACTTGGATTTTATCCATGCTATTACTAGCTAGCATAATATGATCTCTACAAATTTCCATTGCGCTTCGACAATATTTGTCATATCATGACCTTGTTTTTAGTAGGAAGATGAGTTTAGAAACCATGCGATATTAATTTCTCCCTCTTGGCCGATGGTTGACGTTCAATATCTACAAAAAAAAGCATATTTAAAAAAATGTTATAGTGAATATACCTTAATATATTATTAGTCCCTGCCACGGGATGGTAACTATAGTAATCGATTTCTCATTACCTAATTTTTTCTTCAACTAATCACTATCAACTCTTTTTTTCTCATGGTTTGTGCAATAGTTTTAAACAATTTATAATTTTTTTACTTATTTATAAATAGTAATTTTCTTGAATTTCGTTGGTTGGTATATTTTTCTATTTGTTCTATTTATTCTTATATAAAAATCATATAATAATCTTGTAACATTAAGCCTCCTAAAATGTGAAGTTCTATATTTAAAGTAGATTTTTTGGATGACTTGTCCCCATAAACTTACTTTATATTATTCTTAAGCTACACATGGATCCGCATGCAACGATTGTAATCTTGTCCATCAAATCGTGGGTTGTATTATTCCCATTCATCAATTTCAATCTCAAGTGAAATAATGTGGTGTGTCTGTGTAATCAGTTATATACCCTTGTTTTGGTAAAAAAATCCCATCATGTGTTTTTGGTAAAGGCAATCACCCGCTCAAGCTTCTCCTTATGGGTCATCCATGCGTTGATTCTTTCTTCTAGATCCTATCTTGTTGTTGCATTTTTGTTTGGGTGTTCAATAGGCTACAAGTGTTCTCTTGAGAGATAAAGAAGTACATAGATTTATTGGTGTTTATATTTTCTTTATTGGAATAGTATTGGGGCGTACCTTCAAATAGGGGCCAAATTCTATGATGATGTGCAACTATTTGTATATTCTTCCTCCTTCAAAACAAAACTTTTGAATTTTTTTATCTTTTGCGAGATACATGTAGAAATAAAATAATTAGACATATAATCATTGCATTGCTTGGTGATATAGTTAAAGGATCTGCTTTTTTGACATCTACATATTCCCTAGATTCATGACTTCCATTGCTAGTCCATTGACATGAAGATCATATTGTTATCTTCTCTTTTGTTAATTTTCTCGGACAAACTGAAAATAGTGTTTTACATAAAAACAGATGATGTATACTTTTGATTTTTTATTTTTCCTATTGTCATTGTAGCTATATGGATACATTTGTAAGATGGTTGTTGAAGGACGTTAAGTTTGACAATTTTTCCATGGCTACAAGTGGTGGGTTTCTAGTTTATGATGTCAATTCTTGTAATATTTTTGATGTTTTTCCTCTTTTTAGAAAGATTGGATATGTTACATTCATGGTTATTGAGACATGAAACTTGGAATAGATAATAAAAGAGTCTATTACACCTCTATGCAATAAGGCCATTTTTTAAAATATTGTTGATGGCAACATTCATAATAGAAAGTAACATATTTTCTTGCTTGTTCTCTCAAATTTTCCAATTCTCTCGAAGCCCATTAGATGTACATGCACTCACTGCTTTGTCTCATAGTCATCCACACACCATTGGTACACCTGCCATCTGCTACATCAAGAAAATAACTAGAGATATGATTTAACAAATGTTATTTTCCACTACTTTGCTTTCCCATGGATGATATCACCTTCACCTTACCCTCCCAATTCTTAAGAACAGTAGATCATAGAAACCAAAGTGCATTAAATTATATAGTGATATGTTATTTATGTAATGCATTTCTAAGAGCTATCATTCCATTGTTTGCTCTGCACTAGCTAGTTGATTTCTAGGCACAAGGAAAACTAGTTTTCGTTAAAAAAAGAGTAATTTTGCCCCTAGAAAAGTAAAAAGAGTTTATTTTTACATCCTTTTAATATTAGATAATTTAGTTTTAGATTCCTAGTTTTAGGAAAAGCTATTAAAACAAATAAATCAAAAGCTTTGTATTACACAAAAGCATGTGCTTTTTAGTTCTATTTTTAGGAGAGTTGAGTGTTTTATTGTTAGATGAAGCCATCTATTTATTAGAGGAAATTGTAAGTGTTTTGATATATCAAACACATTCAGAGAGATTGTATTGAGCTGAAGCTTTGAGAAGGAAGGAGAAATATATGCACATGAAGTGTGATCGAGTTTACAATGATTTATTTCATTTGCAAATCTTTATTTTATTTTTTGTTGGTTGTTATGTTATGTGCCTAATTTCTACAAATTTGTATCGAGCATGGATTTTTTCAACAGTTTCTAATCGACAAAAAGTCATGGCTTCTATATCCAATCTACGTGACACCACAATTTATAGGAAAGAATTACGAGTATTGTTCATTAACCATGAAGGCACTATTCAGATCCCAGGATGTGTGGGAAATTGTAGAGAATGGGTACACAGAGCCCGTAGATGCAGTAGCATATAATGCACTCTCACAGGCAAATAAAGAAACTTTGAAGGAATTAAGAAAGAAAGATGAAAAAACTCTTTTCTTCATTCATCAATCCATGCATGAAAGCATCTTACCTAGAGTGGCAACAACTAGTAAAGCACAAATTGCATGGGAAACTCTCCAAGTTGTGTATCAAGGTAAAGAGAAAGTAAAAACTGCCAAGCTACAATTACTTTGAAGAGATTTTGAAAATATGTCAATGAAAGATTCAGATTCCATAGAATCATTATTTACTTTTGTAGTTGGTTTGGTCAATCAAATTAAATCTCATGGTGAAAATATTGAGGATAGAAGGATTATTGAAAAATTGCTTAGAAGTTTTCCTACAAAATTTGATCCTTTGGTAGTTTCTATTGAAGAAACTAAGGATCTAAGTCAGATTTTCAATTGATGAGTTACATGCATCACTAATAAATCATGAACAGAGGTTGAATAGATCACATGTAGTTGTAGATCAAGCTTTTTCATCACAGGTATTAGGAAATCATGGAAGAGGAAGAGGAAATTTCAGCCCTAGAAGAAAAGGAATAAGTTCATCTAAAGGAGGTAGCAAGCTTGTCCATCAAAATCAAGTGGAAGAGCACATAGTGAATAGAAAAATCATAATCATTTTTTAGTCGAGATAGGATAAATCGCATGTGCAGTGTCACTATTGCAAGAGATATGGGCACTATGCTTTTGAATGCAGGAAAAAGCAGTATGATTAGAACAAACATAATCAAAATTAGGTTGGAAGCTCTACTCCAAGCTCCATGTTTATTGCATGCACAAAGATTTTCAAAGCATTGCCTATTGAGTGTAATCTATCCCAAGAGAGTCCTAGTGATGTGTGGTATTTGGATTCTGGTTGTAGTAATCACATGTCAAGTAACTTAGATTTATTTTCTAATTTGGATGAGTCAAGTAAAGATAGAAGTTACCCTTGGGAATAATAATATAGTGAATGTAAAAGGAAAAGGAACAATCAACATTCTAACAAAAAAGGGGAGAAAAAGATTATGTAGGATGTTTATTATGTTGTAGGTTTGAAGCACAATCTTATGAGCATTGGTCAATTGGTACAAAAGGGATACAAAGTTTACATTGAAGACAATGAATGTGTGATCATGGATAAAGCTCCAAGTACCTAGGTGATTGCTAAAGTGAAGATGAAAAGCAACAAAATGTTTCCTTTGAAGATTATACCAACCACATCTGGAGCTCATACTACAGATCAGTCCGGAGCTAAAGAGATTGAATCAACTTTTCAGTCAGTTGAAAAAGATGAATCGTGGCTATGACATCTAAAATTTAGTGGTTTGAATTTATTACATAGAAAAAATATGGTGAAAGGTTTGCCTTTGATTCAGAAACTAGATAGAGTTTGTGAAGGTTGTATTTTGGGGAAGCAACATAAAGAGTCCTTCCTAGTTGGAAAAATAAGAAGAACAAGTGCACCACTTGAAATTGTTCACTCAGATTTATGTGGACCGATGCAAACAAATTCTATTGGAGGTTGTTCATATTTTATGACATTCATTGATGATTATACAAGGAAGACATGGGTGTACTTTTGAGAGACAAATCAGATGCTTTTGATATATTTTAGTAGTTCAAGGCTTTATTGGAAAAGCAAAGTGGGTACTACATCAAAGTTTTGAGGACAAACAGAGGAGGTGAGTATGTTTCCAATGTTTTTCTAAAATTTTTCAAATATCATGGTATACACAAGAAATTTAGTACCATGTATACGCAACAACAGAATGGTTTGGCAGAGAGAAAGAATAGAACCATCATGGAGATGGCAAGAAGTATGATGAAGGAAAAGCATCTTTCAAATGAGTATTGGGCAGAAGCAGTAGCAACTATTGTTTACATCATAAACAGTTGTCCAATGAAAATTGTTCAAAACATGGTTCCTTAACAAACTTGGACTAAGAGGAAACACAATGTTTCTCATTTTAGAGTTTTTGGTTGTGTGGCATATGCACATGTTCCTGATGAGCTAAGGAAGAAGTTAGACAACAAAGGAGAAAAATGCATATTTTTTGGATATTTAGAGAATACAAAAGATTACAAGTTGTTCAATCCAGTTACAAGAAAGGTCATAATCAGCATAGATGTACAGTTTGTTGAAAATGAGGCATGGGATGGAAGTATTGAGAAAAAAGTCAATGCAGCAACAACTATTCATCATGATGATATGGAAGATGAAAGTATTGAGCAGCAAGGTATTGTATCTTCTTCGAATCTTGGACATGCACCTCAAGTTTTAGCACAAGCTACACCTCCATCTCGCATCTAGAAGGTCTCCAATATTTCAGTCATCTTCAACCATGAAGAGACACCACAAAGAAACCAAAAGCTACTCCTTAGAAGAAAAAAATCCATCATCGGATAGCCCTTTGCGAGTGTAAAACAAGGAGTCTTAGTGAGATTTATAATGTTGATAAGCTAATGTTTTTTCAGCTTTTTACATTATTTTCTCAAGTCATAGATCAAGTACACTTTGAAGAGGCTATACATAATGAAGTTCTGGGTTCAAGCTAGGGATGATGAGATAGATGCCATAGAGAAGAATCAGACATGAGAATTGGTAGATCTTCCAGAAGGAAAGGATGTGATAGGAGTGAAGTGGGTCTATAAGACCAAATATACTATTGATGGTAAAGTATAGAAACATAAAGCAAGGTTGGTTGCGGATATTTTTCACAAAGAATATGGAATAGATTACAATGAGACATTTTTACTTATATCATGTTTGGACACGGTAAGAATGGTTTTAGCAATTACAACTCAAAAAAAATGACCTATTTATCATATGGATGTAAAATTAGCATTCATGAATGGTTTTCTTGAAAAATAATTCTATGTGATTCATCCGAACGTTATGAGATTGAAGGTCATGAAGGAAAGGTATACATGTTGAAAAAAGTGCTCTATGGTCTCAAGCAAGCACCTAGAGCTTGGTACAATAGGATTGATTCTTATTTGATACATGAGAATGGTTTAGTAGGAGAAAGATCTTGAGCCTACCTTATACATCAAGATCAATGAGAAAGGTAAAATTTTGATTGTTTTTATATGTGGATGATTTAATCATCATTGGAAATCTATCTATAGATTTATTCAAATCAGCTATGAAGAAATAATTTGAGATGACATATCTAAGCCTCATGCACTATTTTTTGGGCATTGAAGTTCAACAATCAGAAGTCTGGAGTTTTTATTTCACAAGCAAGGTATGCTAATAATGTTTTGAAGAGATTTAACATGTTGAATTACAAGTTAGCATCAACACCAGTTGTAGTAGGTTTGAAGTTAAGAAAAGATGACAACGGATCATTTGTAGATCCAACATTGTTCAAAAGACTAGTTGGAAGTCTCATGTATTTGATGGCCACAAGGTCGGATATTATGTATGGTGTGAGCCTCATCTCAAGGTTCATGGAATCTCCAAAAGATTCACATTGGCAAGATGGAAAAATAATTTTGAGGTATGTATGTGGAACTAAGAATCATGGAATTTTATATTCAACATCAGATGAGTTCAAACTCATAGGTTACATAGACAGTGACAGTGCCGGAAGTATTGATGACAGAAAGAGCACATCGGCTATGATTTTCACTTTAGAACAGTGTAGTTTCATGGGCATCAAAGAAGTATCCCATAGTCACACTATCTTTAGCAAAAGCAGAGTATGTAGCAGCAACATGAGTAAAGCATGTCAGGTTTTTGGATGAGAAGAGTGTTGAAAGATTTGAGGCAGAATCAAGAGAATGCTACACAAATTTTTGTGACAACAATTTAGAAATAACATTATCCAAAAATCATGTTTTTCACAAGAGGATCAAGCACATAGACATGAGGTATCACTTCATCAAGGAGTTGGTTAACAACAAGGAAATTTGTCTTGAATTTTGCAGATCCGAAGATCAATTTGTTGATATCTTTACAAAGCTTTGGGAAATGAATTTTTTGAGTATTTGAGAACTTGTTTGGGAGTTTGTGATTAGGAATATGTTAGATTTGGAAGTGCACACTTAGCTCTAGAAGAATAAAATCTTGAAGGTCAAAATTAAGGGGGTGTTAGAAAAAGAGTAATTTTGCCCCTAGAAAAGCAAAAAAGCTTTGATTTTTACATGCTTTTAATATTAGATAATTTAGTTTTAGATTCCTAGTTTTAGGAAAAGCTATTAAAGCAAATAAATCAAAATCTTTGTATTGCACAAAAGCATGTGCTTTTTAGTTCTATTTTTAGGAGAGTTGGGTGTTTTATTGTTAGATGAAGTCATCTATTTATTAGAGGCAATTGTAAGTGTTTTAATATATCAAACACATTCAGAGAGATTGTATTGAGCTGAAGATATGACAAGGAGAAATATATGCACATAAGTGCTGATCTAAGTTTGCAATAATCTGTTTTATTTACAATTCTTTATTTTATTTCTCTTAGTTGTTATTTTATGTGCCTAATTTCTACATTTTCATATTCATAGTTCCATTGGAACCTCTACTCTTAATTCCAGAAAACTCGATTAAGTTCTCTTAGATACCCATTCAACAAAATTCTCCGCTTTAACTTGCACACTAAAAGATGAAAATATTTTTCTTTATCGAGATTTAGCCTATAAGGAAGAGTCATCAACTATTGCATGCACTCATTTTTATTGCACCTCCTAGTGGCATCCGTCACCCATACCAAAATGTTGAATAAAACATTCTTTTGAAGTCAATTAGGGGTTAAATTTGATGCCCGTTTAAACGTTTTTCATTTTTTTACCGTAAAAAAACAGGTGATATTTATTTTGGGCCGTATCCATAGAAGTGCAGTTTTTTGGCTATACTGTCACATTGACGTTGACAATCAAAAATCAAACATTTTTTAAAATATAGGCATATTAATATGTATTACTATTAGTTGTCAAATCTTCTACCATCTACCGCTGCTTTGGAGCCTGGAATATTTGATTTTGCGAGAGAGATGGAAATTGGGAATAGACAGTTCTACAGAAATTTTTAATTTCAAAATATTTACTTCCAACTTCCTCGGTTCCAAAAAATATAATAGTTTATACACTTTAGCAATGCTATTTTCAATGTTCAACGACTCAGAAACCAAAGGAAGGATGGATCTTATTAAATAGTCAGCTTTTTTTTAAAATTTCACCAGATATTTTACCTACCTGTGCGGCCTGAGTAGTTGGGAAATGAATTTATATTATGGCCCATGGGTGAAGCGAAGCCAGAAGCTAGACATTGGAGAGTGGAGACTAAAGTCTAGAGTTAAATAAACTGTTTGCAATGTGCATACTTGAAATGAAGGTAGCCACAACATGCAGCTGAACAAATGAAGTGTCAACCACCAAGTTGCAGAGGAGTAGGGAGATACAAAAATTTGTTCAACAGCATAATTCCGGGTAAGAAAAAGTATATAGTTTACTATTTTTTTCTTTCCTTTCTGGTGCAAATGTCCCAAGATTGCCTCTTCCCTCTACTGATAGGAAATTTTAGTGGCTGAAATTGAATTGAGCTCCATTAGAGTAGCACATCAGAATCATCATAATCCTATGAGAATAGCTCTAGAACTCTTAATGGTATTTGCAAGAAAACTGATTAATGCCCAGTAATGCCTTGGGACCACAATCTTATTTTATTGCTAATGGAAGCTTCATTTCGTTAAACAGTCTTAGATAGTCATAACTTATGTTGAATAAGAGATGAACTTATCATTAATTGTTTGACACAATTTCAACATGGTATATCCACAATGTTAATTATCTATCTCTAGGCAAATGTTAGAAATATATTCAGTTCAGTACGACTTGAGCTAAAGATGGATGGAGTTGTAAGTAATAATTTTGTTCATACTCAGTGTCATACTATCTTATTGTAAGAACTACATTTTACGGATCTGTTCGCTTTTCTTTGCAAATTTCTGAAAGAAAACAAAATCTAGTGTCGTTATCACTTTTTTGAGGCCACCATTCTGGAATGTGAAAGGGCCTCCAGACGCAAAGCATCTTTCCCGCCGTATATATGCAGAGTGTTATCATCACACAGAGGAGAGCATGCAGACAGAGACTTTGAGTTTAGTGACACTGACACTGACACTGTCCTTTGTTTTTGGTTTCGGCATGCAGGCGTGCGCATCTCTTCTAGTCCAACTGCACACAACTCTCCTGCACTGCTTCCAAACTCGCATCCCAAACAAAAAAGGACGTACTGCGTGCAACTTGAAAAACATTTTTATGGCATTGGTAATGCTGCACTGTACTCTATGTTGCTTATCTACATACAATCCAATCCACGTTTTTATCTTTTGCGATTCCCTACGAATTAAGGTTGGCGCGGTCATAAAAATTAGATAATCCACCAAATTACAGAATATTCTCCTTTCCAAACTATGTAAATAACAACAGGAAAGCAATGACTCCATTGCCCTCGGCCAATAATTTGTACGAAACGCAATCGAAAGTTTGAATATATACTCTTTTAATGAAAGAAATGACAGGCATCGTAACTTATCTAGCGCCAAGAATCAGGCTTGACAATTTGATTGTGCAATTGTTCAAACCTAAATTAATTTGACTGTTTAATATCTTGAATTTTGAATTCATGTTTCGTCCATAACATTAATATCTATATTAAGTTAAATTAAATTATGTTATTACAATTCAAAGAGAAGTGTTGGAACTTTTTTACAAATTCAGTTTAATTACAGATTTTAAATTGTGCAATTGTTCAAACCTAGATTTATATAATATCTTTAATAAAATATAAGATTTATGCAATATCTTGAATTTTGGATTCATCTAATACTTTTTCAATTTCATCCACATTCATAATTTTTATTGAATATTAAAATTTGCATAAAGTTAAATAAATTATGTTATTACAATTTAAAGAAGAGTGTTCGAACTTTTCTCAAAATTCAATTTAATTACAAATATTAACACTTATATAAAGTTAAAAATCTTTAAAATAATTATAATTATATTTGTTTTAAAAACATAGATATAAGAGAACAATATACATATACATGCCTAAAATATGAGTGTATCAACATTCTTTAAAACTAATATTATTTGAAGCAATAAGATGGTGTATTATATGATATAATATTTTAATGATTTTTATGTAGTTTATTCTAATTGTATATTTATGCATTCATTTAGATTTCTTACAATTTTTAACTTTCTTTTAATTGAGAAGTGCACTTAATTCAGCATTAGATTACACATATTTTCAGCATCTTTCTTCTCGACGTGATCCTTGGTGGACTTATTCAAAACCAAGAAACTTCACCAATAAACCAAGGGCCCTTCGATTTTTAACCATCTTTTAATAAAATATATTAAATAAAATATGTAACAACTATTTTGACATAAATTTCTTTATAATAAATTTAGATATTTGAATTTTATTACATGAAACTTCAATTTACTTATTATTATCGATTAACAAATATAATATAAATAACTTTCAATAAAAATAGAATATATCAAATTAGTTATTTCATACAATTAATATTAATAATATTTTACAAATAATAATTTAAAATTGGGAGAAACAATATTTTAATTTTGAAAAACAAAATTTTTTTAAAATAAATTATTTACTTAAAATAAATATTGAATATGCACATATAATTCAATTAAAGAAATGGAACACATTAAAAGCAAAATAAAATAAGTGCAAATACACTATTATCACTCATTTCTGTTGCTATTGAAACAAGATCAAAATAATAATCAATTACCTCAAAATTAATCTATCTAGGATAAGCATAAAAGGTTGGATGATACATGTGCACTATAAGAAGCGTAAAGGATTCAAATAGACCTTAACGATTATAATTCAAATTGAAATACTTGAAGAATGATATATCGACTCTTGTATCTATAAAAGTATTAACAACAAATTATTCCACCTAAATCGATAGCTTATTAGAACAAACACACTTACCTTATACAAAAAGGAAGCAGATATGAAACTATAAAACCTTTGTAGTGTAGCAAGTAATGCTTTCCTCGGGTTTGAAGATAGATGTAAAAATGATATTAAATATTTCGTAGCCACAATCTCCTAGAATTAGCAACTTAGCAAAGATGGGAATGCATGTCTCAATGAAAATTATGGTAGCAAGATTCCCTGCAAAGCCAATGGGAACCGACCCCAACTTCCCATTTGTGAAGGAAAACAATAGTTCATAAGATCAATGAGTAATTAGTACGTTGTTTTATTTATAAAAGTGCTGCATATAAAAGCCATTTTTGAGCTAAGTAGTTCTTTCATATAGAGAGAGAGAGTTGGGACTTACAACGTGCTAGTTTGGGCACCTACTACTTTGCACCATAGTTTTAGAGAAACAATTTCAAAAGGTTAAATTTAGCCAAGATTGTAAACATGTGTGACACTTAGGAGAGATTGTATTGAGTCAAGATCGACAAGGAAGGAGAAATATATGCATACGAAGTGCTGATCCGAGTTTGCAATAACTGCTTTTATTTACAATTCTTTATTTTATTTCTCTTAGTTGTTATTTTATGTGCCTAATTTCTACATTTTCGTATTCATAGTTCCATCAAACCTCTACTATTAATTCCGTAAAACTCGATTAAGTTCTCTTAGATATCCATTCAACAAAATTCTCCGCTTTAACTTGCACACTAAAAGATGAAAATATTTTTCTTTATCGAGATTTAGCCTATGAAGAAGAGTCATCAACTATCGTGCATGCACTCATTTTTATTGCACCTCCCAAAGTGGCATCCGTCACCCATACCAAAATGTTGAATAAAACATTCTTTTTGAAGTCAATCAGGGGTTAAATTTGACGCCCGTTTAAACGCTTTTTCATTGTTTTATCCATAAAAATAGGTGGAATTTATTTTGGGCCATATCCACGTATGCGTTTTTGGCTATCTTGTCACATTGATGTTAACAATCAAAAATCAAATGTTTTTTAAAATATAGGCATATTAATATGTATTACTATTAGTTGTCAAATCTTCTACCATCTACCACCATTGGAGCCTAGAATATTTGATTCTACTGAGAGAGATGAAAATTGGGAATAAACAGCCTGAGTAAATTTTTAATTTCAAAATATTTACTTCAACTTCCACCACGGTTCCAAAAATATAATAGTTTATACACTTTAACAATGCTATTTTCAATGTTCAACGACTCGGAAACCAAAGGGAGGATGGATCTTATTAAATAGTCAAAAAAAAATTAAGATTTCACGGATATTTTACCTACCTGCAACGGCCCGAGTAGTTGGGAAATGAATTTATATTATGGCCCATGGGTGAAGTGCGTGCAATGGGCTAGAAGTAGGCATTGGAGAGTGGATACTAAAGTCTAGAGTTAAATAAGTGTTTGCAATGTGCATACTTGAAATGAAGGTAGCCACAACATACAAATGGCCTAAACAAAGGAAGTGTCAACCACCAAGTTGCAGAGGAGTAGGGAGATACAAAATTTGATCAACAACATAATTCCTGTAAGAAAAAGTATATAGTTTACTATTTTTTTCTTTCCTTTCGGTGCAAATGTCCCAAGATTGCCTCTTCCCTCTACCGATAGGAAATTTAAGTGGCTGAAATTGAATTAAGCTCCATTAGAGTAGCACATCGGAATCATCATGATCCCATGAGAATAGCTCTAGAACTCTTAATGGTATTTGCAAGAAAACCGATTAATGCCTAGTAATGCCTTGGGACCACAATCTTATTTTATTGCTAATGGAAGCTTCATTTCGTTAAAAGAGTCTTAGATAGTCATAACTTATGTTGAATAAGAGATGAACTTATCATTAATTGTTTGACACAATTTCAACATGGTATATCCATAATCCTGGTATAAACTTATCATTAATTGTTTGACACAATTTCAACAATTTGAATAAGAGATCTGATTGATAAAGTACAAAATGATTCCTGTTTTACAAAACTAAAAATAGTATATCCTGTTGATGCAAACTAGCGAAGGCTTCTCCTTGCATTTGGAATAAATTTATCCATGCAAATAAGAATCAAGATCCTTGAGGTGATCCACGACATTTATGATAAGAGCTATGGCTTTAAGCTTTAACTTGCTTTATGTAATAAGGGAAATTTTAGTCAGGCCCTTCTAATAGCAATGCCTTGCTGAATGATTATACAAGGTGGATTTTAATTATCCATATATCCCTCAGGACGAAGGCATGCATTCTTGTAGCTCTACCTAGTCACCATGCCTTTCAACGATTGAATAGAAAGGCCTAGGAACATATAATTCAAATTTTATACCATGAAAACAAGAAACAACAATTTATAGTTTCATAAGTAGGTCACAGAAAATGCTAAAGCTGAAGTGTTACACCCATATGATGGCATTTTCACTGGTGAATTTCCATTGCTTCCAAATATTTTGCATGATGAACATAATTGCGCCAAGCATTTGAAATAAATAAGTCATTTTTCTCTATGGTAAAAAGGTTTGCATCTTGCTGAACATTCCAAATTATATCCCAAATGTGAACATTCCAAATATGAATGTTGGACGTTAATATTATAGCCCTTTTTTCTTTAAAAACAACAGTCAAACTATGTAATAAATGAAGTGTCATAAGGTGACGGTAACACTGGTCGTTATATTTGCTTGTTTCCATTCAACATAAGTGCTTTTTACTGGCTTGATCGAGCTACAAAGTCTACTTGAATTTATTTGTTTTTCAACATGCGTCTGATTTTTGGGTTTAAGGTCAATTTGAATTTAAATGGTGTTTTCCTTTTGTGAATTTGAACTATAAAAGGATGAAAGAGAGGAGACTTTCATAATTAAATCTATAAAATATATAAATTCTAGCTGAAACACCCATGTATAAGAGAAGAAACGTGATGCTCAACATTTTGGGCCTGAACATCAGACCCATCATCAGGGGAAGACACAATCAAAGCTTGAGTGCGTAAACCTTAGACACACTCAAGCTTTGATTATGTCTTCTCCTAATGATGGTCCGAGGAATAGGCCTGAAATACGGAGCAGGATGGCTAAATTATTGTCGAGCTTACCTTAAATGGAATTTTATTGCTTTGAACATACTTTTCTAAATGAGTCAGGTCATAGCACGTTGATAACTATCACTTATGATTTTTCTCTTACAATCAAATCCTTCTCTTTCATAAGTTTTGCATACTTAATTTCTTTACAATCAACATGTCTCATATATCTAATATTGCATGCCTTGCCTACCATGTATTTGATTTGTGAAAGATTTTATTAGTTACAAGTAAAGTAAAAGATCTTTTATTTTTGTCTTACCACTTGTATTTACTAACATTTAGAAAATGGAAGAGAAAAAAGAACATGCTCTAGGGGTCAATCATAACATTGTGGTCCCAAGGCATTTGCAATCTTATTTTATTCTCCAAAAAGGGATAGGAAACTTCTAGAGGAAGCTGGAGATAATGTGTAAATAGAAGTGTATTGTTCATTTTGTTGTAATGAAAAAGAAGGCAGAGACAAGGAAATGTAAGAAAACTAGGTGTAGAAAGAGTCTTTATATACAACAACATCTATCTCAAAATTTTAAGTATGAAATAGATCTAAATTTATTTAATTGACATCCAATGTTGAATCTTTATCCAACTTAGCCACTTTTACTTATCCTCTCTTTTGATTGCCCCCTATCTGGCGGCAACAAATCATCCTCTGTGTTAATTCCTCCAATTATTTGTTTATTTATAGTTTAATAGTTTAAAACCTTATATATTTAAGGTTTTGATGTTTACACTTCTCATTCTGTTCAATCCATTTTGTCTTATCTTTACGTAAGAGATATTTAAGGCACTACTTGTACTTGTTATTTTTGCTTTTTTTTTTTAAATTCCATTGATCTATTTTTTTCATCTATTGACATTCATATAATTTCTTTTCTTTTTGAAACGTAATTAGCCTGATATATGTAGTGCTAGTAGTGTTATCATTTGAGTGGGTCTTGCTTGCTTCAAAATATAAAACAATAACTGTCAAAATATCCTCCATTCAAGGAAAGAGGTTTTTAGTATTTACTATACATCATTTAAAAGTACAATGATTTAAGTGAAAGAAACTGAATTTGGCGAGCCTGGGTTGAAGCTATAGGAAACCTCATATGGACGATGCAATTGCATTTGTGCATAGAAGGATGAAAAACTATACATTCAGCTCAAGATGTCCTCTTCACAATGAAAGAAACACCCTCTTTCCCATTGTTTCTAGATACATTCAATCACCTAGATACACCAAGCAGATGTTTTTTTATTATGATGCTGATGTAATATTCCAAATGAAGGTATATCAAACATTTTGCAACAATTTTTTTATAGAGACCAAGACATTCGAGGATTTGCAAGGCATATTGCAATATGATTTAGCCATAATAGGTTGTCTCCAAAGAACTAGCCAATCACTTGTAATGTAGTCCTTTTTAGATTAGTATCGCTCCATGATACTAGTATTAATTCATAGTTTCTAAGTTTTTTGGAAGGAACACTTAAAAATTATATGTATAAGACAATATAATCTTAACTAGTATTACTTAATTTTAAGATGCTAAACATATATTCTATTAAAGATTGAAAGCATTGAAAGATCATGTCGTTACATCATAGTTTTTTGAAACAAAAAAATAGTTATCCAATATATTCTATTGTACTCAAATTGGTAAGAACTATTTAATTTTTGTTGTGTGTTGAATTAATAATCTATCATTAAGTTGTTGATATTATTATATTTTTATTATTATTGAATTTTATATCTAATTATTGTTTTTATTTGGGTTGTATAGGTACATTATAAGCTAAAATGTCTCAATCCAAAAAGAATCAATCTTCAATCAAATGTTTTTTGCATGGTCAAACACATCACAAGCTTCATCAAGAGATGGTCATAATTTTGATTTGAATGAAGATTTAAATATATTAGGGTATGATGATGAGTGTGATGAGGCATTTGAAGGAGAAGAAGTTTCAACACAAAACAAAAAAAGGGCTAGAGTAAAAAGAGGATTTAGAGATGAATGGAAAGTGAAATTCAAGTGGTTAAGGTGTGCAATGCATGAAGGGAAAACAATCATGAAATGTATATATTGTGAAGAGCACAAGTCTGTTGGACCATGGGGAACTGGAACTGGTTGTACTACTTTGCAACATGATGCAATAGTTACTCATGCTGAATCAAACAACCACAAAATTTCGCAAGCAAAATGGATTTGTGGAAATGAAGGCAAAGCAAAATCAATTCCAGAACACATTGCAAATATTGATGACACCAATAAGGAAAGAATAATCACAACCATGAAATTAGTTTATTGGGCAAGTGCAAGAAGACTTACCCCTCTCAAAATATGAGTCTCTTTGCTCTCTTGAAATGTACTTAGAAACACCAAACATGCCGAAAAACAAGGATTATAGATCATATACAAATCATATGGCTGCAAATGATTTCCTATTTTCCATATCTAAGTATCTTGAAGAGAGACAAAGTGCAAAAATGTTAGATAGTCCATTGTTTTCTTTGATGTTGGATGAAAGTACTGATCGAAGCTTGGAGAAACACCTTGTGGTTTATGCTACTTTTCTAGAATCAAAAGGGTTGGGCCCACCAATTTCACAATTCTTAAAGCTCATAAATGTGTGTGATGGATGAGGAAAAACTATATATGATGCAGTTTGTGTTTTGAATAAAGAAAGGGGTCTTTCAAATAAAAGATTGATTGCAGTTTCTACAGATGGTGCTTCATCAATGGTGGGGAGTGAAAATGGATTTGTTACTCTTTTGAAGAAAGATGTTGACAATCTTATAGGCATTCATTGCATTGCTCATCATGAGGCTTTAGCTGCATCAGATGCTGCTAAAAATATACCTGAATTGTTGTTTGTTGAGAAGCTGGCAAATAAGGTATATTCTTGGGTCCAAAATTCTACCAAAAGACATAATGAATTGATTGCTCTTCAGGAACTCATGCAACTTGAAACACTTCAAGCTCTTCAAATTCATGGGGTTAGATGGCTCTCAAGAGGACAGGTTATTGAAAGACTTATTGTGTTGATGCCTCCATTGTTGACTTTGTGGAAAAGTGAGAAGAGAGACTCATGGTATGATAAGGCTAGGATCTTCTCAGTACAATTTTTCTTACATATGCTTGCAGATGTATTGTGCGAGCTAAACAAACTGAATAAAAAATTTCAAGAGGATAATGTGGATGTTACATCTTTAGGGGCAACCATAGATTCTACTATACAAACTTTGAGCAGGTGGTTTCTAAGGACTGACAACTTTGCAAATGGCACAAGTTACTTGTCTAAATTTTTGGAGACCTCTAAATATGGTTATTTAGAGATTATTGATAAAGATGGACACATTCATAGGCATGAACTTCGATTTGTGGCAATTCCAAATGTGTGTGATGATAATGTTGATGCACCAAAACAAACATTGAAGCCTCACATTGATGGGTCACTAGAGAGTTGTAAGAAACTTGCAAAAGAATATGTTCAAAAACTTGTAGATTGTTTAAATGAAAGATTCCCAGATCTTTCATTTTTCAATTCTATAAAGTTGTTTAGCCCTTGTCATTATTCAGAGGATGCATGTACTAGAGAAGAAAACTCAAAGCGGTGGCTTCTTAAAATTTTTGAACACTTACAACATACTTTGTGTGAGGGAGAAGAAAAGCCTTTTTTTGATTTTGAAGGTTGTTCAAAAGAGTTGTATAATTTTGTTGATACTCTTCGCTTTAGTTGTGAAGGATTCCGCATGAAGGAGGCTTGGAGGGTTTTTTGTGCTACAGATTCGCATACAAGCTTTCCAAACATGACAAAACTATGGCAAGCAATACTTACCATTCCAGCAAGTACAGTTGCATGTGAGAGAGGATTTTCAAGACAAAATATAATAAAAGATATAAGAAGAACAAAGCTCTCATTGGAAACATTGGATGCCTTGATGCGAGCTTCATTGACAGGACTTCATATATCAGAGGTGGACTGGAATAGAGTTTATGAAATTTGGAAAGATGAAAAGCAAAGAAGGATTTGAAGTATCTTAGAATGTTTTGTGTTGACATATTTGTAATGATGGGGTATTTCATATGAACCCACGAACACTAGATATTTTGTTTACACTACTTATGTAAATTGTTTAAGGGTACTTTCTCAAGTCAAAAGTGGTGAATCCATGATATACATTTGATCTTTTTGAAGATATATGTGATATATGTTTGAGTTTTTTCAAATATTTATTAGTGTGTATTGAGGATGTTATAATACTTTGTTTAAAATGTTTTCTTGAATAGAAAAGGATATTAGACATTTGATTATTTTGAATATACATTAACGTGTATTGGGATGATATGATAGTGAAGCCCATCTAAGTATTGTCAAATATGTTGCATTAATTGACTTCACCAATAGAAAAGATATATTATCTTTAATCAAGTATCATTTAATTTTAAAAAAATCAATTCTTAATTTATGTATATTGTTTTGTATTATAAAAATTATATTGAAAATTTAATTTTTAATGCTAAATTAGGCTATACATTTTATACAAATTATTTCGTTGGATGATTATGATCTTAAATTAAATGCGTCCACAATATTATGACATGTTAGTGTTTTATAGCTATGTTAATATATATTTATAATAGAATAAGATTTCGGTTTTGCGTACAATATCTCTATTTCATATAGTGTTATTATATGAAAATATAAATTTTGATATTTATATGAAAATCATGAAAGTCAAAATTAAAAATGAAACGTCACATGCAAGGTGATATTAATTACAAAACCGTCACAAAAAAATTTCTTGACGGGTGGGGGTGACCGTCAAATTTAACCCCTGGTTCTCGCCTAAGCCACATGACACGTGGCATGATTATGTTTGAAGAGTTCCCGGTTCCCGCCTAAGGGATTAATTAGCCATCAAGATCCATGTGATTATGTTTGACTAAACCATTAATGTATAAAACAAAAAATAGGCTTAAAGGGTGAAGATTAAAGAATTGTTTTCATACCTTTTACAGCTTTTATTTGGTTGACTTCTAGTGCAAGTTTTCCATAGAATGAATTTCAACATGTGATCTCGCTACTACTATGGTCAAAAATGATGAAAGAATATATTTAAAATTATCTTTTTTTTAAATCTATGGATAAGTTTAGCCACGTGTCCATTGTAGATAGATTAATAATATGTCCATGATTTTCCAAACATTCAATTTTGAAGTTATTTAACTAATATAATATAGAATCATTGTCTATATTAACATTAAAATAGATTCTATAGGAAAAATAAAATTTAAAATCAAAGAAACTAATTAGATAATTATTCCAAAAATGACTGTATATATGAGTAACCTTAAAAAGGTAAAAAAAATAAAATATGAGTATTATGGCAAAGATCCTGCCCCATGGAACCACCAGTTCACCATAATTTTTTTTGTTAAGTAACCTATTAACTATAATGTTAATAAGAGGATCATTTCTCTTTTTGTGTCACTTCTATCAATATAATGACTATGATATATTGAAGTTTATATGTTACCCACAATAAATCCCACCAAGCAATAAGGTTGAGTTTTGAGTGAGCGAAGACTATTAGAGTTGTATAATCAATTCCAAGATGTAGTGAAGAGACATATCGACATAGGTAATAAGAAATTCATTTAGAAACAATCTTGTGAGATTTTTTTTTTCATTTCTTTACAACTTCAAAGGAAAAGAAAGGAAGGATGGACATGAAAATACACTCATCTCCCAAATAATCAACCATTATGTGAAACTTATCTCGAAATATATATTAATTGACAGTCATTTACTATTTTGTACTATCTCTAGTGGGAAAACACTTCCAATTTAGTTGAAGACTATTTTTGATGTTCTTCTCGCAACCTAGATGAGATTTGATGGAACAGTTTAAAAATATTTACATTTTTAAATCTCATGACTATATATATATGAGTAACCTTAAAAAGGTAAAAAAATAAAATAAGTATTATGGCAAAGATCTTGCTCAATGGAACCACCAGCTCACAATAATTTTTTTTGTTAAGTAACCAATCAACTATAATGTTAATAAGAGGATCATTTCCCTTTTGTGTCACTTCTATCAAGATAATGACGTGATATATGAAGTTTATATGTTACCCACAATAAATCCAACCAAGCAATAAGGTTGAGTTTTGAGTAGCGAAGCATTTTAAATCTCATGGCTTGTCCCATTTACTCGAGGTTGAAACTCATGGCAAACTTTAGTGCCAAATGTAACCAACATAGGGGAAAAACACAATATATATATATATATATATATATATATATATATATATATATATATATATATATATATATATATATATATATATATATTGTATTCGATTAAAAACTTTTACAATCTTAGAGTTATTGCTCTTTCTTTTTTGTTTCTCTTGTTGTGTCTTTTCACTGTTTCTTTTTCTTAAAAAAACTCTATGTTGCTACACATATCTATCTCGCAAGAATTTCCCTTTCTATCTTCCTTTGTATTATATATCATTGCATACACATCAAATCTATATCCTCCCTTCTCGTATTTTCCTTCTATTTTTGTGTTATTACACACACACCGTATATATTCACCTTTTTTCTCTCTTTGAGCTGCAACTCTTTGTATATTATGTCTCAAGTTATTGATGTTATGCTTGCATTAATATGTGCATATAATTTTTCCCCCTACTCCTCGGACCAAACATATGTTAACTCCACCTCATTTTGGGGCTCTCACATCCATCGAACTCATTGCACAAGAATGTGATGGAATGCCACCATGTATCCCCTCATGGGACCATTAATATTTAAAAGGTGGCCACCTGCACTTGACACCGATATATATTGCGGTTAAATCTGCCACACGACTCGCCTCGCCACCAAGTCCTGGACTCGAAGGAATTATTAGCTACGGCTAATTCTAGGGCCTTCACGTCTCGAGTCACCCAAAATAAAAAGGATGGCTGGAATCATGCCACGTGTCCCGTGGTTTATGCGGGAAACTCAAAACACAATGTCCAAATATTAAAAAAACACAAAACCAATAAATGATTATACAGAAGGTAGATAGAATATGAGAGAAACACAAAATTTAAATATGGTGGGGCTCAAGATTACCAACTACAATTAATTCTCGACACTCCCCCTCAATCTTGAGCTAAACAAAGATTTATACAAAGACTCGATAATTAATCTCTGGAGTTGTTTGGTCCATCTTTGACGCCCAAATTTTCTTTCAAATGCACAAACCTTTCCTTTGACAAGCATTTGGTAAAAATGTCATCTAGCTATGTTGTTATAACTTGCAAAATTTTATCTCAACTTCCCCTTTCTCAACTAATTCGTGAATGAAGTCATTTCGATTGCAATATGCTTGCTTATGCCATGGAAAATTAGATTATTTTCTATTGCATGCATTTCTTCATCCATTTATTCACACCATTCATTGTCCTTAATTGCTTCTTCAAAATAAATAGAATCAGTTCTTTATTGAAAATAAAGAAAAATTAATCATTTTATTCATACCATAATTGATCATAGATCTCTTAAACATTCCTCATTCTTCCTTGCTGCTGAAATAACTTTGATGATTATGAAGATGCTTCATTTTCTAGCCCTTGCATTCTTTTTTTGTTGTTTTCATTTGAAGATTCGCCCTTTATGAAATGGGTGTCCAACCCGGTACATGGGTTTCTCTACCTTTCGCTTGTTCATGCACAATGATAAGTGCATTTACATTTGTTTGCGTCGCTCCGCTTCTTGTCCATCTTCCTAAGGTGCTTCCTCAATGAATTGAATATATCTACTGATTATAATATTTTGTAACTGGATTATATAATCTATAAACTTTAGATTGCTCACTATATTCAATAAAAATGCACTTCTCTCCTCTGTTATCCCACTTTGTTCTCTTTTCTTAGGCACATGTGCATATGCCACACATCCAAAAATCTCAAGTGCTCAACACTTGGTTTTCTTCCACTCCATACTTCTTGAGGTATTTTGTTCCTCACACTCTTTGTAGGACATCTATTTAGTAGATATACTACTCTGTTGTAACTACTTCAGCCCAATATTCACAAGGAAATCATCTTTCTTTCATCATACTTCTTGTCATTTCTTGAATGGTTTTATTATTCCTCTCTTCCACACCATTTTACTGAGGTGTATACCTTTATGTGAATTGTTTCTTGATCCTGTTCTCTTTACAGAATTTTAAAAACTCATTTGATATATAATCTCCCCCTCTATTTTTTCTCAATGTCTTTATATAATGGCCACTTTGTTTCTCAACCAAGGACTTAAATTTTGAATACTTCAAATTCCTTTTATTTATTTATTAAGAAATAAACCCATGCCCTTCTACTGAAGTCATTTATAAAAGTAATAAAATATTATTTCTTGGACAAGGAGGGAGTCTTCATGGGACCACACAAATATGAATGTATTAGCTCAAGAGGTGAGATTTCTCTCCATGATTTACCTGAGGGAAAATCATTTCTATGTTGCTTCCCCAATATGCATGCCTCACAAACCTTATCTAGTTGTTCAATATGAGGTAATCCTTTAACCATTTTCTTTTATAAAGAAAATACAATCCACCAAAACTCAAGTTTTATACCCGAGATGCGAAGAGTGGATTGATCAATGACTATTGTTTTAAACACGCGACACCCAAATCTACATCCTCAAAGGAAATATTTTTTGTGTGTCATTTGTATTGTTGCAATCAGCTTGTTTCTTCAACCTTTATCATATATTCTTCCTTATCCATTTTCAAACCTCTCCTTATATCCATTTTGGACAAGTTGCCCAATATTAAGAAGATTATACTTCAATCCTATAACATAGAAAACATTATGAATATGCATCTTATCTCCTTTATTGGTGAGAATGGATACTATGTCATTACCCATCACATCAAATTTGTCATTTTTTCCCATATTTACTTCAAATCCAATTGTTTCATCTATATTGTTAAACATTTATTTACTTCCACACATGTGATTTCTGTAAGCACTATCCAAATACCATACTTGCTTGTTTCCTTGCTCAAACTACATTCCAAGTTATAAAGAATGATCCTTCTCATTCTTTTCAAGTTAATATTCTTTTGCATTATGATTAGGATTTCTCAAATCATATTCTTTCTTTCTACATTCACTAGCATAATTCCCAAAAATTTTGTAGTAATAACATGCACATTTGACTTGTTATACTTTTTGTGTAGAACCACCTCTAGAAGTGTTTTCACTCCTTCCCTTCCTTTGGCTTGTGGCTCTTGATGATTTTGGATCACTCCTTATTGTTGGTTTCTAAATCTTCCTTTGTTGTATTCTCCTCTCCCCTTGGCTCTAACATTTTGTTTGTTTTGAAGGCTTGTTCATGGGAGGATCTAGATGATATACTCATTATTTTTCCATGGGTTTACAAATAACCCATTAGCTCATCAATAGTCATTTGTCTCAAGTATTTGGATTATTCTATTGCAACCACAACTGGATTAAATATGGTTGGAAGGCTCCTCAATACCTTCTCTATGACCCTATGATCTTCAACCACATTTCCATTAGTCCTCATCTAATTGACTATGGTCATTGTTCTTGTGAAAAAATCATTTACTAATTTTGATTCTTTCATGAGAAGGGTCTCAAAATTTCTCCAAAGATCTCGTAATCGACTACTTTCACTTTTTCACTTCCTTAATATGCATTCTGCAAGGTATCTCATGCTTGTTTGGAGTTTATAGTTATTGTTATACTTAGGTAAATTGAATCGGATGACAACATTCTAAGGATAGCTCAAATCCTTTATATCATTTCATCTATTTTCTTTCAAAGCATTATTTTGAGCTTATGTTAATGCATTGAATGCAGCATGGTTTGCTACCTCTACATATCCTCCTTATACTAGTTGTTATAGCTCTTGAGAAGAGAATAATGTCTTCAATTTAATGCACCAAATGTCATCGTTCTTCCCATCAAATATTGGGGGTTGTTGCCACGAGTTGCTTCTACTAGAAGCCATTATAACTCAACTCAGGAAATAAAATCTTACACCCATGAGCCATGAGATTTTTTTTCACTCGATACTGCATTTATTGGCAAAATTTAGTGTCAAATGCAACCAACATGGGGAAAAACACAACTAATAGAAAATAACACATAAAATATATATTATTTTCGATTAAAAACCCTTAAAAATCTTAGAATTTTGCTCTTTCTTTTATTTTATTTCTCTTCTTGTGTCTTTTTCACTATTTCTTTTTCTTATAAAAAAATATGTGTGTTACACATATCTGCTTCTAAAAATTTCCCTTCTATATTTTTCTCTATTATATGTTGGTGTATATACCTCTAATGTATATCTTCCCTTCTCTCGTATTTTCCTTTTATTTCTATGTGATTCTATACACACCCATATATATTCACCTTTCTGTTCTCTCTTTGAGCTACAACTATCTCGTATATTTTTCTCGAGCTATTTATGTTTTTCCTGGCATATGTTAAAAGTCGAGTGGTAAATATATATGCATATAAGTTTTCCCCCTCTATTCTAAACCCGAAACATATATTAACTCGTGATGCATGAACATCAAGGCCAAGGCATGTGATAATGTCATATGACCATTAGTCTAGGTGTGAGTAATTTCATTTTGTTGTAAAAGTGCAAATGTGCTTGTAAAAGGTTAATATGTGTTACTAAGGAAGTTGTGGGGTGAGTTGACTTGGAAAGAAATTTGTTTGAGATAAATTAGTTGTTATTACAACTCGCATAAGAATATGAAATCCATGTAAACATGTATGAGTTGTGTTTTAATGAATTAGGACGTTGTTCCCAAGCTTTGAGCATGGTTGAGATAGTCTAGGAGTTTGTTTAGGGGTTGTTGAACTAGTTTAGGCTCTAAACTTAGTCAATGAACACCTATTTCATAGGTGATTTGATGGAAATGAATCTAAGAAGAGGTTTTAGAAGATGAATAATGAAGAATAAAAGTGTGGATGATGTTTAGAACATATGATTTAGCTCTGTTGGAAGGAATTTTGCATGTTTTCAATGAATAAAGAAGGAAGCCTTGTCTAGATAGTAAGCTATAAACCCTCAATGTCTATCAAATGATCAAAATGTCATGACTTACAAGATTAAAGGATTATGTAGACATCAAGGAAGGTAATAATTATTTTTATGAGCCTTGAAAATGTGTAATTTGGTTTGTAATTTGGCAAAATGTGTCTTCGAGCCTAAACTAGGGAACCGTTTATCTTCCGATTGACTACATGGAAATGATTGAAACTTTCACATAATCTCTACCTTGATATAACTTATCAATCGCCCAAATCTCGAGAAGAATGATTGCATGTAGGAAAATATATATGATTGTGTTTTGAGCAAAACTATGATATACAAACTATAGGTAAGAGCAATTTAAAAGCATAAATGCATTCAATACATGATAAAATGATTTAGGTCATTGTAGAAGGTGAATTAATACCTAAATGGTGTGTTTGAATAATTGTATGGTAGGGCATAGAATGATGAAATTTCCTTCACTTTGAGTATAGAAGGATTGTAGGATTGGTAAAAAGTGTACTAAGCCATTATGAAATACTATTATGAAAGGTGATATTGGTAAACTTGGTCTAGAATAGGTCATAGAAGATCTTAAACACCTTTATCGTGGTGAAATAAGTCTAACAAGCATGATATCGAGTAGCATGAAATCCTCCCGTTGCATATAAAGTTGGATTGTGTAGTCTTAGACTGCGTCCCAGAGCACTTGAAGGACTAAAGAAGGTTGAGCTAGTTGAAAAGGTAAAGAGTCAATGCATAAGAGTTGGAGGACATCTCAAATAGCTTAAAGGAGACATAAAATCATTAAGTTTTTTTCTTGAAAGATTGAGGATAGTATATTGAAACTTCATTTAAGGTTAAGAAGGCCTTAAGAAGTTTGGGGTAGAGTTGTAGGAATGTATATTGAAAAAGTAGTGCTTAAGCTTTCATAAGGGAGCCTAAAACTTTAGTTGATGTTTTAAACATGCTCAAATAGGTGGAAAGATCTTATAACTCAATTTTAGGAATGGATTCGTGGTCAAGGAAAGGTAAAGCTTAGGAAGGACTCAGAAATTATGTAAGTTAATAAGCCATGAATGGCATCTATAGCATAAACTAGTCTTTCTTGTGATTAAAGGAATCTTGCATCCATACTAAGAAACATTGGCAGTTGATCACAAAGTGATCACCTTGACAAGTTGACACCAAGTGAACTCTCCTCTATTTGTTGTTTTCAAGTATTAGCATGTATTGACGTGTTTAAAGCACAAATACGTGCAATAGAACCTATTGAATAGTCATCCTTGAGTAGGGGTTGGAGTATTAGAGAAAGCTTAAGCTCTTGACATTGATGAAATCAAAAAGTTGAATGGTAAACCCTTCTAGCTCAAAAATTTAAATTCCTATACAAGCAAGTTAAGCATATACCCCGCACTACTCGCCTCATTCTCGGGGCTCTCACATCCGTTAGAGGTCGTTGCATAAGAATGCGACGGAATGCCACCATGTATCCCCTCTTGGGACCGTTGATATTTACAAGGTAGCCACCCAATCCCGATGCCGATATATATTTCAGCTTAAATCCACCCACGAATCTCGCTCGCCACCACCGGACCCAAAGGAATTATTAGCTATGGATAATTTCGAGGCCTTCATGTCTGGGTCACCCAAAAAGGAGGGTGGAATCATGTCACGTGTCGTGGCTTAGGCGGGAAGTTGGAACTCAAAACACAAGCGCACGAAAACAAAATAGCCACAAAACCAATAAATACATGTACGGGAAGGAAGCAGAAGACGGGGAAAACAAAAATTGAAATACTCGCATGGGCTCAAGATTACCAACCACAATGAATTATGACGAAGAAACATACTAAGGCATATGGACTAGACGTTACCCATCCAGCGGAGTGTCTTTCATTAATTAAATCTTCAATAAACTATGGAAAAACATTCATGTACGTGAATGTATCGAAGCTTGTTAAGAATCATGCTTATAAGGTATTATAAGATGTATTGTGTTTCAATCACAATGGATTGTACTTTATTCATCACGATGTCCGTCATGTCAACATGGGGGAAAACTTCCTATCCCGACAGGTAAACTTCAGATAGTTATCCCCAACATGCCGAACGTATTTCTCAACATTGTGCAAGTTAATGCTACATACCTACAATCTCATTCGCCTCCAGTTTTCCCTTGTTGATACTTATCTTGGATTATACGAATAAACCAACATGAAAGTTTTCCATGATATAAAAGCACAATGTGAAATTGTTTTTCAAAAATTAAAAAATAAATTGGGTACTATGGTATTATATATTTTATTATTTTTAAATAGATGACACTCAAGAGCGTGATAAGATTGCAACATGATGGATTTATTGGAAAAATGAATATGATATCCCTTACCAATTGTCCTTCATGCCTCCACAAGACTGAGGAGTTGAATCATTTATGACATTTCAATTATTCATGTCCTATATTGACCTAGTTAGCATAGGTGGATTAAATGATTGGATGAAAATTAAAACCTTGTAAGTGTATGTGATATAAATCAACAACACAATAAAATGAGAAACAAAACACAAGCTCAACATGTAGAAATAAAACTTCTTCCATTAATAATTTGGAAGCACTTCCATACTCTTCTTCTTCTTTATTTTTTTTTTAATTTTCCTCATTTACAAATATGGAGTTTGATATATATATATATATATATATATATATATATTTGGAAAACATATTTTTATTTTTAGGAAAACCTTGATTTAGAGAAATAAGTATTTTAGTTACGATTTTTTTTAATGAAAAGCATCTTAATAATAGATTTTAGAAAATCTATTATTAAGATGTTTTTTATTAAAAAATCGTAACTAAAATACTTATTTCTCTAAATCAAGGTTTTCCTAAAAATAAAAATATGTTTTCCAAAAACTAAGATGTTATAATTAGACACATCATAGTCAATTCTTATTATTTATAACACTCCCTCTTAAAAATTACTTTGGCTTGATCAAGTATGTTCAATATTTATCTCAAATATTCAAATCTCTCCTATATTAAAAGCTTTGGGAAAATATTTGCAAGCTGATATTCAGATCTATAAAAATCTAATTAGATTTCACCAATGTTAAAAATTTCTCTAATAAAACGATATCTTGGTTTGATATGCTTTCTTATCTTATGGAATACATAATTATTGAAAAATCCATTGTTGAATTGTTGTCACAATATATGTATACATTTCTTCTTCTTGATCATGTAATAATTTTGAGAATGCTCTTCAAATTAAAAATACTTGACATGTTCGGATTTGGCTTCCATATATGTTTCTTCTACTAACAAAATAGTCATCTTTGGGTTGTTTCTTAGATGACCATGACACAACACTTGATCCAATACTAAATACATAACCATAAGTTATCTATGCTACCTACAAAATCACTATTTGTTTAACTTGTTAACTTGAAAGTATGTGTTGGCTCATTCAAAATTCACATCTAGTTGTTCTGTAATATCTCTTAAAATCCTCTTTCCAACATGCCATTGTGAGTCCTTTGGTGGATCCATGTCTCTTGAGATTATATTTATTACATACATGATATATGGCCTTATGGCCATCAAAAATATCATACTACCAAGTCTCTTATGCAAAGTAGGATCCATGTTCGACCCTTTATATTATTTCCTTAACCTTGTTCTTGTTACAACTAGATTTTGTGGTGGCTTGTTGTTAACCATTGTGAACCTTTTCAAAAATCCATTTACATACTTTTTCTAAAATATGAAAACTCCATCTTTGAATGATTGACTTCTATTCCAAGAAAATACATCATAAGACACAGGTTTGTTATTTAAAACTCACTTTGTATTGTGTTATTGAACTTATAAACTAATAAATTACCTATGAAAAATAACTTATCAACATATATACATATGATCAATATTTTACCTTGCGCATTGATCCTTATATATAATGTGGGCTCGCCATTGCTTCTACTAAACCCAATTCTTAATAATTACCATTTAATATGACTATACCAAAATATTGGCACTTTCTTGAGACCATAAAGAAATTTCTTCAATTTGTAAAGTTTTTGTTATTGAACTTGAACTTCATAACCTTGTGGTTGTTACAGATATACTCCATGTTAAGAATTCATTTAAGAATATTGATTTCAGATCCATTTAATAGAATTTCCAAGTCTTATGTGTTGATATTTCTATCACTTGCTTTGATTTTATCAATCTCATTACGAGGGAAAATGTTTCAATATAATCAACTCCATACTATTGTACAAATCACTTTACAACTAATATTTCTTTATACTTTTCAACATTTCCTCTCGCATTATATTTTATTTTCTAGACCCATTTCACACTAATTTTATCTTTTCCTTTTGGAAGATTCACTAAATTCCATGTATCGCTTTTTTCAATTCTATCAACTTCATCATCAATTGTGTATATCTGATTTTCATCCTTTATTTCCTATTAAAAATAAATAAGATCGTGAGAAAAAATGCAAAATCAAAATATAAATCCAAAATATCTTCACGTTGAGAATGATCATAAGTCTCCTTAAGGATTCTTGTTTTACTTGAACTATCTTTAGGGAGTGACGTCATTGTTGCTAGAGTAGGATTTGGATCATCACTTTTGCAATAATTGAGTGCATGTCGTGATTCTTATCATTTTTGAAAATTGATTGGAATATGAACAAAGGAGTCACTAGAGCTAGATATGGTGGGTTTACTTGATCACCTTTTACACCACTTTCAACCAACTCACTATTAGTTTGAGGAATTATTGTGTTGATTATTATTGAATTATTAATGCTACCATCACATGCTTCTTCCTCAATATAAATTAAACATATCTACTTATAACTACACGTTTGGTAAGGGACTATATGGTTTGTATGCCTTTGACTATTTACTAATGCCTACAAAAATACACTTTTCATCTCTTTCATCCATATGTTTCCTTCTTTCTTCAAGCACATGTTTGTATGCCACACAACCAAATAATTTCAAATGATATACGATGTGTTTTTATTTCTTAATGCTCACATGGAACTATGTCTTAAACACTCCTTGTCAAACATTTGTTCAATATTTAAACTACACAAGCTTTGCTTCATCAAAATATTCATTTGGTAAATAATTGACCTTTAGCATACTTGGCCATTTCATGGATCATTTTATTTTTATTTCGCTACACCATCTCGTTATGGTGTGTGCCTAGTTGTAAAATAATTCTTTATTCCATGTTTTTGTAAATATTTACAAATTTATTTGAAATATACTTCCCTCCACAATTTGATCTTATTAATATGATATATAATGGTCTCTCCATTTCTCTACCATGGCCTCAAACTTTCCAAAAATAATGAACACATCCGAATTGTGATTTAAAAACTAAATTCATGTTTTCTTGTTGAAATCATCAATAAATGTCAAAACATTTTTAAAAATCCTAGTGAAGGGGGTTTGTATGGATCCACATAAATATGATTAATTCAATCTAATAGAACTTTGGCTCTATATGAATTAGATAATATGAATTAGATAATAGGAAAAACATTATAGGCTATTTTTCCAAATTACAACTCTCACTAACTATGGTTGGCTTCTCAATCATTGGAAATATATTAGCCATATTCTTCTTTTGTAATAAAATTAAACCTCCAAAATTTAGGTGTCAAAACCTTAAATTTCATAACCCTCGATTGGTTCTTAAAAGACACTTTGAATGTATTTTGAGATATCACTAATGATACTTAAGGAACTTATGAGGTTTTAAATGGAATGACCATGTATGGATTTATATAATCTACCTACAATAATTAATATGAAAGAGATTTCATTTTAAAAGTTCAATAGAAACATTCAATTTCTAATCATTTAGGCATTTGTAATCAATTTTCACTTACATTTCGATCCAAAATACCACATGAATTTTTTCAAAATAAACTTTGTACCCCTTTGTGTGAGCTTCATGAAGCTCACTAAATTATGCTTCAAGAAAAATTAAACATCTAAAATAAATTTCCTTTCACTATGTTTTATTTAAAATATTAATTGTGTCTTAGCTCATTACTTAGCACTTTGTTGTCATTGTTGAATTTAAACTCGACTCACTGAATCATTGAAACTTGAAAACTTATTTATGCTCTATGTCATGTGGGTACTACAACCATTTTTAAAAAACCAAATATCACTTGTGCTTGTTTGCGTGACATTGCATGTTATGAACATAAACCTAAGATCAAATTCTAGATGATTTTCTTTGAGGAAATTTACATTTTTCCTACTCAAATAAAACCTATTTTTCCTAAATTCTTTGCATGATGACTAATTATTTTGCAATAATGGAATTTATTGTAATATTTAGAGCACCGTTTCCTTGATTCTTGATTTTATATTTTTATTCTAATTTTGACTACTACTATGCCCTTTCAGAACTAAAAATTAGGAAATTTTGCTAGTTCATCCACCACTTTCTACATTTTCATTAATTGCACTACCTATCTATCTAAATATACCTCTTTCTTTTGAATTTTACTTTCCTTTAACTCTACCAACTATAACTTTTATTATGAATTCATAATTTAGGATTAAATCTTTGATCTATTTAATCTTTCCTCATGTGATGATAAATAAGCCATTAACTCATCTACAATGAGTTAGGTAAAAATTTTTACTCTTCAACGGATCTAGACATGAAATTATGCACTTAGTAATATTGCATCACACCTCTAGTATTTCTTATATGCATGATTCCTAAGAAAGAGAACCAAACATTAAAAAAACTTATTTCTATTTACATTGAAATTGTTTTATCTTTCCTTATTTCTCCATCTACTTTAATGGAATTATCCCTTTCCTTTGGACATCAAACAACATGTTTCCTAGTTCAATACTTCCTATTTTATCTTTAGAATGCTCGGAAATAAAAACCCTAAAGAAGGGACAAAAGTACCTTGCTTCTTTTGGTACTCATTTACTTTCGCCTTATCTTCTTATGTTTAAAAATACCCATCACTTACTCATCTTTTTCTAAACTTCTATATATCACTTTGGGTTAGATTTTAGAGTTGTTAATGAAAATGAAAGCAAAGGGATCATGTATACATGACCTACTAATCTGTTTTGAGGAGGAGATAGATGAAATTAGGGTTATTACTTTTCATCTACTACTTGACAAAATGAACACTTGAGGACTGTATTCAAGCCACATTACTCACTATAAAGGAAGGAAATTTTTGAATTCCATCACACACATTATATTGGGGAATATTATTTGTAGCCATCTATCTTAGTGTGACTAGCACAATGACAACCCATCTCCAAGAGACACGATTATATCACACATACACACTAGAACTAAATTCATTCTAAAATATAATGCAAAGCACTAGATGATAATCACTCTCAAACTCTTCCAACCATCTCTAAGTAAAAACCCACAATAACATTCCATCCTTTCTTTCTCAACACTCAGGTGTTTAATTCACTTATTTTTAATATACATATTTATTTTAATTTTTCTAAGATAAATTTAAATTTCATATGTCATGAATACCAGGGTAAATTTTATGAACTCCTAAAAACAACCATAGATATTACTTGCGAATTTTTAAAAAGATTTTTGAAATCTTGGAAAATGCCACGAATTGAAAGGAAAGGTTGTCTGCATCGATAGAAACTATTGGTTAGTAGCCTAATGCTATCATCGCGGTATTATGCTATTATCCAATAGAAATTTTTTTCACATGGTAAAAGCAATTTGAATATTAAAATTTGGATATTACTGTAAATGTTAGGAAAATCAACCCAAAAATTAACTTATACCCAGACAATTTAGGAGAAATAGAAAACAACATAACACCTTAAAATTAGCCAAATATAAACTTCAAAAACCAAAATATTCTTGAATTAACTAAGATTATCCACTAAAATTTACACCGATGAACATTGACTACACTTTTCTTCTTTTGCAGGTTTGTCCTTATCCGAATAAAGGTAACACAAATGGACCAAAGAGCAATATCAAGAACAAAACCTTCAAGAAAAGGAAATATGAAGTTACATATGCAAATATAAATTTCACTACGTGTACAAGTCACCCCTAAGGTTCTCATCCCCTCTTAGATTACACAAAGTACACATCCTACAATTTCTGTTTGGAACGTTATCGCTTATAATCATCTTTGACTCTCTGCGTGGTACGCTCTTCCTATCTACTTTACTCTACTAAATGTTCATTCACCAACATAAAGTGGGGGTAAATGAAGAAAATAATTTATGCACTTAGTATTGTTACATCACACCTATAGTATGTTATTATATGCACAATTCCAAAGTAAGAAAACTATACATTAACAACACTTATTTTGATTTACATTGACATTACTTTATCTTTCCATGTTTTCATCCTCTACTTTTCTAGAATTACCGCTTTAATTTTGGACATCACACAACATGTTACCTAGCTTGATACTTCATGTTTTGAACCAACCATATATTAGCACCTAGTAAGGGATAAAAGCACCCAAGTGTTACATTCCCATTTAGGCACTCTTAACCTTCCCCTTTTCTTCTTATGATTAAAAGTACCTATCACTTGCTCATCTTTTCTAAACTTTTATTTATCACTTTGGGTTGGATTTTAGAGTTGTGAATGAAAATTTTTAAGTAAATGAATTATACATGTACATGACCTACAAACTATTCTAAGGAGGAAAAAAAAAAGAGGCAATTGGGGATAGTAGTTTCTATAGACTATTTGGACAAAAATAAAACTTAAGGACTACATTTGCGTTGCATTATTCATGGCATAAGAAGGGGAAATTGTGAATTCCATCACATGCATTATCTTGGGGGTAAAGAAGTTATAGCCCACTATTTTTATGTGGATCGACACAGGACGACCTAGAATCAAGGGACATGATTCTCTCTCTCTCTCTCTCTCTCTCTCTCTCTCTCTCTCTCTCTCTCTCTCTCTCTCTCTCTCTCTCTCTCTCTCTCTCTCTCTCTCTCTCTCTCTCACACACACACACACACACACACACACACACACACACACACACACACACACACACGAGAACCATATTGAGTATGAAATTTAGTGTATTTCTTGGTGATAATCACATTGGGGTGATAGAGAGATATCTTGTTGGATATTTTATTGATCGGGAAAAACAAGTTACAAATTAATCTATCTGCAATAATTAAATACATCGGCTATTCAAATGCAAATACAACGAGGAGGTTGAGCAATGGTATAAAAATTCTATACTTGAATACATAAAATAAAAAATATTGTTAAAAAATAAGATAATAATATAAAAATATATTTAACCACCTATTTACCCTAAGTAACCACTAATTTATTAAAGATAAAAGTAAATAAAGTAAAATACAAAATCATCATGCATAAATTACCCAAGCAATATGTTTCACCTAACATTCCCACCTTAATGTTTCATTTCCTTAAGATATGAGGAGAGGAAATGATGCGACCTAGAATTTACTAAGAATAATGGATGTGCACCGGCACATCACTCAAACCGAGTGCTACCACCAAGTGCACAAAGGTACCAGGCCCCTCTTTAGGGTTTCTATATAGGATGTTAGCATGATGACAATTTAATGTATTCAATAGCATAAACATACTACAAACCATATTCCAGATCTAGATCTAACAAGTAAGAGATTTGAACAATAGCCGTGATGAATTCAACCATTCCAAAATTAGTTATGATCATGTTTAACACTTTGATTCAACCAATACACTCCATTAGATTAAACACATACATACATAGAAGCTTCTTACAATAATTAATACCATGAGATCATGCGGGCATCAAATTTGGCAAGATAATTGTTAGTGCGAAATCACAACACCCCCAAATGAGTCATGCATCCTTTTCTAAGGCAAGGTCATTTGATGTGATTGCATAACATTGGATCGTTCCCAAGATGTGGGACTTTCAAATGGGAATGACCCTCAGAGAAGGTTGGTTCCTCTTCCTAATTTACCTACCACAAGCTATTCTAAAGCAAGAAAGCTAATCTAATCCTAATCTAACTTCCAAGGAGATAAGGAGAGAAAAAAAGGAAAAAATCCTACACTAAAACGGTGATACACCAGAGAAGGAAAATGTTGATCATCTACAAAACTGCCATGGAACAAAGAGAGTTGAGCAATGGAAAGGATGGACAAAAGAAGATCACAAACCATAGATCAAATTCACACAGAAAATTTTCCAAAACCCCACGAACACAAAATGCTCTCCTATATCTGCAAGTGAACATTCAAAACATGCACGAGATACTCAGAATGAAGAGAGGAAAGAAGAGACAACCAAAAGCGATCAAGGGTAGAAAATGCATCACAAAACACGTTTTTATTACTTGAGAGTTTGCCTGAGAGAATAATCTATGGACAAGAGGAAAAAATGCCATATTACAGAGTAGGGAGGAGGTTCAAACTAAATTTCAACCACGAGGAAAAGAAAAAGGGGGAGGTAGAGAAGAAAATGACAAACAACTTTTTGTGCCCCTTATTACAATATATAGAAGAATGGGAGAGAGAAGAAAGAAAGAATCACATCCTACTCCAACCACTCGAGATACGCATCGAATCCCTTTTCATAATCTCAACCCACTGAAATCAATGCCTTCTATAAATCTTCCCACATATATGTCGCTCTAGTTTCCACAGATCGAATCTAATTAGATCTAGTAGTGAGAAAATCAGATTCTGATTAAATTCTTGAAGATTTTTCTCCATGGTTCACCTACCAAGCCCTGAGAAAAGTGATTTTTTATCTTTCCATGGCATAAAAGACGTTGAGACGCTTCCAACGGTGTCAGATTTGCAATATTTCAAGCCCTGAGTTGAAAGATATGCCCCTTTGAAGTTTGTATCGAGTCCGTATGAATGGGCGGGAAAATAGTTTGAAAGATGGGTCCCCCTTTTGAGATGGGACACGTGGCACCCTTTTAGAGAAAAAATTAGACTCGCGGGTCTGTAATTTATCTTTTCCCCTTTTGCGTGAAAAACACAAAACTAAAAAAACTCCCACGGCCCCAGAATCTCCGCTGGATATGTGGCACCATTTGGTTGGGTGAAGGATGCGCTTCACCTTTTGTCTCTGTGCCTTTTGAGAAAGGAAAATTTTCACCTTTTCCTCCACCTCCCCACTTTGGCTTTGACTTGGGTTCAAACTTTGATTTTTCCTTTGCCTCATTCTGGAATGCGAGCTCATAGGTCCAAAACGTTTTCCCTTCATATTTTCTCTATGTGCGGGGTTGTCTTGACCAAATTTTCCGGGGGGGTGAATTTGGGATCCCAATTTGGTGACTCACGGGGACATCTTGCCTACTAGATGAAGAGACCAGTGGCCTTTATTACATCCATTGGGCATGGAGTCTAGCCTTATAAACTGATTCTGATATGAACTCAAATTCTAACCTCTGAGCCTCTTGGAAACCCACTGAAACTTGAAGTTGGACTTCACCAAAAGCCAACTGAATGCACTGTGCAAGAGCAATAACACCAAAAACTATGTACAAATTGAAAATCATACATGCTCCAAATGGAACATGCAGAGTGTGCAAAAGCACTTCTTTGCTGAAAACAAACCTACCTACACTACTCTAACCAAGAGCAAAGGGAACTCAAACAAAGCCTGCAACTGGTAGGGAGAAATAACTTCCCTTCCTCAAAAATGGCAGCCACGTAATTGATTTGGCACTGAACATGGCTGGTTGGATGAGTGAAAAACTAACAATAAGCCGGTCCTCCACCCAAATCATCAAGGTATTAGCATTAATGGAAAATACCTCCTCAAGATGACTTGCATCAAACTTCTGGAGGTGTTGATGATGACCCTTGGTACTTTTATGCTCATCCTCATGCCCTGGAGTAGGCATGACTGGTTTTGGCTTCTCCCTTGGCTTTAATGAAGCCAAGTATCTGATTGGGAAAGGTATGGTCCTTTGAATTTGCCCATGGTTCTGAACTCTAACTCCAAGAATGGAGCCTTCTTGCTAACTCTCATGGATGGATGGTGTGAGAGGGATGATGACATCTTCTTGCTTTTTCTCTTCCTTCTCCTATGAAGAACATGGGAGAGTCATGTCTTCCAATCTTGGTTCCAGAGGGCTGTTATGAAGTGTAGGATGTTGTTCCTGAATGTTCTCCTCCATGGCAGCAGGATCATGTGCTTGGGATGTGAGAGATGGAGGAAAAAATGATGTGATCTCCATGGGTTCCCCTCCATCAAGGAAATCCTCTAAGTCAGACAGGTAATCTACCTCCTTGTTGTCCTGCTACAGTGCTCAACCTCCTTCATGGTGTCCTCCTAATCTACAATTGACTCACCATGGTTCCCTTCATCCTCAAACATGAAGTTTGAAAGCTCAAACTCTTCCTCAACATCAGATCTTGAAGGGGATGAAGTGGGAGGAAGAATTGAAGGTTCTTTCTGTGGCTTGCTCTGCACTTGGAGCCTCTGAAACTATATGGTCCTCCTCCACACTGGAATGTACTCCTCTTCTTTTGGATTAGGAGTAGCTCCTTCTTCCCCTGCTTGTGTTGTAGCTGGAGCTTCCACCACTTGCGGCTTGACCTCAACCTCCTCCATAGGCTTAACCAACAAGGGAACCTTTGAAAACTCAAATTTAGCAGCCCAACTCTTCAGATTTTCTATCATTTCTTCTCTATTGGGTTCCTCTATTTGATGTTCTCCTTGGCTAGTTTTTGGAGTCTCTTCCCAACATGGACTTGGGAAGGCAAGAGGAGTGGTGGGTGGGGTCTCCACTAGTTGTTTCCTTGTTTGTGGTGGAGGGGAAGGCATTTATTTTGGCTCTTGTGGGGGGGACACAGATTTGGAAGGGAAAAGGGAAGAGGAAAGGAAATGAGATGGAAGACTAGAAGATGGAGAAATGAAATCAACACTTGGGGCAACAAGTGAGGGGCTTGACTCTTGCCTCTGCTGAAATGATAAAGATTGAGGGAGAGAAAATGAAAGGCGGAGCTGGTGATTGACTTACCCATTGACAAGGTTGTCCCACACTTTGCTCATAAGCCCCAATGTCCTCAATCCATTGTGTAAGCTTGAGGCAACACTTCAACCATGAATTCAAGCTTCTCTTGAGGGTTTTAATGTCTTGGAAAAGGGCCTTCCCATGGACAAGGTTCCCTAAAACCAATTCTGAAATCTTTCAACCGAGTTGTTGCCCTTGATCGTACCATTATAGCCTTCATCTTTTGGATCTTTTCTAGCAAACCAACATTCTCTACGTAACTATCACCATTATATACATCCCCTTGTTCTTGATAAGCTCCATGGCCAAACTGATTTTGACTCTGCTCATATGGGTAAGCATAATGGTTCTGGATCTGATTATAATGTTGATTCAGAGGAGTTTGGAAATGCATTGGAGGTGGACTGCACTGTTGTAAGTGTGAGTTCCATGAAGGGAATGAAGTCATGATTGTAAAACCTCATGGAATGGGAGAAAATGAAAGAGATGGAAGAAGAAAATGGATGAAAATGAATGGAAATGGATGGAGAAGGTTTGTAACTCGAGAGAATGGGTTGTTGACTAGATGGAGTCATCGAGGTGCTTGAAAGTGCCTCCAAAGGCGCAACCTTCACCAAGATCACATCGAACCTAATGAAGTGAAGTAGTAAGGTGCTTCAAACCTATCCCACCGAGGGTGCCAAAAATTTAGTGTGAAATCACAGCACCCCCAAATGATTCATGGATTTACTTTTCAAGGCAAGGTCATTTGGTGTGATTACATAACATTGGATCATTCCCAAAGGCGGGAATTGTAAATGGGAATGAACCTCCAGAGAAGGCTGGTTCCTCTTCCTAATCTACTTGCCATAAGCTATTCCAGTGCAGGAAAGCTAATCTAATCCTAATCTAACTTCCAAGGAGACAAGGAGAGAAAGAAAACAAGGAAAAACAGAGAGCTCGCACTAAAACGGTGATACACCTAGAGAAGGAAAATGTTGATCATCTACCAAACTACCATGGAACAAAGAGAGGTGAGCAATGGAAAGGATGGACAGTAGCATCATAGACCATAGATCAGATTCACATAGAAAATGTTCCAAAACCCCATGAACACAACTCCTAGATCTGTAAGTGAACATTCAAAACATGCACAGATACCCTACAATGAAGAGAGGCAAGAAGAGACAACCAAAAACGAGAAAGGATGGAAAAATGCATCACAAAACACGTTTTTTATTGCTTCAAAGTTTGCACAGAGCATCATCTATGGACAAGAGGAAAAAAATTCCATTTTATAGAGTAGGGGAGGAGGTTCAAACTCCTTTTCGACCCTGGGGAAGAGAAAAAGGGGGAGGTAGAGAAGAAAATGACCAACAACTTTTTGTGCCCCTCTGTTACAATATATAGAAGAATGGGAGAGAGAAGAAAGAAAGAATCACATCCTACTCCAACCACTCTGAGATATGCATTGAATCCCTTTTCAAAATCTCAACCACTGGAAATCAATGCCTTCTAAAAATCGCCCACAATATGTCGCTTCTAGTTCCCCAACAGATCGAATCGAATTAGATCTAGTAGCTGAGAAAATCAGATTTTGTATTAAAGGCCTGAATATTTTCTCCATGTTTCACCTACTAGGGCCTGATAAAAGTGATTTTTATCTTTCCATGTCATAAAAGACGCGAGACGCCTAAACAGCTGTCGATTTGTAATATTTCGAGCCCGAGTCAAAAGATATGCCCCTTCTCGAAGTTCAGATCGAGTATGTACTAATGGGTGGGAAAATAGTTTGAAAGATGGGTCCCCCTTTTGAGATGGGACACATGGCACCCCTTTTAGAGAAAAAAGCAAACTTATGGGTCCACAATTTATCTCTTTCCTTTTGCGTGAAAAATGCAAAACTCAAAAAAAAAAACTCCCACGGCCCCAAAGCTTTGCTTTGATACATGGCACCCTTTGGTTATCCAGTGGGATGCACTTCACCTTTGTCTCTATGCCTTTGAGAAAAGGAAAATTTTTACCTTTTCATCCGCCTCATCGCTTTGGCTTTGACTCAGTTCAAACTTTGACTTTTTCCTTTTCCTCATCCCGGAATGCGAGCTCATAGGTCTCAAATGTTTTCCCTTCATATTTTCTCTGTGCTGGGTTGTCTTGACCAAATTTTTCGGGGTGAATTTGGGATAACAATAACTTCATAGAAATTATCTTCACCATACATACATCTCTATCTATCTCTCTCTCTCTCTCTCTCTCTCTCAAACTACATAGTTCACTATATATTTATAAGGGTGGGGACTTTCCCTTCACCGCTTACATAATTCCTGAGAAATAGGTCGCATCTTTGAAAAATAGCCATACACCTTTACAAGAATAGCCACACATGCAAGTGCACTAATAATAGATCTCTTCTAGTTAACTATAGTAGTAATCCTATTATTAACTCCAACTCATGTAAAATTCTTAGTAGTGACTCTTAAAAATATACTATGTGTGTCGCAAGTCTCCTTCCCATTTATGTGATTTGCACACTATCTCCAAAAATAGCTCGTACTCATGAAAATGGCTAAGTCCTAAATCTATCCTTGGCTTCCACATGCATTTCCTTACCTATCCTTCCACGCCTTTGACTATGCTTTAATCCTATGCGCCTTCTCCTTAGTATCATACTTTGTCTACTGAACATTACCCCACACTAAACTGCATTGCCTCCCTGAAAATGGTTTCTCTTTGAATAATAAATAATAAAGAATGGGAATGAAAGAATTTAAAGAATTATTATAAAAAGAATGAATTTTTACTCATAACATCCTCGGTCTCGGTTGGAAGAATGAACTCTAGATATTCTTCTTTTATTTCGCTTTCTAAGTTTTGCCAATCATTTAGCATGACTCGCACCTTTTCTAGAATATTTGCTATAATAGAATCTAAATCTAATGCAATCTCTTCCTTCTCATTCTATAATACTAGAACAATGTTAGACATGGTATACATTCTTCCTTCCAGAAGATCCATCTTTTGTGATATAAGCTTTTCGCGTCATCCAGCTTTTGTCCTTATGGGATTCTAGGCCACCGCAAAGGCCTGCGCTTTGCTTTACTATCGCTAATCTCTCTGCGTGCCCCAATGTCTCATCCTTAATGGCCTTCGTGACTTCATTATCCTCTACCGTTTCATGATCCTTATTACTACCTATAGATCTCGCATAAATATTTTATGCCCGATCTTCTTTCTTCAGCTCCTCCTGCAAAGTTTGGAGCAATGCCTCATAAGATGAAATTTTTTTCACCACCTTTGAAGCCTTTTCTCTCTTTCCTCCCCGCCAGTGGTCCTTTGGGCACCAAAGCATGCACATGGGTCCATCCTCAAGCACCAAGTCAACTAAGGTATGCACATAATGCATAGCCAAAGGGAACCTTTCAGGTACCTTGGATTCCAAGTGTGGTCTTTCTTTCAGGACATGATCACCGATCTCTTTTTCCATTGGATGAATACTTCATTTTTCTTCTCGTGTTATGTCCTTTTCTCCTTTTAAGGGTGTTATTTCAACATCTTTTGTCTTGTTTTCTTCTCTTAGTGCCCTAATAGTGGAAGATTTGGCTATGTTCCTACGTGCCACTTCCGTAGATATTTTTACCAAGGCATTACTCACCTATTCATCAGACATAACAATGGGATGTACAATTATGTGTCAGTGCGGGGTGCCTTCTTTATTCTTCATGATACATAGGATTATTTGCATACGTCAAAGTTGGCCTCGTCCATATGTGTGTGCATAGACCAAGATAATTGCTTTCTTGTGTGTGTGGTGTCCATGTCTTCATCCATTAACTCCCATCCATATAATTCCTTAGGGATTACCATGATTTGAAAATGGGTGTGCGAAAATTTTACTTGTGTCCTCAAGTATAGCCAAGGGCATGAGAGCATTATACTCTCCACTTTTTCTTTTAGATCTTGGCTCCTTAGGAACCTGGAGCGCCAAGATTTGGAGATGGATCTTCTATGTTATGAACATTATCATGTTCTTTTTTATTTTACCTCCTCTTCTTCATCCTTCATATCTTCATCCTTGAGTTCTCCTTCTTCTTCTAGCGATGACAGGGGTGCCGTGCACGCTCTCCGCAAACTCCTTCACCTCCACATTTAGATTTAGCTTCGCCTTTTCCTCTCAATTGTCTCTTCGAGGGGATAGGTGTGGTGACCTCTCGAATAGACCGAGTACTCCCGTGCCTTGTTTCCTTGTTTGTTTGAACACCCTTTTGAAACAATGCTCTTTGAGGCTGCTCCTACCTCCAATTATTCATCCCTTCTTGCGCTTGAGGTGGAGTACTACTGCATGCTTAGCTTCTACCTTGTCTATGGGCTACCTTCTTCCCTATGAACCAAGCCACTAGTCTCCTTGTGTTCTTCATCCTTGTCATTTACCTCTATTGTCTCTATGGGCTTTGGAGATGGAACGTTCTCCATTGTATGCTTTCCTTAAGTGGCCCTACGAGCACAAAATTATTCTCTACATACTTCTTACCCTCCAACTTAGGCTTAAGTTGAAGGTACACAAGTGCGGCTCCACTATCTCCAATTTCTCAACTCATAGGCTTCATGCTTATCATGTCTAAAATTAGCTTCTCAACATAGGTAGTCCGACTCGGATATATATAAGTTTTTCTTAAAGTGTGGTAGTCACAATCTACCTTGTCTACATTTAAACTTAGGCGGCATGGATCAAAGTGAATCGGTGGACTTATGCCTAGAAGTAACACGTTGTGAAGGTGTATGGTAGTTTTCACCATGGGCTCATAGAAAATTACACAATGCAAAAAGTTGGTACACCGCAAATTGAATTGACTTTCCTACCATAGACGGTAACTCCTTAGGGATGCATCACTCCATTTGAATGTCATGCAAAGCTTTGTCATACCACATCTCTGCTATCTATTTAAATAGCCCACTCATGGTCCCTTTGCATAAGTGAGGGATTTATTTTCAAGGGATACTCCCAAATTTTATCCTTTGGCCCATCGGGCACTCCAATCTCCATAAATACCAAAGAAAGAGAAATAGTGCCAAAACTAATTTTATCACATGTTTTCTCTTCCTCGATGATAGTATATGCAATGTATGTATCTGTTATGTTGTAGATTATTCCTTGAGACATTCTCCTCGGGATATGTAATCACATTGTATTTACTTGTGACCACCTCTCTTGGTCATTCAACTTTGTTACAGGATGTGACGCTGCCTAAAATGTTGGGTACTTCTTCAATTTATCAATATACATTCCACATGGACCCTTGGTATACCTTAATTCTTTTTGTGTCCCCATGATCATTGCTTTATCTATCAAGTAACTATCCAAATCTACTGAGCCCTTTAATCCTATCAATGTTGATGTAATTCTTACCTCTTAAATGCGGTGAAATAGAATAATTCTTCGTGTACTCTACTCATCAACCATCGGTATAAAGGTTCATACTTTCCAAAATACAAGAGCTCATACAATTGGTAGACTCGATCTACTTCAATAATTTTTCCCGAGCATCATCATACACTTGCATGTCCTCTATTGTGTATTGGTTGGTCTTTGTACTCAACAATGTATCTAACTCCTTCTTGTTGTCCGATGTGTAGTGGTTGTTGTTAGGAATTATACCCGTCAGATGAGATAACCAAGCATGCAATGAATAATGTAGAAAACTTAAAAATGTAAAAGAATGTGTATGTAATGGAAAGGTTTGCAAAGCTATGTGATGAGGTTAAAGAACCTCAAACTTGACTAAACTTAACCATGCACCATAAGATTAGAGATAAACAAGAAACTATCTATGCATATATAACTTTGAAACTAACATTCAAACCCAAAGCATGTATACTACTCCTCTACTCCATGAAAGCTTAATAAAAATGAACCTAGTTGGATTCTAAGCAATCACATTAGATGTGTTGTTTTTTTCAATGGAGGTGAAGAGGTCTCTCTAAAATGGCTACAAGACCAAGTTAGATACCCTCCTACTAGAACCTACTATGTAAAGTTATGGATGTGAGATGGAAGAGATTCAACAATGGAGGGTAGCCAAGATCAAATGCCTATTAGCTTGGCTAACGCAAATGAGGTCTAATGTCAATATCTCCAAATGTGAGAGAGAAGGACTTGGGAGTGAAGTTGTAAGTTTTTAGGAGAGGGTGATCCTTCTATTTATACATTTCCAAATGAGAAGATTTGGAATTTAGGTGCATGTGGGACTAAAGCTCAGAAAGAACTTTTAGATTAGATTAGGATAAACATGCTTTAAGCCTAAATAAGCTTGGTTTAGGCTAGTTAAACTTAATTAACAAGTGATTAGAGACTCATTGAGAGTCGGGAAGGGGTCTAGATAACCAATCGACCGATAGATAGCCTACGAAGCCAATAGAAGTGGTTTAGAGAGGAATAGGAGGTTTTGAATGGTCAAAAGGAGGAATGTTTAGTTAATAAGGGAGATATTAGCCAAACAAGTTTGCTTATAGGTAGAATACGACCGAGAAGGTGTTGTGAATGGGCATCCGAGAATGGAGCGAAGAAAGTTTGATTAACTAAGTGTCATCAATGGTTGATTTGGAGGAAATGCTAAGTGTAAGCATATTTAGGTGTCTACATTTGCCCCTCTTTGAGGTGGCGTAAGTAACGTCACTTCAAAGAAAGTAGACAAGCATAAACAAGTAGAAAATTTTGAAGGGATAGAAGAAAAAAAGAGTGGAATGAAGTATGCCCCCTCGATTTTCGATGGGGCGATAGAAGAACTCGATTGATGATCCAAAAGATGATAGAAAGAGAAAAAAAAAAAGAAAGAATAGTGTGAAGAAGAAGAAAGGGATAAAGAAGAAAAAAAGGGGGATAAAAAAGAAAAAGGAGAATGAGGAAGGGGGAATGAGCCAAAATCCATCCAATTTCTTTTAAACAACTTTATTTTCATCATATTACTAATGATCTTCATCGGTCCTTATTAAAAAGAATGAACAAAAGTGTAATATGACATGAAAATCCATATACGAACAAATGTCCATTACTAAAAGCACTAACTCCATGCAACATACAGAAAGCAATGCAATACGAGGAAGTAAACAAACTCATTTAATAGGGAAATAAGTACAATTACACACACTCAAACCAACAATGTTCAAGATAGTTACACAAATATTTTGTTATCAAGTTGCAATCCTAAATGTTTTGATAAATGAAAAGGGTAGGAATGATGCCCCAAGAAAATTGTACATGCAAGGGAAAGGATGGAGGAAACTTGGGTCTGATTAAAAAGTAATGTGCATGATGAAAACAATACCAGGACAAACCGATAGTGCCTCTAGAGCATGTAGCCAAGTAAGTAGCGTAGCTTTTGTAAATGGTTGTAGATCAAGGTGATCCACAAGTCATTGTTTCAAAACACATGAAAATTCCTAGCAAGATACGAGATGAGTGCCATGTGAGAGACATAGATTTCAGTCACGAATTGAGTTGATTACCAATTTTAGTCCATTTTCGAGGTGTTTACAATTTTGGATGGTTTTATAATTTTTAAATTTTTGATCAGTCAGAATAATTTAAGAGATAGGAAATCTCCTAAAAGTACGTGTAAATAATTTAAACATGCCCCAGTGGTGCAGAGATAAGCGCTAGGTGGCAAATAATGCCCCAAGATGGTGTAAATGTCTTGTACATGAGATATTCTGGTAGATGCTAGCACTTGGGATGATACTAGATGATATTGGTGCAGGGGGATAGATTTGTGATCATGCACAACCCCTCTTGCCCCCATTGATGATACAATATGTGATGATTAGCTTAGCATACATGCATGATGTAATACTTAGCATTTATGTATATATGATGTAGTAAATGATGTTATATGTGATGAATGATAGATGATAGATGTGATAACAAACAAATGTGCAGTAAAGAAACACATAAGAAAAAGTTAACAAAACTAAATATACAACCAAAACTATACAAACCGACAACTAAAAGCAATTTAACCACTACTTTGTTTTTACAGGACAACATTGATATATTTTCTGATGTTTTTGGGTTATCTTGAAAGACAACTAAAAGCTTCGTCCCTAGAAGGGAGATTTTCTGAATGTTTAGATTTTTGCATATCCATTTTCTGAATGTTTTTGCATTTTCTAAGGTCATGTTCTGAAAGCAATGTACAAGAACAAAGAAGCGTGGATGCCCCAACATGATGTGGGAATATACAAAAGGTAGAATGCCACATGCGTATGTACAAGACAGTGGAATGTGAAGGTTCCCCCCAGTGTTGGATGGGAATATACAAAGGTAACATCCTTCCCGTATATACAAGAATAAAACAAGCCAGATCACAAGCTTTGCAAGGTAGACTTGGTAGGGTTCCTAGACCTAGCAAGGGAAACTAACCCTAGAAAGTGATGAGAATTACCCATCCCGAGGAAAGAGTAACTTGTGAACGATGGATCCTCCTTGAGAGCCGGAAACTGGTTTTCACTCAAAGACCTACCCACTGTGCCACAATTGCGTGGTTTTCACATGTGGATGACCTACTTTTTCTTTACTATTTTCTCAATTTTTTTTTTTACTTGTTTTTTTTTAGTTCTTATCGATATTCTTGTCATGCCTAAGTGTAGAACCGCTTGATCTGCATGGTGTTCATAGGTTCTGGAAGCTCTTCACCATCCGAGTATGCAATTTTATAAGCTCCTGATCCATACTTAGCAACCACTACATAAGGGCCTAGCCTAGTTAGCTTCAAACTTACCTTTCTTTTCTCTATCCTTGACGGTGTTCTTTTGATTTTCCTTCAGGACTAGATCACCTACATCAAATTCCTGATGAATGATGCATTTTTGTATCCCCTGGACACTCTGTCTAATAGACTTTCATGTGATTGAGTGGCTGCTCGATATGATTTTCATCTAATAGTTCTAACTCGTTAAAGTAACTATGTAGTCCTCATCTTTATCAAGATAGTCTCCAGATATATTCTTGGGGAGGGAAGCTCCACTTCCAAAGGTATGATGGCTTCGGTGCCATAGACGAGTGAATATGGGGTCACACCAAATAGGAGTGCTAATGGAAGTTTGATAGGCCCATAGGGCGGGATGTATCTATAAGTGCTAATTATGAGCAGTTTTATAGACCATTTTCTCCATAATCTATACAAGGGTTTTATTAGTAGCTTCTTCTTATCCATTACCTTGAGGGTAATAGGGGTAGACCACTTGAGTTGGATATGGAAACGTTGACATAATGTATTTACCATTTTCGATGACATTGGATGAAGGGATACCGTAACGGCAAATGAGATGGTTCATGATGAATTTTGAAATTTATGCACCGGTGACATAAGTAAGAGGGACAACCTCTACCCATTTTGTAAAATACTCAGTGGTAGTGATAATGTGAGTGTGGCCATCTGAAGAAGAAGGATGGAGCTTCCCTATGAGATCCAGGCCCCATTTAGAGAATGGCCAAGGTGTTGCAATAGGATGCAAGGCCTGTGCTGGCGCATGTATTAAGTTTCCATATTTTTGGCATAGTTCACACTTCTTTACAAAGTTGCAGCAATTTGATTCCATGGTAGGCCAATAATAGCCTACTCTCAATAGCTTCTTAGCTAAGACCATGCTGCCGCTAGTATGCACTCCACAAATACCACCATGTACTTCCTTAATAGAGATGGATTGAGTTAGCAACATCCAAACAACGAAGTAGATTCTGTCTCGTAGCCATGACGATAAAGGGTGCCTCCTAGGAGGGTATAACGGGATATGCAAAGTGGATAAGGGCTTTCTTTTCAAAATGAGTAATGTCTGGTGGAAAAGTGTCATCTTTTAGGGATTGAAAGATAGTGTCATACCAAGGGGATAACGGACCAACAACTTCACATACTAAATATGACTCTAGCATATCATATGCGGGCACTTATAAATGCTCTACGAAGAAAGGCATTTTACTCTCTTGAGTGGGATGTAATGAGACCCAATTATAGCCATGGCATCTACGGATCTATTATGTGACCTTGTCTTTTCTCAAATATGATCTATGTAAAGTAATCCTTCAGAGTTTCGACCATTTTCTTATATGGAATGAGTTTCTCATCTTTAACCTTGTACTCATCATTAACTTGTTTAATGATAAGTTGAGAGTCTCCAATGACTCGTAGTTATATGATGTTCCAAGTAATAGCTAGCTTGAGACTAGAAATGAGTGCTTCGTACTCTACAATGTTATTAGTACACGGAAATCCCAACCTGAATTCTCTTGGTATGACATCGCATGTGGGAGTGATAAGCACCACTCCTGCTCCTAATCCATGGAAGGTGAACGATCCATCAAAATGGACCTGCCACTCTACGGATTCTTCAATGTACATCATAGATGCATCTGGCAGATTCTGCATACACAAAGGTTTAGTACTGCAGTAGAGGCACTTCGCCAACCGATCAACTAATACTTGTCATTTTAAGGACTTGATTTACAAACTAAATATAAAATTCACTTAGGGAATGATCTAATTAGCCATTTGGCCTATGAGGGAAGGTTTGGATAAAAGGTATTTGAGAGGGTCAACTTTAGATATGAGTTTGGTTTTATTGTTTAGGAGATAATGGCGAAGCTTTTGGAAGGTAAAGACAACTGCCAAGCAGGCCTTTTCAATTTTCGATAATTTAACTCATAAGCAATCAAGGTGCGACTGAGATAATAGACTGCTCTTTCTTTATGGTTTAGATCATATTAGGTAAGTAGTGCACCAATAGTGAACTCGGGTAAGCAGATATGTAAAGAGGAGAGGTTCACCTAGGGTAGGCGACATGAGTATCGGTGGATTCATAAGGTACCGCTTGAAAAAATGTAAATGCCTTTTAATAGTTAGGTCCCAATTGAATGCAATGTCTTTCTTCAGTAAATGAGTAAATGGGTGACACTTATCCGCAAGCTGTGAAATGAAGTGACAAATGACCTGAATATTTCCTTGTAAACTCCTCAGTTGCTTGAGATTTGTGGGTGGTGGAATTTTTGTGATAGCCGTAACCTTAGCATGGTCCACTTCTATCCCTCTCTGTGAAACTATGAAACCCAAGAGTTTTCCTAATAAAACACCAAAGACACATTTCTTGGGATTCAAGTGTACCTTATAATCTCTGAGACGCTGAAAAATATGCCTAAGCACTTCAGGTGCTCTCCCTACTTTTGGATTTTGCTAGGATGTCATCAACATAATCTTCCATGATGTCATTCATCATATCATGGAAGATAATGGTCATGGCTCACTGATAAGTAGCCCCAACATTCTTGAGTCTGAAAGGCATGACTTTATAGAAAAATGTCCCCAAGGGGTGATGAAGGTTGTTTTATGTTGATCTTCTTCTGTAATCCGTATCTGATTATAACCTAAAAATCCATCCATTAAAGACAACATTTCATAGCCAAAGCAGTGGAATCAACTATCATGTCAATGTTAGCAAAAGGAAATCATCTTTAGGGCATGCCTTATTGATGTCACAGAAATCAATACAAATTCTTATACCGACAGGCTTCTTCTATACAGGACTATGTTGGATATCCATTCTGAATAGTCAATGGGTTTAATAAAATCAGCAGCTAATAGTTTTTCCAATTCTTCTTTGACAAGGAGTGTCACCTAGGGTGCATCTTTCTCAAATTTTTCTTGATGGGTTTGGCATTTGGGTACACAACGAGGTTGTGCACAACTAACTCTAGGTCCAAACTAGGCATATTTGCATATGTCCACACAAATATGTTTGCATATTCCCTTAAGAGCTCTACAAAGATCTTTTGTTCTGAGATGAGAGTGAAGCCCCAACTTTCTCATTCTAGGATGCTCTTCTGAGCCAATGTTGACGTTGATTGTTTCCTCAACAAGCATCTTAGAAGCATCTTCCATCCGTGTAGGATTAGGGGGAAGAGTAAGATCAACCTCCTACATTATCTCATCATCATCTTTAAAGGGATTAAATACTTCATCCACAGACTCTTCATTCATTTATCTATGAGTGTTTCAAAGAGTTTGTCACTATGAGACTTCCGTCTATCCTTTCTGCAAGGTTTCTCTGAAGTTTTTGTACTCTTGCTTACCACCTTCTTGTTCAAACGTCCACACATTTCCACCTCTTCTCCAAAGTATGAGTAGGTGTTTAGTTGAATCGACAATCATTTATTGTGGTCTCTAGCCGAGGATAAAATCCCTGAGTCCCATGAACTCCACAAATGCTTCATCATTCTCAAACAAATCAAGTGGTATGTGAAGTTGTTGATCCCAATCTATAAGTTTAGGATACACTAGGGTTATTTGATGATTGGTTAGGGGTTGGATTCGAGATAAAATAAGGACCATTGAACTGGGAATAGGTTAGTGGAAGCAATATCCTCATAGAGGCTACATTGGGAATCAGACGCTATCGAGACGGAGATGAAACTTCCTCACATTTATAATAGGTAGCGTCATTCTTAGAGGGTAGAGTATTATGAGGCCTTATCCCTAGGCCATGTTTATCTTACTTAAAACGAGGGATGGGAATAGGCTCTAGCCAGCCTTATGCATTAATACCACATCCAAACCCACTATAGCCCATGAAAAACATCATGTGGTGACCTTTGATGTACTGGGGTGCTTGATGGCATGAAGCCATGGTACCTTCTAACACTCTGCTAGTAGGATCTTCTAACATTTTCTCCTCAGATAGGAGACCACTAGAGATAAATTTTTCCAATGGTTTAGGACAATGCTCTCGAGAGTTCTTGAATTGAAAATAAGGCTTACCCCTTGTTCTAGGAGATACTGATAAATTTTATATTAACAAAGCCTTTTAAGAGTGAATGGCTCACCTAGGCCATATTTTTCCGATGTTGCTTCCCATGAAGAGAATGGGTTGACCAACGAAGGAAAATCCTGATTGCAAGGCATGAGTGATTCTGGATCTACCCGATTCTTAATAGCTTTTGTTTGTAGAGGGATGACAACATCTTCTAAAGGACATTCATAAGCCACACGAGAGAAGCTATGCAAAGCCCTACAATGTGTGAATGGTTCCGAGTCACCCAAAATGGTAACTACTTGACCTTTATGACACAACTTGATGCATTGATGGAAAGTTGATGGAATAGCTTGCATGGCATGAATCCATGGCCACCCCAAGAGCATGTTATCCGGAAGGTCTAAGTCAAGGACATGAAATTTTGTGTGATGACAAGTTGGGCCTACCTCCATGGGAACTACTATAGTACCCATGATTCTCGTTATTCATTGTCATAAGCCGTGATCGTGATAGTCTTAGCTCCCAGATATGTTTTTGAATGGCATAGCTACTTAACCACTTCAAAGTGCAAATTTTTAGACTAGATCCACCATCCACAAGTACCCTCTTTATTTTACAATGGGTAACCACCACATTAAGATATAAGGGTAAGTTATGTTGTGGTTATTACGCGAGATTGTAGTGTGATAAAAAGTAATATGATCCTTAGAGTCTAAACACGCAATCATGGCTTAGAGGTTTGTGGGATCTACATCTCTAGAAACTCCTACATTTTGCAAGGTTTTATACAATATGTTCTTCTGGAAGTAGATATTTTAAGGAGATTGAGAATAGATATCTTAGTAAGTGTTTTCTCTAACTAATCTATTAAATTATATTGACCTTCTTGAGGGATAGGCATGGGATCTGGTATGATTAAACAAGCACATCTCATCCCTACTGTGCAACTCTTTTCTAAGATCTGGATAGTGTTGACCTATTTATCAGAGGAGCGAATACATCCTATGAGAGAATCAAAGGGACTATCATTAGTAGGGTAAACATAAGTGGCAATTCTATAGTCATTGGAGGTTTTCCCATGATCTAGTTTCCTTTTCTTTTTATCTGCATGATTAGGAAAAGGCTCTTTGTAGATACCCATTTTCTTGTTTGGACCTTGTCCTAAGTGGGGAGAATCTACGGCAATCTTACCCTCTTCAATGAGGTCTTGTATGTAGTGATGCAATCTTAAACACCTATCTGTCTTGTGTCCTTTAACACGATGGAAGTCACAATATTCATGGTCTTTGAACCAAACAAGTTTTGGAGCATCCTCTGGGTATGGCACTATCACAATTGGATATTCCGCCATTATCTAACCGCTTTAGTATGGCCGATAGGGATTTTGTTAATGGCGTGAATATGAGTTTAGTGAGTGCCTTGGGACAAGTTCCCGTGAAAGCTTTAAAATCGGGCCCGTCCGTATGGTTTGGACCTCTTGGATTCCATAATACCATCACCAATAACATGTTTATTCTTATTGAAGAATTTTGGTTTTTCTACGGATTTGGCTTCATGTTTGTTTTTAACAAATGGTTTAAGTGTACCATTTGTAATGAGGTCTTCTCAATTTGACCGCCCTTCTCTATGACTTCTTCGAAATCAGAGCCGCAGTGCATTTGTAAATGAAAGGTGATTTTGGGTTTAAGTTAGGAACAAAGATGCTTTGACTAACTATTTTTCAGTAACGCACAAGGAAACGGCACAACAACCCAAGCCATCGTTGCAAGAAACTTGCAAAGGTCTCAAGGGGCTTTTGTTTGGAATTATATAGGTCATTCATTGTGATGTCATTTTCCATGTTGAATGAATAATTCCAAACAAATTTCTTTGCTAACACGGGCCACGTTGTAATAGATCCTTTAGGTATGCTAAAGAACCATTCGATGCTAATGCCCCTAGACTAAGAGGAAAGAATTGTATCAATAAATTATCACTATATACGACCTTTTGGCAAGCCATATAAAATTCTTTGATGTGATCCGAGGATCACCCTTTCTTTTATATTTGTCAAACTTTAGAACGATGAAGTTCTTTGGGAAGGATTGTTGTAACATGTCCTTATCAAATGGGTAAGGGCACAACTCCTCATACAAATATTTCCTGCTATGGCCCACGTTTCCCTCTTGTAGGGTAGTAAGCATGTCTTTCATCGATTGTAACTCATTCTGAATGAGTTGTTCTTTATTAGGTGACATTGGTCTTTGTATTTGAGTCACCTTAAAGGTATGGTCAGTGTATGGATCAAAGTGAAACTCGCTAGGTTTCGTTTTATCTTTTTCTTTGTACGTGTTTCTTCTTGAAGAGCCTAGGTTTGCTAGTTTCTGGCTCAATTTCAAGATTTTTTTTTGAAGGATCTCCTCTTCAACCAGAGGGTCCTCTTCTTCATCAAATTTGGGAGGAGGGGAAGCTTTACGCTCAGTTTTCACTTTACGTGTAGCTTTGTAGTGAGGTCTTCGTGATGGGTCCCCTTCGACAGTGGCATGATGTTGCCCGAAGTAGAAGCGTATCCTATCTCAAAGGGATTATCTATGTCTAAGAGTGATACCCGTCCTCCTACTTTAGGATTAATGACCTTTGTTTCTGCTTCATGCTCTTGCGGAAGTTTAGCTCCTAATTCTAAGACTCTTGCGAGTACTTGATCTTTATTATAATATAGGAGTTCATCAAATCTACCTAGGTCTAATCTCGTTGTTCTTCGGAAGAGTTTGACTCTTCTCCACTATGGTCAATTAATGGCTCCACATCCTTGACTTGAGAAAAGAGAGGTGCTAAATTGTTTCCACTAAATGGGAAGGTTTCGAAAGGGTTTTCTCCTAAGTCATGTTCATTTGATTTGGTTTCCATCTTTGTGATTTTAGGCATTACTAGCCAACGTTTGTATGTAGCTAGCGTGAATCCTAAAATGTATGATTTTTACAAGTCGTCCGAGGTGATGTTTGAAATATGTCACAGTGTGTCCTAGATGCAATGCTATGCAGTTTTTTATCAAAGAACACTCATATGAACACCTAGATGTAATGATCACTCGAATTTGTCATTATACCAAGTCTACACTCTAAAATAAATAGTGACAATACAATATCAATATGTAGGTCAAGTTAGAATTCTAACAAGGCCTAAGCATTGATGCGGTATTGACATAGTCTCTCGATGAGATATACCAAAACTAGTTTGAGTGTCAATGAAAGCTAAGTTCTCTGAAAAGTGGAAGTCGTGATTAGATATAACGTAACAACATTATCCTGATACATTAACCAAGCAAGCAAGGTGTTAGTATCAAGACAACATTATTGCGATATATAAGGTGATATCAACACTTTTAAGAAGACTTAGATGATGTCGAAACTGAAACCAAGTAATGAATATAACAAGAAGATTTTTAATCGTGTGAGCAGCATAACCATGCAATAAAGGGACTTATATCACGTTCTCAAGAAATTGAAAAAATGATGTAAGTACCTAGATCGGGACTAGAATGCGAGCAGAATTAAAAACTCAAGAAGAGACAAGTGATGAACTGAACTCATAGTAGTGAAGACAATCTTGAAATCAAGATTAAAGGACTATCAAAGATACGAAAACATACCTACACACTTTAGACATTTAACAACCTAGCCATAAACATGGATGGGCGTAAATGGACAAAAAAGTGGTGAGTACCATCTTTGATAAGATGCGTGAGGTATGCTCCCTTCTCACCCCAAAAGTGGAAAGTGAGAATGCATGGGTATAGATCAAAAAGATGAAAAATAAACTAAGCGCCACTTGGGTAGAGCTTTGCCTCATCCGAAGGCGAGAAAGAAGCTAAGCTAAGTGAGACATTGTCTAATTTTCATGGTAAAAATCACTTAGATCAAACTTAAGTGGACTCTTTGCCTTGTTTGATAAACAAGGTTCAAACTCCAAGTAAGTTTCCACTTCATGACGGCTCGACATGACAAAGGACTAGCAAAGTGGGCTCCAAGATAGAATGGCCTCCCTAATAAGATCTCTCAACTAGGTGTTACAAATTTGTCTTAAGCGAGCACGATTTACCCAAAAATTTACAATGACTAACTTGGGAGTATCTCGGCTTTACTTTACCCACTTCAAGTACAGTGGGAAATAAATGCGTCCACGTGTACACTCACTGGGGTCTCCATACGGACAACTGGAAACACTAACTCACAAGGAAAGCTAGTCAAGTGGGTAAGTGGAGTGATTCCTATTTCACCCATGAGGTTACATAGTGGTGGATTACTTTAGGGTTCCTAGAACCACCCCCATTGTTGTAGCTTAAGGCATTATGCCAAAGGGGTTTTATTCTAGTTGAGCAGATAGGGACGTACCCTTTTCCGAAACCCTCGCAATACAAGTGTGATGAAATTGGTTTGTTTTCTTATCTTTTTAATTTAAATATGGTTTTAAGTGGCACACCATTTGGCAATCTATATGAAAACACGTGTATTAGAGGGTTTGTATTGGTTCGTTTTGACACCTTTCTTTGCAAGTGATTTTGGTCCTACATACCAAGGTTAGTAATTTTCCAAAACGTCATATAAATAAGATAAGATGTTATTTTTGATTTCCCGGATCGTCCTAAGATGCAAGGAAAGAGCATACACAACAAATTATCTTACTCAAATTTACAATAAATGGAAAATTCCTAAGTACAATGTGAAAAGAAGTTCATTTTAACCAACTTTTAAAGTTAATTAAATTGTTTTTCAAGTATGAAGAAAGTAGTGAAACATTTCTGATTCCCAAGATCACCTAAAAAGGCACGAGGGAAGAGCATACGCATTTCAAACCTTCACAAATAAAGATGCAAATGTTTTTAAACTAAGTTAGTACAAAAAAACTTAATGTAAAGGAAACCTTTAAACCACTGTTAGAACCCTACAAAAAGTTAGAAAACCAAGGAAATTGAAAATTTCCAAAAATCTATTTTTAGCAGTTTTTAACAATTTCTAGTAATTTGCATTTTTGGAGGTCTCGGGGCACTTTTGGGAGTTTTGTGATAGAAGTAAGAAAATAAAAGGTATATTACTTTTGGAAGTTTCATCACAAATTACGCTTTGTTCTCTTTTCGACACCTATTCAAACTCTAAAAATGGGTTAACGAGTCAAAAGATATGATCAAAACAAAGAGCACTAAAAAGTTGTAACCAAAACCAGATTAAACAAATATACCTACACCCCGAGTGTGTGTGTGCGTGCCCTTTTATACGTGTGTGCACCCCTACAGAGACACCTATGCATGGGTTGGGGTGCATGCATGCCCTTTTATGCATGTGTGCACCTCTGAGAAAAATGACAGTCGGTTAGGTCTGCAGGGTGCCTGCGCTACCCGAGAGATGTCGTGCCAAAGAAAAGGTGCTGCTGCCCGCTTAGAGGAGTTAAATGATGGTATGAACTACGACAAGTATGTGTGTGTCATGGTTTGGACATGTGTGCCACCGGTTAGGTGTGTGTGCCATGGTTTGGGCTTGTGTGCCACGGGTTGGGTGTGTGCACCACGGTTTGGGCGTGTGTGCTTGCTTTAGGTACCCGCACGTGGGTTTTGGTTCCCGCACGCCTCTATAAAAATGACAGTCAAAAAGTGCCTACGCCGGCGAGAAAGATGTATGTGCACCCTGTTAGTGTAGGTTATTATTTATCCTTTTATTTTTTTATTAGGATAATTCTTACACTTGTGTTAGCCCTACACTTGTTGGGTTAGCTTGCTTAGGTGTACTAGTTGTGTTGAGTTAGCTTCTCAGTTATGTGGAGTTAGCTTACTAGTCTTATGGAGTTAACTTAACTACTAGTATTAGTTAGTGGGATTTATTCACCACTGATTTAGGTAGTAGTTGCACTTCCCTCCTCCTATATGTACATCTTTCTTATTGAATAATTCAAGTCATTGTATTGTAATGTATTGAGTATTATGGATTATGATGGATTTCCATATATGGTATTTTAGCTCTTTTGTTTTGCAAATCTAATGTGGTGTGCTATTATCATCTGAGATCACACTTGGAACAATCTTCTTATCATTCCTTTCATGGTATCAGAGCAATAGATGATGTAGACATCCATCTGTAAGTTTTTCTTTGCAAGCAAGGGTTTATTATTTTCATGTATTTGGAATTTGTTAGCAATTTTCTGAAGATGCATTTTTATGCAAAATGGAGTGTACCATTAGATTTGGAAGGTGCCAAAACCATAGAATCAACTATAAAATCGACCATGTTTTGAGACAGTCAAATCTGGATGCAGATCTGTACCTTGGGTGCATTCTTTTATCCATTGGATATAAGCGTGTACCTTCCAGGATGCATTCTTTTACCCTCTGGATATTTTGGTTTTGGATGCATTCTTTTATCCACTGGACACAGATTTGTACCCTCTGGGTGCATTCTTTTATCCATTGGATATAAGCGTGTACCTTCTAGATGCATTCTTTTACCCTCTGGATATTTCGGTTTTGGATGTAGTATTTTATCCATTGGACGCATATCTATACCCTCTGGGTGCATTCTTTTATCCATTGGATATAAGCGTGTACCTTTTGGATGCATTATTTTACCCTCTAGATATTTTGGTTTTGGGTGCGATCTTTTATCCACTAGACGCAAAACTGTACCCTCTCAATGCATTCTTTTATCCATTAGATATTGAAAGAGTTGACGGATCGTATAGGAAACTATGCACCATGATGAAGTTGCACTCTGTTTCAATCGTAATGGCTCTAATGTAATCACAAGGAAGAATCGATTAATAACTGAATAACTTACATAACAAAACAAAGCTTGCACATGTAGAGAAAAGACAACGGAGTGTCTTGGCATGCTCATAAATGAATAGTGAAAGGGTACATATAGGGTGTTGAGTAACCCTAGTGCATGACTCAATGGCAAACCCTAAACCTAACCCATGTGAGATGACCCTCCATATGTGAGTGGAGGACACATAGGATAACTCACACCAATAGATATAAGTGTGTATCTTCCAAATGCATTCTTTTACTCTCTGGATATTTCAGTTTTGGATGTAGTCTTTTATCCACTAGACGTAGATTTGTACCCTCATGGTGCATTCTTGTATCCATTGGATATTGACATGTACCCTCCGAATGCAATGATTTTCCATCCGGACATTTTAGGTTTTGAGCGCGGGCTTTTATCCTTTGGTCTCAAGCCCTTTGTATCATGTGGATGCACTATTTTACCCTTTGGACATTCGGGTGTCACATGTACCTTTTAAAAAAAGATCAGCATTAAAATATTATTTTAATAGCTAAACCTTCTAAGCTCATAACTTTTGATCCGTAACTCGGATTAAGGTGATTTTTTTTTAAATTGTGTATTTTTTGAGATATACACATTGATGACATTTTTATACACATATTTCAAATGTAAAAGGTAATTTTACTCATTGTAATATTTACATGCACTCAATTATAAAGTTCCAATTTGGGAGGGTGTTGTAATCACTTGTGGACACAATTTTGGTTGAGCCCGATGTCCTTAACTTTTGGGTGTTGCATTCTTGTATCTATGGGTGTATACATTTATATCTCTCTTTTTTTTTGAGATATTCTGGATATGTATTTTTACACTTTTTGGCATGTTGACAGTCTCTCTTATGGGGGAGCTATTTTGGTGAAGCCAATGTTAGTTTTTCAATGTTCAAGTAGTTGATTTTGGCAACTCATACAAATTTGTGGTGTCACTCTACCCATTCAGTAGTATGGGAGGGTATGGTGTTGATACTGATTCTTTGGGTTTTGTGTCCTTGCCTTGTTACATGTTGATACATTGCTTCTTCGGGTTTCGTGTCCTTGCCTTGTTACCTTGGCTTTTCTTGGATCGTGGCACTCCTATTTATTTAGATCTCATGTCCTTGCCTTGTTGCCTTGGTTGTTCTTGGATTGTGGCACACCTATTTGTAGCAGTTGATCAAATTCTGTTTGGTATTTTTTTGCACTTTCAACATCACTTCATTAACAGTCTCCTTGCATTGAGCTATTCTGAGTGAAACCCGGTGTCGGTTGTTTTTATTTCTATGATCAAGAATTGGATTCATATCACGGTGCGCACCACACTTCTTTAGCATTATAAGAGTTTTGGAGCTGAGATTTTTAGGATATCTTGCGGTAGGATTTTCTCTCTCTACTTTGTTATTACTATTTTCCACCCACCTAAGCTATGCTTACGGGAGGGTGTTAGTGTAGGTTATTATTTATCCTTTTATTTATTTATTAGGATAATTCTTACACTTGTGTTATCCCTACACTTGTCGGGTTAGCTTGTTTAGTACTAGTTGTGTGGAGTTAGCTTACTAGTTGTGTTGAGTTAGCTTCTCGGTTATGTGGAGTTAGCTTACTAGTCTTATGAAGTTAACTTAACTACCAGATTAGTTAGTGGGAGTTATTCATTACTGATTTAGGTAGTAGTTCAACTTCCCTCCTCCTATATGTACATCTTTCTTATTGAATAATTCAAGTCATTGTATTGTAATGTATTGAGCATTATGGATTATGATGGACTTCCATATATGGTATTTTGGCTCTTGTTTTGAAAATCTAATGTGGTGTGCTATTATCATCTGAGATCACGGCTTGGAACAATCTTCTTATCATTCCTTCCGTGCCCTTCCCTGTAGGTGGCCAAAAACACAGTATTTTTCAAAAAAATATCCAAAAATGTCAAAATTTCATCAATTTGGTTCAATTTCGGTAGCACTTTACCTCCTTTGATCCTGCAAAGAGCACAAAGGCAAGACAATCCTAGCTAAACTAGTTAAGAAACCTGATATTTAGCCATTAATACAAAAATATTAGTGAAACCAAAAACTTGAACTAATCTAAAAAAACTTTGAAAAACTAATCTAAAAAGCTTGAAACTATCCTAGAAAAATTGAAACTAAGAAACAATTAGAAACTAAAACAAAAATCTTCAAAGTGACTCCATTAATGGAGGATGGACAAAGTGTCCCACCAGGCATGCCAAATGTATGCAATGGAAAGGTTTGCAAAGCTATGGGATGAGGTTAAAGAACCTCAAGCTTGACTAAACTCAACCATGCACCATAATATTAGAGCTAAACAAGAAACTATCTATGCATATATAACTTTGAAACTAACATTCAAACCCTAGCATGTATACTACTCTCTACTCCATGAAAGATTAATAAAAATGAACCTAGTTAGATTCTAAGCAATCAAATTAGATGTTTTGTTTGCTTCAATGGAGGTGAAGAGGTCTCTCTAAAATGGCTACAAGACCAAGTTAGATACCCTCCTACTAACCTACTATGAAGTTATGGATGTGAGATGGAAGAGCTTCAACAATGGAGGATAGCCAAGATCAAATGCCTATTAGCTTGGCTAATGCAAATGAGGTCTAATGCCAATATCTCCAAATGTGAGAGAGAAGGACTTGGGAGTGAAATTGTAAGTTTTTAAGGGAGGGGTGACCCTTCTATTTATAGATTTCTAAATGAGAAGATTTGGAATTTGGGTGCATGTGGGACTAAATCTCAAAAAGCACTTTTAGATTAGATTAGGATAAACATGCTTTAGGCTTAGATAAGCTTGGTTTAGGCTAGTTAAACTTGATTAGCAAGTGATTAGAGACTCATTGAGAGTTGAGAGGGATCTAGATAACCAATTGTGGTGATAGATAGCCTACAAAGCCAATAGAAGTGGTCTAGAGAGGACTAGGGACGTTTTGAATGGTCGAAAGGAGGAATGTTTAGTTAATAAGGAGATATTAGCCAAACAAGCTGCTTATAGGAGGAATACGCGAGAAGGTGTCGTGAATGGGCATCCAAGAATGGAGTGAAGAAGGGTTGATTTATGAAGTGTCGTTAAATGGTTGATTTAGAGGAAATGTTAAGTGTAAGCATATTTAGGTGTCTACGGAATGCAATAAAACAGACACCGATTTAACGTGGTTCACCCAAAATGGGCTATGTCCACGAAACAACCAATCCTTTTATTCAGTCTAACCAAACTCTCTCTCACAGTTCCGCCACTAATACAACAAGCCTCATACATAACGACCCTTTAAATATATTAGGGTTTTTATCATTTTGGGGAAACATAGAAAACCCCGTTAGATATGTGACCTAATAAGGAACGGTCTAGATTTTACAATGCATAAATACATATAAAATGTGGCTATTAAAGTGCTACCCCAAACCCCCACCAGGGCATGCGAGTTATTGGACTTGTCGACACTAAAATTTTCCTCCGTAATTTCTATTTCATTAATGTATGTATTAGGAATAGGATTTTGTTAAGTATAATTAGTAGTAGCGTCGATAGAAGATAATTGTGCCGTCGATGACGGTGCCGCCAATAATGTGAAGTACGGTAAGAATGATCAAAGTACAATAGGAATGTTGTAAAAGTAAATATTTGTCGTAAGTGGTCCGGTAATGTTAAAATGTCAAAGTTTGGGTAATTAGAGAAGTAGGGTCTACATGATTAGGAATTAGAAATATTATATTAGTAATAAGGACAAGGAGTGAGGTCATAAATATTTTGTGTATTTTATTTGTAAAAACTCTAAAAATGTGGAACCCATGTAAAATGATAAGGTTTATCTTATCTTAAAAGATAAGCTTACATGTACAGATAAGAGTTAAGGTATGGAATATGATTCGTCAGAGTGGATTTCTTATCCTATCTTAGAGATAAGATGGATAAGCCTGGAAGTTCTATAAATAGAGAGGCCACCCCCCTCATTTAGCATAGAAAGAAGTAGTGAGAAATATTGTAGGAAGTGTGCGAAGGAAGCCATCAGTTAAAGGTGTGTTGAAGAAGCCATTAAGAGGTGTAATTGTAAAGTTTCTCCCATAGTCTTGGTGAAAGGCAAGTGAAGTCAATAACACTTGAAGTACCTCATGGGTGAGATTGTAACAATTTCATGTTAATATTATAATTTACTTTGATATTTCAGATTTGTCATCATTCTGTCTTATCATAGTCAATGGTATTCTTGTGTTATGTTGTTTTGTTTCAGATTACATCCACCAAACTAAAGGCTATGCATTAGTAAATAATCATAGACGAGGAGTTCTGGTGAAGAATTATCATAGTGCCGGATTGGTGATGACATTTTGGTTCCGCTAGGACCATTCCTCGTTGGTGGATTTTCTCGGAGAGATATTCCCACTTAGTCAAAAATCAATTAGAGGGTAACCTTATTTTCTTTGTGCATAGTAGTTACCATGGTAAAGTCATTTTTACCGTGAATAGTAGTTACCATGATAAAGTCATTTTTTTGTGAATAGTAATTAACACGGTAAAGCCACTTTTACCATGAATAGTATTTACCATGATAACTTCACTTTTACCATGAATAGTAATTACTGCAAAGAACTTCACTTTTTACTTGTGAATAGTGTTTACCACGGTAAAGTCACTTTTACCGCAGATAAGTCAAGTTTTACCATAGTTACCATGGTCATTTCTATTTTACTGAGTAAAGGTGTAAAGTCACTTTCTATTACGGTGATTCTAATTATTTGTGCACATAAGTCTTGTTGATTGTACTTGTGGGTTGGTATTTTTACGGGGTTACTTTTGAAAATGGGGAAGATTCTGTTTTTCAGCCCAATCTAATGAAGATGCTTCCTCTTTCATTCAAGAGTTTAAACGATCTTGTATTTGTAATGGCCTTATAAGAAGAGAACAATGGACTGAATTTTTCCTACCTTTTTGGATGGTTCGGCACTTAGGTGGTTTGAAACACTAGGTGATAATGTGAAAAACTCATGGGATTTATTAACTCGAAAGTTTTCTTGAAGAATTTGGTGAACAACGAGAGATATTCGAGATCTCATGATCGATATCACAAAGCTAACCCAAGGAGAGAAGGAGAAGATAAGGGATTATCATGCTCGTGTTCTAGAGCTAAGGAGGAAGCTCGATGCCCAGATCCGGAAGGAAGGATTAGTGGATGGGTTGATGAATGGCGTGGATAATCTCCTCTGTAAGCACTTCATTCTTGGGATGAAGCCAGAGATCAGACAACGAGTGAAGTATGACCACCCAGCTACCATTGAACAAGCAAAGGAGATTGCAAGAAGGCAAGAAGAAAGCATGGAAGAGGAGCCCAAAGAAACTGTTGCTAAAGTAGAGCCTACACTAGCACCTTTGGTCCAGAATCCACAACCACTCCGGTGAGCACAAATATTTCTCCTAGTACATCTACTGAGTATGAAGATTTGCTCAAAAAGATGGGTCAGTTAACTATTAATCTTCTTCAAGGAAAGGAATTTAGTTCTCAGGGAGGAGATAGAGGTCCAAAAAGAAATATTTTTGAAGTTGTATGTTATGGTTGTTATAAAAAGGGTCATTATAAGTATAATTGTCCAGATAGAGCTTCTACATCTGGTAAAGGAGATAATGATAAAGGAAAAGCACCTGTGAATTCTTTTGATGTAGTAGATAAGAGCAGAAATAATGAAGTAGATGTGTTTGTAACAAAAAGAAAGAAAGAAAGAAAAAGATAATCAAGATGGAAATGATCCTAAGAAGATGAAAGGAGAAACTAGTAAGAAACATAGGAGAAGAAAGTTGGGTGTGCAGGATTTTCTGATTTCACAGGGGCAAGGACCATACTCCATCTTGGAAGATCTGTCCAAAAGGCCTACAAATATTACATATGGTCAACTCTTGGCTATGTCTTCGGAGAAGAGGCGGGAGCTGTGAAGTGGACTCAATGCTTGACGAAGAAAGGAGGTTGAGGTCCCTGTTTTAGAGGTAGAGGCAGATCCCTATGCTCCACAAGCTGAGGTATTATGTAATGGTATTTCAATTCATGATGTCTTAGTTGATGGAGGTGCTGCAATTAATGTAATGACCGAGTCCAGTAATGAATATGTTGGGTTTAAAAATTGATCGCCCTTCAACACTTATGTTAAGGTCATTAAATAAAAGAAAAACTAAACCAAAAGGTGTAGTTTCAAATGTGGCAATATCTGTTATGGGTGTTGTATGTGTGGTAGACTTTCAGGTGATGAAAAATGGTACTGTTGCATACCCAATGCTGCTGGGAAGACCATGGCTAAGGAGAGTTCATGCAAGAAACTACTGGAATGAAGGCTTCATGACACTTGGACGTGGTAGAGAGAGGGTGAAGATAAACGTGATCCCTCGACATCATAAAGCAGAACCTATGGATTCAAGTGATGAAAGCGATGATTGGACATCCTCGATTACTCTAGTACCAAGTGAAGTGGACACGAAGATGAAGAAAGTGAGGTTGATGTTTCAGTCATGGATATCCTTCCACCACACCAACTCATGACCCCATAAAATTATCGAAGAAGAAGTTGATGATTGTCTCCAACAAATAAAGATTGGTGATCTTTGTGATGGAGAGTGAGAAGGAATCCTACCTCCGGCTCTTTCAAAAGTACATACACCTATTCACTTTTGATTACAAGGAACTCCATCAAGTATGTTGGGTAGAACATTCTATTGAGATGGTAGATGGTGCTAAGCCCATAAAGCAAATGCCATATAGAATGAATCCTAATTTTTCCAAGGCGTAAAAGAAGAAATAGATAATTTGCTTGATGCGGGATTCATATTTCTTTGTGGAGAATTCAAAATGGGTTTCTCCCATTGTGATCTCAATAAAAAAATGGGAAGCTACGCATTTTTGTTGATTACGGGAAGCTCAATAAGGCAACAAAGAAGGATCATTACCCTCTTCCATTTTGAGATCAGATCTTGGGACGAAGTAGGCGGCAGAGTGCTATAGTTTCTTTGATGGATATAGCGGCTGACAACCAAGTTCGTATAGCAGAGAAAGATCAATCAAGACCACGTTCACCACTCCTTGGGAACATTTGCTTATATAGTTGTCTTTTGGGTTGTGTAAAGCTCCAAAGCAACATTCCGGCGTTTGATGAATAGGGTGTTCGAACCCTACATTGGGACCTTCATCGAGTATTTCGGATGATTTTGCATCTATGGGAGCAAGTTGGACCCACTGCACCAAATGGAGACAAAGCATTTCAAAGGTTAGATGAAGCACAAGCCTCACTAAACCCTACAAAGTGTTTCTTTGGATGTTCTAAAGGTGTTTTGTTAGGGCATGTTGTATCCAGAGATGGTATTGGTCACGATCCCGATAAAGTTTCAAAATCAAATATTTACCATTTCCTATGAATAGAAGTAAGTTGAGATCATTTTTAGGCATGTGGGTTACTATAGAAGGTTCATCAAGAATTTCTCAAAGATTGCATGCTGACCACTAACCCAGATTCTTGAAGAAGGATGTTACTTATGAACCGGGAAATAAGGTGCATGAAGCTTTGGACAATGAAGGAAGCCCGGTGTCTTCACTGTTTTAAAGAATCCAGACTGGAGCAAGCCATTCATTGTGTACATTGATGCCTCAGATGCAACACTAGGAAGTACTTTGAGCCAAAATGATGAAAATGGGAATGAACATCTAATTTACTTTGGGAGCAGACAAATGAGCAGTGCTGAGGTAAATTATACTGTAACTGAAAAAGAGGCTCTGGCTATCATTTTTGCTGTAAAGAAGTTTAGAAATTACTTGCTAGGGCAAAAATTTCTAGTTGTAACAGATCATCAGGCTCTAAAATATATTGTAAATAAGCCTAACCCATCAGGGAGGATAGCAAGATGGATAATTTTGCTACAAGAATTTGAATTTGATATTATAGATAGGCCAGGAAAGAAGCATGTCAATGCAGATGCACTCTCTCGAGCCTATGATGGTTTAGGATCATCTTGTGATGATGATGATTTCCCGATGTAGCATTGTTATCCCTTGACACAATCCCTAGTGAATACATAGATATTTGGAATTATCTGAATGAATTCAAGTTTCCTAATGGTGCCAATGCAAAGACTAAGGGAAAGATTACTCAAGTCGATCGTCCATATTCTATTCTCGCATGGAGTATTATTTCGAATAGGACACGATGGAGCGATCAAGAGGGAAGTTAGACGTGATCAAGGGAAGGCTGCTAGAAGAATTCCACAATGGTACATGTGGAGGGCACTTCTCTCTGGACAACTTACAACAAGAATGATCTTGGATGCAGTTATCACTGGCCTACTCTTTTTAAATATTGTTATAATTATTGTAAGACATGTGATATTTTTCAAACACATGGTAACTGTAAGACTTCATGAGCTCCATTATGCCCTATTCTTCCACTTGGTCCCTTTGAAAAGTGAGGAATAGATATTGTAGGTCCACTTCCAACTACCTCACGCCAAAATAAGTATATTTTAGTTGCATAGATTATTTAACCAAGTGGGTTGAAGCTAGGCCATTGAAAAGCAGCTTCCATGGATGAAGTTGCAAGGTTCATATATGAACGCATTGTCACCAGATTTGGTTGTCCATTAGAAATTGTAATGATCAAGGAAGCCACTTCATTAATGAGGTAGTAGAAGCCCTAGTCAATAAGTTTTCTATTAAGCACAGGAAGGCAACAACATACAAACCAAGCACAAATGGACAGGTGGAACGAACAAATTTTGTGTTGTGTCAAATTCTAGCAAAAGATGCAGCCTTGCAGGTACATAAATGGGATAAGAGAATTCATGTAGCATTGTGGGCATATAGGGCAACATCAAAGTCAGCAACAGGATATTCCCCATTTCAATTGGCTTATGGCATTGATCCAGTTCTTCCTATTGAGTTTGATATTCCCACGGTCAGAGTAATGAAAAATGAAAGAATGGATGAAAGTGATTCAGTAAAAGAAAGGTTGGTACATCTTCATTTGTTAGAGGAAATGAGGGAAATAGCTAAGGATATAAGCTATCAGAAGAAAATGAAGCAGAAGGAATACTTTGATCAAAAGATCCGGTGGTCTCCATTTCATGTGAATGACTTGGTTCTAGTATATGATTCCAGATACAAAAAAAGAAGACAGAGAAAATTTCTTCCAAAATGGATGGGGCCCTACAAAATAGCAGCTGTGCATGAAAATGGTATGTACCGACTGGAGGAATTGGATGGCACTCCCATTACGAAATGGGTCAACCACGACAAGTTGAAGATTTTCCAAGCACCAGAATAGTCTACTCCGAGGACAGAGTAGAAGCTAGGAAGGGGGAAGATGTCGACACTAAAATTTTCCTCCGTAATTTCTATTTCATTAATGTATGTATTAGGAATAGGATGTTGTTAAGTATAATTAGTAGTAGCGTCTAATAGAAGATAATGGCACCATCAGTACGGTGCCGCCAATAATGTGGAGTATGGTAACAGTCAAAGTACAATAGGAATGTTGTAAAAAGTAAATATTTGTCGTAAGTGGTCCAGTAATGTTAAAATGTCAAAGTTTGGGTAATTAGAGAAGTAGGGTCTACATGATTAGGAATTAGAAATATTATATTAGTAATAAGGACAAGGAGTGAGGTCATAAATATTTGGTGTATTTTATTTGTAAAAACTCTAAAAATGTGGAACCCATGTAAAATGATAAGGTTTATCTTATCTTAAAAGATAAGCTTACATGTACGAGATAAGAGTTAAGGTATGGAATATGATTCATCGAGTGGATTTCTTATCCTATCTTAGAGATAAGATGGATAAGCTGTGATTCTATAAATAGAGAGGCCCCCTCATTTAGCATAGAAAGAAGTAGTGAGAAATATTGTAGGAAGTGTGCGAAGGAAGCCATCAGTTAAAGGTGTGTTGAAGAAGCCATTAAGAGGTGTAATTGTAAAGTTTCTCCCATAGTCTTGGTGAAAGGCAAGTGAAGTCAATAACACTTGAAGTACCTCATGGGTGAGATTGTAACAATTTCATGTTAATATTATAATTTACTTTGATATTTCATATTTGTCATCATTCTGTCTTATCATAGTCGATGGTATTCTTGTGTTATGTTGTTGTTTTGTTTCCAGATTACATCCACCAAACTAAAGGTTGTGCATTAGTAAATAATCATAGCACGAGGAGTTCCCGGTGAAGAATTATCATAGTGCTAGATTGGTGATGACAGACCACCGCAAGGGGGAAAATCCACCCTCGCAACCCCGTCACTACTATCAGCTCCATAACCAACAATCTCCCACTTGGAGACTGATTGTTGTAACTCCACCACTACACTCTTGCTTGGAATTTTCTTCTTGGCTTGTTTCTTCCACTTCAAGATCAATCTTGAAGACCCACAAAATTTGAATGCAAATCCAACTTCTCCTTTGTCATTGGCTTAGTAAACATATCAATAGGATTATCATCTATATGAATCTTCACCAACTCAAGTTTCCCATCCTCCAACACCTGTCATATGAAGTGATATCTTAGCTAAATATGTTTGGTTCTAGAATGGAAGGCCGAGTTCTTTTCTAGGTGAATTACACTTTGACTATCACTGTGTAACTTACAATCCCCTTATTCCTTACCAAATCCTCCATGAACCTACTCATCCATAACATTTCCTTACTTTCCTCGGTCAATGCTACAACATACATATTTTTCCTCGTAGTAGATACGGTATCTATCTTCTACAAATTTGAGATCCAACTCACTGCCGCACCACCAAATGTAAACACGTAACCAAAGTAGTGTTCCTCCCGCTACCACATATTCTTCCACATCTGAATCCACAAATCCATGTAAAGTATAATCTGACCCTCGAAGCACAAGTGCCTACTACTGGTCCCTCTCAAGTACTTGAGAATCCACTGGATTGCCTTCCAGTGTGCTTTACCCGGATTTTCCATATACCTGCTAACAACTCCCATTGCTTGGGAAATGTCTAGCTTGGTACAAACCATGGCATACATGAGGCTCCCAACTACTAAATAATAAGGAACCCGTGCCATATAATATTTTTCCTCTTGTGTTTTTGGGGATTGCTCTTTAAAATGCCAAGCCAAATGTGTACTAAGCTGGTTTCACATTCTGCATCTGAAACCTCTCTAACACCTTTTCTACATAGTCCTCTTGAGACAACACCAATTTCTTATTTTTCATGTCCCTCTTGATTTTCATATCGAGTATTTTCTTTTCCACACCCAAATCCTTCATTACAAATGTTTGTTCAAGCTTTTCCTTAAACTTTGCAATTTCCTGCATATTAGACCCTGCTACAAGCATATCGTGTACATATAACAGAAGAATAATCTAGCTCCCACTATCCAACCATTTAAAGTACACACAATGATCTGATTGACATCTATTAAACCATGTTCATGCATAAAAATATCAAACCTTAGATACCATTGTCGGGGAGCTTGCTTGAGCCTCGTATAGGCTCTTCTTCAACTCCAAACCAATTTCTCCTTACCCTTCACCTCATATCCAAGTGATTAGTGCATATAAATATCCTCCTCCAAGTCACCATGGAGAAATTATATCTTGACATCAAGTTGACAACTAAACTTAATAGAGTACGAATGGAAGACATCTTACAACGGGGAGAAAATTTCATCAAAATCGATACCTTTCTTTTGTTCATACCCCTTCACTACAAGTCTTTCTTTTACCTTTTCCCTCCACTTTCTTCTTCTTTCACATGATAGACCCATTTGTTTTGTATTACTCTCTTCCCAGCCGGAAGTTTGAGTAAATCCCATGTTTGGTTATTCTCCAGGGAGTCCATCTCCTCATTCATGCCATGCTCCCACTCCTTAGTGGACTTCGTCTACATTGTCTCATAAAATCTCTCTAGCTCACCACTATCTGTTAGTAACAAATATTACAAAGACGGAGAAAATCTTTTCGGGAGGTCTATGAATACGTTGTGATATTCTTACCAAAGATGGGGGTGTCACGGGATCATTATTTTCTTACTGCTCATTTTCTTGAATTTCGTGAGAGGTGTTGATGCTTTGGCGGCTATCATGCTCGACCTATAGAACTATCAACCTCGGTACCTATAGGTGAATAGTTTCCACTCAAGATTTAATTTTTAGGAGCTATATCCTCAACCAATTCTTCCTTGGGATTTTTATCATCATGTACATAATGACTCCTAATTTCACGCCAAAAGCATCATGACTCCTGATTATCTTAGATTCATCTAGATCCCAAAACCAAAATTCATAATCACCATTGGAGCCATAGCCTATGAATGTACAACGTTTGTATTTTAAATCCAATTTCTTCTGTTTTTTTATTAACATGCAAAAATGCCTCTGAACCAAAAACTCTTAAAATGAAAGGTCTACCTCTTTCTCGGTCCAGGATTCTTTGGGAATTCCTCCATCTAGTGCACTCAAAGGCCCACAATTGATTAAGTACACAACAGTATCTATGGCCTCTGCCCAAATCGAAGAGGTAGCCTGCGTGCAATCTCATTGAACATGCATGATCCATTATTCTTATATTCATCCTCTCACTAACACCATTTTGTTGTGGAGTCCTAGGAACTATTTTCCCTCCACAAATCCCATTCAAGAAACAATAATCATCAAATTTCTTCTTTGCAATACTCACTTTGCCAAAGATATCGGATCTCAAACATTTTAATTTAAAACCACATTGATTCTTAGTAAGTGCTTTCCATCTCTTAAATGTATCAAAGACATCAGACTTATGCTTAATGCAATATACCCATACCTTCCTTGTGGCATCATCTATGAATGTGATATAGTACATAGAACCACCGTGAGATGCAACATGGGCCGGCCCCCACACATCTATATGAACTAGCTCCAACTTTTGCTATTTCTTGGTATTCCCTGCCTTGAGAAATTTAACTCTTTTCTATTTCCTAAAAATGAAATGCTCACAAAACTCTAAGTCCAATTTCTTCAAACTTGAAAGCTTACTTTTTTCCTGTAGAATTTTCATGCCCTTCTCACTCATATGTCCCAATCTATTGTGCAACATGTCGGTATCCTCATCTGAAGTAGACAATATGGTAGAAGAATTAGATATACAAGTAGAAAAATAAAGAGTGCCTACTTTCTTACCTCGTGCCACTACCAGTGGCACCCTTGGAAACCTTCCAAGAATCTGAAGTGAATGTGATTGTGTAACCTTCACCACCCAACTATCTTGTAGAGATGAGATTTCTCCTGAGGCTAGGTACATGCCTCACGTCTCTCAATATCCATGTATTTCCATTATGTAATTTCATGTGTACATTGCCCTTCCCAACAATGTTGCATGGCTCATCATCGCCTAAATTTAAAAATTTCCCTGGACATACTCTTTAAAATATCTCTTATCAGGGGTTGCATGGAAAGAGGCTCCTGAATCTATTACCCAAGATTCTACTCTAGTATCAAGAGAAAGTATAAGAGCATCCTGAACAATATTACCTGTCAGATTTTCCTCTTTAATACCTTCAGGATGGTTTTCTTTGTTTCCTTTGAACCAACAATCCTTTTTAGCATGTCCTCTCTTTCCATAGTTCCAATAAGTAATGCCTCTACTCCTAGATTTGGATCTTCCCATATTTGATTTAGATCTCCCATGAGCCTTACTCTTTGATTTCTCCTTGCTCCTCCCTCTACTCTCCATATTCAACGCATTTCCAGAAGAAGAATTTTCCCCTGTAATTTTCCTATGCATTTCCTCATTTAAAATGACATTGACTACATTTTCAAATTTAAGAGAAGTAGATGATGTATTACTAAGTTGTCCCAACTTTCTGGCAAAGAACATAGGAATAATAATGCTCTAACCTCCTCATCAAATGGGATATTAACTGAATCTAACTAATTTACAATAGTGTGGAAATCATTAAGATGGTTAGATATAGATCCACCTTCTTGCATTTGTAGATTAAACAATATTTTCATCAAATAAACTTTATTGGATGCACTAGGTGTTTCATATAAATTAGCTAGGGTTTTCATCAACTCTACTGTACTCTTCACCTATGAGATATTTGAAGCTACGGACGATGCTAGACTCAATCAAATCACACCAAGAGCCTTCTGTCCAAAACCTTCCACTCCTCATCAGACATGATTGAGGGTTTCACTTCTTCACCTCCCAATGGTAGGTATAGATCCTTTTGATACAAGTAATCTTCCACCTGCATTTTCCATAGCTGGTAATTTTGGCTGTCAAACTTCTCAACTTTGAACTTATTATCCTCTACCATTGTTGCTTCTCCCACTCGAACAGAAATCCCTCTGTGAGTATACTGCCAAACAAATAAATCTCAAACGTGCTCGATACAGTTGTTAATAATTATACTAGTTGTACAGATAAACAAGCATGCAATGAATAATGTAGAAAATGTAAAATAGAAAAGAATGCAATAAAACAGACACAGATTTAACGTGGTTCACCCAAAATGGGCTACATCCACCAGAAACAGCCAATCCTTTTATTCAGTCCAGCCAAACTCTCTCTCACAGTTCCGCCACTAATACAATGAGCCTCATACATAACAACCCTTTAAAGATATTAGGGTTTTTATCATTTTAGGAAACATAGAAAACCACCCATTAGATCTATGACCTAATAAGGAACGGTCCAAATTTCACAATGCATAAATACATATAAAATGTGGATTTTGGCGGCGCTCCCCAAACTCCCACCGGGGCACATGGCCCCGGACCTGTAGGGGGTGAAGCCCCCTTGCAACTTTCGTCGCTATCGACTCCACAACCAATAGTTGTAATCACTTATTTTTCACTTACGAATGTGAGATTCCCATTCTTGTCTAATGATGACACCCTCTAGGTACTACATCTCCGAGAAATTACTCTCGGGAGTAATTTAAAATTTTGCCTCCACATTTTTCTTTCCTTTTGCTCTTGCGGTAGGTGTTTCCCTTGGTGTCATCGACAAATCTCAATTTTCTGTCTCTCTGTAGTGAAAAAATCCAAACCCTAGCTTGAGTCTGCGTGCCCTAGTTGAAATCACATGCCCTAGCTCTTTCGCAATGCTCTGCTTCACTCAAACCATTCACCAGTGGGGATGTAAGCTTCTCTTGCACACAAATTTACTCTTCACATCTTGTTTTACACTTTTCTCACCTAAATACTCTTGGCTCGGCTCAATTGCACTTAGCTCCTTCAAATTCTTTGCAATTAGAATGGTAAAAATGAACTCACATTCCATCCTTATATATATTTTCAAAAGTTAGTGCATTTATTTATCCTCCACCTACCAACAATCCTCTCATTAATTGAGCATTTTCACACTTTCCGCGTGGTACATCTTCGTGCCCAAGCTATAATATTCTAGTTTTCCTTCCTACTTTATGGATGTGGACTTATCTTTAGTGCACTTTCATGCACCGAGTACCTCACCATTGCACCTTCCTTGGTAGTCTTTATGGCCTCGCTTACCTCATATTATACTTGTTCCTTCATTTATCTCCATTTATGGTCCTCATTTTTAGAAGAAATCTCCTATAATAACTCCTCTCCAAAATCAAATAGCACCTCTAATAGTTTACTCCCTTATTCGTACTCCGGTTGTAAACAACCACCCCACACCAATGGTATGCACATCCTCTCTACACATAAAAATGCATCAAATGGTAAGTAGCTTCCAACATAAAAACACGCTTTATTACACAAAACACCAAACTAAATTGACAAATTATAGCGGAAAATAAGGAAACACATTAAAATAAATACATAAGTGAAAACTTAATCTAAATGGCAATAATACCTTATTACAAAAACCAAAAAGACTTATTTATAGTAGGGCTTCATCCTACTCCCGTTGAAATAATCTGGTAATCTTGTAATCCATCACTTTCCTCTAAGCTGGAAAGTGCCTCGTATCGAGTATGTGAGTGATAACATATGGTCCCAACTAATGTACTTTAATTTTTCTGGATGGTGCAAAAACTTAGAATCATAAAGTAGCACCATCTATCCAATCTCAAATTTTTGTCCCTAATGTGCTTGTCATGCCATGCTTTCTTCCTGGCCTTTTCTTACTTCTAAATCCAATGTGTTATTGCTCATCACTCATCTAGCTTGATCAAATTTTCAATTCATTCTTCTAATGATTGCTCATTAGCTAGACCTCCAGTGTGTGCAATACACAAAGAAGGTAACATGAATTCCATAGGGAGAACAAATTCCGTACAAACACTAACTGAAATGGTGTGGCTTTGTTCAACCTCTTATATGTTTTTCTATATGCCTAAAGCACTGTAGAAACTTTATCATCCCAATATTTCCTTCCAACATCACATATTTTTGTCAATGTCTAGCTCAAAATCTTGTTGAAGGCCTTAGCAGTTCCATTTTCCTAAGGATGATAGGGTGTAGTCTTATGGTGCACAATCATAAATTCATCCAATAATATCTTGATTGTCTCATTCAAAAAATGCGTTCCCCTATCACTTGTTAAACTCAATGGGCACCTATATCTTGTAAGAATATTTTCCCATAAAAACCTAGTTGTTGTAGCTGTTGTATAATCCTTGGTAGGTGTTGCTTCGCCCACCTTATGAGATAATTTGTGCATTTGATGATGTAGCATGATCCGGTCCTACGTGCGGCTAGAGAAATAGGACCCACAAAGTCTATAGCTCATTTTTCAAAGGGCTCAATACTAGGAATACATCGTAAATGCATTTCATCTCTTTGCCTTGGTTTGCCCAAGGCACCGATAGTGATCACACCTCTTGCAATATGTCTTACAATCCTTATACATGGTCTCCTACCATAATCTAGCGAGTCTAATTTTATGCGCAGTGGCATCACCGAAATAGTGTCCACCTATAATACAACCATGAGCCTCTCCCATAATATCTATACACTCATGCTCCAATACACATCAATGCAATACTTCATCTCAACCTAACATACGGTTCACTACTAATCAACATAAACGGGGCCATGTGAATTGCAAGTTGTTTCTTTTCTAAGGCTTTCATTCCTTCTAGCGCCATACGGGTACATAGAAAGACAACAATATCCTCTAGTTCGATGGTGCACACTATAACTTGTATAACTATGCATCGACATTATATCTTCAATTTTCTATGCATCTTCCCCGATTGTATTCTTGATCAATGGTCGGGCCGAAATTACTTTTCCTAGTTTTACCACGACTATAAAATAAAATTCTTGGAAGAAGAGAACCCACCAACATATGTGCCCTCGTAACACGGGCTTATTTACCAAGTACTTCAATGTCATGCGATCGGTATAAAATAAAAATGGTGTTGCTGTGGTATTTTTCGAATTTATGTAGCGCATAGATCATTGATAAGGCTTAATGCTAGTAGTTGTATAATTCTTCTCTGCAGAGTCAAATTTATACTAGAAAAACAAATAGGATGATCTATAATACCGTCTCTGTGGTGATCCAACACCATACCAATGGCCATGTCGAAGCATCCACATGTACATGAAACGGTTGGTCCCACGGGAAAATGAAAAATAGGTGTGGTGGTAAGTTTCTCCTTCAATGTCTCAAATGCACATTGTTGCGGTTCTCCCCAATAGAATTTCCATTTTCATTTTATTAACTTTTCTAGGGGTGCAACAACCTTAGGATACCCTTTGATAAAATTTCTATAATACCCAATGTGACCTAAGAATCTACACACCTCACTTTGACGGGTAGGCTCTTCTAGGGTGATAATAATTACAACTTTAGCTGGATCAATCAACAAACCTTCCTTATAGATGATGTGCCCTAACAACATGCTAAATGGTGTAGAAAATATGCACTTCTTGATGTTTAAAGAGATGCTTAACTATCTACATCTATCAAAAATTAGGCACAAATTGGCACAGTGATCTTTAACAAGTCCATACACCATCCAATCATCCAAGTATACCAGTAAAATTTTTTGCATGAAATCCTGGAATTCTTGAACTAATGTGTGAAAATAGAGTAGGCACATTTTTCAAACCAAATGGTATCACCGTATGTGTAAAACCTTCCCACTTTGAGTGGCGAAATTCATTTTCTCTTGATCCTCCACCACGATCATAACCTAATGATACCTTAAAATCCATTTATAAAAGAGTAGATTTTGTTCCCCGCAACGCCTTCTAATATCTCCTCTATGAAGGGTGTAGGAAAAGGATCAACTATACATATAGCATTTAGTTCTCTATAATCCACACAAATCTGAATCTATCCATCCTTCTTTATACCGATAACCATGGGGCTAGCCTAGTTTGATTCATCTAAAGGCCTAATGATGTGATCTTTCAACATGTTGTCAATTTCCTACTTAACTTTCATGTGCAAGTTAAAATTCATTCGATAAGGTCTTTTCCTGATGGACGTGCACCTTCATTAAGCTTTATCTATATCTCTCCTAATAATTCATGCATGCCTTTTAATTCATGATACCCCCTAAGGAAAAAGTCCTGAAAATATCATAATAATTCAATAATTTTGGCCACTTTGGAGTCAAACCAATAATCCCCAATTATTGTTTCCTTAGGTTCAACATTTGTGTCCATATTTAATTTCTTTGTCTTCATTGGTTCATGATAGGTGCATGTAGTCTTATCTAAACTATCCAAAACTTCACACATACCTAATGAATGATCTACATCCATATTTTCTACTTCTTCTTCATCTACTAAGTAGACCATCTTTCCTTGCACTTTCTCCAAACAAGTGTGCTCAAGTTGTGTGGTGTATGTCCCTTCTTCTACACCGAAACATGCTTCGAGTCTTTCCCACCGAATCACTCCCGCATGATTTCTTCCACCTTAGCACTATCTCCCATAGTTGAATACTTGATAACCTTTAATGCCTCTACTTCGGAGGTTTGGTAGAGAAGTAGTCAAAATTCGGACCATCCCTATAATCAAATCCTACAAATTTTCAATCTCTTTGTAGCTATGCATATACATACCAATCGCATGCGCAGCCTTATAAAGTGGAATAAAATTTGTGCACCTATAAGGATGGTGGTAAATCTTCCTTCCTTTCTATTGAGAGTCTCTCACACTACTAAACATGGTGCTAAACATGGTGCTTGAACAGTTGATTACCCGATAATTGTAGATTTGAGTAGGTGCATCACTCTTGGAAAATCGAGTAGAAAGAGAAATCTTGATTTCATTCCATTCTCGTAAGATTATCTCTATGAACTACCCACCAGCCGCACTATAGTCCCAGCGGGATATATTTCAACATGTTCCTTCTTTCCACTTGGTCTATCGAATGTTCCTCCATAGTGCATAGTAATACCGTAGGATCTCCTTCTCCAGTGTACAAGGTATCGAGTTGTCACCTATCCTCTTAATGCAGCAATTTGTGTTCTTATGCACCAATGTGCTCTTTACTCTGTTCCCAACCATCTCATATGTGTCACGAGCCTATTTATCATAGGTAATACTCGTAGTAACACTAATAGATTGTGCATCATCCCACTAAAGGATGCCCTCCTTATATGCCTCAAGAACCTTTAGGTTTCGAATGGTACATACGTAAATCCTGTTCAAATATTCCTCACTTACGGACTCAACATATGGCATGGATTTCCCATACGTTAAAGGGATGATAACTTATTCCTTCTTATTCTCAAACTGATAAATCCTTTGTTGAACCATAGATCAACATTATTTGCATAACACCAAGGGTGCCTAAGAAGATCCGGGAAACTATCTCGCTTGAGTAAGTGTAAAAACCTCAAAATCCCAGTGAACTTGGCCCCTGTATAGTAATGGATACATCTTTCAAGACCCCGATGGGAGTGGCTTTAGTCGATTAGCCATGAACAAGACATTAGAAGATGGATACAATGGATGTATCCCCATCTGTACCCATACATCTAGAGTAAACACATTGAATTTTGTGCTGTATCAATCAATCTATTACTCAAAAGCCATCCGTCCACAACAACATTAAGATTGATCTCCTTGTCATAATCCAAACTATGCGGTGGAATATTAGCATGCAAGATCTACCGTCCATTCTCAATATCTCGCACGCAGAGTGTTTCCCTTCAGCCAATTCCCTAACAATGGAATGATATTCTCCTGGCACAACATTTTGCACACTTCCCTTAAGTCATCAATATCAGATTGGTCCTCTCTGTGGCCTTCTTCATTTCCATCTTCCGTGCTTGCTCTTTTAGACACCGTAGTTCACCCTGAAGATTTTTAGCACTTCCATGGTCTCTTAATACACCTCCTTCGATGTGCGGGATCTAGGTACATTGAATTCGGACATCTTCCTTTGTAATTGTATGTTTCTCGTCATAATATCTCCGTAGCGTGCATAGCTTCGGCACGTGTAGTAATCTTCAAGGGTAATACTTCAGGTTCCTGAGCCAATTTTGGCATCCACGATTTTCCATAGTGCATTTTATCCAAACCATCCCTACGCCTTTGTTTTCTTTTTATGTTACTTGCTTTAGGATGCTCATACTTGATCCAAACATTCCACATAGCTATGATTCTTCCCACGAAAGAACATGTAATATTTTGAGGGCATTCGCACATGTAGTGGTATGAATATCTATATGTAAAGCATGTTCCATGAGAGAATTCACTTCATCCACCACCATAGCCTCAACCTCGAATCCACCATGATATCCTCGTCCTCTACCATGACCTCCCTCAAGCGCCCTTCGTTAGGATCATAGCATGCTTGAGTATGTTCACGGTCATGGTGCTCACTTTTGTTGTTTGAGTTATCCAATACCCTTCCTATCACACTCTAGTATCTATAGCATCATGAATCTTCTAGATCAATCTGTAATCTTCTCTGTATTGTGAGTTGTGGACCATAAAATTTTACAAAAACAAGATACGATTTTCCTTATCACACGTTGTAATAGTGGGCATTTACTACCATCATGGTCTAGGTGACATATCTCACAATCCAACAGTATTGAATGTACTTGATTTGCAAGGAAAAATATCTTTGGTGTGCCCTCCTATTTAACAATATGTACACCATATCCTAGAGCACATCTCATGTGGTGAATTTTCTGATAGTTTCTCTAACTACTTTGTCATAGCTGCAATTTGTGCTTCCAAGAATGTGCTGACTCAAAGTGTCATGCTATCGACTACCTCAAAGCATGCAAAGCTACTTCAAGTGCTTTATGTGGATCGGTGTATGTTTTATGTGACAACACCCTTCTAAAAGGTGTGATAAGACCTCTAACAAACCATTGTGCATGTTGACTTGCATGAATGTCATGAGAAAATTTAGATAGTAAGGTCTTGAAATAAAAATCATAATCCCCGACACTCTCGTAGTTCCTTGCTTAATATCCTTGAGTGTGCTTATACTCTTCTACTCGAAAACAAGGTTATGAAATTATTTAAGGAAAGAATCCTTTAATGTTGCATAATCTATGCAATTCTAATCTGGATCAAACTTCCTATACCAATTATGTGCACGTCCTTACAATGTAGTTACGAACTAACTTTCCAAAGTGCTAAGTCGTGATTCCTTTTTCATGCCACAAGATCTCACACCTGTATGTGTTCTCAAGAATCTTCTATCCCTCTATACTTTGGAAGGTGGAGAGACATCTCCATATAAATATTTTGGGGTTGGTGCGGACCCTTCCTACCGATCCGAGAACCTCCCGTGTTTCCCCTTCCTCCGATCCACTAGATCCACCCAAACTAGACCCACCTATACCTTATGATCCTCCACCTGTAGCTGAAAATGGACTATAAAATGTACTTCCCTATGTCCCAATAACAATACAAAACTGAACTCTTATAGTCCGAGAAGTGGTACTACTCCCAAAAGTGAGCCCCAAATTTGTGTGCTTAGATTATGCGCGCAGATGATGTGCTTGAAAAGGTGCGCCAAACAACAATGAGGACATTTTCCCTGCCATAGATGTACTTGTTATATGACTTACTCCTACTTCCCTACTACCCAAATTATTTTACATCGATTTGTATATGTACAAGATATTGGAAAACCAAGTGCAAAGGCTAGGTTGTCGGTAGATTTATATGTGCACTGCGGCCCAGTCATCTCTACTAGTGTGCTTCCATGTGAGGCCGAGGAGGGTTACCTATCATGCTTTCGCAAATGGGGGAGTTCCCGATGATTTGGCTCCATGCCTCCCGCATGATATTTGAATCCTTACAAGCCATCTCTCTCCTCAACGCCATCAATTCTATAATTTCACGTTGTTTCTCTATCTCCCTCTCATGCACCTCATTATACTTAAGCCACCTTTCTTCTATTTTCCTTTCTACTGCTAGGTCTTCCATATTTCACCAAACCTACTCCTACCCCATGCGTGGTGGGGTTTAGCTAGCCATTGGTTTTCTTCCGAGTTTAAGGTTACCATTAGGATCTTGATCACTAGTGTAATACCTCGCAAATAAGTTCCGTTGGGATAGCGTAAGAACTAAAACTCAGCTACCTCCAGAACGAATATGTGGAAATGGAATACTCCAAGATATAGTTATTCGTAACACCATGGAACCACGTATCCACAATGTGCATCCAAATCAGTTCAGCATCATAAAGGGTCTGAAAATCTTCCTACATCCAGACAAGTGTGTGATACCTCGAGTTACTGTTTAGTTGCATAAGCAACCAACCACTCATATAATTCTACCAGAAAAATAGCAAAGAAACTCTTGTACAAACAATCATATAGATTATCTTCCACCCACGTGCATATGTCAAACTTAGATCCATTGTTGAACCTCTATGTACAGTACTCTTCTTCCAGATCTTTAATCCACTCCTCAATACTTACTAGTGTCAACTGAGTACGTCTTCATCACAGACCATCCTTAAAACCACTTGAAAATAGGTCCCGACAATCAAACCAATGATGCAGCCTAGAATTTACCAAGAATAACCCAAGCACGTTGGTACATCACTCATCCTAGACTGAGCGCTCACCCGAAGCATGTAAAGATAATAGGCCCTCTTTAGGGTTGCTTTACATGATGTTAGCATGATGAATATTTAATGTATTCAATAGCATAAACATACTACAGAGCATATTCTAGATATAGATCTAATAAGTAAGGGATTTGAACAATAGCCATGATGAATTCAACCATTCCAAAATTACTTATGATCATGTTTAACACTTTGATTCAGCCAATACACTCCATTAGATTAAACATATACATACACGAAGCTTTTTACAATAATTAGTACCATGAGCTCATGCGTGCATCAAATTTGGCAACATAACTTCATAACAATTCTCTTCACCATACATACATCTCTCTCTCTCTCAAACTACATATTCCACTATATATTTATAAGGGTGAAGACTTTCCCTTCACCACTTACATAACTCCTAGAAATAGGTCGCATGCTAAAAATAACCATACGCCTTTACAAGAATAACCACACATGTAAGTGTGCTAATAATAGATCTCTTCTAGTTAACTATAGTATTAATCCTATTATTAACTCCAACTCATGCAAAGATTTTAGTAAATGCTCTTCCACAAATATATTATGCATGTCGTGCAAGTCTCATTCCATTGTGTGCTCCACACGCTATCTCCAAAAATAGCTCGTTCTCATGAAAATGGCTAAGTCCTTAATTTGTCCTTGGCTTTTGTGCACATTTCCTTCCCTATCCTTATGTGCCTTTGATTAATCCTTACTCCTGTGCACAAATCTCTTGTGCACCATCTCCTTAGTATCATACTTTTTTTTCTCAAGAAGAACTCTCTGAACAACTCAAATTTGTCACATGTAAGTGAATTCATGAAAATATATTCTTGTTGTTTAGATTTTGGTTGAAATTGAAGTTATATATTATGTTTCAAGACATGCTCATGAATGAAATGAACATGTACCTTAATATGCTTGGTTCTCTCATGAAACACTAGATTGTGAAAAAAATTGAGAACATTTTCATTTTCAAGATACAAGGTAGTGGATTTCTCCGTGGTACTCCAAGTCCCTCAAGTATACAACATAACCATATCAATTCACGGATAACTCCACCTACAACACAATATTCATCCTCTATAGAAAATTGAGAAAAAAAAGTTTTGTTTCTTTCTTCCCCATGATATCAGTCCAAATCCCAAAAAAATACAAATCCATAAGTGGATTTTCTTTCATTAGTGTTACTTGTATGATTTGAATTTGAATATCTTGTCATGAAGAATAAATCATTTTTCTTTTACTCTAGACCAAGATCCATAGTATCCTTGAGATATATCAAGATCTGCCTTGCTAATTTCCAATGAAAACTCGGGTTCCTGGATGAACAGGAAAGATAACTAATTGTGAAGTTGATATTTTATCTATCAGTATGTCAAGTAAATGATACTCTGCAATCAATTATCAATAGAGAGTTACATTTACCATAGGAGATGGATCTATACAAGATAATTGAATTCTCATCTCCATGGGTGTATCAATATGTGTGAAAACCATCATCCTACTTTTCTCGAGTGTTGTCTTGGTATATTTCAACCGATAAATTTTTTTGTTCGACCATACTTCCAATCTAAGAAAATAGTGCACAAGTCTGATATATGTCATGTCAAAACATTGATTAAGGTCTTTCGTGTAGAATTAATCATCTTCACCATGGTGCGAGTGATGACTAGATAATCAACATATACAATAAATATCACAATCTCTCCTTCTTACCACTTAAGGTAGATCGTGGTATCATGTGGATTTCTCACAAATCCATGTTGAAAGACATGCTCATCAATCTTGATGTATCAAGCTCAGGTGCTTGTTTAAGGCCATATCGATATTTTTGAGTCTACATACCTTTTTTACGATCTAGGTACGAAAAAACCCTTAGGTTTAGTCATGTAAAATTCTTTCTGTGGATATCCATTCGTAAATTCAATTTTCACATACATCCGATGGAATTTATATCCAAACTAAGAAACTAGAGAAAATATCATCTAGATCATTTTGATCTTAGCTATGGGAGTAAATATCTCCTCATAGTCTATTCCTTCCTTATGTGCACACCCCTTTTCTACGATTCTATCTTTTTACTTATTTTTGAATATCCATCTCGCAACCAATGAGATTCTTCCCCGATTGAATATAAACAAGCTTCAAAGTGTTATTTTTCATCATTGAATGCTACTCAACATCCATGGCATCTTTCTAATATTTTAAGTATAGGGCTTCCTGGAAAATAGAGGGAACAAAATACTCTAAAATCTACTCATTAAAATAAAATTTAACTCTTCATGAGATTTACCATCATGAGTCCATGGTCCAGTGGTGGATGTTTCCAAAAGAGCATCTCACTTAGCATCTTGAAGTATGTTTTTTATACCACTTGGGAATACATTTTATTGTTCTCATGGGTTGTGTTGAAATTTTTGCACTTGTGCAAGCATGGGCAGCTTGAAACTTTGTTCCAAATGAAAGGCATTGATATGATGGACCTAACTAAGTGGAAGACATACATTTTCTTAAAAAAATTAAGTTGCAATAAGAAAATCAGCAAAGCAAAATACAACTATGTGTGTTGTTGTAGAATGTAACACCTCAAGTATATTATCATTCCATGTTTTTCTTCATCAAATTTTCACAAAAACTCCAAAGAACTAAAGTACGGCCTTGATAGAGGCAGAAATAGTATGCAGATATGAAGAGTTGGACTCCAAAACAGAAAACATAGTTGTTGTTTGCATGGTGAAGGATTCATTATTAAGTTACATGTATATCAAATTTCATTATTTATTTATGTTTAAATGTTATTAATCATGTGATTGAGTTGTTTATTTCATTATACAATCAATACATATCATAAAATTTGAATGCATAAAGAAGTATACAACTTAGTTATAGAAATTAATGTCATTTATTCATGAAGAAATTAAAAGTTCCCGCACAAGCCATGGGATGTAAATTATGACTATTGAAGTAAAAGATACATGAACAAAAATCTTAAAGAAAAAGAATATAGAAGGAACCCATCATTTCCTTTGGGTTTTCTCTTTGTCTTCATTCAATTCCAAATCCTTTATCTTCATTTGCATTCTTCCATTACATCGATTGCACTGAAAAGAAAGATAAAGGTTCATCCATTCGAGCTTATGGTTTTAATTTGTATGCTTATGCTATCATTTTTAATGCAAATAAATCATTTGAATTCAACATGCATAAGGTACATGTAGCTAATGAAAATTAAATACTAACTATTGTATTTACAAGAAAAAGAAAATCAGCTTTCAAAGAGCCATTGAGTGATAATGTTTTATCAAATAAAGAGATTGAGTGCCTTATCGATTGAAAGCATCAAACACAAATTTCAAGATCAAGCTCATGGTTTAAACAATGCTAGGTGCAATGAATGTATTATGCCACTTAATACAAGAAGAAATGAAGGAAATAGTTCAAGGTACAACCAATGGATCTCATGTATAGGTTCATATCAAGCTCTAAAGAGACAGAATCACAACTATGTAGTTGTGAAAATAGGGTCATCAGATAAATGTTACAACATGGAACCATTGCACCAAGGTTTACAAAAAAATCACAGCGTATATCAATTTTAGACCTTCCTTCACAATGCTTAAGAGAATCTAACAACAGAATGAAAGATTACAATATACAAAATTGAAGTAGTTTCCATCATCGATTGCTATGTTGATGCACAATTCAGATTTAGAATACAATGGCCAAGTGGATTAAATGCAAAGACAAAGGGAGAAACATATACAAACCCAATCTTGGGTATATGTGATGTTTCCAACAAATGACATCATTTTAAGTGAGAAGTAGAAATGTCAGGAAGGATAAGGTCTCATTTCTATAACTATTGAATATTTTTATCAACTTTGCAATTTCAGGAAGAAGATAGTGAGCATTTAGTACTAAAAAAATAGTTGTAGTTGCATAGAACTTGAGAAAAGTGGCATGGAAAATCAAATGACAATGCTAAACAAAGTCATATTCAAGGCTTCGACCCATAAAAGAAGAATTTTGATAATATTACAAGATACATACAAAATAATTTCTTCAATTCCACGGTTGTGAAGGATTTCATCAAAATCACAAAGAACTCAAACATTATTAATGTCAAACTAATGAATAGAGTTTGTTTAAGCATATTTGGACCCACAGTTTAAAATACAACTTGCACCGAGAAACTTGTGACTTGATGCTATATGAAGATTACATAATAAACACTTTGCTCAAGGACAACTCAAAGAGATCTTGAGATCGAATGTAAGAAGAAAGTGTATTAAAATAGGGAAATGCACGTTGAATAATTTGTATTACTGGACTAGATATTTGATGTCTCCAAATAAACCACAAAATTTAAGTTACATGAATGCAGATTTTAAAGAAAATGGAAATAAGGACCAACTTGAGCTTGAAGTATAAAGATGCATAGCTTACAATGAATCACTTTGAACTGAAATAGAAATGGAACGCATAACCCATCCTCAATGACATCAAGTTGCAAATACATGATAGTAATGGAAACCTTTACTGAGAGTACAAATAAAATGGAGGTGCAACAAACCCCTATACTAGCTTCAAAACTCAAAAGGAAAACTACATTTACTTAGCATGAAGATATAGACAAAACCACAAAGGTTATCAAACATCTCATATAGATAATAACAAAACCCACCTTGAGAAATTACACCCAAATTTCAAAAATACAACGGGTAGAGTTACGAATCTAAAAGAATTCGGTGTTTCAAAGCATAGACAGATACCCATATCAAGGAACAAGTCATGTTTTATTAACAATTGAAACTATGCGAGACGCATATTTGGGTTCATCTAAAAACAACTCAAAAGGCTTTATATTTAGAGCCATAAAATCTATTAGCAAGTTTTAAAAGATTACAGTTCAAGCCAAGGAACTTACCAGTTTTGAGATGAAAATTTCAAAACCCTTAGCACAAAACCAAAGATGCAACTGAGCAACCACCAAAATGACTTTTCAAGATCATTTTCACACTTTACGTGACCAAAAAATTACAGAGAAGTAAAATTAAGGTAATCCCTTGTGCAAAAGCCATGAAGATGAAATAGAGGGAAGAAACAAGTAGTTATAGTGCTTAAAAGACAAATATTTACCTTCTTGCATCTACACGGTGATCAAAGGATCGAGATAAGCCTCAACATTTATACTCAAAAATGAAAGGATGGAGCTCGAAATACTCAAATGATAGCAAGAAGAGTGATTGACGAAGAGCTACAAGCCAAATAATCACCAAGCAAAAGCAAGAATGATCAAAATGCACACAGAGAGCTTTTAAAGACCGTGATTTTAGCTTGAAGGATCAAAAATGGCCGTCAAGAAAATTTGATAGAGTTTTTCCTAGCTCGCCACGAGCTCATCAATAATAAAAAAATGAGTTAGGTTTTGGATCGTTTTCCATCTAACTCTTGAGTTAACCATTAACTCAATCGTGCTTCAAAAGTGCATACGTGTTGATTTTTGAAGAAACTCTAACCAAGGTATAGTTTGCTTTGACCATCGACATTGACAAAGGTTTGAGTCATCATCTTTGGGGGGACCCTGTCCCATTTAAATGATTTTATTTGCATTAACCTTGGCCAAGGTAAAGATAATGATAATATACCATGAGGTTCAAAGAAGGAGAGAAAGGATTATTCAATCAAAATTATATGCCAAGTGCATAGATACCATCACCATGATGGGAGGAATATACCATGACTACTCAAAATCTTATCCTCTACAAATATTACCTTATTTTTCACAAAGGGAGGAATTAATATTGTGCACATGCCTACAGGTGGTCCCCACATTGCGTGTATTATTGAGTGAATTATTTTACTAAGTATTGAAAACAAAGGCATTATTTTTACTTGCACAAGAATATTTGTTTGCATGTCATTGATAGAGGACAATACTGAGAAGAAGAAAAAAATACCCTTGCAAGTAGATGAATGATATAAGTGTCACATCAGATCTATAGGAAAACGTTACATGCACATTGGAGAAGACTTGCACATCAAGCAAGGGCTATTATTAGCCAAAATATTCACCCAAATTTATTCATTATTTCAGATTAAAGCAGTCAACTGCACTTTGACTAAAGTGTATTTTTGGAACTAAAGGCTATTATTTCCTCATTGTAAACAACATGTTTATTTTATTCATTTATTTATTCATGATAAAGGATAAAATTATCATGCGGGCGAAGTTCAAACTATAGCCTATTTTTTAGGAGGGTGGGTGAATAATTTTTACTATATATTGTGTGCATTGGCAAGGCACAAGGAGGAAGTTTTGGATGTAGTGAGTGTTGAAGCAATTTTTGTTAGTTTTTCCCTTGAATGAGAACTAGCTATTATATTTCCAATTATTTGCAGTGGTGTTTATCTTTCTATTAGCTCTTGTGAATGTTAATTACCTGAATTAATTATCTTACCTTACTACAAATTTGGTGTTTCTATACAGTCTTAGTGTGAATGTTAGCTTCTATGTTGTTGTGATTTATCCTTCAACACATAAGTGTTTTCCTTAGGATCAAGATGAAACCCTTCAATTCTGCTCCTGTAATTTGTTCTCAGTATATTGTGCATGTACTCAATCAAATCCCTCAATAATTTTTGTGTATCACCCCATTTTAAATTTCAGTTACAACCATCTTTTACCCTTAAAACCCAAAAAAATTAGTTTAGGATACATCAATAAGGAACTAGCCTTGTAATCCTAGAGACTCACCTTAACATAGGGATACCCACAACCCTAAGGTGTTTCAATTTTATCTACGAAGTGAGGGAATAGAAATCTTAGAACCCCTGATGTAATCCCTCAACTAGATTACACTTCTAAGAGATACAGGTTTTGGTAATGTCTCATCATCCCCATCATCATTATCAACATTAGTGGGAACATCTTTATTTTATTTTCACAATGGTGTGTTATCTACATCAGTGAATCTGTGAAAGGATCATCATCTTCTTTCTTCTAAAATAACTCATTATATTTATTAGTGTATACTTTCCTCATCTTTTGATCCACCAATATGTACCCAACAAATTATTCATTATAGCCAATGAAGATGAGTTTCTCCACTTTCATATCAAACTTCTTTCTTTTCTTCTTGCATATGTGTATGATGGATTTGCACCTAAATACTCGAGGTATGAAATGGATGACTTGATTCTACCATTCCTCAAGTGGATTTACTCCACCAAGAGTAATAGTGGACACCGTGTTTAGAAAATATATTGTAGTCTTCTCTACTTCAGCCTAGAATGTCTTCAACATTCCTCAATCATCGATCATGAATGCAACATACCATCTCTATGATAATGCAACAACTGTAATCTATTATGGTGTGTGTGGAAGAGGCATCTATCAACTGAATTTATGATCTTTCATATGGGTTTTAAACTTATTACTAGTGAACTCACCCTCGATATGAGTAGAGAGATCTTATTTTATGACAGGTCTTATTCTCAACAACCACTTTGAACTTCTTGATCTTTTTGAAATCTTCACTTTTTTATGAAGAAAAAAATCAACATTTTTCTAGAATAATCATCAAAATAAAGAACAAAATATTAAAATACAAAATGACTAAGTTGCATCAGACCATAAATATCAGTGTGAACCAAATCAAGCTTACATGGAGCTCAATATATACTCTTCTGGAGGGAGGCATTGTGTTGTTTTCCTACCAAGAAGTTATGACAATTTTTTGTATCCTCTTTGAGAGATGAAAATAATCTCACCATATTATATTGGTGAAGTGTATCGAGATATTTAAAACTAATGTGACCAACTCTTCGATGCCACAATTTTGCAGAAGAAGTATTCTTATCCACTAATACCCAATCATCCCCATTGAAAAAATCAAGTTAGAGAATATTTTTAACGTTTGAGGTGTTTACAATAATTATTAATACTTTGGATTAATATAGAATCAAGCACACATTCATTACATAATGAATATCACAATAAATCTTCATAATATGATCTAGAAGTTAAATGACTAATAGTAATTTCTTTGTCAAATAAGGGACATACAAGCCATTTGATAACTTACAAACTCATGAACCAAGAGAAAGAGTATTGTTTCCAATGTGTTAGACTATGTAGGATGATTTATCTCGTAATGAAACATGAATTTTGGAGGTTGTGTCTTCGCATAGTGTTGAACCGGTCTTTTCATTCAATGATGTGTTGAGTGGCTCCCAAACCAAGATACTAGATTGCACTAGATAGAGTGGTTACTTAACTATAATGGGAAGTGTACAAGAAGTAATCATCATTTGAATGGTCTTCTTACTCGATATATTTCCCTTTTGATTTGGTTTCTTTATCCAATTCCCCTTATTCTTCCCTTAATTTTAGTTTGATTATCCCTATTGTGATTGTTGATTGTGAGGTCTCAGTAATCTCTCGATGACCCTTTATTGTGTGTATTGTACTAGCAATATTTCAACTCATGTCATCTTTTGGAAATATGTCATTTATTCTTTTGCTTGTCCCTGATGATGTTGTTTTGTGGACTTTTGACAAGATTTTGCTCTTTCCTTCCCTTTATAATGAGAAGATAGTGCCTTTTATTCTTCTTAATATTTGTTGAAAAGAGTTCTTCTTACTACACAAAATTCACCAACCTCTCAAAACAAATGGTATGATCTCGACAAGTTAAGTGTAGTGTCCACTCCTCTTTGAGATTGTTATTACTATGATTCTTTTTACTTTGGATTGGAGCCATAGACATTGTTATCATATTTGATCTTTAGACATTGATATATGGACATTACTATCTTTGATTAGACGGTATATATGTTTTAGAATTTTTGACATGATGTGACTTATATGATGGATTATATGCATGGATTGACATATCAATATTTGATGATCTAGAGTTACTATTGTACTAACACATTGGATTTTATATATAGATTTTGCTAGATGATTTAGTTGGTTTTGTGATCTTATTGCTAATTGATGAATTGATAGAATCGAAATATTTGAAATTGTGAACAATTGGTGAATTACTTGATTTTAGTGATGGTTTAGTTATGATATTTGATGATGTAAATGATATGTATATGTGTTTTTTATTATCTCGATGTCGTTAATATGGCCATGAGGCTAGAAAGGTATTATTTTGATTTTTGCAGGAAATTGTAACACAACAAAAAAAAGGGGATAAGAGACCAACAATGAAGGAATTTGGGGTATTGGCAATAGGTCACCTTGGCAACTTGTGTAATTGTATGTTGTTTGTTGTTGTTAGATTGTTAGGAGGTCCCCATTGGGGGGTGGCCTCAAATGTGACCTTGGGTAAATATGTTGTTTTCCTTTTTTTTATTTATTTTGTGAGTATTTGTATTATTTTAGTATTGTGAGTCACCTTTATTAGTGTTAGTTAAAGTGCTCCATTTAAGTTGATTAAACTTGATTAATTAGTGTAATTTGAGATGTGACCAAAGGGGGTATTTAATGTGGGTAGGTGGTTCTTGATTTGTGTTGGATTTGAAAGGATTTTATTACTTTTGAGTGTTGTGTACTCAACCTTGCATGTCAAATTCGGATTTGGGCTTAAGGCCATTTTGGAGGCTTTGGGACAAGTTAGCTTGTCTCACACCTCTTAATTTCACCTACCAACTACCCCTATGGGTTAAGGGGTAAAAAATAGACCCCATTATGTGATTGTAAGACAAAAAGGTGTTATTTATTGCACTTTCTTACATAAGTTTTTAATTTTGTCCTTTAGAGGTGTGGGTTTGAGTTTTGTGTGTGTAAGAGGGTTTTCATTCCTCAACCACCAATTTATTGAGATTTGGGGTTTGGGGTTTGACCACGTGATGTGGAGTGGAGGAGGAATGATGTGGCATCTTATATGGAACCACATCACCTCTCTCTCCTCTCTTTTATTTATTCAAGTTTGTTTGATGATTTGGGGGTTACTTGTTTTATTTGGACTCTTGCATTTTTGGAGGGACGTTTACTTTTGGAGTGCTTGTTTTGGAGTTTTGGAGTTGAGTTGTGTTTTGTGCTTTGGACTTGAAAAGGCTTGGAGATTGTGCTTTGGATTGGATTTGAAATGGCAAGGAAGGGACTTCACCCATGTTTTCTTATTGCTATTTTGTTATGTAAATGATTGTGAATGGATGATTGTTGCATGTTTGTGATTTTGGGAAATAGAATGGCCTTTAGGTTGTGTAGGAGAAAATGGAAATGGGGATATTTTGGAGGAGGCATAAGAGTATTATTTTTATTTTGGGAGGGAGTTTGGTTTGGGGTGTCCCACCTTGTAGATAAGTGAAATTTGTGCTTATCTTGTATGTTTTATTGAGGGAGGCATAAGAGTTATTTTTGATTTTTTGGAAGGAGGCATAAGAGTCTTGTGGGTATGTGATTGAGTTTCTTGGAGGCTTTAAGGTGGGCACCCAAACCTTGGGAGGCATAAGTAGATCCCCATGTTTCTTTCTCTTTCTTGGCTTGAGTATTGAGCCTTTATGCTTGGGAACTTGCATGTTTGTTTTGATTTTGTTTATTGTGTTGAATGTTTTTTTGAATGTTGATTGTGGAAGCCATGTAAAGTTGCCTTCATGGTTTTCTTATACCCCTCATTTGCTTCATTGTTGGGGCTCGGGGGCCAATGAGGAAGAAGGCTTCTCTTCTCATTGGATTATTGGTTGGGTGGAGAGTGTTTCCTACTCCCCTATTTTGTTGTTGTGTTTGGATTTGGAGAAGATGGTGGAGCTCAAGTGAAGATTTGGTCATAGTTGCACTTTGAAGAAAATGAAGAGAGATCCTACCTTTGTAAAATTGTTGCCATGTTGTTTCCACTTAATGTGGAAGGCTTGTAAACTTGCATTTTAAAGAGAACTTCTTGTAAAGTGTTATCAAATTTGTAATTATTAAAACTTGTTTGTAAAATGAAAGTGAGAGATCTTTAATTTATTCTTTTATATTTGTGAAAATCCCTAACTATTATACTTTGTAAAGAAAATGAACCAAGTTCTTGAGAAAAGGTTGTATTGTTATCTAGTTATAGTGGTAATATTGTAATGGTTGGAAAGAAGAACTTGAAATTGTATTCAAATGGAAAATATATTCTCTCAAAACTGAAATTAAATTTATAATTGCTTGTGTTTTTTCTTTAGTGAAATGGTTGATGAATTGGAAGAAAGTTTTGTAAGTGATACTTGTTTTACTTATTGAAATAGATTTCACTCTTGTTTGAAAAGGAAATGATACATTTTTTTTATTAAAAAGTAAGCATATTGAAAATATTGAAATTATAGTTACATCTCATATTATGTTGTAAGAAAAAAATACTAGTTTAAATTTTAGCAATAAGGAAAATATCTTCTCTTGCAAATTTATTAGGTTGAATAAGAAATTTTATTAGTTTTCTCAATTTTATCCATATGAAGAGGTAGAAAATTAATAGTTACATTACCTTGTGTTTCACTATGCTATATAACTAATTTGATCATATATATATAATATATATATATATATATAATATATAGCTTAATTATATTATTATTATTTAAATTATATATTATAATTATATTATATATATGTTAAATGTTTTATTTAAAATAATAATATATAAAATAAATTATATAATAATATATATAACAACTTAGTAATAATATTAAAATACTTTTTTTAAAAAAGAAAAATTTAGTGAAATTTGTTATTGCCACTATTTAGTTTATTATATAATAGTTGGGGGAAAGGGGGGGTGATTGCGAACGCACCCCACCCCATATTAATAAATGGGATGGGGTTCATCATAAGCCCTTTTTTAATTTTAGACATGCGCTGTTAACTATATTTACCACAAATTATTTAAAACCTTAAAAATACATGCCTGTGTTTATACCACGAACGTGGTATTTTTTTTCTCTCTCTCTCTCTCTTTTATATATATATATATATATATATATATATATATATATATATATATATATATATATATATGTTAAATACAAACAGATGCATTATCTCAAAATATATATTTTACATACATACAAATAATACATACATATATAAATACATAATATATATATATATATATATATATATATATATATATATATATATATATATATATATATATATATAAAAAAATATACTCTTCTTGTGTATATATACTCTATTAAACTAAATGTAAAATGGGGCAAAATACCCATACCCGAAATAGGGAAAATACCAACTAAAATAAAATACAATGGAAAATAAAAATATGAACAAACCTAGGAGAGGGTTACAAAAAATAAATAATAAAAATGTGTATATCCATCCTTGATCTTGAGAAAACTTCCATGGCCTCTTCTCCTTCTTCTCCCAAACCTACAAAATGAAAATGAGAAAATAGGGTAAAAGAAATGAATAAGAGCACTTCATAAGGATGATTAGGGTTAGTTTGAATACCTAAGATCCAAGGGCTCTAATGAATCCATCTAATGGTTGAGATTCAACCCTACAAAATTTAGGTGAGGATATTTTGGTGGGAATATGTTTTTTAAATAAAATGTATGTGTAACTTGTGAATGGGGCCACTAAAGGGGTGTTAGGATGTAGGATTAAAATGTGACCTTTATTGTTTTAGTTTAGTGACTTTTATAAAGGACTTGACCTTTAGAAATTATTAATTAATTTTATAAATGGATAACTAGATAGTGTTATTATAGGGATTAAAATTTATTGAACTAAATTATAGGGTTAGGGTAAGTTTAGACTTTAGCCATAGAATATTAAGTCAATAAATGACATTAGAAATATAATACTAAATTAAATAATTTTGTAACAAGGGTATCTTAACTAATGGCTTATAAGAGTTAATTAATGAGAATTAATGGGAACCCTAGAGGGGATTTAAGCCAAAATGATTGAATTAAAATAATAATAATTAATTGTTAATTAAAACAAATGAATTTATTAATCATGAAATAATTAAATCTAGTTGAGGTTATCTCGTTACACCTCATTTAAACAAAAAAAAATTTATTTCAGTAAATTTTCCTAACTAATTATTGGGTTTTATCTTGGGTTTTGTGTGGGAAAAATGTGGGCATTACACTTGGTATCAGAGCTATGGGTTCAACGCTTGGACCCTTGGGCACACTTGAAAACACAAACAGTTAACCTAGTACAACCTACAACTAGATCACACAACATTGCATGATATTTTAAAATGTAGAAAACCTAGAAAATTGAAACAAAACCTAGATGATGATAAACTAACTCCCATCTTGGTTTTGTAGGAGAGGCGAAACTAGAGATGAGGGATTTTTCACATGGAGTTAGATATACCACTCCAGAGAAGAAAAATTTCCACTATACTTGCCACAAATACTATAGACATTATAGGATGTCAATGCAGCTATACGAGGTGGAGCAAGTAGGGGCATGACCTAGCTAGCATGATAGGGAGCCATCACATGAGGCTCAACACCCTTTGAGACACAATGATGAGCATAGGGAAGAGAATCCCACATGGAGTCAGCTAGAGTAGATTCACCTCAGAGGGACATGGAGATAGGGTTTTAGGACACAGAGATAGATCTAGGAGCCCTAGGCCGAGGGATGAGCATGCAGAGAGACCTAGGGGTCGACAATCATCAGTTATAGATCATATCAAGGAGATCTTAAAGCTACACCCATCTCATTATGTTGGTGATAAGAGGTTTTAGGTAGAGGAGGCTTGGTTAGTGAGCTTGAGTGGATGCTTCAAGCTTTTCCCATGTACTAGAAACATGAAGGCTCGTGTTGTGATTCATCTTTTGAGGGATGGAGCAAGTGTTTGGTGGAGGAATGAGGAGCATAAGCTCCATAGACTCGAGAAAATTACTTGGGAGCTCTTTGAGGAGTGGTTCAGAGAAGATACATATCTAGGAGGTTTATTCAACAGAGGATAGATGAGTTTCATGACTACGCATCAGCATCCATGAGCATCCATGGGATGATGAGATGAGTCAATTTGAGTAGATTTTCTGGACTTACTTCAGTATGTCGACTACATGTAAGATGAGAAGGTTAGGATTCATAGGTTCATTTGGAGGGCCTAAACTTGGATTTGGGAGGTGTAGTATACATTCATTGTCCGTAGACCTTAGTTGAGGCCATTGAGAAGGCCTACATTCATTTTGAGGAGATCACTAGGGGGGAAGACACAACAAACTAGAGATAGAGTGAGGATTGTATTTAGCATATGCAGGATAGTAGGTTAGGGGGTCAACTCCTCCTCCTCGTGGTAGACATGGTTCAACACAGTCTTCTTTTCAAGCCACCACAATAACCACCTCACAACAACAACAGTAGACTCATCCACCATTTAGACCTCCCATAGAGATTTGATACTCAGAGGGGACAGGAGTATGGGGCCTCCTCCTAGAGGACCCATTAGGACACAGGAGCACCTAGAGCTCAGTCAGTAGGAGCTCATCAAGTAGTGACCACACCAGTCCATGGCCATAGGATCATCAAGATCCACGACACAGACCACTAGAGTACCTGTTGGAGCCACATCTCATTGGAGGGGACTAGGTAGTTGTTATGGATGCGGTGTACTTGGACACCATTGGAGAGAATTCCCACATAACCCTAATAAAAAGGGTAAGGAACCTATTTTAGAGCCTACAATTGATGACATGGGACGTAGCCATCAGATTTATGTAGTGGTTGAGAACCTTGCTAGACAGAGCATCAGGGCACAGTGATGAGACTATATGTAGCATTGGTGGTATCCTACCTCTATTTGTTTGATTTTGGCTCTTTTGATTATTTTATTGCACCATCTTTAGTAGAGTGATGCAAGCTGGTGGCAGTTAGGTAAGGCCTTAGTTGGGATGTTGAGATGGCTTTTGGAGCCAAGCTCTTAGTAGACTCCTTAGTAAGGAGTGTGTAGTGGACCTAGGACCCTTCACCACTACCTTGGATATTTGTATCCTTCCTTTGGGTTCTTATGGAGTTATCTTGGGCATGGATTGGTTATCTGCACATAGAGCTAGAGTTGATTGTTACAACAAGGTTATATCTTGTGTAGATGATTTGGGAGTTGAGTCGGTGATAGTTGGAGTTAGGAGACCCATCTCTATTCACACTATTTTCTGCTATGCAGCTTAAGCTTAAGCGGTGTGCATGAGTGTGGGTGTCAGTTGTATGCTATTATAGTTAGTGATAGGTTGGAGGATGAGGCTAGTGGACCTTCACTTGATGATCATCATATTTTGGGGATTTTTAGATGTTTTTCCAGTGAGTTACTAGGGTTACCTCCCCATGAGATAGACTTTCATATTGATTTGGTTCGGGAGCGGAGCCTATCTCATGCACTCCATATAGGATGACCACCCTGAGCTATGTGAGCTCAAGTTATAGTTAGAGGGCCTTCTTGAGAAAGGCCTAATCCATCCTAGTGTATCTCCTTGGGGTGCACCAGTGATTTTTGTGAAGAAGAAGGATGGATCCTTGTTTGTGTGTGGACTACAAATAGTTGAACAAAGTAATGATCAAGAATCATTACCCCTTCCTCGCATCGATGATTTTTTGATCAGATGAAGGGGACACAGTGTTTTCCAAGATAGATCTTAAGTTTAGTTACCATCAACTATGAGGATTGCAGAGGTAGATATCCACAAGATAACTTTTCTACATGAGATATGGCCACTATGAGTTCACATTTGTGCCATTTGGTCTGAAAAATGCCCCTATAAGTGTTCATGAGTTTGATGAATGGGTGTTCAAGAATTTTCTAGATCACTTTGTACTCATGTTCCTTGATGATATTTTGATCTACTCACGTATGCATGAGGAGCATGAGGGATAACCTTTGTCAGGTTTTGTAGTGTCTTCGTGAGCAACAACTATATGGGAACCTGAGAGAAGTGTGCATTTTCTAGTCAGAGGTTAGTATTTGGGCCACATTATTTCTGGGGAAGGTATCGTAGTGATCCTTCCAAGATTAGAGCTATTATGGATTGGCTAACACCTACTAGTGTGACTAAGGTGCATAGTTTCATGGGATTGAAGGTTACTATAAGAGGTTTGTTCAAGATTTCTCTCATATTGTGCATCCCATCACTTCCCTTACAAAAGGGAAGAAGTTTGTTTGGTTAGATAGATGTGAGTAGGCCTTTAGACACTGAAGGAATGCCTTATGACAACACCCATTCTAGTAGTGCTAGATCCACAGGGAGATTTCTTGTATGCACATATGCTTCTTTGGTAGGATTAGGAGGTGTATTGATGCAGGAGGGTCATGTAGTAGCCTTTGAGTCTCACAAACTCAAGGATTATGAGCTCAATTATCTAACTCATGACCTTGAGCTTGTAAATTTGGTGCATGCTTTGGTTTGATGGAGACATTTCCTTTTAGGTAGGAGGTTCATTCTCAAGATAGATCACTTGAGTCTTTGTCACCTCTTCACACAACCCAATCTCAACGCTCATTAATGGTGTTGGATGGAGTTTCTTTGTGAGTATGACATGGAGATAGAGCATGTGAAGGGAAGGAGAATGTGGTTACAAATGCCTTGAGTCATCGAGACATTTGGTTATGGCTATAATAGTTGGTATAGACTTGAGGACCAGGATTTTGCAACAAACTTCCACATGATAACTTCTACCTTTTAGTTAGAGTAGAGATCGAGTCTTAGAGACCCCTTGAGGGGAAGTTTGATGGATTTTCATTAGAGGAAGATGGTCTTCTTTGGCACAGAGGTCAGATCTATGTACCCAGAGATGGAGGATTGAGGTAGGATATCCTTGTTGAGGCACATCATGCACCCTATTCATCCCATCTAGGGGTGAAGAAGATGCATGCCACTTTGAGATAGTTGTACCATTGGAGAGGGATAGGAGAGACGTAGCTCATTTTGTGTCTCATTGTTTAGAGTGCTAGAAGGTGAAGGCTGAGCATCAACATCCATTGGCCTTCTATATCCTCATGCCATACCGGAGTGGAAATGGGACACCATTTCCATGGATTTCATATAGTAGGATACCTACGTTGAGATACCACCATGATGCCATTATGGTCACGGTGGATAGATTGATGAAAGTGGATCATTTTTCTCCGGTGAAGACCACCTATATAGCTAGTGTAGTGGCACAGTATATATCTGGATGAGATTTTTAGACTGCATGGGATTTCATGGAAGATCATTTGTGACCACGATCCCTTGTACACCTCTCACTTTTGGACCACCATGTATGCTCTTGGGATGAAGATCAAATTTAGTATAACATATCACCCTGAGACAGATGGACAGATAGAGTGGGTGAATCAGATTTTAGAGGACATGCTTTAGATGTACATCATGGACCATCAGTCGAGGTGGGAGGAGTATTTTTACTTAGTGGAGTTTTCTTAACAATATTTTCAGAGTTCGATTGGTATGGCTCCATTTTAGGCATTGTATGGCAGGGAGTGCAAGACACCGCTGAGTTGGGACAGGTTGGAGGATAGGGTATCTCTTGGGCCAGCTTTATTATAGGATATGGAGTAGTAGGTTGTCATGATTAGATAGAGATTATAGGAGGCTCAGGATAGATAGAAGAAGTATGCAGATCAATGGAGGACATATCATAGTTTTGAGGTGGGCACAAAGGTGTTTCTTCATGTCAAGCCTCATAAGAGCCCTATCCATTACGAAAAAGGCTCTAAGCTAGCTCCTAGGTTTTGGGTCCCTTTGAGATCTTGGATCAGATCGATCCTTTGGCCTACCATCTAGCATTGCCACCCAACTTGTCTCGCATCCATGATGTATTTCATGTTTCTGTGCTTAGGAGGTACATTCTAGATCCTTCTCATGTATTGGATTGGACCACATTGTAGGTACAAGATCAGGGGTAGGTGATGGTGGAGCCCATGCACATTTTAGAGCAGACCCTGGGCCTTGAGGTAGAGAGATTGATCAAGTTCATGTCCAGTGGGATCGATACGATGAGACAACAACTACATGGGAGGATGCCACACCTTTGAGAGCATAATTCCCACACTTGTTCTCAAGTGACTTCTAGGAGGAAGTTGAGTCTAAGGGGAGGGGATGTAGTGCCCACTCCTCTTTGACATTGATATTACTATGATTTTTCTTACTTTGGATTGGAGCCATAGACATTGTTATCATATTTGATCTTTAGACATTGATAGATGGACATTACTATATTTGATTAGCCTATTTGATAGACAATATGGATGTTTTAGACTTTTGACATGATGTGACTTATATGATGGATTATATGCATGGATTGACATATCAATATTTGATGATCTAGAGTTACTACTGTATTGACACATTGGATTTGATATATAGATTTTGTTAGATGATTTAGTTGGTTTTGTGATCTTATTGCTAATTGATGAATTGATAGAATCAAAATATTTGAAATTGTGAACAATTGGTGAATTACTTGATTTTAGTGATGGTTTAGTTATGATATTTGATGATGTGAATTGATATGTATATGTTTGTTTTATTATCTCGATGTCATTAATATGGCCATGAGGCCAGAAAGGTATTGTTTTGATTTTTGTAGGAAATTGTAACACAACAAACAAAAGGGGATAGGAGACCAACAGTGAAGGAATTTGGGGTATGGCAATAGGTCACCTTGGAAACTTGTGTAATTATATGTTTTTGTTGTTGTTAGATTGTTAGGAGGTCCCCATTGGGGGTGGCCTCAAATGTGACCTTGGGTAAATATGTTGTTTTCCTTTTTTTTTATTTATTTGTGAGTATTTGTATTATTTTAGTATTGTGAGTCACCTTTATTATTGTTAGTTAAAGTGCTCCATTTAAGTTGATTAAACTTGATTAATTAGTGTAATTTGAGATGTGACCAAAGGGGTATTTAATGTGGGTAGGTGGTTCTTGATTTATGTTGGATTTGAAAGGATTTTATTACTTTGAGTGTTGTGTACTCAACCTTGCATGTCAAATTCGGATTTGGGCTTAAGGGCCATTTTTGGAGGCTTGTGGGACAAGTTAAGCTTGTCCCACACCTCTTAATTTCACCTACCAACTACCCCTATGGGTTAAGGGGTCAAAAATAGACCCATTATGTGATTTTAAGACAAAAAGGTGCTATTTATTGCACTTTCTTACATAAGTTTTTAATTTTGTCCTTTAGAGGTGTGGGTTTGAGTTTGAGTGTGTAAGAGGGTTGTCATTCCCTCAACCACCAATTTATTGTGCTTTGGGTTGGGTTTGACCATGTGATGTGGAGTGGAGGAGGAATGATGTGGCATCCTACATGGAGCCACATCACCTCTCTCTCCTCTCTTTTCTATTTATTCAAGTTTGTTTGATGATTTGGGGTTACTTGTTTTATTTGGACTCTTGCATTTTGGGAGAAGTTTTCTTTTGGAGTGCTTGTTTGAAGCTTTGGAGTTGGCTTGTGATTTGCTTTGGACTTGGAAAGGCTTGGAGATTTGTTCTTGTGGATTGGACACTCTTGCAATGGAAAGGTAGGGACTTCACCCATGTTTTCTTATTGTTATTTTGTTGTGTAAATGATTGTGAATGGATGATTGTTGCATGTTTGTGATTTTGGGAAATAGAATGGCCTTTAGGTTGTGTAGGAGAAAATGGAAATGGGGATATTTTGGAGGGAGGCATAAGAGTATTATTGTTTATTTTAGGAGGAGTTGGGTTGGGGTGTCCCACCTTGTAGATAAGTGAAATTTGTGCTTATCTTGTATGTTTTATCAAGGGAGGGTAAGAGGCATAAGAGTTATTTTTTGAGGAGGCATAAGAGTCTTGTGGGTATGTGATTGAGTTTCTTGGAGGCTTTAAGGTGGGCACCCAAACCCTTGGGAGGAATAAGTAGATCCCCATGTTTTTTCTCTTTCTTGGCTTGAGTATTGAGCCTTTGTGCTTGGGAAATTACATGTTTGTTGTGATTTTGGTATTGTGTTTATTGTGTTGAATGTTTTGTTTGAATGTTGATTGTGGAAGCCATGTAAAGTTTCCTTGGTTGTCTTATACCCCTCATTGTTTCATTTTTGGGGCTTAGGGGGCCAATGAGGAAGAAGGCTTCTCCTTCCTCATTGGATTATTGGTTGGGTGGAGAGTGTTGCCTACTCCCTATTTTGTTGTTGTGTTTGGATTTTGGAGAAGATGGTGGAGCTCAAGTGAAGTTTTGGTCATATTTGCACTTTGAAGAAAATGAAGAGAGATCCTGCCTTTGTATTGTTTGTTGCCATGTTGTTTCCACTTAATGTGGAAGGCTTGTAAACTTGCATTTTAAAGAGAAGTTCTTGGATATTCTATTTATCAAATTTGTAATGTTAGCCACTTGGTTGTAAAATGAAAGTGGAGAGCTTGTAATTTATTCTTTTATTTTGTTAAAAGAGAGACTATTATATTGTAAAGAAAATGAACCAAGTTCTTGAGAAAAGGTTGTATTGTTATCTAGTTATAGTTGTAATATTGTAATGGTTGGAAAGAAGAACTTGAAAGTTGTATTCAAATGGAAAATATATTCTCTCAAAACTGAAAATAAATTCATACTTGCTTGTGTTTTCCTTTAGTGAAATGGTTGAGTTGGAATTGGAAGAAAGTTTTTAAGTGATACTTAGTTTTACTTATTGAAATAGATGTCATTCTTGTTTGAAAAAAGGAAAGAGATACATTTTCATTTTGATAGTAAAAGTAGACATATTGAAATGTGGAAAATTATAGTCAACCTCATACTAAGTTATAAGAAAAGGGAAGTAAACTTTTACCGTTTTAAACAATAAATATATTCTCTTCATTAGTTATTTTAGGTTAAATAAAAAAATTGTATTCGTTTCTTTTTTTTTATCCACATTTGAATAGGTAGAAAACATTAACTACATTACCTTGTGCTTCACTATGCTATATAAATTAATTTGATCATTTAAATAAATCATATATATATATATATATATATATATATATATATATATATATATATATATATATATATATATATATGTATGTATGTATGTATGTATGTATGTATGTATGTATGTATGTATGTATGTATGTATGTATGTATGTATGTATGTATGTATGTATGTATGTATGTATGTATGTATGTATATATATATGTATGTATGTATGTATGTATGTATGTATGTATGTATGTATGTATGTATGTATGTATGTATGTATGTATGTATGTATGTATGTATGTATGTATGTATGTATGTATATATATGTATGTATGTATGTATGTATGTATGTATATATATATGTATGTATGTATATATGTGTGTGTGTGTGTGTATATGTATGTATGTATGTATGTATGTATGTATGTATGTATATACATACATATATACATACATATATACATATATACATACATATATATACATATATATACATATATATATATATATATATATATATATATATATATATATAAACCTTAATAATACCAAATAAATGTCATTATTGAAATATTATAATCCATATGGCTTGATTTTACAAAGGTTTAATTTAGAACAATACTCATAAAAAGTATGAATAAGTACAACGACTTATATTAGAAATCCTTTTTAAAAAAAAAAATGGTAGTGGTCGCGTTGGCCACAAACACATTTATTTAGTTTATTGATATGGGGAAGGGGAGGGTGGGTGTGGCATCCACCCCTCCCCCCCTATATTCTATTAAACCTAAATCATTTCCTTTTAACCATTATTTTTTTAATTTTGAGACCTACGCTTTGTTTACTCAACTTGATTGAACTTATTTTGTTTGCCAATATAATTAATCTGCCTCTCTCTCTCTCTCTCTCTAATATATATATATATAGACAAACAGTTACATTATCTCAAAATTGACCTTTCTCAAATTGTTTTTAATAAGATGAAATTGTAAAAGAATATATATAAATATATACATACATACATACATGTATATCTAAATACACACACACACACACACACACACACACACACACACACACACACACACACACACACACACACACACGTATATATATTCAAAACCCTCTTCTTGTGTATATATACTCTTTTAAACTAGATTTTAAAATGGGGCAAAAATGCCCATACCCAAATAGGGAAAATACCAAATAAAATATACAATGATATATATAAGTATGAACAAACCCTAGGAGAGGGTTACACATGGAATAAGCAATAAAAATGTGTATCCATCCTTGAGCTTGAGCAAACGTTCCATGGTCTCCATCCTCTTTCTTTTCTCAAACCTGCAAAATGAAAATGAGTAAATAAGGCAAAAGAAACGAATACGAGCTCTTCATAAGGAGGATTAGGGCTAGTTCAATACTAGAATCCAAGGGCTCTAATTGAATCTATTTAATGGTAGAGAATCAACCCCGAGAAAGTTAGGTGAGGATATTTTGGTGGGAATGTTTTTTAAATTAATTGTATGAGAAACTTGTGAATGGGGCCACTAAAGGGGTGTTAGGATGTTAGGATTAAATTATGACCCATATTTTTTAGTTTAGTGACTTTCTTTAGTGGACTTGACCTTAGGAATTAATTAAACTAAATTTATAAATGGATAACTAGATGGTTTTGTTATAGGGATTAAATTTTATTGAACTTAATTATTGGTTAGGGTAAGTTTAGACTTTAGCCCTAAAGTATCAAATAAATAAATGATTCTGTAGACCTATGAGGGTTATTTAAATAATTTTATAAACAGGGGTATCTTAACTAATGGCTTATAAGAGTTAATTAATGAGAATTATTGGGAACCCTAGGGGGAGTTAAGCCTGAAATGATTAGATTTAAATAATAAATATTAATAGTTAATTAAAACAAAGAATTTATTAACCTTAAATTATTTAAATCTAGTTGGAGGTTATTCCATATCAACCCATTTAAACAAAAAAAATATTCCGTAAATTTTCCTAACTAATCATTGGGTTTTGTCTTAGGTTTTATTTGGGAAAATGTGGGCGTTACATTAATTATTATCACAAAACTTTGGTAAGATGGAGGAAGTGATCTCGTAACAAAGGGCACAAGAGCATCATCGTATTTCCTCTCCCGGGAATAGAAGTGAATCCCTCAATCATGTAAATAATAATTTGGTCTAAGTTTTGCATTAATCGAAATAATAATAATGATTTGATTAATTGTTCAATATGAAACATACAGATATATAGGTTATGGTTTGCTATAAAATAGAAAACAACCATAAACAAGTAAATCCCTATGATTCCTCAATAACTTCCCTACGATACGTGAGTTTGTACAAATCACAACTATTTTATACACATTTGTTCCAAACAATATAATCACTCAAACACATTAATATAATATAATGTACACACTAAAATATTCCTAGCATTCCCCTCCTTAGTGTGAACATGTCAAAATCTCTCGTAGCCTATACATTGTCTCGATCCTCAACATTCGATCGTGGGAACTACATCATCCATGAATAGGGGCCCAATAACCTATCTAGATGAATACATGAATTGAGACCCATCAACCATCAATTCAATATGATCAAGAACACTTCTTGCAATAGTATCAATGGTACAAATCTCCACATCATCATCATCACATGGGAAACACATCCATGTAAAAAATAGGAATAGGGATGATCACTTGTTTTTATTTATCACACCCAACAAAAGGTGTCACTAAAGCAGTTTGCAGCCTCTGAGGTAGTGACAAACTCGAGGATGTTGATTTTCCTCTTGCCTCCATCCTCCAGTTCATATGCTACTAACTCAGCTGGATTTGGATACGAAGCTCAACAATTTTCACATTGGATTTATTTGCATAACTTACCCCCCACAATGTTAAATATTTTATTTTTCGAACGTCGGGTAACACTAAAAATGCATCTCGCAGGAATTGTTTTTAAATTTTTTTACACTTTTCAAACTCTTGACACTAAGATAAAAAAACCTAAAGTCACTTATTTGACTTTTACAATGACCCTCTCCCATTTTGCTAACACTTTTACAATATTAATTGACAAGACGACAAAAATCAATTCTATTTTAAGAACAAACTAAATAAAAGAGTTATTTATACCTTTAATATACTAAACAAGAATCACTTTTAAATAATGGACAAATTTATCACAAACCCTTTATCAACGTTCACTTTCCTACACGAACACTTTATGGACTACATTTTAGTGCATGATTGTCAATATCAACAAGTCCAGGTTGATATTTGGCAAGTGAATGATGAATCGGCACCACCATTGATAAATATTGACAAATGTGTCTTTATACACTCCTTCAAGGCTTATTTGGACGGAATAGTAGATAACTTGTCACAGTAGTATCTTGAAAATACACTACGTAATTGCCATTGACAAAAACTTCATCAAAGCAAAGACGATCATAAAGAAAGGACAATGCATTCAACCTTGGATTAAACTCACTTTGATACCAAGTAATAATTGGGTTTGAGTTTTGCACATGAAATGATAATAATGATTCAATTAATTGTTCAATATGAAACATACAGATATATAGGTTATGGTTTACTATAAAATAACGAAAAACCATAAACAAGTAAATCCATATGATTCCTCAACAAACTTCTTGATACGTGAGTTGTTACAACTCACTACTATTTTCTACACATTTGTTCCTAACAATATAATCACTCAAACACATTAATATAATATAATGAACACACTAAAATATTCCTGACAGTAAATCTCTACAAGAAATACTCCACTTTCTTGTTCAACTTGAATTTCAAAGGTATATGCAACCGCCTCTATAAATTCAATATGGTGTTCTTATTTAGGGCCTCTTACATTGTGATCAAATTTTCCCACACTTCTTTGGTTGTTTTTACATCTCAAATGTGGGGTTGCACATTATCAGACACTACAAACAAGATTATCAACTTGGCCTTATGATTGGACCTATCAAACTATCGTTAGAATGCACCATATTCTAATTTGGTTGTTGAACCATTTATAACCATCTATATTTCTTCAAACTCGAGTTGAGTTTGAATTATTGTCTTTCACACGACATAATTATCAATATGGAACAGGTTGTAAGCTAGGTAATAAGAATTTAGAAACTTTGTTTTGCATAGCGGATGGTTATTCTTTTCCCATCTAGAGGGCATGCTAGCACAAAATAATGAAATTATACTTTGAAAATATTATATTATAGTCCTTTATGCTGAAAATTTGAATGGAAAGAATTTTGTTTTGTTTTTTCGGCCCTGGTGACCTCTAAATCTTAAAACGACTCAAAATATTCAAAATGCAAAAACCATAGCTGAAAATGACCTTTTCAAGTACCCCTCCTTTGGAAAAATATGCTCAAAATCAATTTTTAAGATACGTGGGAGAAAACAAAAAATTGAACACAAATAGGATTTTCCCCATTAATTTTGGGGGCAAAGAGTTGAGTGATGACTAAGGAGATACTAGAGTTTTTTTCCTCTAACTTTGGTGACAGACATTAAATTTTCTACCAAATTTCAAAATATAGCAAAACAATGTGGTGGTTGTGTAAGGATTTTACCCCATGAACTCTTACTCCTCCATTTCCACTAGCCAACTTAACGTATTCACGAATGTGATAGGGCACACAATAAACAATATTTTAAACAATACTCAATATTGGTCTAAACTTGACAAAGGCAATGTTGAAACTAGGAGGGTACACGTGGATCAATGTTGGATGACTAAGGTTTAGGGTTAATGCTAAACCCGGATCTCTTGTTTTAATTGGTATGTTATCTAGTTTTTATTTCTTTGCCCTTATTTTCTTTGGTGCAAGGTCCAAATGGAACACATGGTTTTTTTTATGCTTGTTTTCTAGCTCTTATTTTCTTTATATGGGGTTTCCACCATAGGACACAAGTAGGAGAGAGCTTGGATTGATCGATGAAGCCTCATCTCTCCTTTATATGGCTCAGTTCCAATTCTTAGTGGTGCTAAATGGGATCGGCCCACTTAGGAGTTTGCATGTCATCTTTGCCTGGTTTATGTTCTACACAACATGAGCTCGGATGATCCTAAGTCGACTCATTGCTTTATTATCTAAAGTTTGATCAATGGCTTAGTGTAAGGGAATCATCATGGATAATGCATCAAATGTATGAAGAGTTACAATTATTCACATGGCCATGACTTGCTTACAACTTGAATTGGCATGTATAGTATTCACTTGTGGGTATAGCTCACATCATTTACAAAAACACCCCAACTTGGTCCTTGGGCTCAAACATTTCTCGATGTAAACTAGCAACTCACCAAAGGAGGCACAAACCTTTAAATATATAATCATTGCTAACTTTTTCTAAAGCCAAATAGTCCACTAAATTTAGTGGAAAAAACCCCTATTGGGGAGAAATTTTTCTTGTAAAGAAGCCGGTGCAGGAGGCAATTCCTCAGGGACCCATCCTTTCCCAATAATGAGAACAAATATGAAAAGTACCTAGAATTAGAAACACCAAATTGTGGGGATGCAAAGGCGGGTATGAAAAACTAATGGAGGCAAAGACATGATCTCCAAGAGGAAGAAATCTTCCTAAAGTCTTACATACTCTAACGCATCCTTACTTCCCAATTCTACTTTATTTTTTGGATCCAACTAAAGCTTTGATACCAAATGCAAGGAATACACAAAATACCAAATTTGTTATAAAAATATAAAAATATAACAATATATTTAACCACCTATTTACCTAAGTAACCACTAATTTAAGATAAAATACAAAATATCAATCCATAAATTAGCTAAGCAATATGTTTTACCTAACAAGCCTTATGCAGGTAGTTAGGGTTTGTTTTGCATGTATAATAGCATCATGAAAACCCTACATCAAAGTGGATGTGACACGAGAGGGTTGTAATGGTGAAATTTTCATACCTTGAAAGAACCAAATCCTCACTCACTTCTAGGACACTAGCTCCCAATACAAACACTAACACCTAGGGTGGTTTTGTTCCCTTCTAGTAAATACCATTGAGCATACTTACATATCATAGTCCTCTAGATGGAGCATTAATATTCTATATTGATACTTTTCCACTATCACTCCTACCCAAATTTGGTATAGATGTAGAGTTATCAACTAAGACAATCTTGTCCTCTTATTACGTGTAATTGCATGTCATTGTGTCCTAAAATACTATAAAATTTTTATATTATCTAATTTATCTCAATCCTTTGATTAAGATTTAATTTTAGTTAAATCCTTTGGTAAACCTAAATCTTGCATGCTCTTTATCAGATTTAGTTTTTCCAATCCCTAGTGACTAAAGGTATTGCATACTTCTTATTTCATGCCCCTTATTTGTAATGGTCACTTTTGTCTTCCACAACAAACTAAGCTTCGCTCATAGACTCGTCATCGTTACAACATTATGGATAGATCTACATATGATAATCCTCTCTTCAATTCCCATCAGATCCCCTTTAACAAAATAAAATCTTCTAATAGTGAACATTCTTATGATGAAGACACTAATAGTCATCAATAAAAGTTTGATGTTGTCACCAATTTTTTGTTCCTTGTTATGTGAGAATCCCACTCATGTACCACATGTTCTTTATGATTTATTAGTGTCTAAGTGTTCATGTGGCACTACTGCTCATGTCAATATGGTTCATACCTTAAAAACCTTTGTTTTTACCACCCCTTCTATTCCACTTTCCACTCCCCCAGAAGCTTGGGGACATCCACCATCCACATGCCTATTTTTACACCCACAACAATCTTTTCTTCCTCCATTATTTTTCATATCCAAACTCAAAATTATTTAATCACCCATTCCTTAAATTCCTTGTAACATGATTTAAAGGCTCAAATTCTTTAATTACTACATGCCTCTTTTTCTTCTCCATCTCTTAATTCTTTGCTTCTCTTACATATAATCCACTTGCCCCTTATATTTCTTCTTATCCCCTTCCTCCCAATTTTTCTTCACCCAAGTTCCCTCTTTTAGATGGCCATGGAGATCCACAAGAGCATTTTAGATCATTTCCTCTTGCATGTTTGGACTATGCTTGTGATGATATATTACTGACCAAATTATTTCTTATGATCTTAAAAGAATATGCTTTGTGATGGTTCTATGATTTACCTTTACAATCTATAGATCTTTCACTTCTTTAGAAAATTTATTCTTGGCACATTTTTCTATGAATATAAAAACTAAAATAACATATGCATATATGGATAAATTTTATCAAATCTCTAATGAGCATATTAGTGACTATGTTTTGTGTTATAAGAGTAATGTTATAACTAAAATTAAAAATGCCTTGGCTGAATCTAAATTACAAGATCTATTTATCCAAATTCTTTAGCCTCCTCTACAAGAATGTGTACTCTTTGATTATTTTCATTATTTTGATCACTTATGGTATACTCTCAAATAACATGAAACCACATTACTTTCTATGGGAAATAAAGTATGATGATAATACTTCCAATCAATCTAGTAACAAATTCTAAAGTAAGTATACTTTTAAGAGGAAGTATAATGAGCCTAAGCATATTGTTAATGTTTTATCTCAACCAAAATGTTACGAATCCAACCTACACGACCCACTTTTAAAATATTTTCATGTCCATCTCGCATCTTATTGCCTCAGCTCATTGAAAGTAATTTGATTTCTTTTCAACCCCCTTTTGAGCTAGCTCTTAATTGTCCTCGTGGTAAGATTTTTGATGAAAATACACATTTTGATTATCATAGATGTAGTGGTCATTCCACTAATAAATGATTTAAGATTAAACATTTGATCCAAGAATGATTTGATAATAATGCAATTGAAATCACTAATCCTACTATTTCCAAATATATTAATGATTTAGCAAGATTAATATTTTCATTGATTCGTTACCCAAAAATGAAGAATCAGTTCCTAAAACTTCTTCTAATTATGCTTATCATGAAATTCCACCTCCGTCTTTTGATTATCCTCTTAGGTTTCTTGTTAGTACTACCGATACTTTCCATTATGTTATTACTTTCATTGATGCAGATTTTCATTTTTCTTTTTCATCATATAGACTTGACATTTATCCTTCGTTGGTTCGATGTTGTTAACAATGTTATGGTGCATCCTAATTTCATTTGTAATTTATTTTTGTTATCTTTCCTGTGAGGTATTGTATTTCCATTATCTTAGATGACACTTATCACCTATGTATTATAAAGCATGTGGTTCTCCAAATCATTATTGAGCCTCCCGATATCTCTATGCCTTTATTTATTAGATCCGAGGTTACAAATTATGAAATTGTCTTAGGACTTCCTGGATTAAGGTTTCCAAATTTGTCTCATCCTTAGTTCATTTATGTCTTAATTTCATACATGAGCATCACATTGTCACTATTCGAAGCATCCCACCACGGGCCCCATTATCTTTGCACCTATCACTATCACATCCTCGCATTACTACTACCAATAGTGCACTTAACTCTACACCTCTTGATGATTCTCACATGGATTTGACATACACTACTTTTGTATTTAGAGCTCCCATCACTCTTAGTGATATTTCCACCTCTTCACCTAAATATCCATTACATGTGGCTTCTACTTCTCAGCCACACCATATTTATCAATCCCATAAAGCACTCCTCATAAGGATAGGTCCCCACACAAGGTTCATGTTACATATTGTACATTTAGACACATTTCATGGTCTCATTCTCCACATACATGACATATTCCTACTCCACAAATTATGACACATGCACTTTCACAATAGGTCATTAGATCATGTTCACATGTGTTCCACTCTCACATTAGTAGATAATGACCCTTTTCCTTTTTCCTCATCAATATATCATTTTCAAATTCACAATTAGGGACATTCAACTCCCCTTGCTACTCAATGACAAACTTTTGTTCTAGGTTTAAACTTTACTAAATCATCATCGGGTGATAGGATGTCTAAGTCATTAAATTATTCACAACATTTTAGGAATTGATCACTCTAGACTCTTACAACCATCTCTAAGGCAACAAACAAATAAGAACATTATATCCTTTCTCTATCGACATTCATGTGTACCCTATCCTTGATTCATTTTTTTATATACAGTTTCTCTAAGTTAAAGTGTAACCTCATATATCATGAGCATTAACTACATTTTCTCTTTTTGAGTTTGTGTGTATTCTGAAAAAGGGAAAACAAATGGAACAAGGAAAAATATCAAGAAAAAGACACTCAGGAAAAGGTAATATTTGGCATACATCATACAAGTCACCCTAGAGTTCTCATCCCCTCTTAGATTCTACGATAAACATTCTACAATTTCCATTGAGCACATTATCAATTATAATCTTCTTTTTCTCGTCATAAGTTACACTCTTCCTATCTACCTTATACTACTAAATGTTCATTCACCACCATAAATTAGGGGTAAATATAGACAAAAATTATGCATTTAATATTATTACATCATGCCTCTAGTATATTATTATATACATGATTCTTAAGCAAGAAAACTAGACATTAACAACACTTGTTTTGATGTACATTGAAATTTATTTATCTCTCCATGCTTTCTTCGTCTACTTTTTTGGAATTATCCCTTTTCTATTGGAGAATACACAACCTATTACCTAGCTTACTACTTTACTGCTTTTATCTTTATACCTCTCTAGACATTATCACCCAAAAAGGGATATAAGCACCCAAGCACCGGCTTCCCTTTTGGGTGCTCTTATACTTTCCATTTGTCTTCTTATGTTTAAAAGAACCCACCATTTGCTCATCTATTCTAAACTTCTATTTATCACTTTGGGTCATCTTTTAACATTGTTAACGATGAAATTTAAGAAAAGGAATGATACTTATACTTTACCTACTAACTATTTTAAGGGGGAATATGAGGCAATTAGCGCTATTACTTTCTATCTGCTACTTAGAATAAAAAACACTTAAGGATTGCATTTGGGATGAATTACTTATTGCATAGGAAGGGAAAATTATAAATTCCATCACACATCATCTTTAGGTAAATGTAGTAGTAGCTCATTATCTTGAAAGTGCAATCGGGAACAAGGGAAACCTAGCTTCAACAGACATTATTCTATCACACACACACACACCAAAACTATATGAGTCTAAAATTTAGCACATTTCTTGGTGACAATCACATTGAGGTGGTCGTCGAGGCCATTTTGACTCATGAATATGCATATTTAATTTAATTTAACGCGTGTTTGAGAATTTTGCAAGTAGCTAATTATTTTTTTCAAACAAAGTATAATAAGAAAAACCCTACAATGAAGTGGATGCAACAAAAAGTAAATGTGACATTGTCATACCTTGAAAGAACTAGCTTACAATCACTACTAGAACAGTAGCACCCAATACATACACTAGCACATGGGGTTATTTTATCCGTTTATGGATGGTACCATCCAATGTACTACAGATCACAATCCTCTAGATCTATCATGCACATTACAGATTGAGTCTATTCTGTTATCATTCTACCCCTGCATTCGACAAATACAATGAGTTATTACCTAAGTCACATTTATCCTTTTCTTACTTGACCGACTTGTCATTTTGTTCTTACATACTATATATTTATGATATTATATTATTGATCTTGGTCCTCTGATTAAGATTTAATTTCAGTAAAATCAATGGTCACCATAATAACATCAAACTTTAATAGAATGATGTTAGGAACCTTCTCTATAATATTTTGATATGTAATTGTATCACCATGAGACCTAAAATGTTTTACTAGACCCTTGAAATGGGTAAAAAGTAATCAATTATTTATGAATCCTTCATACTCAAACTTTCAAAATTCATTATATAGATTTGTAATTTTTCTACTACTTCTTTGATAGAATCTAGATATGAAGTTTCTAATATATCCCAATCCTATTTAGACCTAATTATTGTTGGAACCCTAGGAATTTTTCTCTCATCCATCGCCCATTCAATTATTAAAAAGGGTTTTTGCATATTTTTTCAAATTCACTATTAATATATTTATTCCATCCTTTATTAGGGCCTAGAAATCTACTTGATATAAAGGCACATTGACCTCATTCTCTACTAAAACCCAGAAATTGTAAGGATTAAAAATAATTTTAATGCTCTAAAAGACATAATTTTTACCTATGAATAAAATAATATGGGGTTGAGTGAGGCTATTGCTCTTTACTTCCAAAAATAGACTAAGAAAATTTGAAATCAACTACCCTTAATATTCTCTAATACTAATTTAAGGATTACATGAAGACAACCTTTTGAGGTATGTTCTCTCCATAAGTAAACAAAAATAAAGCTACAAAGTGAAATGAAATGAGAAACACAACACAAGCTCAATATGTAGAAATAAAGCTTCTATTAATAATTTGGAAGCACTACTTCTTCTTTAATTTCCTTCTTTCTCTTTTCCTTTATTAACAAATTTTGAATTTACACACATATTTGTAACTCCTTATCTTAAATCTATTATTAAGATATTTTAACAAAATTTAAAAATCATAATTAAAATATTTGCTTTAAATCAAGCTTGTATTAATAATTAATTTTCTTTTTCTATTTTAAAAACTATGTTTTCTAATAAGAGCTCTCAACAAAAAGAAGTCATCTTACATATACTCCTTTCCTTCATAGTACAATGCATATAAAATAATGTTTTTATAGGAAATATCATAAGAATAGGAGTCTTCATCTATATATTTTGTATGGACTTACTATATATGGATTAAGAATTAAATTTTAATTAACAATCACTGTTGTAAGAGTTTTGATATTTTAAACCAAATTTTACACAGAAACAACATTCAAAAAATGTAACTTGCGGTAAAATTATCTTAACCCCAACCCACATAACCCATGTCCGTACACAAAGAAATATTCTAAGGGAAATTCAAAAGTTTCGCTTTCTGGTCAATCTTCCTTCTAATTGTATTAACAATCTCCACAGATTCTGCTCCTCCAGTCACAGTGACTGTCTTCTTATACAAATCCACTTCCACTTTTACTTTATCACAACATTCAATATTTAGCACACATAAATTCATTAAAAATAAATTTAAAAATACCGCATTTTTCTTTTAGTAATAAATAGACGCAATCATTTCTAAAAGATAAAAATCATAAGACTGCAAATGGAACCACATACATTTCATTTTATTAATGGTCATCATGACCGTCTCTTTACATTTTCGCAACCTTGATGTTTACTGAAATGACTGCAACCTATAATAAAAATAAAACAAGGCGGGGTGAATGGTTCATAAAAAAATATGATAAATACAATATATATATATATATATATATATATATATATATATAATAAATTATATCTTCAAAACTATTATCTAGATTTTTTAGTGGTTAAAACATAATTATACAACATATTCAAAATTAGATTAGTAAAGAATTTGTGTATGTCCATAACAAATTACTATCTTTAGAACTTAATATTTTATTCTATTTGTGCTCCCGTACTATGTAGTGTGTTATAAAATATTAAAAGGCATGTTTTTAATTAATAATAAACAAAAGTAATAATAACAGAAGTTTGAGATCCTCTTTTTTGAGTTTTTTTATCCATTGAATTTTTGTGTATCTTGTATTATTTAAAACTTGAAAATATGTTGTTTAATATGGTAGATTGAAAAAACCACAAAAATACAGAAAATTTCATGGAATCCACCAAATTTGGTAACTATGAAATAAATACAGCAATATAACTTTAAGAATAATTAAATTGAAGGTTGTGGGATTGTTTTTCTACAAATATTGCAAACTTGAGGCAACAAAAGAAACACAATATTTCTCATTTGGGAGTATTTGGATGTGTGGCATATGTTCATGTGCCAAAAAAGGAGAAAACTTGATTATAGAGGCAAAAATGCATATTTGTGGGTTATAATGAATAGTCAATGATATATAAGGTGTATAATCCCATCACAAAGGAAGCAATTATAACTAGAGATGTAGAATTTATTGAATAATAAGATTCAAACCCAACCAATTTTCTTACCATGAACTTCAAAGTGCTACGCCACAAGCATCACTAAGAATGAGAAAAAAACTTGTTTTGGAAACTGCGATATGGAGTTAGTTTTCGTGGAGTTTTTGAGCAATAATGATTGTTATTAGTCTATTTGTCCATTATTTTCCCTTTCTCTTCATTACTTGTTTTTATTAAGTTTTGGGGGAGATGCAATTTCAAAAAATTACTAAGTGGGCTTGTGGAAATTTGGAAGTGTCGATTAATGGATCTATAATCTTGAGCCACCCACAGGTTTTCAAACTTGTTTTTTCCCCCATCTTCTATCTACCTTGTTGACAAACATTTATTCATATTTTTGTTCATAGGAGTAGTTTGTATTTTCCCGCAAAGTGCCAGTGCCAAGTGGTGTTTTTCTGGCATCTTTTTATTTCTAAGTCTTCGGACTATTATATAGCGAAGATCTCGATGGTCGAGGAGAATACACATGTCGGCTCTCCGAAACTCCTCTTGGATATCTTTCGGCAGACGTGTACCCCTAATAAGTTGTAACTTGTATTTCGCTTGGTCCGGTTTGAGTTGGAACAATCAGCAATCATATATTCGTGACTAAGGAAGAGAAAGCGTGGCTACTTTTCTATGGAGCCAACAATTTCAATCAATCCCAGCTAGAAGTTGCGATGCGAAGCCATAGCCAATAAATGACAAGCATGAAGCCTAACATGCATCGATACAGGTTGTGAAGAGCATGGAGCCTTCCTATTGTTTGATGCTTTGCATTCTAGCAAGATTGATTGCTAAAGACTAACAATTGTGACATGCGTGGAGTTTTCTTATTGGCCAATTTTTTGCAGTGTCAAGTAAAGGATAAAAAGGTCTAATAGCGCATAAAATCATGGAACGCTCTCATTGGTTCGTGCTTTCGCACTCTAAAAAGTTAGATAGACAAAGGAAATTTGTGAAGGATGGATGGAGCTTTATTTTTGGTCTTATCTTTGCGTCGAAGAATGGAAGATCTATTAGGCTCGAACCCATGACCAATGAAAGATAAATACATGGAGGCATTTCAGTCAAATTAATGGCGATGGAATTGAGAAGATTTAAAATTTGTGAAGCGTTGGAGTTAATATTTGTTCATGCCCATGTCATAGGTCAACATCTCTTTTAAAAGAAATGAGGAGATATATAATTGGCTCGAGAAAATACGGAAAAGAGATATATGCAACAACATACAAAGAAGAGAAAATATAGAAAGGAATATACAGAGAAAGCAGTAGCTCGCGTTTTATATAGAAGAAGAAAGACACGTGCACTAGTACAAAACCAAAGAAGAAAGAACAAGAAGAATATAGAGTAGTAGCTCGAGGAATATTGTAAAAGAATAAAGAACAATATACATACACAAATCTAAGATTGTAAGAAGTTTTAAATCGAATATAATATATATTTTGTGTGTGTTCTTGTATTTTGGCTATCTTTTCCCTATGTAGGTTGCATTGGCACCAAATTTTTCCAATGGGAAGTACAAGAGGTAAATGAGAAACATGCGTGGGTTTTGATACCTCTATGGGCAAAATGTGCACTAATCATATGCAAGTACATGAGGATGTTTGAAATGCACACATGCATTAACCCCTTCAAAAATGTGTTTTTTCATAGATGGGAGTGCATGGAGGTCAAAGCAACGAGAAGGAAAGCTTAAAACTACTTTTTATTCAAACAAACTAGACCAATGGGATAGGGGAATACTTTTAGGTGTGTAAAATCATAACATTCAATATAAACCAATGCATAGAGGAGGCTAAAAATATGCCTCTTTCAATTAAGTGACGTTAAGTTGTTGACATCAACATCCTAACAATGAATTAGAAAAAACACAAATTTCTTACATTCAGAGAAATATTTAGAGTTCATAGGGGTTAAGGGCCAAAAACGTAAATACCAAAACTTCCAAAATGTGAGAATGTTTCCATTTTGAGTTTTAGGCAAAAACCTACATATGGCCAAAATGACCATAAGGATGCAGCAATGGTTTTTAGCTATCAAGAAAGATGGAGATGGTTATGATAAAATCCAATGTTTGGAAATATGTTGAGGACTTCCCGAGCCTTCATTTTACTTCTTCTAGAGCTTCTAAATCCATCTGGATCTCCCATAACCTTTCAGATTAGACCACTCTTCTTTGGGAATAAAACACCCTACGTTTGAACAATTTTTGTTTTGGAACATATAAAATGCTTCCATAAACATATCCTCCATATATTAGTGTCATGTAGACACGAGAACTTTCTCGTGACTACACACAAGACACCTAAAATCACATAGGACTCACACATGACCATTCACAAGTTGAAACCAACAAAGGGGCATATTTGCAATATGGGCACTATTTTTCAAAGGTAAGACACGTTTTTCTTGGGTTGTCACATTTTGCATTCCAAAAGCTAGATCTCAATCGGGCACTTGTCTTAGGTTGAGAGGTGCACAAATGAGGCAAAGCATGAACATAGGAATCTCACGCTTTTAACTAGACTAGTGTCTTATCCATTAGGAAAAATAGAGTCAAGGGGAACACACATGTAAATGAGATTAACACACACAACATAAAGTGAAACAAATCACACAATAGGAAAGGAAACACATCACAATAGAAACAAACCTAACTTACCTATGGTACAGACACATGATAATACACTTTTCATTTCTTGTAAAATTTCAATTATCTGTTTTGAGGTAGTTCAAGAGGGGTTTCATCCACATATGACAAGGAGAAACTATTGTCTCAACAAAAATTTCTAATCTTGAATGGAACAAGCGACAAGGAGTCAAATTTTCCATTACTACCCTTTTTCTCTTTTTTAATCCCAACGGAGGACCAAGTCTCCGATATGAAATTCTTTCATGTGGGATTTATTATCAAAAATATTTTTTACCTTCATTTTGTGCTCTCTAATTCTGTCAACAACCTTAACTCTATCCTAAATTAGCTTTCTCAAACACAAAATTATTTTTTCCAAAGAGTCTTAAAAATTGACCATCCTCTATTTCCTTTGACACCTGCAAGACAAGTGACTAACTATGATAGGTACTTAAACATTTATGCCATATAACAATTGCAATAGAGATATTTTGATAGCCTTCTTTTGAGTAATTTGGTCATCTCATAATGTACGCTAGAGATTATTATGCCAATTCCTTTATTTTTGGTCCACCAACTTATGGATGATTTTTATACAATTCTTGTTGTGGGATTCTAAATGGCCATTACCTGTCAATAATATTCATATGAATGAGAAAGGTAAATTTTATGCTCATAAAAATTTGATTCAACTTCATAGAAAAGAAATAAGTAGCATTGTGAACAACAATATTTTATGGGACACTCGAATTAAATCGATATGTACTCCTTGAAAAACCAACAAAATAGTCTTAGTGTTAGTATTCTTAATCGAGATAGCTTCCACCAACATGGTGAAAAAATATATTATAACGAGCACATATGTGTGACTATAGACACAAAATCATGCATTTGGGTACATTTCTAGGTTCTAATCACATATTATTATTCATATGATTCCTAAGTGAGAAAGCTAGCGATTAACAACTATCTTTTTCCTATTAGCTTTTTTCCTATCTTCTTTCTAGTCTTTCACACCCTACACCCAAGTCGGTATTTTACTACTTTATCTTTATGACTACGGACACCAACTCCCTGACAAGATGTCAAGGCCCTGTGTGCCCATGTCCTTCTAGGCACCATGACCTATTTTTACATTACTCACTCCTTTAGGGAATCTTATTTTCTTGTGGGTCTACTTTATGATTGTAAATTGCAAAATTCAAGTAAGGGAATCATATGAATACAAAGATAGTTAACCATAATAGAGGACCTAGCACTAAGAATCTATTATTACCACCTAAGGTTGCATCCAAAGGAATTATAAGAGCATTAAGGAATCTATCAAGCTCTCACTCAAGGGACAAGGGATTCTATTTTTGCATGCATGCATAGCAATGGAAGTTTATTTTTCCATTCACACATCTATCTACATTGCTACATCTAGTTATTGCTCGATATCAAGTGAATCTTGCACAAGAGCTTCCCTCAGGAACTATTCTTGCACACATGCATAAGAACTACATGGAATTTGAAATATAGTGCAATTCTTAGTCATAAGATCACTCATTTGGGTGACTGTTAGTGTCATCTGAATCACCATTTGCATCTTTATTCTTTAGGATTTGATGTATTTTACGGTTTTGTAGGATATCATTCATTTTACGGGTTATAGGTGAATTTGGGATCAACTAGCGGTAGATGTGGAGACCAACCGAGAAGGTCGGTGACCACCTTGCGACATAAGAAAAATTAGTTTCAAGATCCTATGCGATCAAAAGTGCCCAGCAAGGGTCTCTAGCGTCAAGGCACCCTAGTCCTGCTCTCGATGAACCCTAATCTTGGATCATCCAACATTTGTAATATTTTGTGTCTTATTTTGACAATCTACTCCTCTTGTTCATTATTCTTCTAGTCTAGAATACTTTAGGATCAAGTGTGAAATCAACTAGGTCTTCCTTCCTTCCTCTTGCACTTAAGGTTTCATATTTCTTTAGCTTATTTCTTGTGTCCTCTTGTTTCTAGCAGCTACTTTACTATTAATTATTTACATTTGTTACTTTAAAATTAGGCTTTTAAAAATTTCTATATTTGTTACATCATTTGGTGAACCTAATGCTCGAATTTCACCTTGTTTCTAGGGTTTTATTCTTATGCCCATTAACCACAGTGGTCACATTGAGTCTTTTAAGCAAACTGAGCTCCCTCTATCCTCCCATAGGGTTTCTAAATTAATGGATGAATTTGATTACCCTTTTACCAACTATCAATATTTTCCTCTTGAAGACATTGAAACATCGATAGTGACCAATCCTATGATGAAGAAATTGAAACATATGATAGTGAGAAATCCTATGATGAAGACATTGAAACATCGATAGTTAGATATCCTATGATGAAAACAAGATTACTAACTTTTGTCAAGCTTTGTGTGAAAATCCTCCACATTTTCTGCATATTCTACATGTTTTGATGGTTGTTAACACCTCTAGAGATGTTCTTCTTTGACCGTCACACCCTCCGCTCAACCCCTTAATAGTCCTACTTCCATTCCCACGCTACTTATCTAATCACTCAACCTAATTCCCAACCAGGATCCTCCTTAAATACTCCTGATTTAACTTCTTTATATCAAGATCTACAACCTCAAATTCATCAACTTCAATTGGATACTTCTCGTGCATCTTCATCTCTTGATTACACCTTACTCTTTCACACTCCTTTTTCAACCCCCATCTCTACTTATGCACTTCCTCTCACCTTTTTCACTCCTAATTTATCAACCTTCAAAGGCCACAGTGATCCTCAAAATCATCTCCGTGTTTTTCACGTTGTATGTCTAGATTACACGGATGATCGGACTTTACTAGCAAAGCTCTTTGCTAAAATCCTCCAAGATTATGTTATGTGTCGGTTCTAATACCTACCTATCCATTTAGTAAAATCATTCATGCATTTATCAAATGCTTTTCTAGCACATTTTCAATCAACATTGGTTTTAAAATATCCTATGGTCAACTTGCACAAATAAAATAATGATCTAATGAGCATCTAGTAGTTTTGTGTTACGATATATAAGAAAAAATTAGCTAAGATGTCTAATGTACTAGTGGATTTATAATTTCAAGATATATTTGTCCAAAATCTCTTACCTCCTCTACAAGAGAGTGTCATCTTCAAGACATCTCCTTCATTTGATCATTTATGTCATACTCTTAAGTTACTGAAGGAAAACTTATTTCAATGGGTAAGCTTAAATATCATGAGAAATCTTCATCTTCCAATCAGTTTCAAGCCAAATCTAATTTCAAGCCATCTCCTAAGCCCATTGAAGCCAAAGCAATTGTTCACATTGTTACTACTTTTGCTCAGAAGATTCAATGACAACCTCCAAAGCATACATTTACAAAATTACCTATCACTCTACATATTCTATTGCCACAAATTGTAGAAATAAATCTAATTACACTTTCTCCTCCACTTAATCGGGATCCATCTCACACTAAAGCATGTTGTTATAACAAACATACTAGATACATGACAATCATCAATGTGTCGGTGCGTTCAACCGATCAATGTTTCAAACTAAAACATCTTATTCAAGATCTCATTGACAACAATGCAATTGAGCTCCTAAGTCTTTGGTATCTCAGCTGCTCAATGAAAACAAAAACCTCAAAATTTTCAATGCCCCATTGTCTAAGCATAACAAGCAAGTAGTTGATTCTTAAACTAACCATACTTATCGCATTGTGCCTCTTCCTTCAACAAGGGATCTTGATTTTTAGTTGCATATCTTGAGGCATATCCACCATTCTTCACATTATCGATCATGATCTTCGTTATTTGTTTTCTTCTACTACACTAAATATCAATGCCTCTATCAGATATTATACTATCAACAATACTATGATCAGTTCATCGTCCCCTCTTTGTGTGTGATTAATTGCACTCCTCATTGCTATCAAGTATCATCTCTCTCAAATTTCATATCGAATTCCCAAATTCTATGGTTACATCAAGCTTCCAATTATAGTTGGGCCTCTCACCATGCTCTTGCTATTCATTTTGGCACCTTCAGTCAAAGGTTGTGATCTACTCTTAGGTATCCCTTGGATCTGTGCCACTAAGGCTATCTTTTCCATGACTCACTTATGTCTTAAGTTTATTCATGATAAGAAATTTTTCACTCTCAAAGGGATTACATCATCCACTCCATTTCCTTAGCATCCTCTTGAGGTTTCTATTTCACTCACTAAAGCATCTAGGTCACATGGACCTCTCGAATATAAGACACATTCAAAGACCTAACTCACATATTTACACTCAACCCACTCATCCTCACATCCGAAAGTCTTGTACTTGGGAAACCCCTTCACATAGGAATTCACCATCTCATCCAAGTTCGGGGTATCCTTCTCATGCGTTTTCATCACCTCCTCGTCCTCCTTCACATAGGTTTCCATCACCTCTTAGGTCTACTTCACATAGGTATCCATCACGCCCTAGGTCACCTTCATATATACAACATCACTCTCATACATAGCTGATCTTAGAGCATGGTCACATGCTTTTATTTCCTTAGACAATGGGTGGAGGACCCTTGATTTTCACCTTCATTGGATAACTCACTCTAAATCATACACTTGGGGGTATTGCACTTTCTCCCCCTTCAATCATTTCCAATTCTTTTTATTCCCTACACATACGCATTACGCTTCATGCTCCACTTCTAGTCACTTCTACACATATTAATACACTTTGTATTGTCACTACCCTATGATGCACTATTGTGATAAGGTTCACACTTGATTTTTGAGGGCATAATACAGTTATGAACCTCACACAATACACATTTCTGCTACGCACTTCACTATATAGTTTTTCTAGCATTTTATTTTCAATATCTGCATGCACACCCTTTACGCTCTATGTTGCATTGATCATATATTTCTAGTGCACAATTAAAATCATTTGCCGATGACACATTATTGTTCTAGGTTCATTATTGACTATCGAGGGTCTTTTATAAATGAACCTCATCTCATGCTCATCTACATTCGTTCAGGGGTCACGCTTCCCATATCACATTCACTTCGCATTCCATTCCATCTCACTCATACACAACATGTTGCATACCTTGCTAGCACTTAGTCTTGTTTTTATACTCACGTGTACACTTTGATTACTATGTTAGCCGGATACTTTGTATGTCATTATATTTCTACATACATGTGCATTCACATAATCTCTAGTTATGAATGTAGACTTCTTAATAATACCAAATAAATGTCATTATTGAAATATTATAAGCCATATGACTTCATGTTAAAAAGGTTTTATTTTTAAAAAACTCATATAAAAAAGTTGAATAAGTCGACGACTTATATTAGAAATCCTTTTTTAAAAAAAGAAAAAATTGGTAGTCGGTTGGTGCGCGGCCCTTTGTTTAGTTTATTGTATAAGGGTTTCCATATGGCCATTGTTTTTTATTTTGAGAAATGTGCTTTGTTTACTCAGTTTGTTTGAACTTATATCATTTTCCAATATAATCTCTCTCTCTCTCTCTCTCTCTCTCTCTCTCTCTCTCTCTCTCTCTCTCTCTCTCTCTCTCTCTCTCTCTCTCTCTCTCTCTCTCTCTCTCTCTCTCTCTCTCTCTCTCTCTCTCTCTCTCTCTCTCTCTCTCTCTCTCTCTCTCTCTCTCTCTCTCTCTCTCTCTCTCTCTCTCTCTCTCTCTCTCTCTCTCTCTCTCTCTCTCTCTCTCTCTCTCTCTCTCTCTCTCTCTCTCTCTCTCTCTCTCTCTCTCTCTCTCTCTCTCTCTCTCTCTCTCTCTCTCTCTCTCTCTCTCTCTCTCTCTCTCTCTCTCTCTCTCTCTCTCTCTCTCTCTCTCTCTCTCTCTCTCTCTCTCTCTCTCTCTCTCTCTCTCTCTCTCTCTCTCTCTCTCTCTCTCTCTCTCTCTCTCTCTCTCTCTCTCTCTCTCTCTCTCTCTCTCTCTCTCTCTCTCTCTCTCTCTCTCTCTCTAACACAAATAGACCGCATTCTCTATCTCAAAAGCGGCCTTTCTCAAATTTATTTTAATAAGATGAAATTGTAAAAGGATATGTGTGTGTATGTATATGTATATATATATTCTATATATATATATATGAATATACGTTGAATATTTGTATATATTCAAAAACCCTCTTCTTGTGTATATATACTCTTTTAAACTAGATTTAAAAATGGGGCGAAAATGCCCATACCCAAATAGGGAAAATACTAAATAAAATATTCAATGGCAAATATAAGTATGAACAAACCCTAGGATAGGGTTACAAATGGAATAAGCAATAAAAATGTGTATCCATCCTTGAGCTTGAGAAAACCTTCCATGGTCTCCATCCTCTTTCTTCTCCCAAACCTACAAAATTTAAATGAGAAAATAAGGCAAAAGAAAGGAATAAGATCTCTTCATAAAGATGACTAAGGTTAGTCAAATACCTAGAATCCAAGGGCTCTAATTGAATCTATTTAATGGTTGACAATCAACCCTTCAAAATTTAGGTGAGGATATTTTTGTGGGAATGTGTTTTTGGGGCCACTAAAGGGGTGTTAAGATATTAGGATTAAATTATGACCCATTTTTTTAGTTTAGTGACTTTTGCTAGGGACTTGACCTTAGGAATTAATTAAACTAATTTTATAAATAGATAACTAGATGGTGTTGTTATAGGGATTAAATTTTATTGAACTTAATTATCTTGGAGGGTAAGTTTATAGTTTAGCCAAAAATTATCAAATAAATGAACGACTCTAGAACTATAAGGGTGAAAATAATTTTATAGCAGGGGTATCTTAACTAATAGCTTATAAGAGTTAATTAATGAGAATTATCGGGATATCTAGGGAGCTAAACCCGAAACGATTGGATTTAAATAATAACTATTAATAGTTAATTAAAATGAAGAATTTATTAACCGTAAATTATTTAAATCTAGTTGGAGGTTATTCTGTTGCAACCCATTTAAACAAAAAAATATTCCGTAAATTTTCCTAACTAATCTTTGGGTTTTGTGTGGGAAAATGTGGGTGCTACATTAAGTATCATCACAAAAATGTGGTAAGATGGAGGAAGTGATCTCGTAACAAAGTGCACAAGAGCATCATTAGGTATTTCCTCTCCCGGAATAGAAGTTAATCCTTTAATCATGTAAATAAGAATTTGGTTTGAGTTTTACACACTTTGAAATAATAATAATGATTCGATTAATTGTTCAATATGAAGCATACAGATATATAGCTTATGGTTTGCTATAAAATAGCAAGCAACCATAAACAAGTAAATCCTATGGTTCCTCAATAATTTCTGATACATGAGTTTGTACAACTCACTACTATTTGTTACACATTCATTCCTAACAATATAATAACTTAAACACATTAATATAATATAATGTACGCACTAAAATATTCCTAACATTCCCCCTTAGTACGAACCTGGGAAAACACCATCTTCAACCAAGCAACAAGTCGTTTTGTAGCTCTGCACATGGTATCAATCCTCAACACCGACCGTGAGAACTACATCATCCATAAATAGGGGCCCATTAACCTATCTAGATGAATATATGAATTGGGACCCATCAAGCATCAAGTCAATCTGATGTAGAACACTTCCAAAAATAGTATCAATGGTACAAATCTCACATCATCATCATCATAGGGGAAACACAAACATTATACAACACACAAAAATAGGAATGATCACATGTTACGATTTATCACACACAACAAAAGGTGTCACTAAAGTAGTTTTGCGGCCTATGAGGTAGTGATGAACTCGAGACACCGATTTTCCTCTTTCCTCCGTCCTCCAGTTCATGTGCTTCTAACTTAGTTGGATTTGGATACGAAGCTCAACAATTTTCACATTGGGTGTATTTGCATAACTTACCCCCCGCATAATGTGAAATATTTTATTTTTCGGACATCGATTAACACCGAAAATGCGTCTGTAAGGAAAATTTTGTTTAATTTTCTGACACTTTTCAAACTCATGACACTACGATAACAAAAACCTAAAGTCACCTATTTGAATTTTACAATGACCCTCTCCCCTTTTTTAACACTTTTTACAATATTAATTGACAAGATGACAAAAATCAATTCTATTTTAAGAACAAACTAAATAAAAGAGTTATTTATACCTTTAATATACTAAACAAGAACCACTTTTAAACGATGGACTAATTTATCACAAACCCTTTATCAACATTCGCTTTCCTACACGAATGCTTTATGGACTACATTTTTGCATGGTTATCAATATCAGCAAGTCCAGTGATATTTGGCAAGCGAATGATGAATGGGCACCACCATTGATAAAGATTGACAAATGCGGCATGTATAAAATCCTTTGAGGCTTATTTAGATGGAATAGCAGACATCCCGTCATAATCTGACAATAAACTAAAAACCCACCATTAATAAAAACTTAATCAAAGAAAGGAGGATCATAGTGAACGGCAATGCATTCAACCTTGGATTAAACTCGCTCTGTTACCATATAATAATTTGGTTTGAGTTTTACATACCAAAATGATAATAATGATTCAATTAATTATTCAATATAAAACATACAAATATATAGGTTATGGTTTACTATAAAATAGTGAACAACTATAAACAAGTAAATCCATATGATTCCTAAACAACTTCTTGATATGTGAGTTATTACAACTCACTACTATTTTCTACACATTTGTTCCTAACAATATAATAGCTCAAACACATTAATATAATATAATGAACGCACTAAAATATTCCCTGACAAGAAATCTCTACAAGAAATCCTCCACTTTCTTGTTCAACTTAAACTTCAATATATGCAACCGCCTCTACAAATTCAATATGGTGTTCTTATTTAAGGCCTCTTACATTGTGATAAAAATTTTCCACACTTCTTTGGTTGTTTTTATATCTCAAATGTGGGGTTGCACATCATCGACACTACGAACAAGATTATCAATTTGGCCTTATGATTGGCCCTATCAAACCTGTCGTTGGAATGCACCATATTCTAATTTGGTTGTTGAAGCATTTATAACCATCTAAATTTCTTGAAACTCGAGTTGAGTTTGAATTATTGTCTTCCACGTGACATAATTATCACTATGGAATAGTTGTGAGATAGGTTATAATAATTTAGAAATATTGTTTTTCATGGCGGATGGTTAGTCTTTTCCCATTTATAGGGCATGCTAACACAAAAAAATGAAAGTATACATTGAAAATATTATATTATAGTCCTTTATGCCGAAAAATTGAATGGAAAGAATTTTTTTGTTTTGTCGTGCCCCAGTGGCCTCCAAAGATTAAAATGACTCGAGAATATTAAAAATGCAAAAAGGTAGCTTAAATGACCTTTTCAAATACCCATCCTTTGGAAAAGATGCTCAAAATCAATTTTTAAGATATGTGGGATAAAACAAAAAATTGACCACAAATAGGATTTTCCCCATTAATTTTGGGGGCGGGTGTTGTTGATGACTAAGTAGAAAGTGGGTTTTTACCTCTAACTTTGGCAGCAGACATTAAATTTTTTAACAAATTTAAAAATATAGCTTTGAACAATGTGGGGGATGTGCAAGGATTTGACCCCATGACCTGTTACTCCTCCATTTCCACTAGCCAACTTAACGTATTCACGAATGTGATAGGGCACACAATAAATAATATTTTAAACAATATTCAATAATGGTGAAACTTGACAAAGGTAATACGGCAACTAGCAGGAGGGTACACGTGGTTCAATGTTAAATGACTAAGGTTTAGGGTTAATGCTAAACCCAGATCTCTTGTTTGAATTGGTATGTTATTTATTTTTTTATTTCTTTGCCCTTATTTTCTTTGGTGCAAGGTGCAAATGGAATGCATGGTTTTCTAGCTCTTTCTTTCCTTGTATAGGGTTTACGCCATAGGGCGCAAGTAGGAGAGGGATTGGCTTGATCGATGTGACCTCATCTCACCTTTATATGGCTTGGTTCCAATTCTTGGTGGTGCCAAATGGGCTCAACCCACTTAGGATTTTGCATGTTAGCTTTGTTGTCTAGTCTATGTTCTACATGAGGCGATCTCGGATGATTCGATTTGAATCATCACTTTATTATTTAAAGTTGGCCCATTGGCTCGGTGAAAGGGAACCATCAGGTACAATGCACCAAATGTATGAAGAGTTACAACGATTCACACGGGCATGACTTGATTACAACTTGAATTAGCAGGTAAAGTATTCAGCTTGACCGGGTATAACTCGCATCCTTTACGAAACACCCAAACTCTCTCCTTGGGCTCAGCCACCGTTTGATCTAAACTAGAATCAACTCACAAAGGGAAGAAAAAACCTCTATATATAGAAGCATTGATAACTTTTTCTAAAGCTAAATAGTTCACTAAATTTAGTGCAAAAACTCTATTGGGCATAACTTTTTCTTTTCACAAAACAAATTTTTCTTGTAAAGAAACTTGGTGTTGGAGACAATTCCTAGGGACCCCTCCTTGCCCAATGCATTTAACAAATATGAAATGTACTTGGATTTGGAAACACAAAATTTTGGGGATGCAAAGGTGGGTTTGGAAAACTAATGGAGGCACAGACAGATCTCCGGGAGGTAAAAGGCTTCCTAAAGTCTTACATACTCTACTCAATCCTTACTTCCCAATTCTACTTTATTTTTTAGGATCCAACTAAAGCTTTGATACCAAATGCAAAGAAAACAAGGACGTAGCCTACTAGGGAATTTTTGATCAAAAAAACAAGTAACAAATCAATCTAGTTCAAGTAATGCTTATATATATTGGATAACTAAATATGAACAACCAAGATGCTACATAGGCATAACCAAATCTATATGTGAATACACAAAATACCAAATTTGTTATAAAAATATAAAAATATAACAATATATTTAACCACCTATTTACCTAAGTAACCACTAATTTACTAAATGTAAAATTCACTAAGATAAAATACAAAATATCAATCCATAAATTAGTTAAACAATATGTTTTACCTAACAAGCCTTGTGAAAGTAGTTAGGGTTTATTTTGCATGTATAATAGCATCATGAAAACCCTACATCAAAGCAAATATGACACGAGAGGGTTGTAATGGTGAATTTTTCATACCTTGAAAGAACCAAATCCTCACTCACTACCAAGACACTAGCTCCCAATACAGACACTAACCCCGGGGTGGTTTTGTCCCATTCTAAGAACTACCATCCAACATACTTACATATCAATTTCCTCTAGATGGAGCATTAGTGGTCTATATTGAACCTTTTCCACTATCACTCCCGCTAATATTTGGTATAGATGAATAGTTATCAACTAAGTCAATCTTATCCTCTTATTATGTGCAATTGCATGTCATTGTGTCCTCAAATACTATAAATTTTTATATTGTCTAATTTATCTCAATCCTTTGATTAAGATTTAATTTCAATTAAATCCTTTGGTAAACCTGAATCTTGCATGCTCTTTATCAGATTTATTTTTCCAATCCCTAGTGGCTATAGGTATTGCATACTTCTTATTGCATGTCCCCGATCCGTAGTGGTCACTTTTGTCTTCCACAACAAACTAAGATTCACTCATAAACTCGTCATCGTTACAACATTATGGATAGATCTACATATGATAATCCTCTTTTCAATTCCGATCACATCCCCTTTAACGAAATAAAATTTTCTAGTAGTAAACATTCTTATGATGAAGACACTAATGTTCATCAGGAATAACTTGATGCTCTCACCATTTTCCGTTCCACATTATGTGACAATCCACTCATTTACCACATGTTATGAATGGTTTATTAGTGTCTAAGTGTTCTTTTGGCACCATTGTTCATATCAGTATGGTTCATACCTTAAAGCTCCTTATTGTTACCACCCCTTCTATTTCAATTTCCACTTTCCCAAAGTAAGCGAGAATATCCACCATCCACATGCCTATTTTTACACCCACCAAAAACTTTCCTTCCTCCATTATTTTTCATATCAAAACTAGAAATTATTTATCATCCATTCCTTAAATTCCTTGTAACATGATTTAAATGCTCAAATTCTTTAATTACTACATGCCTCCTCTTCTTCTCCATCTCTTATTTATTTGCTTCTCCTACATATTCCTCATGCCCCGATGTTTCTTCTTACCCACTTTGCCTCCCAATTTTTTCTTCACTCAAGTTCCCTCTTTTAGATGGCCATAAAGATCCACAAGAGCATCTTACATCATTTCATTTTACGTGTTTGGACTATGGTTGTGATGATATATTATTGATCAAATTGTTTATTAGGATACTATTAGAACATGATTTGAGATGGTTCTATGATTTACCTATATAATATGTTAGATATTTCACTTCTTTAGAAAATTTATTCTTGGCACATTTTTCTATGAATATCAAAACTAAAACAACATATGCAAAAATGGCTAAAATTTAGCAAAGCTCTAATGAGCATATTAGTGACTATGTTTTGTGTTATAAGAGTAATCTTACAACTAAAATTAAAAATTCCTTGATTGAATCTAAGTTACAGGATCTATTTATCCAAATTATTTTGCCTCCTCTACAAGAATGTGTACTCTTTGATTCTTTTCATTCTTGTGATCACTTATGGTATACTCTCAAATAACATGAAACCAAATTGCTTTCTATGGGAAATCTAAACTATGATGATAATACTTCCGATTAATCTAGTAAAAATTCTAAAGTAAGTATACTTTTAAGAGGAAGTATAATGATCCTAAGCATATTGTTAATGTTTTATCTCAACCAAAATGTTACAAATCCAACCTACATGACGCACTTTTAAAATATTTTCATGTCCAACCCGCATCTTATTTCCTCACTCATTGAAAGTAATTTGATTTTTTTCAACCCCATTTGAACTAGCTCTTAATTGTCCTCGTGGTAAGATTTATGACGAAAATCCACATTGTGATTATCATAGATGTAGTGGTCATTCCACTAATAAATGATTCAAGATTAAACATTTGATCCAAGACTTGATTTGATGATAATGCAATTGAAATCACTAAGCCTACTATTTCTAAATATATTAATGACAATAGAAAGATTAATATTTACATTTATTTGTTACCTAAACATGAAAAACCAGTTCCTAAATCTTCTTCTAATTATGCTTATCATGTAACTCCACCTCCATATTTTGATCATCCTCTTAGGTTTCTTGTTGGTATGACTGATACTTCCCCTTATGTTATTACTTTCATTGATGCAGATTTTCATTTTCTTTTTCATCATATAGACTTGACATTTATGCTTTTGTTGGTTCTTATGTTGTAAAAAAATGCTATAATGTGTCTTAATTTCATTTGTAATGTATTTTTCGTTGTCTTTCCTGCAAGCTATTGGATTTCCATTATCTTAGATGACACTTAGACCACCTACTTCTTATGACATGTGGTTATCCAAATCATTGTTGAGCCTCCCTGCTATCTCTATGTGTTTCTCTATTGCATTCGAGATTACAAATTTTTACATGGTCTTAGGACTTCCTTGCCTTAAGGTTTCCAAAGTTGTCTCATCCTTTGTTCATTTATGTCTTAATTTCATGCATGAGCATCACATTATCACTATTAGCGGTATCCCACCACGAGCCCCTTATCTTCGGTACCTATCACTATCATATCCTCAATTACTACTACCAATAGAGCACTTAACGCTACACCTCTTGATGATGCTCACATGGCTTTGACATACTGTTTGCTTTGGTATTTAGAGCTCCCATCACTCTTAGTGATAGTTCCACATCTTCACCTAGATATCTGTTACATGTGGCTTCTACTTCTCACCACACCAAATTTATCAATCCCATAGCCATCCTCATAAGGATAGGTCCCCACACAAGGTTCATGTTACATATGGTACATTTATCCACACTACATGGTCTCATTCTCCACATACATGACATAGTCCTACTCTGCACATTATGACACATGCAATTTCACATGACACTAGGTCCTTAGATCATGTTCACATGTGTTCCACTCTCACATTAGCAGATAATGGCCCTTTTCATTTTTCGTCATTGAATATATCATTTTAAAATTCACAATTAGGGACATTTAACTCCCCCTTGCTACTCAATGAAAAAAATTTTGTTCTATGTTCAAACTTTACTAAATCCTTATCTGGGTGACAAGATGTCTAAGTCCTTAAAGTATTCACAACATTTTAGGAAGCTGGTCACTTTGGACTCCTCCATCCATCTCTAAGGAAAGAATCACACAAGAACATTATGTTCTTTCTCTGTCACAACATTCGTGTGTACCCTATACTTGATTCATTTGTTTTTCATATACATTTTGTCTAAGTTAAAGTTTAACCTCATATATCGTGAACATTGATTACATTTTCTCTTTTACGAGGTTCGTGTGTATTACGAAAAAAGGAAAACAAATGGAACAAGGAGAAATCTCAAGAAAAAAACACTCACGAAAAGGTAATATTTGGCACACATCACACACAACACACAATTTCCATTCAGCGGTTATCAATTATTCTCTTCGTCGTCTCTTCACAAGGTACACTCTTCCTATCTACCTTATACTACCGAATGTTCATTCACCACCATAAAGTGGTGGCAAATATAGACATATGCATTTTATACTATGCATTTTAGACAAAAAACTATGATTCTTAAGAAAGAAAACTAGACATTAACAACACTTATTTTGTTTTACATTGAAATTTATTTATCTCTCCATGCTTTCATCATCTACTTTTTGGAATTATCCCTTTTCTATTGGAAAATACACAAACTATTACCTAATTACTACTTCATGTTTTATCTTTAGACCTCTCGAGAGATTATCACCAAATAAGGGATATAAGTGCCCAAGCACTATTATCCCTTTTGGGTGCTCTTATACTTTCCTTATGTTTAGAAGGAACCTTCACTTCCTCATTTATTCTAAACTTTTATTTATCACTTTGGGTCATCTTTTAACATTGTTAATGATAAAATTTAAGCAAAGGAATGATACATATACTTTACCTACTAATTATTCTAAGGAGGCGATATGAGGCAATTAGCGCTATTACTTTCTATCTGCTACTTGGATTAAAAAAACTTAAGGATTACATTTAGGATGAATTAATTATTGCATAGGAAGGGAAAAATTTAAACTTCATCACACATCATCTTTAGGGAAATGTAGTAGTAGCTCATTATCTTGGTGCAAGTGGAACAAGGGAAACTAGCTTCAACAAACATTATTCTATCACACACACCAAAACTATATGAGTCTAAAATTTAGCACATTTCTTGGTGACAATCATATTGATGTGGTCGTTGAGACCATTCGACTCAAGCATATGGATATTTAATTTAATTTAACATGTGTTTGATCATCTTCACAGTAGCCAATGTTTATTTTTTTCATGTACGGGCACGAGAAGAAAAACCTTACAATGAAGTGGATGCAAAAAAAGTAAATGTCACATTGTCGGACCTTGAAAGAACCAAATCTACTATCACTACTAGGATAGTAGCACCCAATACATGCACTAGCAGATGGGGTTTTCTATCTACTTACGAATGGTACCATCCAATGTTCCCTGGAGATCACAATCCTCTAGATATAGCATGCACATTACTGATTGAGTCTATTCTTCTATCATTCTACCACAGATTCAACAAATACGAGTTATTACCTAAGTCACATTTATCATTTTGTTATTTGCACTTACTTTTCATTGTGTGCTTACATACTATATATTTATGATATTATATTATTTATCTTGGTCACCGATTAAGATTTAATTTAAGTAAAATCAATGGTCACCATAATAGCATCAAACTTTAATAGAATGATACTTGAGAACCTTCTCTATAATATTTTGATATGTAATTGTATCACCATGAGACCTAAAATGTTTTAGTAGACCCTTGAGATGGGTAAAAGCGATCAATTATTTATGAATCCTTCGTACTCAAACTTTCGAAATTCATTCTATAGATTTGTAATTTTTCTATTACTTCTATGATAGAACCAAGATATGAAATTTCTAATATATCCCAATCCTTTTAAACCTAATTGTTGTAACCCTAGGAATTTTCTCTAATCCATTGCCTATTCAATTATAAAAATGGTTTTGCATATTTTTTCAAATTTTCTTTTAATACATTTATTTCTCCCTCTTTTAGGGCCTAGAAATCTACTTGATATAGAGGAACATTGACTTCATTCTCTACTAAAACCCATAAATTGTAAGTATTAAAAAATAATTTTAATGCTCTAAAAGACATAATTTTTACTTATGAATAAAATAATATCGGGTTGAGTGAGGCTATTGCTCTTTACTACTAAAAATAGACTAAGAAAATTTGAAATCAACTATCCCTAATATGCTCTACTACTAATTCAAGGATTACATGAAGACAACCTATTCGAGGGTATGTCCTCTCCATAAGTAAACAAAAAATTAAAGCTACAGTGAAATGAAATGAGAAACACAACACAAGATCAATATGTAGAAATAAAGCTTCTTCTATTAATAATTTGGAAACATTATTTCTTCTTTAATTTCCTTCTTTCTCTTTTCCTTAATTAACAAATTTTGAATTTGTAAACATATTTGTAACTCCTTATATTAAATCTATTATTAAGATATTTTTAAAAATAAAATAAATTTAAAAAATTCCTAATTAAAATATTTTCTTTAAATCAAGCTTGTACTAATAATTAATTTTCTTTTCTAATTAGGATGAGGGTGTTCACCTATGGGAAAGGCCCATGCGGATGTTTTTGTGAATGTGTTAAATTTGATCGTCATCTAAACGTTTATGTGTTTTCACCTATTTTTAACGGTGTTTTTGGGTTATTTTTAATAGTTGTTTTTTCATTATTTTTTGTTGTGTTTAGATTTGCTAATGCTTTTTTCAAGCTATTTTTAACAGTTGATTTTTCATTTTTTTGTGTTTAGATCTTGTGCTTGCAAGGATACGATCTATTGACCTTTGTGTTTTGTTTGTTCTCATCTTAAACAGAACGGCTCCCCGTTTGATGAAGATACTGCAAATGTGAATTGCTGTACAAAGTGTGTCTTTAATGGCAAAATGTGAAGAATACAAGGGCAAGTGGAACTAGCGAAGCATATTTCAATGTGTTGAGTGTGTCCTAGGAAATTTTGCAAAGGAAATGGAGTGATTACTAGTATGGAGGAATGCAATTACTTTGTGTATCTTAGCACTATGTAAATCATGCTAGGTCATGTTAGGAAGGAAATTTATTTATTTTACTCCATCTCATAAGTCTAAATCCTCAAGTTCTTAAATTGATCTTTTATTTTCCTTGCTTAATCATCTTGACAAGATCCCCTACAAAAGGATCAGATATGGTATTTCTAATTTTAGGTGAATTTGGATTTTTGTTTTAGGGGATGACTTCTAGCCATGTGCATATCCCAATTTGCTTTGAAAAAATGACACATATTGGCTCTAAGGTGCCACATGGTGCACTATAGTTATGAGGATGGGACAAGTCATGCAACCCGATTGGGATATGTTTTATACCATGAATCCATGTGTGGCCTTCATCGTTATGCCATGCCCACTTGCAACTAACTCTACCAGGGGCTCACTTTGCACAATGGCTCATCCACGCTCAATATTTGAAACTTGAAGAAGTAACTAAACCCACTTATGCCCTTTAATACGGTTGTAAATATGTTAGCTTCGTTCAATAGAATTTGATGAAGAAGTTAGGACTTTATTAATTATGTGCTCTTTACTCGAGAGTTGGAATAGTCCAGTAATGGCGGTAAGCAACTTGGTTCCAGCTAACTTAAAGTTGAAGTTTTAGGATGTTGTAAGGGTGATTCTAAGTGAGGAATTGTGAATAAAAATCTCTAGGAATCTTCTACTTGAGGGAATTATTTGTGAGTGGAAACTAGATGGAAACAAAAGAATAGAGGAAGCCATGGAAAATCGAAAGATTTGGCAAGATCAAAATCTAAAAGCAAGATAGTATGTTGGCACCGTGGAAAGTTTGGGCATGCAAAGAAGGACTCTTGGGAGCTTCGGGACAAGAAGAAACAATAGGAATAAAACAAAGAGGAAAATGTGGCAAAGGGTAATGTATGTCGGGATCATTTGATTATTTCTTCGCACAATATTTCTTGAATCTTGGGTTTTAGATTCGGGGCTTCTTTCCATGATACTCCACATAGGCATTATTTTATTGATTATGTTCAAGGAGATTTTGGTAATGTTTTCTTGGCAATGATAAGCCTTGCAACAACATAGTTGGAAAAGGTTTTGTTTGGGTTAATATGCGGAATGAGAATATGGTTATTGAAGGATGTTAGACATGTGCTTACATTAAGACGAAATTTGATATCGACAAGGAAGTAAGGAGTGATGGTTATCTTGTGATATTACAAAGTGGACTCTAGGAATGTTACTAAGGGCTCTCTTGTGGTGGTAAGAGGAAAGAAGGTTGGAACCTTCTATTTAACCACTTATAGCACTAATGTTTGTAATCTTGTGGCTTCGTAAGCGGATATAACAAGTGTGGCACTATAGGCTCAGTCATATGACCCATATATACGAAACAAGTTTGGAGTTCTATGAGGATTTGAATATATGGGAAACAAAAGTGAGTAATGTTTCTCAATGTTGGACCTACAAAGAAAAGAGTAAGTTAGAGCTTGTACATTACGATGTGTGAAGGTCAGCTCAAGTATCATCTCTTAGGGGTTCAAGTTATTATATTACTTTTATTGATGATGCAACAAGGAAAGTTTGGGCTTATTATGTTAGAAATAAATCCGATGTATTTGAGACTTTTGTTAAATGGAAATCCTTGATAGAGAATGAAACAGGTCTTAAGCTAAAATGTCTCATGTAAGATAATGGAGGGAGTATTGCAACAATGAATTAGATGAAATATGTTCTAAGAATGGAATCCATAGGCAAAAGATGGTTCCAAGAACTCGCAACAAAATGAGATGTCGAAAGGATAAATGAGAACCATAATGGAACATGTTAGGAGCATGAAGTTATATGCGGGGATCCTCTTTCTTTTTGGGAAGAAGCAAGTGAGCACAACTATGTACTTGATAAACATAGGACCCTCAAGTGCCTTAAATGGAGGCATACCTAAGGAATCTTGGTATGGTAAGAAAATAAATATTTCATTTCTTAGAGTCTTTGAATGTGAGGTGTTTTCCCATATAGACAAGGATGATAGGACCAAGCTAGAGGCTAAATCAGAAAAATGTACTTTCATTGGTTATGGTGGTGATGACTTTGAATATAAATGTTGGAGTATTAAGGAAAAAAAAATCATTCTATCTAGGGATGTGGTCTTTAATGAGAAAGCCGTGTATAAGCAATAGTTGCAGGAAAATAGGGAAGAATCCAAGAAAGAATATGTAGTGGTAGAGGATCTTCAGGATGGGAAAGTGACACATGAATCGGTTTAAGAACCTCCTCAATAGAACCCTAAACTCCTATATTGAGGAGTTCTTATAGGGTAAGAAGAGAACTGAAATCTTTTCTCCTTCTCTTTATTATTTATTACTCATGACGGTGGAGAGCCAAAGGGCTTTGATGAAGCAATGCGGGTAGATGACAGAAGAAGTGGGAGCAAGCCATGGATGAGGAACACCAAGCTCTTATGGAGAACCGGACATGGGATTTAGTGAAGCTACCCGAAGGTTAAAAAGCATTACGGAACAAGTGGGTGTACTGATTCAAAGATGAAGGAGGAAAGAAAAGATACAAGGCCCGTTTGGTGGTCAAGGGGTTTGCACATAAAAAAGGAATAGATTTTGATGAGATTTTTCTCTTGTAATAAAAAAAGACTTCTATTAGAACTGTTCTTGGAATAGTTTACAGTAGAAGACTTGCACTTAGAGCAGCTTGATATAAATAATGCATTTATCCATGGTGATTTAGAGGAGGATCTATATATGCAGTAGCCAAAGTGCTATGAGGTCAAAGGTAAAGAGAAGATGGTGTGCGAACTGAAGAAGAGCTTATATGGCATGAAACAAGCTCCACGTCAATGGTATAATAAATTTGATAACTTCATGATGGATCAAGGCTATATTAGATGTCATTTTGACCATTGCGTGTATACGAATAAATTTGAGGATGGAAGTTATATTATCCTATGTCTTTATGTGGATGACATGTTGGTTACAAGTAAAAACATGCAGGAAATAAAAGTACTCAAGAAATAGCTAAGTGACTCCTTTGTTATGAAGAATTTGGGAGCAGCCAAAAAAATCCTTGGTATGAGGATATCTCGAGATATGAAGAAATGGAAGCTGACTTTATCTCAGGAAGAGTACATTAAGAAGGTCTTAGAGAGGTTTAATATGCAAGATGTTAAACCAGTTGGGACTCCTTTGGCAGGCCATTTCAAGTTATCAAAGGAGCAAAGTGTCCTAAGACAGAGAAGGAAAGACACCAGGTTGTCCAAGGTATCTTACTCATTAGCGGGTGGCGGTTTGATGTATGCCATGGTATGCACTAGGCCTGATATTACCCATGCGGTGGGAGTGGTGAGTGGATTTATGAGTGACAGGTAGAGATCACCTGGTAGCGGTGACAGACGGTGGATATTTCGGTATTTGAGAGGGACCATGGGGACGGTTTTTCTGTGCAACGTGGATCAAACACCACTTTGTGTGGTTATGTATATTCCGATATGGCTAGAGATGTAGACAACATGAGGAGAACGATAGGCTATATTTACACTATATGTGGGATAGCAAAGAGCTATATTTACGACTACATAAGCTAATGGTTTTGTCAACCACGGAGGTTGAGTATGTTGTTGCCACAAAGGAAAGTAGAGAGATGATTTGGCTACAACAATTGCTTGAGCCGTTGGTACATAAGCGGGGAGGAAGGAAGTTCCATAGTGATAGTCGAGTGTTATACACCTAGCTAAGAAATTTTCTTTCTACTCTGGGACGAAGCATATATAGCTTAGTTACCATTTCATCAAAATGGCTTTGGAGGAAGAAAAGTTGAAGCTAGAGAAGATTCATACCAGTTAAAATCTTGCATACATGATGACCAAGGTGGTCATAACAGAAAAATTAAAGTTGTGTCCGGCTTTGGTTGGTCTTCACGGAAACTAGTGAAGGGTTGGGAATCTTGCTCTAAGGAAAACTAGTCTCTAAGTTGGAGAGTGTTATGTTGTTGAGCTTGTTTTCATGTGTGAAAGTGTTGAAGTTTGAACACTAAGAGTCTTGAACACTTTCCCAGCTTGTCTCGCCAAGGTTTTTGGCCTAAAAAAATGTGCCCGATATACCGAGAAATATACTTTTCTCATATGGGCAGGATTTTTGACCCATATGTTTATGGGACGGTTTTAACCCATGGTTTTGATACCACGATTTTGTAAAACTGCTTCAACAGTTCTCTACTTATGTGGTTTTGTGCATATGGTAAGGTTGATGTAACATTGCATGTGTCGAATTTTAGTATGAATTTCGTAGAGTTTGTTGAGCATAGCTCCAAACGAGATCGGGTATTGTATTGAGAGGCTTGTAATAAAATCGAGCAAGTGATTCTTGGTTGATGTAGCCCAAATTGGGTGAACCATATTAAATATTGTCTCTTTGTGTTGTGTTATTTTATTCTACACTTTTATTTGAGATATATAATATTTTTGCATAATGGTTTCTACTTTTGCGATTCGTGATGGATTGTTCCGCATACTTTATCCATTATTTCCTAATAACCTTTCAAAGTATTGAACTCAAAAATGTTATGGAAGTCCTTATTGATATGGTTGATATTGACATAAGAAGTTAGGAACCATGCTACTTTAAAATTATGTTCAAGTTCCTAAACCAAGGATGCCATGCGTTCCAATTTGAAATCTCTTGTTCTTGGTGATGATGCCTAAGGGGTGTTCATATTTAGTGGATCTAAAAAGTTGCATGTTCATTTATATGATGATAGATGTTTTTTCATGTGACATCACAAATTCAAATGCACTGACCTTTTGGTTATTGGAAGTATGATTCGTCTCAAATAAAATACCCATTTGATTGTGTATGTATATTTTAGTGTTGGACCTCTCTGCAACCTCAAAAGGTGTAGAAATAATCCATGGTTAGAAATTTCAAGCATTTTAATCTCAACTTCAAGAATGTCGAGATGAACCTATAATCGAAAAAGGGAAAGCGAATCCAAAATGACACACTGCCACCTAGAAGATCAACATGGCAAAATATAATCTGAAATGACATTTAACATTGTGAGTCACATAAATACTTCTAGTGAACACCCACTGACCTCCACTTTGAAATCATAATGAATGTTGAATTTTATGAGCCTACATGGCAAAATGGTACGTATAACGAAATTTGTAGCTTTCGGGTTTGTATGTGTTTTTCCCTATACCTTCTCTGCCCTCCTTCACTACCGAATTTCATATTTGGGCACTAGTGCATGAAAGTTGTCATTGCAATTTGATAAGTAATTTTGGGATTTTGTTAAATATAGAGAAAATCATATTCTCAATTGTAGTAATCGTACATATTCTAGTTATTTGTAATCGTGAAAAATACATTCACATTAGATTAATGTAAATTTTAGTATAGAAATATTGTTGAAACATGTATACACCAATATTATTTAAACTTGAATGATGATTATTGTTGCTTTTAAAAGTTGTTGTCAAGGTCATTTTCGGGCATGAGATAAGTCTATTAGTCCCCTCGGTTGGGGTAATGGCACTTGCATGGAGAGTACAACAAACACAAGCCATCAAATATCATAGGCGGGTTATGCCCACACGCATGTGATGTCGGACATTGTCTCACTCTTGCAATGACTAAACAAGTACGAATTGATTTCAAACATTATTTGTCATTGGATATTGTGGGTGGTTCGGTAAAAATGCATTTGTTCATATTTTGATAATGTTTATAAAATAAAAGGAACTTTCAATCAACAACTATGTATTCACTTTTTCTATCTAGTGCCACATGCAACATGATATTGGGAAATTTTGAGTGATTGTGCTACATATCATTCTTTATTCCATATTTTACCTTCATTTGAGCTTCAACCTTTTAAAGAGATTTTCTTCGCTAACATTAGAAATTTAGATAGGTCAAACATAATTAAGTCTTTTAGCTTGAGAGTTTATTTCTAGGAGGTATTTATACTTTCAATAAGAACATGTTATTTAAACTTTGATTTTCATATGCTGACATTGGTTTCTATACTTATCGAGGTCTAATGACTTATGATGTCGGACTCTCACTAGGGCATTGATATTATGAGGAAAAATTCCAATGAATTAAATTGAAAAAAATTATGCCGATCTTGAGCATTTATAAAGGGTACAAACATATGATTACAATATACATAGACAATAATGTGTAACTGGATAAGGCGAAGAGAAATGATAATCAAAATTTATGAATGATGTGGCCCACATAATCCATGCTCTAAGATCAAATTTGTTAAATGGTCAATATCGTCATGCATACAAAGCATATAGTTTTTATCTCACAATCATTATGCACTAAATGATGAAGATTATTGCTTGTATATGTTAGAATTTATATTTAAGTTCATCTTACTAATAAATTTAGTCTACATCTCTATTTCCTTGAGTTTCTTAGGTCGGTTGATTACCACATACATTAGTTTTATTACCTTCTTTCATTTTTTTGCAAGATATTTGTGATTTTGTCTCTCTAGCGGTAAAGAAAAGAGTGGTCTCTAAATGAACTTCAAGTGGGTTTTAATATTGGTAGAAGTATTTATTCATTTGTCATGTTTATTGCATGTTATGGACTAAGAGATTATTGTAGAGTGTTTTCATGTTATTTAATTTTGATTGTTTCATCTATATTTATAGTTGGCTCAAATATTTTTCCAAAATGACATGTGCGGGCATGTGCCTTTGTCAATGAAAGAATTTGTTATGGGCTGAGAGGTTCATTCCCAATGAGGCCATTTTTAAGCGTCCCAAGTTGTATGTTAGACTAATCAACAAGAAGACTTTTTAAGTTGTCCGTCAAACCTAAGAACATTTTCTTGGACTAACATACTTCTTTTTTTCTCTTCAGTTTAATATGATGCAGACTAGAAACATAATTCCCCTCCCTACAAAGTGGGTTTGACATTAACAACGTCTCACTTGTAGAGGGAGAAAGAGTTTAAGCATCTTCAATGTGTTAATGTTTTGCATTACATAGAAACCAAAACCACCTAAAACAATGATAGATGAAATAATCGAGATATCGCCTCCACGATGTCAACATCCCCAATTTCTCTCCAAATTCGAATAATTGGAGAGCATTCATGAAGGCTTCTGCTTGATTTATTATTCTAATGAATATGGATTGAAATATGAACCACCCCACAAATTGAGAATAATGGAAATACCAATCGAAACATTTCTGAATTGGACAAAAAAAAAAAAAAAAAAAAAGTGTAAAGAAAATTGCACAAAAAAAAAAAACACGAAAATTTGATTTTAAAAAATACCTTTTAGTGGTTTGTTTGTGTTTTGGATGCAAACATATAACACGTACCAAATAATTTCAAATATGTATTTTGGTAGGATATATTGGACAGAATCAAAATTTTAAAAATACGTGTTCAATTTTAATATATTTACAAATTTGTAACAAATTTAAATGTACACGTAGAACATTTCTACGTAATGTTTCATCTATATTCCGCACTACCACTAATCACTCACACACCTTATCGAGTGTACAACAAAAGGTTTTTCAACAAAAGACTAACTAAACAAATGATGCAACACTAACACAATTACTTTGAAATAAATACAAACTACATCAACTACAAAAGTAATTAACTATCCAAAACGGTATCAAATGTATTCATGTTTAGAGCGAAAAAAATTGGCCACAAAACGATACCGCTCATGATTAAAAATTTGCACATGCACAGAAACTTTCATGTATGTGTTAAGTTCAAATAAAATAGTCTGCAAAATTCTACCACTCATGATATAGGATTTGCAATTGTATATGTACGAATCTGTAACAAGTTTGAAATGAAGAGATGATACCTTTAAATGAAATGGTTCATCTATGTTTCTACACTTACAAAATTACACTATTCAACATACATGTTCAATTTTTCTTTTTTTCTCAGCTTTTCAAAGTAAACCAAAGCACTTTTAATATCTTCTTCATTATATTTCATACAAATATCTATAGTTTTAAATCGCTCGAGAAAAAACCATGCAATTTATAGTTGTTTCCATCCAAAACTTTGTAAAATATATCACTTTTTTGCATTTTGAATTGTTTTAAAGGTTAGACCTAATGTTTGCGCTACTTAAATGAAGTGCTTCATCTATATTTCTACCGAACCAAAATCAATCACCTTATCAACATCAACTAAAAAAGTAACTACTATCCCTCCAAAACAAATAACTTATACCCTTTGGCATTCACATTGCATTATACACATGCGATCGAGTTTAAAAACTATGTTTTTCTAAAAACTATGTTTTTATAATAAGAGCTCAAAATAAAAGAAGTCATCTTACATAAATTCCTTTCCTTCAAAGTATAATGCATATAAAATAATGTTTTTATAGGAAATATCTTAAGAATAGGAGTCCTCTTCCATATATTCGTATGGACTTACTATATATGTATTAAGAATTAAATTTTAATCAATAACCATTGTTGTAAGAGTTGTGATATTTTAAACCGAATTTTACTAGGAAACAACATTAAAAAAGAGTAACTCACAGTAAAATTATTTTATCTCCAACCCACGTAACCCATGTCCATACACAAAGCAATATTCTAACGGAAATTCAAAATTTTCGCTTTCCGATCAAACTTATTTCTAATTGTATTAACAATCTCCACCGGGTCTGCTCCTCCAGTCACAGTGATTGTGTTCTTCTTCAAATCCACTTCCACTTTATCACAACCTTCAATATTTAGCACACATAAATTCATTAAAAAATAAATTTGAAAATACCGCATTTTCTTCCAGTAATCAATAGATGCAATCATTTCTAAAAGATAAAAATCATAAGACAGCAAATGTAACCACATACCTTTGATTTTATTAATGGTCTTCGTGACCTTCTCTTCACATTTTCGCAATCCTTGAGGTTTACTGAAATGACTACAACCTATAATAAAAATAGAAACAAGGTAAGCAACTTTCGCACGGGATGAACAAAAAAAAATACGATAAATACAAAAAATATATATACGATAAATCATATTTTTTAAAATATTATATAGATTTTCTTATTGGTTAAAACATAATTATACAACAGATTCAAAATTACGATTTGTAAAGAATTTGTGTATGTCCATAACAAATTATAGTCTTTACAACTTAATATCTTATTCTACTTGTGCTCTTGTACTATGTAGTGTGTTATAAAATATTGAAACTCATGTTTTTAATTAATAACAAACAAAAGTAATAATAAAAGAAGTTATCTGCTTTTTTGAGTTTTAGATTTTTATCCCCTTTATTAAAATTTTGAATTTTTCTGTGCTGTATTTTTAAATCTTGAAAAATATGTTGTTTAATATAGTAGATTGAAAAAACCACAAAAATACGGAAAACTTCATGGAATCCACCGTATTTGGTAAATATGAAATAAATATGGCAATATAATTTTAAGAATAATTAATTTGAAGGTTGTGAGATTGTTTTTGTAAATATTAGAAGCTTGGGGCAACAAAAGAAACACAATATTTCTCATTTGGGAATATTTGTATGTGTGGCATATGTTCATGTGAAAACAAAAGCAGAAATTTTGATTATAGAGGCAAAAATTGCATATTTGTGGGTTATAGTGAATAGTTTATGATATACAAGGTGTACAATCCCATCACCAAGGAAGCAATTATAATTAGAGATGTAGAATTTATCGAATAAGAAGATTCAAACCCAACCACTTTTCTTAACATAAACTTAGTAACGCCACGAGCATCTCTCGAAAACGAAAAAACTTGTTTTTGAAACTGCGATATGGAGAGCAATTTTTCGTGGAGTTTTGAGCAATAATGATTGTTCTTAGTCTATTTGTCCATTATTTCTCTCTTTCTCTTCATTACTTGTTTTTATTAAGTTTTGGGGGAGATGCAATTTAAAAAAATTACTAAGTGGGCTTGTGGAAATTTGCAAGTGTCAAAATTAATGGATCTCGTAATCTTGAGCCACCCACCGGTTTTCAAACTTTTATTTTCCCCTGTCTTCTATCTACCTTGTTGTGAGACATTTATTCATATTTTTGGTCGTTGGAGTATTTTGTATTTTCCCACCAAAGCAACAGGACGTGATGTTTTTGGCATCCTTTTATTTCTAATTCTTCGAACTGTTATATAGCGAAGATCGATGGTCGAGTAGCATACACATGTCGGATTTGGAACCTCCTCTTGGAAATCTTTCAGCGGATGTGAAATCCTCGGAATAAGTTGTAACTTTTATTTCGTTAAGTCTGGTTTGAGTTGGAGCAGTCAATGGTCATAAATCGATTGATTAAGGTAGAGAAATGTGGCTACATTTCTATGGAGCCAACACTTTAAGTTAAGCCCGGCTAGAAATTGCAATGCAAAGCCGCATCCAATAACTAACATGCATGAAGCCTACCAAACTAATGATTATGTAGAGCATGCGGCGTTCATATTGGTTGGTGTTTCGCATTACGAAAAGATACATAGGCTGAAGACCGACAATTGCAACATGTGTGGAGTTTTCTTATTGGCCAATATTTCGCAGTGTCGGTAAAGAATAAAAAGGTCTAATAGTGCATAGAAGCGTGGGAACGCTTGCATTGTACGTGCTTTCGTACTCTTACAAGTTAGATAGCAAAAGGAAAATTGCGAAGGATGCATGGAGCTTTATTATTGGTCTTATCTTGGCGTAAGAGAATGGAAGATCTATCGGAGCTCGAACCCACGACCAATGCAAGACAGGACACGTGAGGCGGTGACAATCTAATTAATGGAAATGGAATTCAGCGGATGTAGAAGTCACAAAGCGCTAGAGTTAATATAATTTTGGGCCCATGTCAAAGGTCGACGTAAGAGAATGGAAGATCTATCGAGGCTCGAACACACGACCAATGCAAGATAGACACGTGGAGGCATTTCAATCTAATTAATGGTAATAGTATTGAGCGGATTTAAAAGTCGTAAAGCCCACGGAGTTAATATAAGTCGGGCCCATGTCAAAGGTCAATGTCTTTTTGAAAGACATGAGGAGCTATATAATTGGCTCGAGAAAATACAAGAGAGATATATGCAACAACATACGAAGTAGAGAAATATAGAAAGGAATATACTGAGCAAGCAGACTCAATGTTTTATATAGAAGAAGAAAGACACGTGCACTAATATAGAACCAACAGAAGAAAGAACAAGAAGAATATAGAGCAGCACTTGGAGAATATTGTAAAGAAGCAAAATAATATGCAGAGCCATAGCTTTGAGATTGTATGAAGTTCTTGAATCGAATATAATATATATTGTGTGTGTTCTTGTCTTTTGGCTGAGTTTTCCCCTGTGTAGGTTGTGTTGGCACCAAATTTTACAAATAGGAAGTACAAGAGGTAAATGAGAAACACACTTCGATTTTGATACCTCCATGCACAAAATGTGCACCAATCATATGTAAGTACATCATGATATTTGGAAGTGCGCACATGCATCAACCCCTTTAAAATGTGTTTTCGCAAAGATGGGAGTGCATGGAGGTCAAAGCAATGAGAAGGAAAGCTTAAAATTACTTTTTAGTCAAACAAACTAGACCAATGGGAGAGGGGAATACTTTTGGGTGTGCAAAATCATAACATTCAATATAAACCAATGCATGGAGGAGGCTAAAAATCGCCTCTTTCAATTAAGTGACTTTAAGTTGTTGATGTCGTCATCGTAACAATGAATTATAACAATACACAAATTTATTACACTCGGAGAAAGATTTAGAGTTCATAGGGGTTAAGGGCCAAAAACTTAAATACCAAAACTTCCAAAATGTGAGAATGTTTCCATTTTGAGTTTCAGCAAAAACCTACATATGCCCAAAACGACCATAAGGATGCAAAGCAATAGTTTTTAGCTATCAAGAAAGATGGAGATGGCTACGATAAAATCCAATGTTTAGAAATATGTTGAGGACTCGTGACCCTTCATTTTACTTCTTCTCTTCTCGAATCCAAGATCTCACATAGCCTTCTATTCTAGACCACACTTCTTTTGGGACTAAAACCCCCTACATTTGAACAATTTTTATTTCTAGAACATATATAATGTTCTCATAATTGTATCCTCCATATACCAATGCCATGTAGACCCTACGAACTTTCTTGTGGCTACACAAAAGACACCTAAAATCACATAGGACTCACACATGGCCATTCACAACTCGAAACTCACAAAGGAGTATATTTGCAATATGGTCACTATTTTTGAAAGGTAAGACACGTTTTCTTGTGTTGTCACATTTTGCATTCAAAAGCTAGATCTTAACCGGGGACTTGTCTTAGGTTGGGATGCACACAAACGAGGCAAAGTGCAAAAATAGGAATCTCACAATTTTAACTAGACTATTTTCATATCCATTAGGCAAAATAGAGTCAAGGGGAACACAAAGAAATGAGATTAACACACACAACATAAAGCAAAACATATCACATAATAGGAAAGGAAACACATCACAATAGAAACATACCTAACTTACCTATGGTATAGACACTGGATAAAACACTTTCATTTCTTGTACAATTTCAAATATTTGTTTCGAGGTAGCTCAAGAGTGCCATCCACATATGACAAGGAGAAACTATTGTCTCAACAAAAATGCCTAATCTTGAATGGACCACTAAAAAGGAGTCAAATTTTCCATGACTACCCTTTTGTTGTCTTTCTTTATCCCAAAGGAGGACCAAGTCTCCAATATGAAATTATTTCACGTGGGCTTTACTATAAAAAAATCTTTTTACCTTCATTTTTGCTCTCTAATTCAATCAACAACCTTGACTCTATCCTAAATTAGCTTTCTCGAATACACAATTATTTTGTCCAAAGAGTCTTGAAATTGACCATCTTCTATTTCCTTTACCACCTGCAAGTAAGACAGTGACTCAACTATGATAGGTACTTAAACATTTATGACATATAGCAATTGCAATATAGATATTTTGATAGCCTTCTTTTGAGTAATTTAGTCATCTCATAATGCATGCTACTGATTATTATGCCAATTCCTCTATTTTTGGTCCACCAACTTGGGCATTATTGTCATACTATTCTTGTTGTCGATTCTATTGGCCATTTCCTTGTCAATAATAGTCATATGAATGAGAAAGGTAGATTTTATTCTAATAAAAAATTTATTCATCTTCATCGAAAAGAAATAAGTAGCATTATCAACAACAATCTTTAATGGGAAACTGAATTGAATCGATATGTACTCCTTCAAAAACCAACAAATGGTCCCGATGTTAGTATGCTTAACTAGGATAGCTTCCACCAACATGGTGAAAAAATCTATTCAGAACGAGCACATATGTGTGATAGTAGACACAAAATCACGTATTTGGTTACATTTCAAGGTCCTAATCACATACTACTATTCATATGATTCCTAAGTGAGAAAACTAGTGATTAACAACTATCTTTTGCCTCTTAGTTTTCTTTCTTATCATCTTTCTAGTCTTTCACACCCTGCAACCAAGTCGATACTTTATTGCTTTATCTTTTATAACTCTAGACACCAATGCCCATACAAGATGTCGGGGCCCAAGTGCCCCGACCGTCTAGGCCCCACGACCTCTTTTTACTTTACTCACTCCTTTAGGGCATCTTCTTTTCTCATGGGTCTACTTTACAATTGTAAATTGCAAAATTCAAGTAAAGGAATCATATAAATACAAAGCTAGTTAACCACAATAAAGGACCAAGCATGCGGTTATAACAAAAATACTAGATACGGGACAATCATCAATGTGTCGGGCATTCAACTACTCAATGTTTCAAAATAAGTCATCTTATTCGAGATATCATCGTTAATAACAATGCAATTGAGGTCCCCGAGCCTTTGGCATCTTGGCCACTCAATGAAAACAAAAACTCAAAATTTCAATGCCTCATTGCTTGAGCATGAAAAGCAAGAAGTTGATTCTTAAACTAATCATACTTATCGCATTGTGCCTCCTCCTTCAACAAGAGAAGTGTGGATTTTCTAGTTGTGTATACTAATGCATCTCCATCATTCTTCACCTTATCTCGATCATGATCTTCATGCTTTGTTTTCTTCTAGTACACAAAATATTAATGCCTCTTATCAAATAGTATACTATCAACAATACTATGATCAGTTCATCATCTTATTTTTATGTGTGTTCCATTGCACTCCTCGTTGCTATCAAGTATCCTTTCTCTCTCAAATTTCACATCGAATTCCCAAATTATATGGTTACATCTGTTAGGAATATCTTGTTTAGTGCTTCACATTATAATATAGTTTTACGTATTATTATAATGTAATTTGGTGACATTATTGTTATGTAACAATAATGTATATTAGGAGTTTGTTGTGTACGTGAGTTTACAGAGTTATTTATGGAGGAGTGGTTGTAGCCACCTCCTTGATTATAGGAGAAGTTCTCCTATATAATTGTATTGTTCATATGATATAATGGGGGAAGAATATTATATTGAAAAAAAAAAATTGTAAAAAAAAAAAAAGTGCCTGCATTTCAACTGGACGCACTATCGGTGGAATCCGACGTCCTTTGATATGTATTTGAGCTCCATGATCAAATCTAGCTGAGCTAGCAACATGAAGATGGAGGAAGGAGGTCGAACAACGACCTCTCATCAGTCACCAACGACGGGGCCGCGCAGAAGCTGTGGTGGCATATGTATGGTGTGAGTATATGATTTTCAGTGTGGTTTCCATTTTCTCAGTGTGCTTCAGTTTGCAGTGTTCCTGTTGCTTTGAGTGGTGTGATTTATTGTTAATACTGGAAAAGAATTGTATAAGAGAGTAGAAAACTACGGAGATCCTCTGACTGCAGAGATCCTCTGACTGCCGTACTTCGTTGGAAGATGATCGGTCAGTGAATACGTTCATTGGCAATGGTGATCATGTGCAGCAAGATCAAGACAAGCAAGATCCAGTTAGTATGATACAACACAATACATTTTTCCCTTTCTGATTTCTTATTTGGAATTTCACATTGTGGGGGGGAATACATACCAATGTTCCATTCCCATTCTGCACCCAAAACGACTTAGTCAAGGAAAGCTTCCAGGTGGTAAAGGGCAATTTTCTATCTTGTTTGAGATCGAGTGGTAGCGATCAATGACAGAGACTACGATTAAGAACATTACGATTCTTATAGGAAGTAATGTGAAATTTTTCAGTATATCTTCTATTGTGCAGTTTTGTGATATGCAAGTTGTGTTTCCTACATAATTCCCCTGATGTATAAGCATAGTGGTGAAGAGTAGCACCGAGTAAGTCGAGTTCATGATGTCTCTTGAAAGGGTTTGTGGGAGGATCCAGAAACCACACGAGGTAGACGATTGATGAGGTTCCCTGTCACTTCAAGGTTTGTCGAAGCATGTTTAAAACCATGGAAGGAGAGAGCCTTTCTTTTGGATCAAGGTCATGAGTCACGAGTTGGACATGCCACAGGGGTGAACATCTGTGCAATGAGAGTGTGGATGTTTTTCTACCATGTAAACACTAAGGGGGGAATGTTAGGAATTAGTATTTACATTGTGTAGATAATAATTACATTTGGTAATTATTATTATATTAGTAATTTGTTATTTAGTTGTTATATAAAACAACTAATAACAAATGTGTGTTGAGTTGTTTGGTTATTACAAACAACTCACGTGATTAGTATTTGTTAATAGAATAGTTTCCTAATTTATAAGAAACTATGTGCCTATATATTTGTAATTGCATCTTATGTAAATCATCCAGAATGAATTGAAAGATATATCATTATTCCATGCATTTTATTCTGCAAATATAGTCCAGCTCTTACAACGTCATGCTTCTAATTATAGTTAGGCCTCTCACCATGCTCTTGCCATTCATTGTGGCACCTTCAATCAAAGGTTGTGATCTACTCTTAGGTCTCTCTTCGCTTTATGCGACTAAGGATATCTTTTCCATGACTCATTTATGTCTTGAGTTTATTCACGATAAGAAATTTGTCACTCTCAAAGGGGTTCCATCATCCACTCCATTGCCTCAACATCTTCTTGAGGTTGTTATTTTACTCACAAGAGCATCTATGTCCCCATGGAACTCTCGAATATAAGGCACATTCAGCACCTAACTCACATATTTACACTCGACCCACTCATCCTCATGATCTAAAAGTCTCGTACTCAGGCATCCCCTTCACATAGGAATTCACCACCTTATCCACCTTCGAGGTCTCCTTCACACAAGTTTTCATCACCTCCTCGGTCTCCTTCAAATAGATGTCCATCACCTCCTTGGTCTACTTCACATAGGTATCCATCACGCCCTAGGTCACCTTCATCTCATGACAACATCACTCTCATACGAGTCGATCTTAGAGCATGGTCACATTCATTTATTTCCTTAGAGAATGGGTGGAGGACCCTTTCCTTTCACCTTCATTGGATAACTCACTCTAAATCATACACTTGGGGGTATTGTGTTTTCTCCCGCCTTCAATCATTTCCAATTCTTTCTAGTCTCTACACATATGCGTTACGCTTTGTGCTCCACTTCTAATAACTTTTACACATACCAATACACTTTGTATTTGTCACACCCTATGACACACTATTGTGATAAGGATCACACTTAATTTCGAGGGCATACTACATTTATGAACCTCACACACTACACATTTCACGCTACGGAATTCACTATATAGTGTTTCTAGCATTTTATTTTCACTATCCTCATGCACACTCTTTACACTCTACGTTGCATTCATCATATCTTTCTATAGCATAATTCAAACCATTTTCCAATGACATACTATTTTTTCTATGGTTCATTCTTGACTATTGAGGGTCTTTTATAAATGAACCTCATTTCATGCTCATTTGCATTCGTTCGGGGGCACGCTTCCCATATCACATTCACTTTGCATTCCATTCCATCTCAATCATACACAACATGTTGCATACCTTGATAGCACTTAGTCTTGTTTGCTTATACTCAAATGTAGACTCGTGATTACTATGTTAGAGATAATTTGTATGTCATTATATTTCTACACATATGTGCATTCACTTAATCTCTAGTTGTGAATGTAGACTTCTTACAAATCCTTACATGCAGTAATGATGCTTGGCCTTGTATGTCTTATTGTCCCACTAAGGCTCTTGGGGACATCTAATTTTGTATGAATTGCATGTGTTATTGTTTCATTTTATACTACTTTAAATATTCTTACTAGCACATATATACTCATCTTGACATACTTTTTATCTTTTTAAATATACTAACAGGTACTTCATGTGCAAGATTTTATTTACAAGACTATCTTCCACCATGATTGTTTGGTACGTTGTTTGCCACTATTTTTCTTTATCTTCCATTGTATGTTATTACTACGAGATATGCCATGTCTTGTATTTTCTTTTCTTGTATTCTTTTGGCCTCTTCGGCCCTGATTGTTTTGTGACATTGTGTGATGTCCCATGTTTTTAACCCGGTTTTTGTGGTCTATATTGTCATCTTGCTTTCTAGATTAAACATTCTCATCTATATGCCTATTTTTCTTGTTTATACTAACACATGTCCTAGCCACTTTCTTTGCATGCGCTTTGGTTTCTACCATGCACATTCATGCCCCCTATAGGATTACGAGTTTCAAATTTTCATTTGGTCCTTTCCTTTGGGCGCATCCTCCTAACGAAGTTGTATACAACACAAATGAGGGGGGCATACATTGGATGAATCATTAGCCCCATACAACAACTTAGAGCTTTAGTAAAGGACAACATGGTACAAGAACAGAATGGAATTACACTAACAAAATGGCCTAAACCCCTGTGTTGGGTCCTCATTTTAGCACATATACCAACTCCGAGATATATACACTAGCACCTGAGCGCTCTTGACCTTTCTTGGGCGCATATGACTAGGGGCAGTTACATGTAATATCTCATATCAAAAAAGTTTTCAGCGAGTTCACATAAGAGTTTGACAAGACATGTACATTCCTCCAGAATCGAATGCATTCTATCTCCTTTATATATTTCCTTGGATCGAACTGGAACAAGCATGGAACAAAGAAGGATCACACCATCTAAGGTGGTCGATAAATTTTAGGAAGCAATAACGGATGAAGAGTAAAACCAAACCACTCTCCCCAACTCTCTTCTATTGTGGCGTGAGATCGCCCAAAAAACTCCTACTTAGCGTGAGATCACCCAACAAAGTTTTTATGGGTGTGAGATCACCCAAAAAACTTGCTCTTTTTACAATAGTTCAGGGAACTTTCTATTGTTTTTCACTCTTCACGGATCAGGTGCACACTTTTCTTATACTACTTTTACACACATGTACATACTTTTTACATAGTTTTGGAAGATTTTTCATAACACATGACTTTGACTACTCTTTTTTTCTTATTTTTATAGGTTCATCCTTACAAAAAGTAGCAATCTCAAGCACAACAACAATTGGTACAACATGGTACACACATTACACTTCACTCCTAGGATCACTTCCTCTTTCTTAGTTTCCAGCTTGTCTATTTTTATCACTCCACATTTTCACTAGTCTCCTCTCGCATGCTTTCCCCATCGATCTACAATGAACAAGGGTACACAAATTCTAAACTACTTTATGTTATCAAGTATTCACTCAACAACATAAAGTGAAGCAAATGTAGACACGAGAATCAAACACTTGGGTACATTTCTAGGTCATAATCACATAATACTATATTGGCAGCTATATTTGGCTCTTTGCTTTCTTCTAGTCTTATTTCTTGTCTTTCACACCCTACAAACCATTTGATACTTTATTATTTCATATTTTATGACTTCGGACACCAACACCAAGACAGGACACCAATGCACATGCACACCGCACTTCTAGGCACCCCAACCTCATTTTAATTTACTCACTCCTTTTGGGCATCTTTTATATTTTGGGCATATTATTTTCCTATTATTCGGCCTTCCATTTGTTAATTGTGAAATTCAACCAAGGGAATCATATAAATACAAAGCTATGTAACCATAATAAATGACCAAACACTAAACATTTATTAATACCACCTAAGGTTGCATCAAAGGAATTATAACAACATCAAGACATCCATCTAGCTTTCACTCAAAGGACAAGCCTACAAGGAAATACATTTTTGTATACACACATAGGAAGCAAAGTTTTTTTACCATCCACACATCTATCTACATTGCTACATCTCATTATTTATCACTATCAAGGGCATCTTGCATAATAACTTCTTAGGGAAACGATTCTTGTACACACACAAGAACTTCTAAAATGTAGTGCAAGAATCGGTCGTAAGCTCACTCAAATCGGTTAACTATAGGGGTCAATCCAAATCCCCATTTGCATCTTTCTTCTTAAGGATTTGATGTGTTTTGGGGTTTTAAAGGATATCATTTGTTTTGTAACTTACAAGTGAATTCAAGATCAAGCAGTCATACAAAAGCGACCAACAGAGAAGGTTAGTGACCACCTTTCGACACAAGAAAAATTAGTTTCTGAGCTCCTGCACAATCATAGAATCCTAATGGGGGTCTCCGAGTGCTGGGTGCCCTAGTCCCAACTCATCAAGCAATTCCAAGATTTTCTCCATCTAATTGCGACAGTTTACTCCTCCTGTTCATGAATCTTCTAGTCTAGAATATAAGTTCGAGGATCAAGTGTGAAATTAGCTAAGTCTTACTTCCTTCCTCTTGCACTTAGGGTTTCATATTTCTTTAGCTTATTTCTTATGTCCTTTTGTATCTAACAATTATTATTCATTATTTACATCTATTATTCTACAATTAGGTTTCTATAAATGTTTATATTTGTTAAATTAGTGACCTACACTCGAATGTGGGTTGGACGAAGCCTAAAAACTCAAAGCCCAATTTCTGAAAACGTTCCTCATTTATTACAAGACCGAGAGAAAGCACAACCTCGGTTTTCAAATGAAACGTTGTCATTATTCAAATTTGGTTACCCATTCTTGAGCATCTCAAAACAAAGTGGGTTAATATTATCTTCCTCTCAACATCTTGTGAGTTGTAACCAAAGATGAGAAATGACCCTCATAGTCTTGATCATGATAGAATTTTAGCAAATTATCCTGCAATTATTTATCAACATACTACAAGAAAAAACCATCCAATCTAGCTTTTATAGTGTGCATGATTCCATATTACATATGTTGTTTCTCATAACTTGAGAGTTCTCTATTGTCTCTTACTCAAATTTGGTGGAAAATCTCCATATGTAAAAATGAACAGATATCTTAGTCCCATTTAGAAATAGTACTCACCAATAATACCGTAAATAGTTCATTCCCGAGATATTACCTTAAGAATTTAGTTCAACTTCTTCATTGGAATTTTCAATGTTTTTAGCAATTAGTTGACATTGACTTTTCCTTACACATGTTTTGTTGGCCAAATCTTAAGATTCTTGAACTTTGGCAATCCAATTATTTCTTTTGGATCCAAGCTCCCGCCGAGTAAGTATTGACTAAAAATCAATGTCGAAACAAATACAATTGTATGAGAGTTAAAGATATAGAATCTGAAATTTTGTGACCTCAAAATATGGGAAGGCATGTTTCTCAATTATTTAATATTGCATCTTATGAACCTTAAACGGAAATATCATGAATGCTATTGGAGATTCAATCTTCTCTTCATTTTTTGCTCAAGGATAGTTGATAGAGTATGCTCAAAAGCATAACAATATATGATAAAATCTTTATTGAAGTCTAGGAAAACCAACGTGGGAGCATCGAAATAACTTTTCGATATTCTCAAAATAAATCTTTCCTTACTCTAATGAAAAGATCCTTGTTGTTTTATCATGTCAACGACATGTTTAGTCAACTATGCAAAATTAGGAATAAAATGGTGGATGAAATTCACCTTACCAAAGGAGTAGACATGCACTTACTTGTGATAAAAAAGTGATTCAAACTAGCTTCCACCCATTCGGGATCAATTTTAGTACCTTCCATGTTCACAATATACCCAAGGAGTTTCCCTTAAGTCACCCCAAACTTTACTACTTGGTATTTAGAGATATTTCAAGTGCTCTACAACATATCGGGACTTGTTCAAGATGCTTCAAATGATCACACTTCTTATTTGCATAAACTATGAGATCATCGTGGTATACCACTATACACCTGCTCTATAGGTCCTTAAATGATAAGTCCAAGGCCCTCTTGAAAGTGGCTCCTCTATTGGTGATACCAAAAGGCATACACTAGTATGCAAATGTTCCCAACACGTCATGAATGCAATCTTATATTGATCCTCCAAAGCTACTTCATTACAACACATTTCACTATGAAATACATTGGCATTATTTTTATGGTTTTATGGTGTCTCCTACATCCGAAACATATTTTCAAATGAAAGGATATTTTTCATTTATTTATGAAAATTTTCATCTTTTAAGGGAATATATTGTAATCAAGTCTAGTCCCTCCAAATCCCTATGAAAACAAGGAATTTAAAGTTCGAATCTACGCTAGAAATTCTTTTAGGAGCCTCTAGAAATTTGTCAAATGTATAAGCCCTCTATAAATATCAAGTATTTGTATTCATTTCATGCATGGAATAGAAAATCATAGAAGAATTAGCAAACAAATTATTGACGTTGGATAGTTGTTTTTTATTTCTTTATTATTCATATTTTAGCCTCCTCTCCCCTTTAACTTGGTATCGAGACAATATATTTTTACAAGTTTTAGTGATGCAACCTAACAAAGTTCAGAAGTGCAATTTGTATTTCTTTTAAGCTTAAATCACATTAACTACAATGTTATGTGAAGTGTAGTCTCCCAAACGAAGGAAAACATGTTTTCATAGTGCGAGAGGGAGTCTTTTGAAGTTTTACGGTCTTTGTGGTGACAACAAGCAACAATGATTTTCTCCACCTCATTATCCAATAGTCAAAGGTAAAAATAAGGACTTTTGGGCTATTAAGATTAAAACATTTTTCATTTTTCAATATTTTTGGGATTTAGTTGAGAATGGATTCGATAAGCCTAAAGACAAACAAGCCACTTAGGCCATCACACACGTTGAAAAATAGTTACTAAAATTTATTCTTAAAAAGATATAAAGGCCTTATATGTTATACAATAGGTAATGGACGAGTTTATATTTCCTAGAGTGTTATACATAGGTCAAAATAGGCTTGGCACAAGCTAGACATAACCTATCAATGAAGGTAAATTTTAGGAGCCCTTGTAAAAATTCTTGTATTTTAAAGGCTAATACGTAAATATTTGTTACGAAATCGTAGGAACTAAGCGAGTGAAAGTTGTACAATTATTTAGGCGAATTTAGACTTTTAATCATGAAATGATCGAGAAAATGACGCAAATATCAAAGGAGATGATACAAAATAAAATGATGCATACAATTAGTTTGTCGAGAAAATAGTGATAATGTTACTCATTGTGATACCTCAAAGGGAGGAAGAGTCTGGTCGATAATGATGCACAAGGTGGTTTATTAGTTTCACAAGGTTTTGCTCTATCAACACCTTCCGCATCATCCTCTCACACTCCATCTTTTCCTAAAGACAAATCAAGATGATTTTGAACCCCACCAAGAAACTTTAAGCAAGAAGACGCATCGTCGGGGTTTTATACATTCTCAAAACAATGATGCTTGATATCCTACATTAGACATAATGAGATGTCATTATTGAAATATCTCAAGATAGATGAGAAGAATCAAGGAGATGTATGATCATTATCAATAAATTTCTCCCCTACATTAACTCATGATAATTAGGAGCCAAGTGACAAAGATAAATTTCCAAATGGAGGGATATATTTTTGCATTTATTTATGACAAATTGTCTCAAGCGAATAATTTGTTTTCATGTCCAACCCTCCAAATCAATACTAAAATAATCTAATGTTCTTATCTACCTTTTAGGTTCTTATAGAAGACTCTAAATATTCAACAATTTTGTAAGACCTCTACAAATATGAGTCATTTGTACTTGTTTTCGACATCGAATAGAGAAATACATAAGTGCTAACAATCCTTTTATTAAAACTCGCAAGATGTATTTTGTCTTTATATTTCATATTTTAACATTGTCTCCCTCGATAATAGTCATATATGTTTGGTAAATAGGTGTAGATTAATGCAAGTACTTGTGACTATAGGGTACTAATGACAATCAACCCTCATTTGTTTCACATTATTACCTTCAAAAAACTTGTTTGATTTATGAAAACTTATCTCAAGTTAACTATACCTAAACCCTCATTGTGCCATTAGGAGTTCCCAAATTAGATGAAGGGTGGTCATGATGATAACACATATTACAATATTTTTGGGGGCGAATGAGAGGAATTCTTACTAACATGAAACATGTACATTTTTCCAATTTATTTTAATTTTGTATGTTGTGTAAGTTTCCTTTCACTTGCTTGGCATGGATCACGTCTTATTACTTGTTCGAATCCCACCTCCCCCATTGATGTGTTTATAAAATATAGATACTTCTATGGCTTTTGAAAATAAAAATCATTTTTGTTTAGCTAAAAATAATATAAATAAATAGTATTTTAAATATTTTGTTCATCCCTTGCCATGTTAAGCATCATACTTATCAAGGAAACAATATCCCGTTAACCCACACATTTGATTTGTAAGATTTGAGGTCTTTATGTTCATATCTAATGTACAAATAACAAAGTGCACTCGCCTATATTTTGTGTTTTGGGAAACAAAGTTGTTGGATGGGGTGTTGACTTCAAAGTCAAGGCTTTAATTTTCTTTTGTTTTGTAGAGGTCACTTCGAGTAAACGTCTAAACATCTACAACGGTAGTGGGTGGTAAGGGCAAGTCACTAGAACAGATGGAACACATAAACCTATGAAATTCCACCTCTTAACCTGATGCAAAGAAGCGGAAACAACAAGTGAAGCACTCGAGGAAGATGACCACAAAATATACCACATATTTTCTAAATAATCTTATGCCACTTCAAGAACAATGAGAAGCTCCCAAACATAATTTTTTTATCTTTGACAACACTATATAGTGCATCCAATAATTATATAATATAATCAAATTTTAAGCCTTAGTGAATGAAAAATAAAGAGGGACGCTCTTAACACACAACAATACAAACAAAAATACTTATATGGCAATGGCGTTGATAAGTGACCCGCTTTTTTAAAAACATGAATTGTGTTCTAACAATGTCAAATGTGACATAATAATCTAGCCTAAATGAAATTCGAGGGAAGGTCGTAGACTTCTGGAAATTGGAAAATGTAGCAAAATATTGTTCAAGACAATGTATTTAAAATTTTAAACGTTATGTGGAGTCCCCAAAGAGTGAAATTAGCTCCAATGAAATGTTCACAGTGTGGAATTGTAAAACAACAAAGACAGGAATATTTTGTTTTCCTAATGCAGAATTTTTGATTACTTAACTTAAGAAAATAATCAAACCAAATGTATTTAACGAACAATACTTATATGGGTGACTGTCGAAGTCCGTCCGACTCCCCTCTTTGCATCTTCTTTATTAGGTTTGATGTGGTTTGTGGGCATGTGCAGCTAGGTATCAATTATACATGTTACATGTGTACAACCAACGATATTGGAGCTCAATTAGAGCGACAAAAGGGGATCAACAATGAACTATTTCACCCCAAAAAGATTATAAAGCGAGAATCTAAACGGACACTAGCGCCCGACACTCATGTCCTCCCGTAGGCGCTTTCGTCCTATGTAGTTTTGAGTTTCAAAACCTCAGTGATGTTGGCGTGTGAGTTTTTGGTTTTCATTAATATAAAAGGATGACTAATAACAAAGGAGGATGAAGGAGTGCAAGAGGAAGTTTGTAGTGATTGTGACATGGTAGGACAAGGCATGGCATGAGTTCATGGTGTCATGATTGAGATCACCTAATAAGGCTTGGCTTCTTGAGTAGCTAGTGACTTGTAGAGGTATGATGGTGATGTGATAGGATGTCATGATGATGTCCTATATGTTTGAGCAAGTGTGTGATGATGTGATACAAACAAAGATGGTGTACATAAGGGTGCATGAGTGGCATTAGTGAGATTTTCTTGGTCCAATAGGCTAATCCGTAAGCCTATTCAAAGCAGACAACTTGGTATGATGGAATGAAGGCATGAGGCAATAGATAAGCATCACAACGTATGGAGAGCATGACAGAGTGTGTTTAGAAAATCACATGAATCTCGAGTGCAGGTATAGGTTTGAGCATGGTTTGCAGTGATCATCTAGACCTAGTCTAGATGCTTGGAGGCCTAATGGAGAATGAAAGTGAGTTATAGAGCTAAATGAGCCCATGAGGGAATGTAGAGGTGTGAGACATCTTGTCTCAAAGGTGTGTAAGTGACTTCATGATGGAGAACAGATAACTTCATCAACCAAAGGATGAAACAAGCTCAACTGGGCCTAATTCTAAGACCTAGTGCAAGCATCGGTAGGGTACAAAGTAAATCAAACTAAAGTAGGGAAGTACAAGAAAGAGGAGTATGTTGTGAAATTATAGAGAGTATGTGAAGATGCTACAGTCAGATTTCATCTGGTCGAGGCATGTTTGCAGTCCTTTGAAGGCATGTTTGAGGTCTTTTGAATGCATGTTCTTCAGACAAGCTAGGAGAGCATAAACAAATCAAGGCGGATGTTATGTTTTAGACAGTGTAGGTTCAAATGAGCACTTTGGGACATACGAAGGAGGTCAATATATAATTGTACACAAAGTTTCAAGTCAAAATTGAAAGGAGAATAAAGAAATATGAGTTTAGGTGCTATCGAGATCTCAAAGTAGTTATTTCCAACTTAAGACTTGAATTTGATGTGCTCATTGATACGTTCAATCTCTCGCATGGAGACTTGATTCTTTCATCAAGATTGGGCATGGATTCAAGAACATTTTACAAGTATAATGAATTAAAATGATGTTGGGGTTAGCACACCGGTTGTACGACAGATAATATATCGATCTAAGCATACATGTAAATAAAACCGGATGTTCTACCTTAAAAATATATGAAATAAGAGACACAAATCAACACCAAATTACACGTGGTTCACTCGGCCATGGGCTACGTCCACCAAGAAATAAGTCAATCTATCATCCAAAGTTTTGACAAGACATACAATAAAGATTTACAATCTTCCACACCTCTCGGATGTACAATATTTTCGCTCTCTCAAGCTTTTTTTGCTTTATCACCAAGAATTCTCTCTCTCACCAACTTTTGTAAGTTCTTCTTAATTCTTGTTAATACTTACTTCTAAACCCTAGCTTTTATGTTTATATAGTCGTTTATAGACTTAGGGCACTTAGCCATGCAATTACAATCAATAGATATACTTTAATTCTAAAAATAGATCTAATTCCCGAGAGTTAATTAAAACATCCTCGCACAGTAACCGATGTCGGTTCTCCCTAACCGATGTCGATTGCTCCTTGCCTGACCAATATCGGTCCTAGGTGACTGATGTCGGTACCTCCTAACCGATGACAGTTATTGTGTTTTCCAGCAAGTTTCACATTGCATGCTAAACTGAAGTAATTGAGCTCCACAACTCAACAATCTCCCACTTGGAGATTAATTATGCGTCATACCCGCCCAACATCATTCTTGGATCCTTCCTTAGCTCTGCTTTCTTCCTCTTCAAGTCTCAAACTCAAGACCATTAAAAGTGGAGTGTAGCTCTAACTTCTCCTTTGATAATGGCTTCGTTAGCATATCCGCAAGGTTCTTACTCGTATGAATATTTTCCAGATTTAACTGTCCATCCTTCAATACTTGTCGTATGAAGTGATACCTCAACTGAATGTGTTTTGTTATCGAATGAAAGGCTGAGTTCTTTGCCAAATGAATTGCACTCTAACTCTGTCCATCAATGTGACTTAAAATCATCTTGCTCCTTTCACAACTCTTCGATGAACCTACTCATCCATATCATCTCCTTGCTAGCCTTTGTAGCTGAAACATACTCTTCCTTTATAGTAGCAGGCAAAGCCACAACCTCCCCGCAATCTTGAAATCCAACAAACTGTCATCCAACCTACTATGAAAATATATCCAAAGAGTGCTCCTTCTACCATCCAGATCTCTAGCCATATCTAAACCAACATAGCCACATAATGAAATATATGAACTTTCATAGCATAACCGCATGCTAGATGTCCATTTCAAATACCCGAGTATCCATTGGATTGATTTTCAATGCACTTCACCCGGATTGGCCATATATCTACTCACCACTCCCATCGTTTGTGTAATGTATGGTCTAGTACAAACTATAGCATACATGAGACTCCCAACTACTAAAGCATATGGCACTCGTGTCATGTATTTGACCTCTTCATATGATGAAGGACACTGATCTCTCGCTCAATTTAAAGTGTCCAACCATATGTGTACTAACAAATTTTGCATTTTGCATGTTGAACCTTTCTAACATCTTGTAGATATAATCTTCCTGAGACATATAATTTTTTATTTTTCCTGTTTTATGTATTTACATGCAAAAAAATTTTTTTGCAGCTCCTAAATATTTTATAGAAAATGTGTGAGTTAGCTTTCCTTAAGCTCACCAATGTCCTACATACTTTGGGTCTTGCAATAAACATATCATTCACATACGGTAAAAGAATAATAGCTCCCATTTTCAAGCTTCTTGAATAAACACAATGGTCTCGATTCACATCTCAAGTAACCATGTTATTTTATAAAACTATCAAACCTCATGTACCATTGTCTTGGAACTTGTTTGAGCCCATATATGCTCTTTTTCAACCCGCACACTAATTTCTCCTTATCTTTGACTTTATAACCATGCAAATTGCTGCATATAAATCTATTCCTTCAAATTATCATGAAGAAAAGCCATTTTCACTTCTAGTTGCTCTAAATGCATATCTTCTATCGCAACTAAGCTCAATACAATACGAAAAGAAGTCATCTTAATAGGAGATAATATTTCACCAAAGTTAATACATGCTTTCTATACAAATCTCTTTACTACAAGCCTTGCCTTGTATCTTTTTGGCCGACCTCTTCTTCCTTGATCCCGTAAACCCACTTGTTCCGCAATGTTCTCTTTTATCTCACGACAACTTAACCAAATCCCAAGTCTAGTTCGGTTTTAAGGAGTCCACCTCCTCATCCATGTCATGCTCTCATTGCTCGTGGGTATTTACCTCGCATTACTTCTTCAAAAATATCTTGTTCACTATTATCAATGAATAATAAATAAAATAGAGAAGGTGTAAATATTTCTCGAGGTTTACTTACCTTTGTGACCTTCTCACAGGAGTTAGGAGTACCAAAGGCTCAATCTGGACCTCCTAGACATTTGTATCCAAATCTGACAATGACCAATGTCGGTCACCTATAATCGATACCGGTTCAAGTTAACCAATATCAATTTGGCTCTTCCGTAATCGATACAGCTTCGCGATTGATGTCTGTCAGAGTAGACCGACACCGGTTAATGAGTAACCCCGTAGGTAATACTATTAAATCCGAGAGTTCATTTTCATTCACAAACTTCTCAACCAATTCATCCTCGGGTACGAAAATTTGATCCCTATACATCTTTTCATTCCATTCAACATCACGAATCCTAATAATCTTATAATTCTCTAAATTCTAAAAATGGAAACCAAAATCACAAGATCCATAACCAATGAAAGTGTTTCTCATGGATTTTGCATCCAACTTTTTCTATTTTCCTTATCAACATGCACAAAATCTTATGAGCTAAAAACTATAAGAAAAGAAAGATCTACCTCTTTTCGGTGCAAGATTCCTCTAGTATTCCTCCATCTAGTGAGCTTGAAAGCCCACGGTTAATCAAATAAACCGATGTATCAACCGCTTGCCCACCCAAAATCGTAAGAGAAATCTAGAATGTATCATCATACTTCTAAGACGTTCCATGATTTTCTTGTTCATTCTTTCGCAATAGCATTCTCCTATGGTGTTCTTGGAACCATTCTTTCTCTACGTATCCCATTCACTGAAAAATAATCATTCAAAACCTTGCTACATCGTATTCATCACCGTTGTCAAATCTAAGGCACTTTAACTTAGAATTCAATTCATTCTCAACAAGGGTTTTCGATCTTTTAAAATTCTCAAAAATATCAAATTTACGTTTAATACAATAAACTCATACCTTTCTTGTAGCATTATCAATGAAAGTAACATAATATTGTGATCCATCATGAGAAGCTACCCGAGTTGGTCCCCACACATTTGAGTGTACAAGCTTCAATTTTGCTCCTTAGGTGCTCCAACTTTTAGAAATCTCACTCTTTTGCTTTCCAAAGATACAATGCTCATAGAAATCAATATCTAAATCTTTCAAATTTGATAACTTACCCTTAGCCTTTAAGATTTGCATTTTTTTACTCATATTGCCCAACCGATTATGCCACATGCATGAATCGAATCAAGTAGATAATATCGAAAAGAATCAATCATACATGTAGACAAATATAATGTTCGTACCTTTTACCTCTTGCTACAAAAAAAGCACTCTTTGTGACTTTCCAAGAGTCTCTCTGTATAATAACCATGCAACCGATTCACCTAGTTACGCTGCAGAAATAAGAGTCCTCCTAAGGCTTGGCACATGCCTCACATCTTTCAATACCTATGTATTTCTATTCTCGTAATTTTAGATGAACTTCCCTTTACCAAGAATATTTCATGCAAGGTTCATCATCACCGAAATAAACATGCCCAAAATTACCCCGAACATAATTTATAAAATAACCCTTATTAGGGGTTGCATGGAAAAAGCCCCCGAATCTAAAACTCGTGATTCAATTCTATTATCTAAAGAAAGAATAAAATCATCTTGTATTGCCTCCGATATAGCAATATTTTCTTCTTTACCTTTATCTCGGTTGTTAGTTCTTTTTATCCTTTGACCAACAATCTTTCTTTGCGTGTCCTTTCTTTCCACATTTCCAACAAGTAATTCCCTTACTTATAGATTTAGATCTATTATCCCTTGACTTTGATTTCTCATTACTCTTACTCTTAGATCTCTCCTTCGCCCCGCCTGCGTTTTACATTCAAAGCATTTCCGAATGATGATTCCTCCGTACTCTTCCCGTGAATTTCTTCATTCAAGATTATACTAACCACATCATCAAACTTCAAAATATTATTAGCAAATATTGTGTTACTAACAACCATTACCAAGTTATCTCAACTATCAAAGCAAAGAACATAAGAATAAAAGCTGTTTTAACTTCATCATCAAATGGTATTGCAACCGATTTTAACTGATTTACAATGGATCGGAAATCATTACAATGACTAGATGAGATCCACCTTCATGCATCTTAGAACTAAGCAGCTTTCTTCACAAATAAACTTTATTTGAAGCACTAGGATTTTCGGATAAATTAACAAGAGGATTCATTAAGTCTCTGTAGAAGCCGTTTCTATAATATTGGATGCCATAAATGTTGTCGACTCAATCTTATAGATCCCATGTGAGCCTTTTCGTCAAGAATCTTCCATTCTTCATCAATCATCCTCATAGGTATAGACTTCTCATCCAACGATAAATACAAATATCTTTGATACGATAATCTTCAATTTGCATCTTCCATAATTGATAATTTCGGATTAATCAAACTTCTCTACCTTGTATTTGTTTTATTCTGCTATTATTGTAGCTTCCACTCAATCAGAAAATCCACTTGTAAGTAAATCTGTCAATACACAAAATCCTTAAACAAAGCTCGGATACCGGTTGTTGGGGTTAGCACACCGGTTGTACAGATAATATATCAGATCTAAGCATACATGCAAATAAAAGCGAATATTCTACCAAAAGAAATATACAAAACAAGAGACATAAATCAACACCAAATTTAACATGGTTCACCCAATGTAGGCTACGTCCACCAAGAAACAAGCCAATCTATTATTTAAAGCTTTGACAAGATATACAATGAATATTTACAATCTTCCACACCGCTCGATGTGCGGTACTTTCTTTCTCTCAAGTTTTTTGCTTCATCACCAAGAATTTCTCTCTCACCAACTTTTACAAGTTCTTAATTTTTCTTAATCATTGCTTCTAAACCCTAGCTTTCATGCTTAATTAGGAAGCTTTGTCATACAATTATAATCAATAGATATATTTTAATGCTAAAAATAGATCTAATTCCCAAGAGTTAATTAAAACATCCTCGCACAAGTAACCGATCTTGGTTCTCCTTAGCCGATGTCGGTTCCTCCTTGCCTGACCGATGTCGGTCCCTCCTAACCGATGACAAGATATCTTGTGTTTTCCAACAAGTTTCACATTGCATGCTAAACTAAAGTAATTGAGATCCACAACTCAACAGATGATGCACTATGCTTTATAAACGATCCTTATAACATTAACAAGGTCCAAACCCTCTTAAAACGCTGCCTTGAAAGTGATGGAGAAGAATTCCATTTTTTAGTCATGAAATGACTTGGCGTAGCTAATGTGAGGTCTCGTGCGATGTAAAGGACTCATTATAGTTTAGTTTGGTGGTATTTTCTTATTCCAAGTGTGAGGAGAAGATACGGTGAAATCACTGATTTTTGAACATTTGTGTGTGCAATCATGTGTAGCAAAGTTCAAGATGGAAATCCTTTGTGGGAGTAAGCTTGGATGTCCCCAAGCGTCCACGATAAGTTTTAAGTAGGATCTTTACAAAATTTTGGAAAAACATGTCATCTAAATAGACTTACGCTAATGGCTTATAGAGGAAGAAACAGTCATGTTAGTGGCTAGAAGTTTGAGGACCTTTAGTACCAACAACCAACGCTTTCGCACCCAATCTAAATGTGCTATCACCATACCATAAAAAAAAACTCTATATAAGGGGGTACCAGAGCCTATAGTTCTATCTGGCGTCCGGAGAGAAGAGAATATCTCTCGAGATGAGATCTATCTATAGTTTGGGGGTGGCGGTCGTGGCTGCACTCAATGAATTATAGCCATTTTCCGGAAAGAGTCTTGACATGAAGGCATGGTGTAGAACTGAAATATGAGTATGGATAGCTGCTAGAGGTCCAACATGTCATGTTTGAGCTCATGATTTGATATGCTAAAGTGATTTTAGGTTTGATTCCAAATGGTCTAAGTTGTCTCATTAGCCCTACCAAAGAAGGTATGAACAACAAGAGTGTAAGTGTGATCTTCTCCACATAACTCATGCAAGTGAATCATTGAATGTAATGAAATTACGTATATAATTTAGATTAAGAGCAACAATAGAACACTAAATAACACAATATTTCAGAATAATGATCTCAATATGTAATTAGAATAGCTTCGCCACTTCAAGGGGCAACCTCCAAACCATATAATAAGACTCAAATGCTTCAATGATAATGAAATACTACATATAATCCCCTATATATATCATTCATATCCTATGGCCATCACCAAGGCCGACCTATTAAGCATGAGAAAGTATAAATGATATAATAAAATAATATGGTAAGCCACAATTCGGCTACTCATAGCCTAATACAAGCAATAGGTTAAGGGTGTAGCATGCCCTTCACCTTCAAACCAACGTTGTCCTCAATGTTGAATAATCCTGGATGTTGCTGCAGAAAACCTTCATCCTCGCAGTGGCATATTCTATGCTCGATTCTTCCACTTGATCGATATTCCTTAATGTCTTTTCTTCTCACCTCTTAGTACGTGTTTGCAGAATCTTCTCTTGCTCCAAAATGATTCTTCCTTTCTTGTCAAGTTCTCGCTAACTTTGTCTGGGCTTCAAATTTATATCCAATAACCTTCTTCAAGCATGAAACATGGAATACTGGGTGTATGTGTGAAGATGGAGGCAACTCTAGTTTATCGAAACACTACCAATTTTCTCGTAGAACCCGATAAGGGCCACATAATATTTAGGAGCAAGTTTGTTTTCCTTTTTTGTTGCTTTAGGGACATCTATTTGTAAGGATGGAGACGTACAAAACTCGGTCACCAATTTCAAAATGTCTTTCACACTGCTTGATATGCTTGTTGTTTCACCTGTTTTGTGCTAATGCTAAATTCTTCTTCAAACTAGCCAAAACCTATTGTTGATGTTGAATGTGTTCCTTAACATCTCTCGACCTTAGTTTGCATCCTCAAGGAGGAAGTGATAGAAGGTGGATGGTAACCATATAATGCTAAAAATGGGGTCATTTGAGAAGAGGTATTAAAAGATGTGTTATACCACCATTCTCGCCAAAGTGGTAGCCATTTAATCCACTCTTCCCGCTTATCTCGATACAAAACAACGTAGATACCCCTCTAAGAATTTGTTGACCGCTTCGTGTGCCCATCGGTTTGAGCATATGATAAGATGAACTATGAGCTAGCAGAGTACCCACACATAAAAATAATTCCATCCAAAAATTACTTGTGAAAATAGGATCACGATCACTTACAATTATCTTTGGGGTTCCATGCAGCCTTTGAACTGTCTCCAAAAAAATAGTTGCGATTGTACTGGCTGCAAATGGATGCGATAGGGCAAAAAAATGGGCATATTTTGTGAGCCTATCCACAATCACAAAAATAAAATTCTTACCCTCTGAACAAGGCAATCCGGTGATGAAATCCATGGAGACCTCCTCCCATCTCTGGCTAGGAATTGGTAAGGGTTGCAATGCACTGGTGTCTTAATTGTTTCACCTTTATTTTGTTGGCACGCTAAACACTCTGATACAAACTTTTGTACATCCCCTTGAGTCCTTCCCAAAATAATTCTCTTTTTATTCTATGATATGTATTCAAAAACCCAAAGTGTCTTCCAACAGGTGATGCATGTAGCTCTACAAGAATCTTATGCTTCAACTCAGAATCTTTACTCAAGTATAACCTATCCTTGTACCATAGGGCATTACCTTTTGACTCAAATTTGTTAGATGTCATAGATCCTTGCTTGATATTCTATATTAGATATTGTGTATCTTTATCTTGATTCCATTCCAATCTTGCTTCATCCACCCAATCAATCGTTAACATGGACATTCCACATAGTAAAGCATTTGCGGATGTATCCCTTATGGACAACGCAACAACTACTACATTTTCTTTACCCTTTTTGTATATGATTTCAAAATCATAACCCAACATTTTTGTTACTAACTTTTGTTGTTCCTCAGATGATAACCTTTGCTCCAAAAAGTATTTGGGACTATCATGATTATTTTTTACCTTGAAGTGTCTACCCATGAGATAGGGCCTCCATTGGTTGACCGCATGAAGAATAGCCATCATTTCTTTCTCATAGATGTGTTTGAGAAAATCTTTTCCTTTGAATTGGTGACTCTCAAATGCAATTGGTCTTCATTCCGCATTAGAACTGCTCCCAATCCCGATCCTCAAGCGTCACATTCAACAACGAAGGTTTTTGAGAAGTTAGGAGTAGCCAAATCTGGGTGCTGCAAATGGTTTCCTTCATTTGCTCAAAGGATTTAGTGGCTACGTCTGGCTAATGCAATGGAAGGCATCCTTCTTTAGCAATGCAAGTGAGTGGGATTGCTATTCTACCATATCCTCGCACAAATCTTTTGTAGTACCTCGTTAGTCCTAAGAACCCTGAAGATTTTTGAGAATTTTGGGCCTTGGCCATTTCACCATAGCTTTGATCTTTCGAGGATCAACTTTGACGCCTTCATGGGATACAATATGACCCAAGTACTCTACCTCTTGTACACCAAAAGAACACTTGGATGGCTTTGCATACAGAGTATGTTTCTCCAAAACTTCCAACACTTTCTATACATGTTGTAAGTGTTCTTCCCATGTCTTACTATAAATCAATATGTCATCAAAGAAACCTAATACAAATTTCCTAAAAACGGCCTAAAAATAGTGTTCATCAAGCTATGAAAGGTTGAGGCGCATTTGTAAGACCAAAGGGCATTACCAAAAATCATAATGGCCCTCATGAATCCCCGATAGCCATCATATAAACATCTTCCTCTTTTATCCTAATTGATGGTACCTCGAACGAAGATCTAATTTTGTGAAATAAAAAGCACCATGCAATTCATCAAGCAAATCATCAATTAATAGAATAGGAAACTTATCTTTGATGGTGTACTTGTTGAGTTCTCGATAATCTGGACACATCCTCCATATTTCATCCTTCTTACGTACCATGACCACTTTGGTGAAGAATATGCACTCGGCTATGCCCGATGATACTCGCCTTCAACATTTCCTCCACCATTTTCTCGATCTCACTTTTTCGGGAATATGGGTATCTATATGCTCGATGTTAGGTGTTTGGCTCCTGGAATCAATCGAATGGCATGATCATGATCCCTAACGATGGTAGTCCCTTTGGAATTGCATCAAAAATAGATGAGTGAGCATCCACAATCTTCGGAGATCGGGTGGCATTAAAGACTCGTATTTTGTACTTCTATGGAAAATAGCTTTGCTATAAAGCCATCCACTCCTTTTCGAGAACCTTCGTACGCATCTCGATGAGAGCTAATAATCTATGGAGACTTAGCTACCATCCCATTTAATTGTATTTTCCTTCCATCTCGAATGAAATGCATGAACAATTCTTGGAAATTCATCTCTAGTAGTACCTAAGGTTGTGAGTCATTGGACACCCAAACCAATATCTGCCCCTCCCATAGAAATAGCAAACATAGGTGAGTCTAACGTGTAGTCTCCCATGGAAATCTTGATACTATGGCACTTTCCTGTGCACTTGACTATCCCACCATCCGCAATCATAACTTGCATTTCTGGAGTTGGGTAAATAAAACAATTGAGGCGGGTAACTAACTTACTATTTATGAAGTTATGAGTACTCCCCGAGTCAATCAACACCGTAACCTTCATTTTTTGAGATAGCCAATATCCTTGAGTGTTTGAGGAGTACTAATACCGACAATGCATGGCAAGAAATTTTTGTTGGTGATCCTCTACTTCATCTTCTACCTGGTTCCTCACCCTCTATAATTTCAGCTTCCTCATCATCCTCATTACCACCGTCAATATAGAACAACTTCTCAAAGCATATGTATGTCCCATTCCATATTTTCTATCACAATTAAAACATAATCCTTTTGCTCTCTTTTCTTCCATTTGTTGAGGAGTCAGTATAATTGGCCTAGCAAATGAAGAGGAAGAGATACTACGGTCTCTGGTGTTAATGAAAGGTGGCTTCCTACTACAAACAACTTTTTCCTCTACACGACGTGCCATGATAATACAATCAGAAAGCTTGAGTGGATTAAACATACGTACCTCATGCTCGATGTGGTCCTTAAGACCCCCAAGAAACAGGTCATTCAGATTCTCTTTTGGAATATTCTCCACCCTTAAGGATAGTTTTTGGAATTGATGCACATAATCTTTGATCGATCTGTTTTGTCAGAACTTTACTAATTGACTAAAGTAGTTCTCTGAAACACTAGAACTATAGTGCAATTGCAACTCCTCGGTAAAAACTGTCCAAGTGACACCTAGACCATTCTTCTGCCTTTGAGCACATAACCATCGATACCAAACAAATTGGTCGGGTTCAAGATATAGGGATGCCAATGTCACCTTTTGTCCTGATGGTGTTTGATGTAACTCAAAGAAGTTCTCCATTTGATTTATCCAATTCAAGGGATCCTTACCATCAAATTTGCGCATATCCACTTTCGGCATCATGTTCCGTGGTTGCGAATAAGTTGGATTCTGATTGGACTAGAAAAGTGATCCAATATGGTTAGTTTGTCCATGATTTTGAACTGAAGGTCCTCCTTGGTTGATATGGGTTGGATTTTGGCCATACTGGTTACCCTTTACATGTTGCATGATATCATCCAACCGATGATTGATTTGGGCTATGTCTCCTTTAAAGGCCATCTCAAACTTGTACATTTCGCAGCATACGCATACATAAGTTGGCTCACCTTATGATCAACTGAAGGTAAACCCTAGTGCGTGAGGAATTTGTATTTACCCCTTCTGACTCCATCTCTTCAATCACTACCCCATCTTTATCTGGGGTTTTACCCGGAGTAACCGGATTCTTTTTGCTCTTGTGGAAGGCCCCGCCATGATGTCAAACCTTAGGGTTTAGGGTTTCGATATAAATTAGGCTGAATAGGAAAAAACACAGAGAAGATACTAATACTATTTTTTTGAGATCTTTCCGAAAATGTAAAGAACTTGAAAATTTTCCACAATTTGCACCCTAGGGAGTGATTTTATGAAAAACCCTAAATTTGTAATAACTTTTTCAAACTAAGTCAAAAAAAGTTTGAAATTTTCAGGAGCCTTATTTGAAATGTTTCGCGACTCTAGTAAAAATAAATCCCACAAATTCACTGGTTTGCAATATGTGGCGGAAACAAAAATTAGGGTTTTTGCCCAGATTTTGCAGCTCCGATACCACTTGTAATGAAATTACTTGTATAATTCATATTAACAACAACAATAACACTAAATAACACAATATTTTAGAATAATGATCTCAATATGCAATTAGAATAGCTTCGCCACTTCGAGGGGGCAACCTCCAAACCATAAAATAAGACTCAAATGCTCCAATGATGATGAAATACTACCTATAATCCCCTATATATACTATTCATATGCTATGACCATCACCAAGGCCGACCTATTAAGCATGAGAAAGTATAAAAATATAATAAAATGATATGGTAAGCCACAAGTCAGCTACTCATATCCTAATACAAGCAATAGGTTAAGGGCGTAGCATTGAATTTGAATTTCAGGTCTCTGTGAAGTGTTTCATGCATTTATTTAGAATGAAATTGAAGTTTGGAGTGATAGAAGTCATCTAAGCCAAGACCGGTTTTAGGACCTAAGACCTAAAATGAGCGATCTCATAAACACATGTATAATTAACCAATATGCCTTGAAATGTTGCCTATTAGTGATTTGATAAGGTGAAAAAGGATCATAGCTTTCCAAAAAAGTGACATGTGAGCTATGAACATGTTATTTCGTGGGTGAACTTACTCACTTTATGGAGACTATTTTTTGAGCATACAAGTTTATTAGGATCTTGTCCTAATAAGTGTTGCATGAAGAGAATGAAGATGCTAGGGTAGCTCCAAGTCTTTGAAGGTGATCCAAAAGTCACATATAACATTCTACAATCATCAAGAAGATTTTAAAGTCCACACATTAGTGTGAGTTAACTAATCTTGTGACTGTGTTCTTCAGCTGCCATGACTATACACACCCAACTGAGAAGAAGAGTTTAAATAGAAGTCTTATGCCATGACCTACAACATTCCAAGCATTTGGTGATTTCTTGGATATATTGAAGAGTCCTCCTTCCTATTTTGATTTCAAGATTTAAATCCTAGAATGAATTCATGCATCCATATCGAAGACTATGTTGTAAAGCTTATACACCTAGTAGAGAAATCAATCCTAATGGAGTCTTGAAGACAAAATGGCAAGTGACAAATCTTGTCAAGGTTATAGATGGAGAGGAAACGACCTTAGTAACATACCTAAATCTTCCTAACACTTGTTAAATCGTTTATGACAACTACAAAACAAATATTCCTATGTCAAGAAAAAGATAAAATGGAAGAAATTGTTACACTTCCAAATGTCAAAGCGAATATGGAATATCATCGGTTGAGTCAAAGGTGCAGAAGAATTCATAAAGGTTTACTAGTCCTCGAAGGAGTCATAAGTGTCATGAAAAGTTTATAAAATGTCGGTGCTTGCAACTAACACCTTGCAAATGTGATAATTACTATGTAACAATCCTAGATGATGTCACATAAAATCTCGTGAACGAGTTGAAAAGACAAAAATGTCAAGTGTTGGAAGAGGAAGTGTAAGAGGTGTAAGAGAGGGTTATTCTCATGGATAAGAATAACTAAGTGTGCATGAAAAATGGATTCTTGATTATTATATTGTAGAAGAATGAACTAATAAGAGTGAGGTGTTAGATACGTTCATCTTGGTATACGTGAGATAAAATGTGCTTGTAAAATGACGTCTTGAAATTTGTATTATGAGAAGTATGAGGCAATAGAAATGAGGTAGTATGAGAGGATAAAGATGAGTTCATCTTTGTGAGTGTGTAAGACTAAATGTGTATGTAAAATGATGTATCAGGATTGTATAAGTAGAAGTATCAATTTGAGGAGAAAAGAGGTAAATCAAGGTGAGTGAAGAAATAGGATAACAATATAGGAGCTGAATATGAATTCACAAATTTGTCGTCTTAAGCAGCTAGATGAAGATGATCAAAACTCTAAAAATTCTAATTGGTCCTTAGCAAAATAATGATTCGGTGCTTCCATGCAAGTAAATGCTTGAAAAAGTTGTCAAGTGGGTGCTTGGCTAAGTTGTTGGAGTTGGTGCTTCAAGTTGAGTGGATGTTCAACAAATTGAAATCTTTTTAATAAGTTGAATGGATGTTCAACAAATTGAAATCTTTATAATCTCTTATAGGACAATTTTCCATAGTATTGCATTGATTTTAGTTTGTTTTTCTCCATTTAAGGGTTTCCCCCATTAACCATTGTCTTCATGTTTGTTTGCTTGATATTTGATTATGTTTAATTATCATTGTTTCCTCATGATAGAGGTTGATTAAGATTGAATGGCTTGTTGAATTTTTAAATTGTTATACAAATTTTGAAGAAGCACTAATTCATCCCTCCCTCTTTGTGCTTATGTTTCCAATAAATGAGCCTTAACGATACTCTTCTAGTTTTTTTGGCAGTTTCTCATCTTATATCACTTCCGAGATCACTTAAAAACAATCACCCTCTCTCTCTTGCTCGTGGTTTCATATCATTGCATGTTTGTTACTTGTCCATTATTGTACATTAATCACTTGTATATCATTACTTACACTAATTACTCACGAAACAATTCAATTTAGATTAAATCATTTGGTGAACCCACTCACTCGAACCTGCCTTCCTTCACGACATTATTTTTTTCACTCACCCGTAGTGGTCGTTTTGTTCCTCTAAAGCACATTGTGCTTCCTCCACCTACCCATAGATTCTCTAAACCAATGGCTGGATCTCGATAATCATATGATTAAATTAATCAATGTTCCTTTTGAAAGACATGCAGACTTTTGACAATGAAAAATCATATCATGAGGATACTAATGTCAATCAAGAGCAAATCGACAAGATCCCTAATTTACATTCTTCTTTGAGCACCAACCCTATGCATATTTAGTATTTTCTCAATGTTTTACTCATTGCTAAACATTCTCAAGATGTTTATGTTCTCCCTCTAATGGGTTCCTCCTCGGCCGCCATGGCCTCCACCCCCCTCCACCATTCCTATTTCTATTACTACAACTTCTCGATCCCCTCATTCCTACTAAGACTTCACATACTCAACCTGGATCCTCTTCAGGAAATTATGACCTAACTTCTTTATACCATGATTTGTAATCCCAAATTTTCCAATTAGAGCAGGCTACTTCACACTTATCTCCATCTCCTGATTCCTCACTCCTCCTTCATAGCCCTTTTTCACCCGTCATATGCTCTTATCCACTACCTCCTAACTTCATAGCCCCTAAGCTTCCCACTTTCGATGGCCATGGTGACCCTCAAGAGCACATTTAATCTTTTCATGTGGCATGTCTTGACTATATGGATGACCTTACATTATTGGCTAAATTATTTCCTAGAAGCTTACAAGATTACACTATGCGATGGTTTTACGATCTACATGTTCATTCGGTAACCTCTTTTACATCATTAGCCGATGCTTTCCTTGCTCATTTTTCTATAAATATTGGCACCGAAATATCCTACACAAAACTTGCTCAATTCAAACAAGGATCTAATGAACATCTATCGACTATGTTTTGCGATACAAGAACAACCTTGCTAAGATGACCAATGTCCTCGCTGATTCAGAATTGCAAGATCTCTTTATTCAAAGTCTTCTACCTCCACTTTAAGAGAGTGTCATCTTTGAGACTTCACTCTCCTTTGTTCAATTACGTTATACACTTAAATTGTGCAAAACAAATCTTTTATCCGTGGGAAAATTAAAATAGTATAACACTTCTTCATCCTTATCCACTAACAATTTTCAAGGTAAATCCACATTTAGACCCTCCATGAAGCCCACTAAAGCCAAGGCAGTGTCAACATTGTTTATACACCTAACAAGCTTCAATTCGCAACCCAGGCATACCATACTTTAACTGACTACCTTACGCACCTCGGATCCTATTACTCGACGCTAATCAAAGCAATCTCATTACTCTTCCTCCACCACTCAAGCTTGATCCTTCTCACCCACGTTGAGGTAACTACGATGAAAATGCATTCGTGACTACCACCAATGCATTGGGCATTCTCGATCGATTCTTTAAGCTTACACATCTCATTCAGGATCTTATTGACAACAATGCCATTGAGCTTCTTGGTCCATCCAATTCTAATCCAATCAATGATAATCAAAAGCTCAAAATCTTTAATGACCCGTTACCAAAACATGACAAGCAAGCTAGCTACGATTCTTCTTCTACAAACCATACATATCATGTTACACCTCCCGCTTCATCGGGGCAAGTTGATTTTCTTATTACTACTATTGATATGACACCGTAAGTCATCACATTTTCGAATCATGATTATCATGCTACATTTTCCTCTAATTCAATGCATAGTAATGTTTTTATTGGCACTTGTAGAGTCAACAATAACATGGTATACCCATCGGCCTTTTCCAATGCATGCTCCGTAGCACTCTTATTAGCTATCAAATGTCCAACCTCCTCCCATTATAGTTGGATCTCTTACCATGTTTACACCATTCCCTGTTACATCTGAAATCAAAGGTTGTGACATGGTCCTACGTCTTCCTTGGCTCTATGCTACCCAAGCTATTCCCTCCATACATCACTTATGTCTTAAGTTTATCCATAACAAGTAAATTGTCACCATCAGAGGTATTCCATTGCATACAACATTACCTCGACCTACTCTTACCTCTATTCCGGCAGCATTCCTATTATCTAAGTCTCTTACGCCTCTCAAGTCTAAAGCTATTGCTGCACCTAGCTCACCCATTCGTACACGACTTACATCACGACCTTGTCGCAGTCATCGGTCCATTAGTCCACCTCGTTGGCCTAAGTCCCCTACTCGGGAAGCCCCTTCCCATAGGTGTTCTCCACCTCCTTTACCACATTGGTCTCATTCACGTGCACATAGTTACTCTCCTACACCACCAATCTTAGACCATGGTCACATGCCTTTATCTCCTCGAATAATAGATGGGGGCCCTCACCACTCACTATTGTTTGATAACCTTCTATCCATCACATACTTGGGGGCATCACATGTTCTTCCCCTCCACCACTATCGGTTGTCTCTAGTATCTACTCATAGTTTCTTTACAACATTTCACGATCTGCGGTTCACGTTTATATTTCTAAGCATTTTCACATCTTTGGTACACACATTATACCGTCATTACCCTGATGACACACTCTAGTTCCACGGTTCATACTTGATTGTTCAGGGTACACTTCTTAAATCAACCTCATATCATCTACACTTCACACTCAATGTTTCACGATACATCCTTCCTAGCATCTAGTCTCATTCGCACACAATGCACACATTAATGGATGACACACTCTAGTTCCATAGTTCATACTTGACTATTGAGGGTCCAATTCTTAAATGAACCTCACATCATCTACACTTCACGCTCATTGCTTCATAATACATCTTTCCTAGCATATGCTCTCAATCACACACAATGTAGATTCAGTAACCCGATGGTACACTTTTGTTCCATGGTTCATACTTGACCGTTGAGCGAGCATTGCTAAATGAACCTCATCTCACACACATCCGATAGGGGGCAGCGTGGCTCTTCCTCTCTTCACAACTTGCATCTCACATCACACCATCACGTTCTTCTAGCATTTGAACATCTTGGTTGCATTATCTCTTGTTAGCTTATATTATCTACATATTGCACTTTGTTTCTTATGTTAGTTAGATGCTTAGTATGGCATTATCGTTTTCTACACACACTTGCTCATTCACTTGGTATCTTGAGGTGAATGCACAACCTCCACACATTCTCACACAATGCATGATCCTCGACACTATTCTTTACCAATCCCACCGAGGCTCCTAGGGGCATCTACCTTTCTTACTCTCATATTCTACAAAGCACAATCCTATTGTTTCAATCTTTACTACTTCCTTTTACTATCAATTAACTTTTCACAAATATATACAAGCCTTGACATACTTCCTATTGTTTCATGTGTAGCATTTTCCTTGTAGGAACTCTACAATTATAGTTATTTATTCTTGTTTATTTACTATTGTTTGCCATTGTCTTTATGGCTATTCCCTATGAATTGTTTGATCATTGTATGTTTTTTGCTTCAGCCATTCTGATTGTCTTATGACATTGTAAATGATGTCTTATGTATGAAACCCGCTTTTCACAATAAATCTTGTCTTCATAATTACTTGTTACATTGTCTTCTATTAAATGCTACCCATTGTTACAATAACACGTGTTTACTAGTCTATCTTGTTTCCATGTTCCTTGGTTTTTACCATGCACATCCCTTACCACTTATAAGTATCCAATACATGATATGCATATCAAATTTGGGTCCTCTCCTTTGGGCCACATCCTCTTGCATGCATCGCATGCACCCAAACGATAGGGGCATCTATTGGGTGAAACTAGTTACCCTACAACGGCTTAGTGCTACAAATCTAAACAAAACGAAGATGAATTGGCATAGGCACGAGTTATAGAATGGTCAAGAATTAGACTTGGACCACAAATACGAGATCAGATACTAACTCTCAATCACGGACAATAGAGATGGATGCTTGTGTCCCCTCGAGTGATTGTGTCCGAGGGAAAAAAAAAAAGTAATTTTATTCATTCAACACAATTTCAAGCATTTTACAACATAGTTCTCAAAGATCGGGAACTTACCTCTAGTTACGAATGCATTCTATCAATTATTATTCGATTCTGAAAAGGCTACAACACTTAAATGGGTTAAAAATCGGGACGTGTCATCTGTAAGGGTATTTATACAAGAAGTGTCATGGATGGAGACAAAAACTAGACCTTTCTCCCCAACAATCTTCTCTTGGAATGAGATTACGAGAAAAACTTGCTCTCGGCGTGAGATTTCGAAAAACTTACTATTGGCGTGAGATCGAAAAAACCTCACCATCAGCACCAAGACATTCAACATCTCTAAAGTAACAAGACAACTCTCTATCCTTTATTTAGACACATGTTACACTAATTTTTCACATACGAGACTTTGACTACTTTTTTCTCTTCTTTCTTGGGTCCATTCTTATAAGAAACAAGAACAAGCCTACAACTATGAGCAAAAGCTCCATAGCACACTACTATGCATACACTTCACCTTTAAGGTCTATCTCCCTTCCTAATTTCCAAGCTTTTCATTACGATCACATCACGCTTCACTTATACACTCATCACACTACACTCTTCTCTATAGGACCACAAGGTACGCATCTTCAATCTAGTTTATGCTATCAAGTATTCATAGAATCTATGGGCGTGTGTACGTTTCTAGGTCCTAAGGCATAATAATGTATACATGATTTCTAAGAAGGAAAACTAGTGGTTGACAACTTATTTTGTGCCTTTTTTTTATCTCTTGCACTTTTATTAGCCGTACACACCTTACTGACCATGTTGGTATTTAACTAATTTATATTTTATGGCCTTGAACACCCAGTTAAGACAGACGCGCATATGCGCTCATGTCCCACATGGGCACTCATGACCTTTATCTTCTTCTTACTCTTTTGGGTCTCTTTGAATTTTTGGCCAACTTTCGAGAACTTTGGATCGTCCTTTCAATTTGTAAATTACAAAATTCAAACAAGGGAATCATATATATACGTAATTATTTCTCTCAAATAAGGGGCCAAACACTAAGCATTATCTATTATTACCTAAACTTGCATCAAGGAACAAGAGCATACATCTAGGACACTCATACAAGGAACAAGGCCTTCATACACAACATAGGAGGGGAAACTGTTTTATTCCATCTCATGATTTGCATACTTGGATCAATCTATATCTAGCCTACAATCGTAATGCAACTTACACGAGGGCAACCTAGGGCATCTTTAAACACACATACACACAAAACTACATAGAGTCTCGAGATGTAGTGCAATACTCGGTCGTATGAACACTCTTTGGGTGACCGCAAGGTCACTTCAACTCCCATTCAACATCTTCTTTATTAAGTTTGATGTGATTTGTGACATGTGCATCTATGTATCTTTTTACAGGTTACATGTATAACCGATGACATTGGAGCGAAACTAAAGCGACAAAAAGGGATCAACATCGAAGTTATTTCACCCCGGAAAAGAATTAGAACCTAAGTATACGAGTGCACACTAGCGCCCAGTGCTCCTGTCCTCCTATGGGCGCTTCTCTAGTACAATTACGAGTTTGAGAACCCTCGGTGAACCTTAATGACACTCTGTCTAGTTCATTCCAGTTGCTTCTCATCTCGAGATCACTTCCAGATCACTTAGAAATAAACTAAGTCACCCCTTCTCTCTCTCTCTTGCTTATGGTTTCATATCATTACAAGCTTGTTGTTTTTCTATTACTGTACATTTATCACTTGCATGAAATTAAGCTTTAATTCAATTTAGATTAAATCATATAGCTTCACCTAAGAGTTTGTTGTGGATATATAACTACACACACTGTGTTTTGGTGCTACGCCTCTGCATAGAATTCACATACACACAATTTATCTCTTAGCATCCTTGCCAAGCGTTGACAATGTTTTAGTGAAGACAATTTTTTTGTCGGATGTTGTAGCTTTTGTACAAATTAACCAAATAAAACAATGAACAATAGAAATAGAATAAAAAATTACAAATAAAAATAGAGTATTCAAGATCAATCAACACTTTGCTGCGCATAATTTAATTTCTCCTCTTCTATATAAGCTTCAACTCCTTACAATCGAGTGTGCAACTATTATAATTGCCTCTAATATATAGAGAGATTTCTTCGAGAATAAACCAAACAACTCTATATTAAGTTGTTATTACTCGACTCATTCTCACCAAGATGTTACAAACATTTCGATCATTCTCATAATTGAATGTGTATCTTATATGCGAGGCTTTCTTTTACATTTGTCCATCTACAAGTACTTGAAATATATCTTTCCACAATGTCTCTCAATTGTGTCCAATGTAAGTTACATTATGTGGTCATTTCCTAGATTCGAACTACATATTGTACATCTAGATTTTTTTGGAGTATCATTACAATTTGTTAGATCTATCGATGCAATGAAAGGATATTTTAATATCTTCATGAACTTAAAAGACCTTCCAATTGTCTAGTTTATACTCTTCCTTTACACATATTTTTGAGTAAAAATTTCAACTGAAATTGGTGTCGATGAGAACTAGAAATCTCTTTTGATATAAGTACTTCATCATCAAGAAATCTCTTTTAAAATTGTCTTCAAGTGGTGGCATGTCATTATCAATAATATATTTAGGTGGCAACATGTTATTGTCATAAATTATTTCATGAGGAACATTATCAATGGGGAGGGTTGCATCATAATGGGGGAGGGGGTTATCAATGGGGGAGGGGGTTGCATGCAAAAGAGTTTTTCTATTATATTGAAACTTAAAGTCATACTTAGTGAAAATTCAAAAAAATCATGTTAATCATTCAGTACCTATATTTAGAGTGGATTCCAGTTGTCCGTGTATTTTTGTAATTGTATAAAATATGACAATGTGTTCTTTTTCAATTTAATTAGCCCGGGCCCTCTTACCATTATCACTACAAAAATATGTAGTCAGATGGTTGTGGAATGTAGTTAGACGGATGTACTACGAACTCAATCGCCAACAGAGAAATGAGAACATCCTCATGTCGATGTTGTTTGGGTATCTAAACATCTAGAGCTTCTCTTTGTGTAAAAAATTGTGTTCTGAATTATAATATGATCTTATGGATTGAATGTTAATGGTGACAGGGTTGAATCTCATGTTTGTTGAATAAATTAATGTTTCTTACAGGTATTAAGATAGTGCAGGACTTTAGAAAGCATGAAAGATGACTGAGTGTAAGGGAAAGGCAGTGAAGGAAATCTGTACTCTGTGTTTTAGTTGGGTTTGAGAAGCTTCTTAGGAGGTAAGCCCTTTCCATAGTAATATGAATGTTGTTGTAGTAAGGATAGATCATTAAGATTATATTGATGGTTAATGTTTGGAGGATCCTAGTGTCAAGAGCAATGAACTTCAAGGAACATGTATAAACTGTGCATACCCTGTTGTAAGGGTTTTGTTGAGAGGAAGACCATTGCAAAAACTCTAAGAAAAGCTTCTAAACCTGATCAAATGGAGCTGAACTGGAGGGCCAAGTATGTATAAGGTAAGTATGAGAAAAAGGAAACCAGTCAAATAAGCGTGTACAGTCATAAAGGGAACTCTGTGACAATTTTTAGTAGTAATCAAGGTATATTCATAAGGAGCAATACTATAGGAAGCAGTGATTCAACTTGTTGGGAGCATTGATAACGGTTTCTAGGATCTTGAGGAATGGAAGAGGTCAATAGTTATGAGTTTAAGACAAGTGATTAATGAATGTCCTGCTACAGTCACCTTGGAAGTTGTATGGAACTAGATTAGTGTGGAACTTGTTTTACAAAATGATATGCGCTCTGTATTTGATCTGAGAAACTTGTTTATGAAAGTTAAGAGTTTGTAATACGCATGACAATACTTGGAGTAAGAACCTTAAGACTCATATGGTCATTAAAATCATAACACCATCTTAATTATGCAAACTGCCAAACTCAGTTGGTGTCTAATCAATCACAGTGCTAAAAGTTGATAAAATAGTCACAAGGAAGAGTTTATGATGTCTTGCCAATAATGTCTAAGACTGATAAAGGCAATAGATGGCATACAATACCTAGACAAGAAGACAACTGCAAGGAAATAGCTTAAATGCCTAGTATAACAGTACATGCACAGTGCACAGTCATGAGAAAGTCAAGTAAAAGGACATAGAAAAGTTGATGAAGGATGATGTAAGCAATGAATGTAGTAATGTGTCATTTGAGGAGGTTTGAAGAACCTTATAAGGTTTTGATTGAACCTACAGACCAACAAATCAAGAAGGCCATGTACAGTTAAGGTTCAAACTGTGACAAGCCTCAAGTCAGTCTTTACAGTCAAAATCTTGTCATAACTAGTCAAAAATAAGGATTGTTAAACAGTGTGAAGGGGTCTGATGAAGAGTTCACTCATAATAAATTTCTTGGAAGGATTAGAAGTGACTGTTAAATTCATCAAACTAATGTATGACATGACTGTACTGACACGGTACATTCAGAGGTCTAAAGAATAAGAGAGAACTAGATAGCAAGTCTTGAGCAAAAAGATAAATAGATGAAAGATTGAATTGAGTTATGAATTTTGAAGTGTTATGACAGCAAAACGAGGAGTAAAAGAATCCTTGCGGAACCTTGAACAAATCAGAAAACTCAAAAATAGCAATGATATGCCTCAGTTAAGGGTTTCAGAAGAGAACTTGTGTGTCCCCAGTTTTAGGACAGTCGTCACAACTATTGATTCCTACGTCAAAATGGTCTGAAATTTAGATTGTAGAATGATGATAACAATTTTCAAATGGGTTTTAATCATTTGTCTCAATTGTATGTTTATTCGGAGTTAAGATGAAATCTCGGTCTCATATTACCAAGAATCCTAGTGAAGAACAAAGTTAGAAAGATGTTTAAGAACAAATAAGCCTTAAAAATGGTGTAAACATGATGGTAAGAAGTGGTGGATAGTGTCCCTGAGGTTGATTAAGTTGATAAAGATCAAAAACGTAAAATTTGACTCAAAACCCTAGCTAAGCCTACTTAAACAAGCAAAAAGGAGGGTTTTAGTGTTGGGAATGCTAGAAAAGGAGTTGAGAATATTCCAATGGTGAAAAACAAGAACAAGAAAAAGGGTATTTAAAAATCTAATTATTTTTTGTTGGAAGTTTGCAGGCTTTTCCCAATTTGGAGATTTTCAAGATAGGAGAGCTAATTCGCAAGCTAGACAAAAATTGCAAAAATAAGGATAATTTTTTATTGGAGAAGACTTAGTTTATGAAATTGTAAATATATTTCAATGAGAATATGGGTAACTAAAAATCTTACGAGTCAGGTTTGAAAGTTTGTGGTTTATGAAATTTGTCGAATTTGTCCATTTTCAGGGCTACAAGGGCATATGAAGGTCAAAAAGGAAAATAGTGATAGATGATATTGTGAAACTGATTTAGTGATTTGAGAAAGTGTATTTGATGATGTTAAACATGTTAGAAGTGTTTTTGAGGCATGGTACAATGTTCTAATGCATTTTGGCATTTTGAACTAGTGTTAGGAAGGTGCGTGTTTTGAGAACACTGAATGATAAAGTTGTTTTCATGACTTCTAAGCAAAAATTTTGGGTGCTTTAAAGGGATTTGCATCGGTAACACCTTAAATACTATCCCTCCCACACTCCTTCAAGTTCTCTCCCGAGAGATAACTCAAGAGCATTTTCATCCCCTCCATGAAACTTTCAACAAGGAGAAGACAAGCATTACAAGGCATTCTCACAAAAGTTATTATTCAAATCCTACACTAGCCACAAAGAGATCTCACTATTGAAATATCTCAAAAAAGACAAGAAGACTCAAGGAGATCTATGATCTTTCTCAAGAAATGTCTCCCACCTAACAACATCAACTCATGACAATTAGGAAACCAATGACAAATACGAATTACTAAATGGAGGGATGCATTTGTATTTATTTCTGATAAATTGTCTTAAGGGGAATATTTTGTAATCAAGTCCAACCCCTCCAAGTCCCTATTAAATTAAAAAATTTAATGTTCAACTTTACACCTTTGTTCTAGCTTCTTGAAGAAGCCTCTAAAAATTCACAAGATTAGTAAGACCTCTATAAATATGAGCCATTTGTACTCATTTTGGACATTGACTAGAAAAGCACGAAGTGCTGCCAATTTTTTATTGAAGTTGGCTACATGTATTTTTGTATTTATCTTTCATATTTTAGCCTCCGCTCCCCTCCAAGATAGCCATAGATGATTGATAGCTATGTGTAGATTAATGTAAAAACTCATGACTATGGGGTAATAATAAAAATAAACCTTCGTTTGTTTCACATTATTACTTTCAAATAAACTTTTTGGTTTACAAAAACTTACCCGGTTATACGTGTACCCACACCATTACTATGTCAATATGCGCTCCAAAATTAGACAAAATTTGGCCATTATGATAACACATATTACAATATTTTGGGGAACAGACTTTGATTCTTACTAACATGAAACGTGAACATTTCTCCAATTTAATTTTAATTTTGTATGGTGTGTAAGTTTCCTTTCACTTGCTAGGCATGCATCACGCCTCATTACTTGTTCCAATCCCACCATTGACACGTTTATAAATAGATACTTTTATAGCTTTTTATAATAAAGTTTTTTAATTTTGCTTAGCTGGTAATAATAGAAGCAAATGATAATGATAGTTTTTGTGGTAATTCCTTTTCATGTAAACCATATACTAGCAAACCAAACATTTGATTTGCAAGATTTGTAGGTCTTTATGTTCATATTTAATATACAAATAACACAACGCATTCTGCTATACTTTATGCATTTTGTGAAATGAAGTTACATTATTGGATGGCATCTTGACTTCAAAGTCAAGGATTTACTCTTTTTGTGTTATGCAGGTAACATTGAATAAACCTCTAGAGTTCCACAAATCTGGTAGCCAGTGGTAGGGGTGGGTCTCTAGAATAGATGGAGTACATGAGCCTAAGTAATTCCGCCTCCTAACTAAATCCGGGGAAGGGGGAACGGCCAATAAAACACTCCAGCAGGCGAAGCACTAAATGTACCACACATTTTCTAAATAATCTTAAGTCACTTTAAGCACAACGAAGAGCCCCAGATATAATTGTCCATCTTATCATGGTACAAAATTATATAATGCATCCAAGAACTATATACTTTAATCAAATTTTAAACCTTGGTGAATGAAAAACAAAAGGGAACACTGCTAACACACTCTAATACAAAAAAATACTTATATGGATGGCATTGGCATTGATAAGCCTTGTCTTCTTCAAAAACTTGAATTCTACTCCAACAATGTAACTATGACATACTAGTCTAGGCTAAACCCAATTGGACGAAATTGAAAATTGTACGAAAATGTCATTGAAACAAATTACAATTTTTCGCATTATCATTAAAATATTGAAACAAATTACATAACGTAGTCTCTCCCAAGAGAAATCAATTCCAAATAAATATTCACGTGTCAAGTTGTAGAAAAATAAAGAACGGAAAAAAATCAGAAGTATTTAGTTCGAACAATTCGAAAAAATATCCAAACCAGTCATATTTAATCAATAATACTTACAGTGGAGGCATCCAAGTCTGAAGAAATATGTTGTTGTTTCGTAGAGGTGACCTTTTCTCCAGTGACCTGCAGTGAACAGATGACATCAGTAACTCAATATTGAAAATTTCAGCCACAAGAAAAGTAAATATAAAAATTTCCGTACAAAAATGTATTCAAAATTTGAAAATACCAAAGCTATTTGACAACGTAGAAATTTAACATTTTATGACGAGTGTCAAAAGAAGCGCAAAATTTTGATTTACCTCTATAGCAAAAGACCGAAACCTCGTGTGCTATTTTTTTAAAGACTTTCTCTATTTAAATGACTAAATATTTAAGATGTCAAATCAGTGCTCTCTTAAAATGTTATAAGACGTAAAATGCTTAAAACATCATTGGTTTGCACCGTTCAATGTAATGAAATATCATTTGGCCGAAAGCAATAAATCATTAGTTTTCCCAAGAAGGTTAGCAACATTGAGAAGCGATGCATATGAAATAATCTGGGAAAGTGGTGTAGGAAGTTGTAAACAGATATAGCAATTTAACATGGTGCAGATATTGTCGAGACATTTTTTCGTAAAAATAGATTCGTTTTAGTTCGCGGCTCAAAAGTAAGGGCTTATACAAGTAAAGACACCAAATCCGCATCATTTCCTCTCCTGTGAGTTCCTCTGATTGGCTTATTGTAACTTGTGGCTATCAAGTTTCGTCTGTGCCTATTTTAAAACCCGTGTATTGTCCTCCTCCTGCAAACCTTCCCATTGAACCAAATATTTGTTAAAATTATTTTGCCTTGTGTTGTTTATTTTCTTGTCAAGAAATTGCACCACCTTCTCCCTCTTCTTCCTTAGAATTTGTTACTTCTTATGCACTGCTTCATTTTCTTCCTCTATATCCTCCTCCCGATGAAAGGGATACAGATTTGAAGCATTAAGTATTTGATAAATATCAATATTGTGTGGCATACTTACCTCGCATGCATTGTCATTTATCTTCTTCATAGTCTTACAAAGGCCAATCTTTTTATACTTCAGATTTTTATATGTTCCTTTGGGAAATATCCCCTTCCTTACATAAACCATCACTAAATTTCCTTCTTTGAATAACTTTTCTTTTAGTGATATCTATTGGCATCTTGTATTTTCATTAATGTCCAATAACATTTTCTTTATTGTTTCCTGCAATTGCTGAATATCCTTTGCAAAAGCTATTTCATCATCACTCAACCCTTTCTGAAATAGGTAGTTGTACCAAATCCAAAAACACCATTAGGAATTCTTCCATAAATAATTTGAAATGGTGACTTACCTGTTGATCTATTCACTGAACTATTGTAGGCAAATTTTGCTTGTGGTAATGTCAAGTCCCACTATTTGGGTTTCTCACCAACAATACACCTCAATAAATTTCCTAAGATCATATTCACAACTTCTGTTTTCCCATCTATTTGAGGATGATATGCACTACTAGATTCTATATTAGTGACCAAATTTTCTATAATGTCCTCCAGAAGTGGCTCAAAAATTCGGTACTCATTAGTCTGTGAAATATCCTTTCTCATCTGTACTTTTTCTGATTTGACTTATCCGCCCAATTCTCTTGTTACCTGAACTTTTATATATGTAGAAATTAACTCTTGTATTTCCTATGCCCAATATAGTATAAATCTAAATGGTTGTTTTCTAAATACATAATATCATATTATATTTCATATTGTTCTTTTTATTATAGATGTTAATATTACAATCCAGCACGCAACATCTACGAAAATCAGCCTACAACATCTACCAAGGAAAACCTACAACAATTGTGTGTAATCTATGAAGATCAGCCTGCAATTACTAATAGATTGGTTGGAAACATAAGAAAATCCAATGCATCAATTAACTCACCTAAAAGAATGTAAAGAAGGAAAGTCACCAATTCAATGAATCATACAGAAAAAGGAAGAAGGCACAAATCGTGGAAGGAGTCCTACTCGACCTCTTATTTGAGATGCTAGAAGGAATAGTTAAGCAGAATGTGACACATCTTGTGATAGTTAGCAACCTCCTCTTTTATTTCTAAAATAAGTCGTCCACCTACAAGTTAAGAGAAGAGGATGCATTAATCAAGTTGCGGGATTTATAAATAAATGTAACCGTATTGTAAAAGGGTGATTTTGAAGAGGACATGTTTAAAAACAGAGATCAATAAAAACAGTTCATTGTCTACATGAATGGAGATGGATTACTTAATTGGAATCATTGAGGGATTACAGCTCATTATTTCACCTTCAAACCAGCGTTGTCCTCAATGTTGAATAATCTTGGATGTTGCTGCAGAAAACCTTCATACTCCTAGGTGGCGTATTCTATGCTCAGATTCTTCCACTTGATCAGAAATTCCTTAATGTCTTTGCTTCTCACCTCTTAGTACGTGTTTACGAGAATCTTCTGGCTCCAAAATGATTCTTCCTTCCTCGTCAAGTTCTGCTAACTCTGTCTGGGCTTCAAATTTCTGTTCAATAACCTTCTTCGGGCATGAAACATGGAATACTTTGGGTGTATGTGTGAAGATGGAGGCAACTCTAGTTTATAAGAAACACTACCAATTTTTCGTAGAACTTTGATAAGGGCCATAATATTTAGGAGCAAGTTTGTTTTCCTTTTTTGTTACTTTAGGGACATCTGTTTGCAAATTTGGAGACATACAAAAACTCAGTCACCAATTTCAAAATGTCTTTCACTACGGTGTTGATATGCTTGTTGTTTCATCATGTTTTGTGCTAATGCTAAATTCTTCTTCAAACTAGCCAAAACCTATTGTTGATGTTGAATGTGTTCCTCAACATCTCGACCTTAGTTTGCATCCTCAAGGAGGAAGTGATAGAAGGTGGATGGTAACCATATAATGTTAAAAATGGGGTCATTTGAGAAGAGATATGAAAAGATGTGTTATACCACCATTCGCCAATGGTAGCCATTTAATCCACTCTTCACGCTTATACGATACAAAACAACGTAGATACCCCTCTAAGAATTTGTTGACCGCTTTACATTTGCCCATTAGTTTGAGGATGACAAGATGAACTATGAGCTAGCTGAGTACCCAACATAAAAATAATTCCATCCAAAAATTACTTTGAATAATAGGATCACGATCACTTACAATTATCTTTGGGGTTCCATGTAGCCTTTGAACTGTCTCCAAAAAAAAAAATAGTTGCGGTTGTATTGGCTACAAATGGATGTGATAGGGCAAAAAAATGGGCATATTTTGGGAGCTTATCCACAATCAAAAAATAACATTCTTACCCTCTCGAACAAGGCAATCCGGTGATGAAATCCAAGGAGACCTCCTCCCATCTCGGCTAGGAATTGGTAAGGGTTGCAATGACACAGTGTCTTAATTGTTTTCCCTTTATTCTGTTGGCACACTAAACACTACGATACAAACTTTTTTACATCCCCCTTAAGTCCTTCAAGAAAGAATTCTCTTTTTATTCTATCATATGTCTTCAAAAACCAAGAGTGTCTTCCACCAGGTGATGCATGTAGCTCTGCAAGAATCTTATGCTTCAACTCGAATCTTTGCTCACGTATAACCTATCCTTGTACCATAGGGCATTACCTTTCGACTCAAATTTGTTAGATGTCATAGATCCTTGCTTGATATTCTATATTAGAGATTGTGTATCTTTATCTTGATTCCATTCCAACCTTGCTTCATCCACCCAATCGGCCGTTAACATGGACATTCCACATAGTAAGGCATCTCGTGGATGTATCCCTTCTGGACAACGCATCAGCTACTATATTTTCCTTACCCTTTTTGTATATGATTTCAAAATCATAACCCAACATTTTGTTACCAACTTTTGTTGTTCCTCAGATGATAACCTTTGCTCCAAAAAGTATTTGGGACTATCATGATCAGTTTTTACCTTGAAGTGTCTACCCATGAGATAGGGCCTCCATTGCTTGACCGCATGAAGAATAGCCATCATTTCTTTCTCATAGACAGGTTTGAGAAAATCTTTTCCTTTGAATTGGTGACTCTCAAATGCAATTGGTCTTCCTTCCTACATTAGAACTGCTCCCAATCCTTATCCTGAAGCATCACATTCAACAACGAAGGTTTTTGAGAAGTTGGGAGTAGCCAAAACTGGGGTGCTGCACATGGCTTCCTTCAAAGCTGCTCAAAGGATTTAGTGGCTACGTCTGTCTAATGGAAGGCATCCTTCTTTAGCAATGCAGTGAGTGGGGTTGCTATTCTACCATATCCTCGCACAAATCTTTTGTAGTACCCTATAAGTCCTAGGAACCCCGAAGATTTTTGAGAATTTTGGGCCTTGCCCATTTCACCATAGCTTTGATCTTCGAGGATCAACTTTGACGTCTTCATGGGATACAATATGACCCAAGTACTCTACCTCTTGTACACCAAAAGAACACTTGGATGGCTTTGCATACGAGAGTATGTTTCTCCAAAACTTCCAACACTTTCTATACATGTTGAAGTGTTCTTCCCATGTCTTACTATAAATCAATATGTCATCAAAGAAAACTAATACAAATTTCCTTAAAAACGGCCTAAAAATAGTGTTCATCAAGCTTTGAAAGGTTGAGGGCGCATTTGTAAGACCAAAGGGCATTACCAAAAATCATAATGGCCCTCATGAGTCCTGATAGCCATCTTATAAACATCTTCCTCTTTTATCCTAATTGATGGTACCCCGAACGAAGATCTAATTTTGTGAAATAAACGGCACCATGCAATTCATCAAGCAAATCATCAATTACTGGAATAGGAAACTTATCTTTGATGGTGTATTTCTTGAGTTCTCATTAATCTAGACACATCCTCCGTGTTTCATCTTTCTTACGTACCATGACCACTTTGGTGAAGAATATGCACTTTGGCTATGCTCGATGATACCGCCTCAACATTTCCTCCACCATTTTCTCGATCTCACTTTTCTGGGAATATGGGTATCTGTATGGTCTAATGTTAGGTGTTTGGCTCCCTGGAATCAACTGAATGGCATGATCATGATCCCTAGCGGTGGTAGTACCTTTGGAATTGCATCGAAATAGATGAGCGAGCATCCACAATCTTCTGAAGATCGGGTGGCATTGAAGACACTGTATTTTGTACTTCTAAGGAAAATAGCTTTGCTATAAAGCCATCCACTCCTTTTTTGAGAACCTTTTGCATCTGATGAGAGCTAATAATCTATGGAGACTTAGCTACCATCCCATTCAATTGTATTTTCCTTCCCTCTAAATAAAATTGCATGAACAATTCTTGGAAATTCATCTTTGTAGTACCTAAGGTTGTGAGCCATTGGACACCCAAAACAATATCTGCCCCTCCCATAGAAATAGCAACCATAGGTGACTCTAACGTGTAGTCTCCTATGGAAATCTTGATACGATGGCACTTTTGTGCACTTGATCTGTCCCACAATCCACAATCATAAATTGCATTTTGGAGTGGGTAAATAAAACAATTGAGGCGGTTAACTTACTATTTATGAAGTTATGAGTACTCCCGAGTCAATCAACACCGTCACCTTCTATTTTTTGAGATAGCCAATAACCTTGAGTGTTTGAGTACTAATACCTAACAATGCATGGCAAGAAATTATAGGTTGGTGATCCTCTACTTCATCTTCTACCTTGGTTCCTCGGCCTCTCCTATAATTTCAACTTCCTCATCATCCTCATTACCTCCGTCAATATAGAACAACTTCTCAAAGCACATTTATGTCCAGTCCATATTTTCTATCACAATTAAAACATAATCCTTTTGCTCTATTTTCTTCCATTTGTTGAGGATTTGTTGGCTAGATTTTCTGCATAGCATCAAACATAATCCTTTTGCTCTCTTTTCTTCCATTTGTTGAGGATTTGTTGGCTAGATTTTCTCCATAGCATCAAACCTAGGTAGTCATGAGATAAATCTCCTTCATTTAACCGGTGAGACTCCCGTGTCAAATTTGTTAATAAAAATGTGTTATTATCTATCAGGGGTTTTACTTTAACCACTTAGTTCATGAACCATAACTAAGAAGTTCTGCAGCAAGTAAGCAGCTGTTCAAGAAAGGAAGTATTTTATAGAAGAAGGAAGTAAAGGAAATACAGAGAAGAAATGGGGAAGATGTGCATCCCAATTAGTAGATAGCAGAGCTAATTGCATGCACATAGAAGAAACTTAATAGATATGAACACACAGAATTATAAAACAAAGGCAGCTCTAGATCCAGATCTAAAATAACACAGTTTATTAAGAGATCTAAGATTTAAAAGCAAGAAACACAGTACACCATGACACAAAGTTGTCCGAAACCTGCTCCTTTGTACTCCTTTGCTCTAAGTTGCTCTCAGGGGTTCAGCACAAAGTCTAGAACACAAGATTGCTGCTTACAAATTTTGATTGATTAACCAGAAGGTTCTTCCTCTACTTATAGAAAGTAGAGGGGCAATTACAAGTTGGAAGCTTTAGTTGAACTGGCACATGTGGAAGTCGAGAAGAAACAACTGGCAATCTCCCTCCTGGAATTCCTCTTTGCATGACATTTATGATTTCAGAATGAAAATAGAACTTTCTCTTTTGCACGCCTGCCACCTATCTCCAAGTAGTTGACTTCTTCAAGTAATGGCTTTTAAACCAATCACTTTAAGTTGTATAATTTAATTGATCGCTCAATTACTTTGTCGGAGGAAAGAAGAAGGAAGAGGAAAGCTGACTTTGTCGGAGGAAAGAAGAAGGAAGAGAAAAGCTGACTTTTTCCTTTTTCATGTCTGCGTCACTGCAAAACTGATTCAACTCTGGATCTGGAAGCAGCTGGGTCTGGAAACAAGCTGGAATTACAAGCAGTTGGAATTGGAAGCAAGCTGAAATTTTGCCTTCACATTATCTTCTCTTTTATCCTTGAAGCTTTTGCAGTTCTTTTGCTGTACATGCATCAATGCAAGGTTGGCCGTAGATAACTCATCATCCTTATTTTTAATTGCATATGAGCAATTAAAAATTCTAGAAAGCACTCAGGGTGAATGAAAATTCAATGAAGGCTTCAACTGGAAGATGAGAGCACATGCACAGGATCTTGGAAGGAATTTTCCACGCACTGACTTCTTCACGGGCTGCATTTGAAACAAGAGGATGAAGCCTTTGTGCCGGAAGCTTTTGCAACTATGAGATCTGGATCTAGATCTACATATGGATTTGCATCCGCATCTATATCTGCATCTGGATATGGATCTGCACCTGCATAAAAAATTCTGGCAACTGAGTTGTGGATGGAAAAGCTGCAGCTCGAATAATTCCACTGCTTTTTATCTGCACGCATGAGTGGAGTCTTTCCTGCACGCATGAGTGGAGTCTTTCTATCAATTCAGCAAGAGGTTCCAAGCCTAGATCCGTGGAGATCCGTTGTGCTTTCTTTTTCATCTTTCTTCGCCATAGCTTTGTCTATCTTTGTCTGAACAATTCTTTTTCTTCTTATTTAACTGGAATTCTTCAAAACTGGTGCAGATCTAGACAATTCTTCAGATTCGGAGGATATATGCAATGTATTGGACATTGATAAAAGCTCCTTTTCTTTTGTAAAGCACCTGTAATGAATTCCTGAGCTCCTGTAACACCTGTGCAAACAATTATGCAGACAAAGATCAACCTTCTTCAAAGCATGCGCCAAATCTGGAAGCTTTTAGCCTTGTTGCCACCTTGCCTGAGCAAAATCCTTCTTCAAATGGGAAACACTTTTCCTTTTGGCTGCAATTCTTTACCGTGAATTAAATAATTCACCCATATGGCTGCCCATGCTTATATAACCTTCACAAATCTATAATTAATAATTGCCCTAACAATTAAAGGCAATTAATTAATTAAAAATCATGCTTCTCTTTTAAAAATAGCATGTTTAAGGACAGCCATCCAATAAATTAAATTAATCCAATTTAATATTCACACATCACTTCACTTAAGCTTCACACAGTGTACTTTGACCATAGCCACCGAAAATAGGAATTAATATAATCATTTAATACTTTAAAAAGTATTAATTCCTTCTCAAAAGGGGCTGCATTAAATAAATTAAATTTATTTAATTTTGGAATTCTATTTTTAAATTTCTTATGTCCACTTCCCTTTGTTGACTTTTCCACAAGCATGGGTGCCAAAATTGGGTGAATAAATATTAACAAATATTTATTTAATGCATTATTATTCACCCAAGGTGGGTTGCACTTTTTTGCACATATAATTCTATTTTTAAGAATTTTCTCATAATGGGATTCTTTACCCTGCAAGGCAGGCAATAAAATCCCATGATCCACTTAAGTGATTTGACTTTGTGATGGGATTATTTATCCTGCAGGCGCAGACAATAAAATCCCATGATCTCACTTAAGTCACTTTTCTTTTATTTCACCATGGGAATTTTTACCCTGCAAGGCGGGAATAAATTTCGCCGCGCCTGCACCTCTAACTTTCCCACTACGGCGTAAGTGAACTTTATATCACGGGAAAATTACGCCTGCAGGCAAGGCAGCAATAAATTTCCCGCCTGCTGACCTCTAACTTTCCCACCTGCAGCTTAAGTGAACTTTATATCACGGGAAAAAGTACCCTGCAAGGCAAGCAATAAAATCTCACCTACCTGCTGCTTCTATTTTTCCCATATGACGACTTAAATCCTTTGTTTTCCAAAAATGTGCCCATCCTACTGCAGAGGCTTTTCCGTGCACGATTTCGCTTTTTCCAGTGGAACCGGACCTGCACTGATGGTGACTTCCTTTGGGCACAACGTGTGCATATTTGTTCTCCATTGCTCCAGGCCAAAATCGGCCTACACGGCAAAGGAATTGTTCTAGAGAAATTTCACGAGAAAATGAAACAGGACCACAAAAACACGAAAAATTGTCAAAAGTTACAAATAAAGCCCAAAACTTATTCCTAGTTAAAATCCTTTCAGTACAAGGTAATAATGATATGTTCGATCATAACAGAGTTAAAACAAGGTGCAAATAGCCTCAAACGGGCTCAAAATAATTAAATACAAATTTCAAATGGACAAATCTTACGATGAATATAACAATTTTGGGCATCCTGGGTATTTTAAAAAAAGGCTAATATGGCTCTTTGGGAATATCTTGACGCAATACAAGAAATTTCAAGAAATAAAAACACAAAACGACCCATTATTTTAAAAGTACGAAATTTTCGAATAGGGTAGTCACATGATTTCAGGATGAAATCTGGGTACACTGCAATTAAACATACGTACCTCATGCTCGATGTGGTCCTTAAGACCCCCAAGAAACAGGGTCATTGATTCTCTTACGAAATATTCTCCACCCTTAAGGATAGTTTTGGAATTGATGCACATAATCTTTGGTGATCCTATTTTTTCGTAATGCGTTACTAATTGACTAAAGTAGTTCTCTGAAAGACTAGAACTATAGTGCAATCGCAACTCCTTGGTAAAAACTATCCAAGTGACACCTAGACCATTCTTACGCCTTTGAGCACATAACCATCGATACCAAACAAATTGGTCGGGTTCAAGATATAGGGATGTCGATGTCACCTTTTGTCTGATGTTGTTTGATGTAACTCAAAGAAGTTCTCCATTTGATTTATCCAATTCGGGGGATCCATTTGAATAATATTAGTGTGATCGGGGTGAATAGTACTATCCTAATGTCCACCACCCAAACGTGTGTAGCTCTCTAAAAGCAATCGGATACATCTTTGTCAGCCCGACCTTATTAAAAAAGCAGGTCACTCCACTCGGATGTGTCACATTCTATAAAGATAGACAACAATAAATACATTGTCCTACGTTCAAGAAAAGATCTAAAGTATTTCTTCACCATCGAGAACATACTCGTAGAGATTATTCACATTTAGATCTTGTGCATTAAACGATGTTTGACTACAAACTAACCTTGTTTGTGCCCACATTTTCCCGGTATATGCATTGACGAACGATTAGGGGTGTGCACCTTGACACGATTTCACATCTAATTCTACGAGTCTACAACTATCAATCTTTGCGAAATACACCAATGGACCATTGGACCAGTCTAACATGCATTAAACTCATAAAATATTCAGGAGATCGTCAATGATCACACTCAGCGATCGACATTAATTCCTTAGAATGCCATCGATTCTTTGATCGATCAAAGCATCGATCCCTATCTAAAACAACAATTTTTTGAAGGTTGCAATGAAGGAAAAAGTGTTTGGCTTTGGAGTTTCTGCCCCTTGATCCCACCCTGTACCATGGCAAGGAGCGCACCCCAAAATCCAAGCTTTGGAATTTCTGAGTCAAACAAATAATTTTTGGGGAGACACGTCAACAAAATAGCATGTAATTTTGAATTTTGTGATCACATCCGGCTAAACTAGTGGCATGACATCGGACAACGAAGGGAAATAGAGGTTGGAGGTCAATCATTGAGCTCTCGTCGGTTTCAATGATGGGGACACATTTTGTTGTGGTGTCATTTTTGTGGTGTGAGTATTTTCTTTTCGTTTTTGTAGTGTGCTTTACATTTTATTTTCGGAGTTCGGTTTCACGTGCTTCATATTTCAATGATCATGTTATTCCTATGTGGTTTGATGAATAAATGGAAATTTCACATTGATGGGGGAACATGATCCAATATTCCATTTCCATTATAACATCTTTTCACGTTTATGTATCGCTTGGCCGAAATTTCCTATATTGTAACCTACATTGAGATGTTAATGAGAGTTGATGAGAGTATTGCACATCTTGATGTGGTTCTTGTTAAACCACTGTAAAACCATGATTTGTGGTTTATGGTAAGCCACTTATAAAACCACCACTTTTGGTCGTTGATAAACCATATGCAAAACCATCGTCTTTTAATTTTTGGTAAACCACCTTTCTTGGTTTTGGTAAGCCATATGTAAACTATCATTTAAGTTTCAAGTTGTCATGTGGAAATCACGAAATCGTGAAACCAGTGCAGTACGAGATAATGATTTCCCCATATTCGCACTAAGGGGGTGTTAGGAAACCTATGTTAGTGCTAACATTATGTTAATGGGTTAATTATGGTAGTAAATTAGTACAAGAAAATGTGTGGGTAAGTTGTTAGTAATAACGACCCCAATAACTTGTTTATTATATTGTTTATGTGAGGTTTGGTTGTTAAACTAAACTCACGTATTTAAGCAAGTGGTTGTAAGAGGCTATGTATTTTATCGAAACACCCTCCCTAGATATAATTGTATTTTTTGAATGATATAAATTAATTATTTTTGGTGTTAAAGTACATTCTTGCTCTTTCATCCTCCGCTAATTTTATTGTCTTATTCTTTCTAGCATGACCACCTAAACCACCACTAAGTAATTCTCTTTAAATATTATTCCTCATAAATCCAAATGGACTACAAAGTTGTTTTCCTTAAATAGATAATCATCTTACATAAAATAATTTTGAGAAATGTTGTTTCTAACCTAGTTTTTCACTCCTTTGTTTCTCAACACCCTCCTAGATTCAATATCAAAACGATTAAATTCTTTAATACCTTCAAACCCAACCACTTCTATCTTAACATAACCATTAATAAGGCCGCGAGTCTACTCAAAGCATCAACTACGGTTCTATTTTCTTGATTTATGATTTAAATAAAATGTGTACCCCTATAAGAATGAAACCCACTTTGCATGCCTATTATACAATTTTATAAGTATTCACAAATTTTAAGGCCTTGTGATCTATAAATAAAATTAACTCCTTCAACACTAAGTAATGCAGGATAATGCCTTCGTACTTGTACAATGACATATAATTCAATATCATAACTAGAATAGAATTTTTGTACCTCATTCATCTTCTCACTATAATATGATATAGGCCTTCCTTCTTGACTTAAAACAACACCAATTCCCACATGTGAAGCATCACAATCAACCTCAATTTTGTTAAAATCAGGTAAGGCCAAAACATGTGCATTTTTCACCTTCTTCTTTAATAATTCAAAGCTCTTAATTGTTTCCTTTGTCCATACAAACACTTTTCCCTTCATGCATTTTGTTATTGGTGCCACAATACTACTAAAATTTCTAATAAACTTTTCGTAAAAACTATCCAATCCATATAAACTTCTTACCTCTTTTACACTTCTTCGGGGGGTATAGAAACCTATATTTTATGGTAATTTTATTGATAGCTCTACTAAATGTACACATCCTTCATGTCTCATCTTTACTATGAGTCAATAGCGCTAGAAATGCACATAGGCTCATACTTTCTCTTATAGCTTCTTTTTCATCAATTTTGATACTTGTCTATTTAATTTTGCATGTAATGTTGGGCTCATCTTGTATGCAACTTGATTTGGTAGGGATGATCCTAGAATCAAATCAATGTGATATTGAATATCCCTCTTGGGTGGACCCATCTAGTAACTCTTCTGGTATTACATCTGAAAATTCTTCTAGTACCTTTTTTGCTTTAGTTGGTATGGGTACCACCTTTGCATCTTCTTTCTTTACCATTAATGTATAGAAAAACATTGTCATCTTCATCACTTTGATAAAATATTTTTGGACAACATTCTCTATTTGTTTTTCTTCTTTAAGTGGCAACAAAACCACCTTTACTCCATCTTTCCAAAATTTGTGGGCATTCTTTTCCCCATAATGAATCCCCTTTCTATCATATTTCTCGTACTTGTACCAACAAAACATGACATGCATCCATTGGAATGACATCACACCAAATCTCATCCTTATAAGTCTTTCCTATAGAAAATTTAATCAGACATCTCTTATCTACTGTAACTTCATTCCCTTTCTTAAACCATGAGACCAGTGGGCAAAAGGATACATTTAAATTACAACCCTAACTTATCTACCATTTCTTTAGAAACCATATTTTCATAACTTCCACCATCAATGATAATGTTACATATCTTTCCTTCGATGTGCAACTTGTTCATCAAATATTTGACTGCATCCATGACTCGCCACCTTGAAAGTGTTCTTTCCTTGGGGCAATCATTGTTTCTTTCACCATGAGATTTTCTTCCATATTTTGGTGCAAGTTTTGTCTTTTTTCAACCTCATCCTCGATCAAATTTACTAAAGTATGATCCTCGAGTCTCCTTACTTGTTCACGATATTGTGGGCATTTGAATTTCCTATGCCCTTCTTCACCACACATAAAATAAACGTAAATTCAACATGGGCCATCCCATCCTCTTCCACTGCCATAATTGTTATTTCCATAGTCTCTCCCTCTCTTAATCCCTCTTCCTCTTTGTTGGTTCTAGAAACCTTCCATGTTATCCTCTTGCCAGTCATGAGATGTTTCTCCTCTTGTGTTATTATACCCACCTCGTCCTCTTATTGGAGATGATTGTCCTCTCTTTGGTCCTTCAAATCTTCTAAAACCTGGTCTAGTAAGTTTTTCTTTTTCCTTTAAGGATAATTGATAAGCTTCTTCCATGTTATTCTTCCTATGCATGCTTAGTTCATCTTGAATAGAAAATTTCAAACCATTTACATACCTTGCAGCCATCTGCTCTCCCATCTCATCATGCTCTACTCGAATGGACAACTTGTAAAATTCATCAATATAATCTTGGACACTGTAATCTTTCTGCCTCAAATTTTGAAATCTTTTATATAAGGTTTGAGCATATTCCATAAGTAAAAACTTTTTCTTTAGCTTCTTCTCTATCTTACTCCAATTCTTGGTCTGCCCTTTTTCTTTTCATTTTTTCTCCTTTTTCAAGTGATCCACAATAAAATTTTGCGGCCCTTAAATGCATGCGTCAAATTTTACCTTCTTCTCTTCTATCATAGGCTTGCATTCAAAGAACTTTTTCATCATATTTAAGAAGTCTATATGATTCCATTGATCCTTCCTTCAAGCACTTTAATTAACCTTTCTTAAAAGGTTTGTGTTTTCTCTTCTCCTTATTCATTATATGTTTTTTCTTCTTGATCTAAATCGTATTTTATATCATATCCTCCCCAACTTATCCTTGTGTGCATAATAAATGTTGATAACTCCTCTACTTGCCTCTACAATTTTTTAAGAGTTGGATAAATTTCTGCATTACCCCCTTAATCTCTTATTATCGTATCAAAAACCTAAGCTTTGATATCAAATGATGACGTTCAAGTAAAAACCAAATTATAATATGCAAAGCAAAATTCCCTTTCATAGCTCTTTCTCTCACTTGAGTATAGCTCTTTCATATCTCTTTCTCTCGCTTGAGTATATTTCCATCCTATGTACAATTGGTATATATAACATCGATCAAAGTATACGAGTTCTATGAGGAAAATAAGTCCCACAACTGAAACTTGACCAAACACATATATAAAATGATTGAAATTTTTTTAAGAGCCTAAATACACCAAGACATAGTGTAAAGCACAAAATTCTATGAGGGAAATAAGTCCCACAATGAAAAATTGAACAAACTCATGTATTAAATCATTAGAAAAATATTTTTAAGATCTTAAATACAGACAAGGCATAGTGTACACATAATTTACCCGTTTTTTATGTTTTAAAAGTGTTTTTAAAGATTTATTTACTAGTTAGCTTTTAATATTATTTTTGCTACCATGTTGGACAATTATATGCTTATACTTGCATACAAAGCTAACCACCACAATAATTATTAAAACCAAAAATAATTTATGTTATGTTTCTATATTATACATGTTTGTTTAGCTTAGCTACATGCTATGGATCTATGATTCAACTGAAATATATCTACCCATATTACAAAAATAAATGAGGAGAGATGGGAACATGGTGTATGTTTGGAGAAGGTTACATGGCTACCAAAAGTTGACAAATGTATCGTTAACGTTTGGTTTTGATCAATCACCGACAAATACATAAATATACAAAAAAACCATGTTATTCTACATAAAAATGCTTAACAAACAAAGTTTTTCTAACTATCAATGTAACCTTACTAATACAAATATCTTAACTACATATATTTTTAAAATATTAGCAGTTTCATTGTCTTTATCTTGTATTTTGAGTGCACAACAATTATCGATAGCTCTTTATTTCTTTCAAATAATCCCACTGAAGTGATGAAAAGGGGTGTTATGTACCCAAAATGATAATATTTTAATGTATATGGGTTAATAGTGATGTTGAAATTTGGTACATGTTCCCTGTAGTTATTTCTATGTTTATATTATATAGGCTTACATATGTAACTTTTGGTATTGGTTTTATTACGTAATGTAGCAGGTAAACCTACATTAGGATTACACGTTACCTATACCCACTAAAATAAGCGTATGCTTACAAAAATGAGTGTGTATTCTTATAAAGAGATGAATATCATTATCGATATGTCATGCATGTTAAGAGTCTTCTATTTGGTATAAAAAGTTAAGAGGTATACAACTCAAAGTGGAATTTCCATATTCGAAGATCTTGTGGAGCTATTCCTTGAGGAGCAATGTATGATGTTTCGTACCATACGGGTATTGTTCTAAACATGTTGAGGATTAGGACTTATTGGAAAACCAATATCTCTTGTTGTGTTTATCTTCATTTATTTTTCATGTTTTCTGAATTATTATATGGGAAAAATTTACCATGTTGTATGCGAGCATTGATTTGGGAAATATTAGCTTAAAACCCTCATTTTATAGATTCATCTATATATTGTAAACATATTTGAACATTTGTGCAATTTTTTAAATTGAACATAAAAATTAGCCCACGAGGCCACAATTAAAACTTCAGATTTTTTAATTGATTTTGAGGAAGTTATTATGCTTCTACAATTTTTAATATATTTCTCTATAAGCTATGATATTTGGAAATTTTCGGATTTTTTATATATTCATAAACCTATTAAATATTTAATAGTGGTCTATTTTCTATGTTGTTTAATTGGAGGCCAAACTATTTACGAACACATCCCATTATTTTTTTGCACTATGGGAGATAATGTTTCTAGAATGTCCAAATAGTGAGATTGATTCTAGATAATGGTGGCTCCGATTCAATGATACTTAGTTTCCAACACTTGTTGTGTTGGCTAGATTTTGCACAGCCAAAAACGTAGGCGATCATGAGATAAATCTCCCTCATTTACCGGTAAGGCTCCTATGTAATATTTTTGTCAATTATGGATCCTAATAGCTATCTATGGGTTTTACTTTAATTGCAAAGCTCATGCACCATAGCTAAGCAATTCTGCAGCAAGTAAGCAATTGTTAATGAAGTATTTTCAACAAGGAGGAAATAATAGAATTTGGAAAAGAAGAAAGGAAGATGTGTAATCCGACCAATAGTTTACAGAGTTGGTCTCATACACATAGATAAAACAAATAGATCTCACAATACAAAAGTAAAGGAAAAGGAAAGAAAATTCTTCTAATATAAAACTTAGATAACACATACTTTATCTAAACATCCACATAGAAGTAAAAGAAATGTGCCGATGAAACAAAGTTGTCAGGAAATCCAACTCTATTCAATTCCTCAGCTTTCACAGAGAAGACATCAAAGGTTATAACACAAACCACGGAACTCAAAAATGCTGATTATAAATTCTGATCTTTTAACCCGTAGGTTCTTCCTCCATTTATAGTGTATAGAGGGGAAATTACAAATAGGAAATTATAACTGAACTCACACATGCGAAAGATATAAAGGAAACAACTAGAAATCTTTCCCCTGAAATTCCTCTCTAAGTGACATACATCTAAAGACTAGATCAAAGTTGTGCACATCTACCACTTATCCTTAACTAAAGGACCTTTTTAAATAACTTAAAGTAATGGCTTTCAACCAATTACTTTAGTTTTACAATTTTGTCTAAGAAAATAAGAAATGAGAGAAGAAAGAAAAGAAAAAGAAAATATGCCAGTTGTAACACCTCATGCTTTCCTTTTGTTCGATATTGAATATACTTGTCGAACATGTAATTTAGTGTTTTCCCATCTGTCTTAACAATAGCTTCTTTCTCAGTCTTGAACTGCAACAATCCTCTGGACAAAGTATCAATGCTTACCTTCACTTCCTCCAAACTAGGCCCGAATTCTTTGATGTCTGCATGAAGTCTCACTAGTTTGTTAATTGAATCCAACGTGAAAGGCATGATGGCTTCATCAATCTTCTTTTGAACAATTAAAAGCAATTCCTCAAGAGAAGCAGGACAACTTGTTTAGAATGATTCTCGTATAGTAATGAATACCATCAACTACCTCTTCCTCAGTGAAAGCAACTACATTATTTGGCAATGAATTTATCTTATCTTCCAACAACTGCATTCTTTTCAGCATAAGCTTGAGAATCTCCATGCGGAAAGAAACTGCAATCTCCAACTGCTTACCCTTTTCCACCAATCCATCAGGCACAAGTTGTTCTACAATCAAAACATCCTCTGGTAGTGAATTTATCTTAACCAAGATATCCAGGTTACTCTCAACCACTATATTCTCATCCACTATGCTTGTCATCAATTGCTTTAGTTGAGATAATGCCCTTTCCATATCTTCCAGGCTAGTTGGTACTTCCTTGAGCTGTTTTGAGGCTTGGTGGATGATTTGGCTTTTCCACTCATTAATAGCTTTGACCTGATTACCTGCATCTTCAACCTCTTCAATCAGATGGCTACTCACCTACTCATGTACTAAAATTGGCTAAGAGGAAGGTTTAACTACCTTAATGATAATCTAAAACAAGCTGGGAAATCTACTTAAGAGTATGCTTTTCTCTTCCTTCTCCTTGTCAAGCTTGAGGAATAAAGCATCTATTAATGTCTATGTATCTTGCTTTAATGCTACATGGTGATTTGGCGCATTCGTACTTAAGACACTTCGATATGCATCTTGTCGTTAGCTCTCCCTTTTGCTTCCCTTCGGCTAGTACTGATAATTCAGAGACTTTTGACTGATTCTTGATAACCAATCTTGAAGTTATGTAGCCGCTTTAGACCTTCTACCTCTAACTCCCAAGCTCATAAGTAGTTGCAAGTCTTCCTTTTCCAAGTTGATTTCTTCCCTAGCCTCTGGAACTGCCTACAAAGGCAACCAAGATGAGAAATTACCTTTCAGGGAATGAGAAACCTCGGTGTGTTCTACCATTTTCTGCTCAAGCTCTGTTGCATTTGAATTCACCATGGTATTGTGAATTCCTAATTTTGTGCCATCAAGAGATAGTGCCCTCTCAAATTCTGCCATCTATGATTTCAACTTTTATGTAGGAAGAGGCGAAGAACTAAGTGGCTGAGAAGTAAATACGAATGATGTTGGATTCAACGGAGAAATAACTATGTCCGCTCGGGGTGCTTGCAACTGCTGAAGTGTTGTGAGTTGAAATAGGAGAAGCTTCATCCGCAGGCGAAATTGATATAATAGATAAAGATTTGTCCTCCAATTATTGAGACTTTTTGTACACTTTAAGTTTTTGCAATCTTCTGCCGCTCTCACCGTCATGCTTTCATTTGCTGAGGGTCCCTGTGGCAAATTTCCCTGTGATCCGATTCATCAAAGTCTCGATCAAGCGGTATCATTTGTTAACAACCACCACCCACAATGGCACGAAGAGCAATTTTATGTCCTCTCATTTGTTGATGTGTCACGTACCACATGCCCATCATATAAAAGATTTCTTTGGTATCCTTGCGGACCAAAGTCGAGACACTTATTTGAGCTAATAATCTCATTGAAGTCCTTTTTTTTACTTTGTATTCACTCCTCACTTTGCATCCAAAAATCCTCCAATGAAGGGATATGTGAGTATTCTTAGGAGACCGTATTCTCTGTTATCCCATATGGATCAAAGTTCAACCAAGCGGGAAGAACTCATGCTCATACCGAGAAAAATTTTGCTTCAACTCTATTGGCTTTGTGGATGCTCTCGCATGTAACATCTTTTAAACTTCATGGAATATTGTGCACTGCTTACTTGGGATTATCTTTGTCTTTGCTTTTACAAGAAAGGAAGCGCACCCGGAGTTTCAAGGGTATGGCATACTCCATTTCCTGGGTTGGAAAGACTTGAAGTCTTCATATGAGTAAGCCAAAACGTCGAATATTTGGTAAGGAGGCTTATGAATTTCTTGCGCTCCTCGGGGAGCAACACTTACCGATGTTGACCAAAGCGAGGTTTATCCTTGGTACCGATGTTAACTTGCTCATAGTCAGCCAGAATTTGCGAGGTCCTACCTGCTTTTTCTCTTTGATAAACTTGTCATGTTTATTAGAATGTTCTTAGTGAAACCAATCCTTTTGGAATTTTATTTCCTTTGAGTTGCATGATGCTACCACCGGGATCTTTGTTCTCAACTCCTTGAATGAGTGAGGTCGTCGATTCGTGAAATACAAAATCACTTCCTTCAAAGTACAATTGTTCAAAATTATCTCTCTCTTTTCCAAGAAGGCAATAATTTGTTGATCATCATTGAATACTTGCCAATTTTCGCATTATCGGGAACACTTGGCCTAAAACCATTTCAACGATGTATTTGTCTTGATCAAACTCGAATGAGGAATCAATAATGAAGTGAGACCTGCTAGAGAATCTGCTTTGTCATTCTTTCACGAGGGACATATTTTATGGAAAGAGCGCGGAAGCTTCTATTGCTTCCCACACTTTATTTTTGTAGTGTCTCAAGCGATCATTCTTTACTTGAACCCTGATTTCTTACTTGTTTCACGATCAATTCCGCATCTCCAAAGACTTCCAAATTTTTATCCCTTTCTCCTCTACAACTTGGAGGCAAGGATTTATGCCTCGTATTTTGCGGTGTTGTTAGTATTTGAAAATTCAAGATTGTGGGAAAAAGGAAATACTTTACCATTTGGAGATATACGCACCACTCTGCGCTTGAGAACCCATCGAGCAACAACTTCCATCGAACTCAAAAGTCCAGATCTCATTGGAATCTTGGCAAGTGATCTAAGGGATATGAATTTTTGCAGTCATCATATAATTACCCATACTTGAGCCTTGGAAAAGGATTTGTGCGTGAGGATATTTGGTTTTAGTTACCGTGAACTTTGCTTGAGTCTCGACATTAGCTTCTTCATTTATCTCTTGATAGGAATCATGGCATGAGACTAGTCCATTTGAATCTCATCACCCACATCTCTACAAAATTTCTGCTTAACAACATACCATATGAATCGGGAATGTCAACAACTAGAATAGTTACCTTAACTCGCTTCTGACCATTTGAGCATCTTTAATCGCTTGATCGGAGGAACTTGTCTCGTCTCTATTGAGTAAAAGGATCCAAATGTTCTTGCACAAGTCAACCCAAGAGCATGTGCTACTTTTACATCGCATTATTATTCGAGGCTCCATAATCTATAATGCTGATTACTTAATTTGTATCCGTTGATCGAGAAAGGACACAAAGAAAGGTTCAATCTTTTCATTTGAAGGCTGTAGTGGCGGCTGTGATATTTTGATCTACCCATCTTTGGGAGTTTTTATAATTCCTTTCGAGGAATGAACAGTAGAGTTGCCTTTGATAAAATGTACCAATTTCTCGAGTTGATCCTTATTGTACTTCAAGTACTCTGCCTATGACATGGAAATTTTTGTTTTATTGATATGATCAATGATATCAAATTTGGGTAAAGTAATTGTACTTGATGTCTTAGATACTAGTTCTTTCGAACTTGATGATGGCACACTTTTGACCTTTGCTTCGGACTTGGTTGATACGGATGTGGAAGAAGAAACTTTCTTCGTGGTCACCCAGATTTCACCCGAACTCTGCGATTACCCTATCCGAAATTTTTCGTACTTTTAAAATAATGGGTCGTTTTTTGTTTTTATTGCCTAAAAGTTCTTGTATTGCGTCAAGATGTTCCCAAAGAGCCATATTAACCTTTTCGCCAAATACCCATATGCCCAAAATTGTTATATTTCGTCGTCGGAATTTTGTCTGCGGGAAATTTGTATTTAATTATTTTGAGCCCGTATGAGTCTATTTACACTCCATTTAACTCTGTTATGATCAAACATATCATTATTCCCTTGTACGAGAAGGCTTTTAACAAGGAATGAGTTTTGGGCTTTATTTGTAACTTTTGGCAATTTTTCGTGTTTTTGTGTTGTCCGTTTCGTTTTACGTGAAATTTCGTAGAGCAATTCCTTTGTCGGGTAAACCTGATTTTTGGTGGGCGGTTGGAAAACATATCGCACATTATGCCGGAGGAAGTCGCCATCGGACGTGCGGATCAGGAAAAAGCGAAGTCGTGCACGAGAAAAGCCCCTGCCGCAGGGATGAGACGCATTTACGAAAAACAAAGGATTTAAGCTGCGATTGGAAAAATAGAAAGCGAAGGGCGGGTGAGATTTTATTATGCCTTGCAGGTACTTTTTTAGTGATATAAACTTCACTTAAGTTGCAATGCGGAAAAGTTAGAGGCTACAGGCGGCGGGAATTTATTACTGCCTTAAGTGGTAAAAATTCCTATGGTGAAATAAAAGAAAAGTGACTTAAGTGAAATCATGGGATTTTATTGCACTGCCTTGTACAATAAATAATCCCATTGTCAAATTCAAATCACTTAAGTGGATCATGGGATTTCCGGGGCTGCCTTGCGAGGGTAAAAATCTCATTGTCGAAATTCTTAAAAATAGAATTCTATTATGCAAAAGTCGACCCACCTTGGGTGAATAATAATACATTAAATAAATATTTGTTAATATTTATTCACCCAATGTTGGCACCGGGCTTGTGGAAAAGTCAACAAAGGAACTAGACATAAGGAATTTAAAAATAGAATTCCAAAATTAAATAAATTTAATTTATTTAATGCAGCCCCTTTTGAGAAGGAATTAATACTTTTAAAGTATTAAATGATTATATTAATTCATATTTTCGGTGGCTATGGTCAAAACACCTTTGTAAAGCTTAAGTGAAGTGAAGTGTGGATGATTAAATTGAATTAATTTAATTGATTGGATGGCTATCCTTAAACATGCTATATTTGAAAGAGAAGAGCTTGATTTTTAATTAATTAATTGTCTTTAATTGTGAGGGCAATTATTAATTATAGAATTGTGAGGTTATATAAGCATGGGCAGCCATATGGGTGAATTATTTAATTCACAGGTAAAGAATTGCAGCCAAGAGGAAAAGTGCGCCCCCATTTGAAGAAGGATTTTGCTCAGGCAAGGTGGAAACAAGGCATTTGAAGAAGGATTTTGCTCAGGCAAGGTGGAAACAAGGCTAAAAGCTTCCAAATTTGGCGCATGCTTTGAAGGAGGTTGATCTTTGTCTGCATAATTGTTTGCACAGGTGTTATAGGAGCTCAGGTGTTGTTGAAAGGATTCATGCTCTCTTTATGTGCAAATTAAACACCATTTTTTGGGGCAGCAGGCTTGAAAAGTGCAGATTTTTACAATTAAAATTCATTATTTATGCTCACTGTTTATGCTCCGATGGCCATTTTTGTCTGAATAAATTGTAGGAATTCATTATAGGTGCTTTACAAAGGAAAAGGAGCTTTTATCAATGTCCAATACATTGCATATATCCTCCGAATCTGAAGAATTGTCCAGATTTGCACCAGTATTGAAGAAATCCGGCCAAGTAAGAAGAAAAAGAATTATTCAGACGAAGATAGACAAAGCTATGGCGAAGAAAGATGAAAAAAAAGCACAAGCGGAGTCATGCATCACTTCTAAATTTATATATCTTGGAGACACGAGATCTAGGCTCGAAACCTCTTACTGAATTGATAGACAAATCTAGAGCGAGAAAGACTTCACTCATGCGTGCGGGGAGAAACTTCACTCATGCATGCAAATTAAAAGCGGTGGAATTATTCGAGTTGCATGACTTTTCCATCCATAGCCTAGTTGCCAAATTTTTTATGCGAGTAGATCCATAGCTAGATGTAGATGCGAGATACGAGATGCAAATCCATATGCAGATCCAGATCCAAATCTTATAGTTACAAAAGCTTCCAGCCTGACAAAGGCTTCATCCTCTTGTTTGAATGCGGCCCGTGAAGAAGAAGGCAGTGCGTGAAAATTCCTTCCAAGATCTTGTGCATGTGCTCTCATCTTCCACGGTTGAAGCTTTCATTGAATTTCCATTCACCCTGAGTGCTTTCCAGAATTTTTAATTGCTCATATGCAATTAAAAATAAGGATGATGAGTTATCTACGGCCAACCTTGCATTGATGCATGTACAAAAGAAGAACTGAAAACCTTTGGGGATAAAAGAGAAGACAATGCAAAGGCAAAATTCCAGCTTGCTTCCAATTCCAACTTGCAATTCGACTTATTTCAGTTAATTTGTTTCAGATCGATTTGAATCAGTGCAATGCAGAACATGAAAAAGGACAAAGTCAACTTTCCTCTTCCTTCTTCTTTCCTCCGACAAAGTCAGCTTTCCTCTTCCTTCTTCTTTCCTCCGACAAAGTAATTGAGCGATCAATTAAATTATACAACTTAAGTGATTGGTTTAAAAGCCATTACTTGAAGAAGTCAACTACTTGGAGATAGGTGGCACGTGCAAAGTAGAAGGTTCTATTTTCAGTTGCAAATCATACTTGTCACGCAAAGAGGAATTCCAGGAGGAAGATTGCCAGTTGTTTCTTTTCCGACTTCCACATGTGCCAGTTCAACTAAAGCTTCCAACTTGTAATTGCCCCTCTACATTCTATAAGTAGAGGAAGAACCTTCGGGTAAAGGATGAGAATTTGTAAGCAGCAATCTTGTGTTTTAGACTTTGTCTTTGAACCCTGCGAGCAACTTGGAGAAAAGGAATACAAAGGAGCAGGTTTCTAGAAGAACTTTGTGTCACGGTGTACTTTGTTTCTTGCTTTTAATCTTAGATCTCTTGATAAACTTTGTGTTATTTTAGATCTAGATCTAGATTTTGCCTTTGTTTTATAATTACGTGTGTTCATATCTATTAAGTTTCTTCTATGTGCATGTAATTAGCTCTGCTATCTACTAATTAGGATGCACATCTTCCCCATTTCTTCTCTGTATTTCCTTTATTTCCTTCTATAAAATACTTCCTTTCTTGAGCATTGCTTACTTTCACTGTGAGAACTTCTTAGTTATGGTTCATGAACTAAGTGGTTAAAGTAAAACCACGATAGATAATAACACATTTTTATTGACAAATCGACACGGGAGCCTCACCGGTTAAATGAGGGAGATTTATCTCATAAGTTGCCTAGGTTTGATGCTATGTGAAAAAATCTAGCCAACACTTCGTAGCTTATTTATCAAGTGGCTTCGATTTAACAAAGGCCAGTCTTTTCTTTAAGATAGTTTTGACCTTTGAAACCTCAGTTGAAACCTTGGACTCTTTAGGAGAATCATTTGTCTTGGATTCTTTGGAAGTTTCCTTAGTCTTATAGATTCTTTTGAAGTTCCTTGGAAACCTCTTTATCTCCCGCCTTGGTGGTATCCTGCTCCTTTTTCTAAGAGTGTGTGAAGACAAGCAAGGCTAGACTATTCATATCTTCTATAATTTCTTCGTATTCGTCGTCTTCTTCTGAACGGTACTTGAAAAAATGATTATTACTTTCTCCCTCAGGATCTTCAACTTCAGTTTCAAATGTTCCAGAATCCTGCTCTTCCTCATCAACCTCGACGACTTCAACTTCATCATCGCTTTCAATGACATCACATTTTGAGTTAGTTGTAGGAGCTGCTTCAATAGCAAGCCTCGTCGGAGCACCTGCAATCCTGGCTTTGTTGGGAACGTATCCTTTTCTTGGGATGTCTTTGTAAGGAGCAAGTTTACTACTTTGAGCAACTTGCTTTTTCAAAGCTAGCACATCATTAGCCAACTTGGTAAGTATAGCTTCTGAAGCATTGGGGGTTTCTTGAATTTTCCTGCCATGATTAAGTCATCCTCAATTTCTATGGCCAAGGATTGAGCAAGTTCCAAAGTAGCCACTCTAGCCCTTCTTAGTTGATAGCACACTTCTGGTTGTTGTGCGTTAATAAAGAAACATTTTTGTCCATCAAGGTTTGGACGAATCCCGGCAGGAACTTTGTTCACCATTTTGTTGAACTTAGCCACGAAATTCCTCATGGGTTCTATTGGCTCTTTCTTCACCTGAGATAGTTGGGCAAGAAGAGCATGTTCATCTTCTGTCATCTTGAATCGATATTCAAACTTAGTTTTCATATCATTCCAATTTGTAATACATCCATTTGGCAGATGATGAAACAAATCTACAACAACATCATGCAATGTTTCAACGAAGAGGTGAATAGCAACATCTTCATATTCTACCCACAAAACAACACATGCAACAAAGAAAGCAAAAATGTGGTCATCTGGTGATGTCTTCCCATCTCTATCGAACTTGGTAAGAATCTTCCTCGATCCTCATGGGAGGTCATGTCGAGTTGGTAAGGCCAATGGGCCTATTACATTTCCCCATGGTACGTTGACTGCCATTTTAGGAAAGGTGGTATGCAAAGGTAAAACAATGTGAGCAAGGACAAGTGCTTGACTAGTAGTGATTCCATGCTTGCTCGCTTCTTTCGGGACTTGATGCAAGGCTTGCAGATCTACAAAGTATGTTTTTCTTTGGAGGAGATAACTTGAAACCAAACTTTCCTTGAAAGTCAAAAATGGGATCGGATCGACCTTTAGCTTTTTCTCCACACGTAAATCTCTTTCCTTCCAGTTTGAAATCTTTATTGTGAAGGGATCACTAGCATGTTCTGATCGGCTCTAGCCTTTTCTCTTCGCTCTCTTTCTTGAGCTATTTGTGCCTGAATAACTCTAGCAACTCTCGCGGCTCTCTTCTTCATTATCTAATATTGATGCAACGAGATGAAAATGATAGTTATTCGTGTGCTTTTCCCAAATAGCTTGCCTCAAATCTGATGATATGTCTTCTTGAGTATCTGCAAAAACAAGATTTGGTTGCAAGATAGGTGGGTTACCTGTAATAGTCATACAAATTATTACCTTGGTGGAAGAGGACCGCATCGGTGAACAACGATCAACACGTGTCCAAGAGGTCTTCTGGCCACAAGTGCGGGTGCTCTTCTTCTAAGGTCTTCGATGTAGATTTCTCTGTCAATGGCTCTATCAACAGCCAAAAATTATTACAAGCTTTCGCGGTTTTCCCAAGCTATTGTTCGAAGGTTGGCAGCAATGTCTCCTTGAAAATCTTCATTGGGCACAAGGTTCGGTTGAAGAACTGCAGCTTGTGCAGAGGGGATAGTTATAAAGATTTAACCAAGCCTTTGGTTAACGATTTACGAATCCTCAGTGAGTTGCCAAAAATTGTTAGTATATGGATTTGCACACATGCAAAGGACATGCAACAATGTGGGAATGAAGTCCCTCCTCAATGAAGGTGACGTTACCTTTATTGAAAACCAAAGCTGTATTTACATCTGTACATTCATTCAAAATTGTATGTGGGGGTGTTTTTGAACATCAATAGAAAGGAAAGTGAATGAGAGAGATGGAATGGAATGAGGAAAGAAGTGGAATGGAATGAATTGAAAGAACATGCAAGGGTTAGACAAAAACAGAGCCTAATATGCACAAAGAGGAAAGATGAATAACTAACACAAATAAAACGGAGTTTGAGTTAGCTAAACAAGAATGTGTAAAAGGGATCACACTTGAGCAAAAAGATAATCAAAGCTTGATCACGGTGAACTAGAACAACAGATTAATAACGTTGACAATAAGATCAAAGATAATATTTGCATGCAAGATTAAAATACTAACATCTAATGAACATAAGAACATCAAATGCTATAAGAGACGATGAATGGGACACAAAGTTCATATTTCATTTACTCGAAATGTCTTCTCAAAGGAATGCAATTTCTTTCTTTGAAGTAAAGCTTACATACAAAAGTATCTTCTTCTCCTCTCTCAAACTCCCCTTTACAAATGAGCCCCTCACTTCCTTTTATAACCCAAAAGTTGGTTACAAAGTAGTTAGGGTTTTACATGATCATTAAATAAGGCACTTAAGTGACCTTTGACTTTTTCTAACCAACTTTATTAAAAACAACTAAAAATAGAAATCACTTAAGTTATCCATAACTTCCCGAAAGTAAATAACATCCTTTTCTTAAAAATCCACTTTTTAAAATATACAATAATAACCAGTGCCTTATCCATTGAAATGGGGTCCGCCTATCTCAAACGTATGAGAAATGGACTCTCCCACTTCGTTAGATACCAAGAAAACTATCTCCCTGAACCGTCGGTGAAATTAGGATCTGTTGCTTTTGCTAGTTGAAAGGATCTAAACCTTCCCAAAGTTTCAAACATCTTTTCTTCTTCTGGAGGTTCATTTGGTTGAAGAATAGCCTCACAAAATACTGCAATTCAAGAATCCTACTTGGCATATCATTTAAATTAATAATCTTTGATTGAGCATTCTCAAATAAGTTCTTTAATTTGATGCACCGCTCCATTGAAACTGATGAGAAATTATTGGCAAGAGTGTACATGTCCTTAAACAATTGTGAAAATTGCTCTTCCACCTGTTCCGATGAACACCTTTGATTATGTTCATTTACGAGGTTGCAAGGGATCTCAGCTATGAATTCTTGAATCAAGGCGAGTGAAGTGAAGGCTTCATTGCATATGCTCTCATAATGGATCATAGAATCCTCGAGAAGCGTCTTCCTTGATTTGAGATGCAGACACCAAAGAAAATGTGTCCCTCGATGTTCAAATTTGAGAATTCCTTCAATGGCTAAAACTGAGGATTCCATACTCGTCATCTCCTGCAGACTGGGCAATATCTCATCCAAATTTGATATATTAGAAACAAAAGTTTCCTTGAAAGAAATAATTGGATCAAGATACGCACTGACATCTTCATGGAGCTTAACCGTTGTTTTGATCATCCCTTGGCCTAAAACGAGAATCTCTGAAAGCCAAGTTTTAGTGACATGGCCCAATGTGTTTATTTCTTTTGACAAATTGAGAGTTTCTTCATCAGGGGCAGCCACTACATCAGGTACTGGGAAAGTGGATGATATGGGATTTATCAGATGTTGAACATATTCCACCAATTGATTCTTTTCGGCCTTGAGCTGAGAGTTCTAAGACTTATATTTCTCAAGTCTCTTTAGCATGATATCAATTGAATCTCGAGCCATTGCCATGTCACTTTCTAATGTGGACCTCCCAAGTCCAAGTCTGGAAACTTCATAATCAATAGGTGTCATGGCATCACGCTCCTTATCAACTTGTGGGATGGCAAGATCTGCAAATCTATTTCCGTCATTATCCACCATTATTCAAGAAAGCACCTTAGGCTTCTTGGGAATGACATCATTCAAAAGTTTGAAAAGGGCATCAAAATCAATGTCAATTGCCTTGACAACCCTCTTCCTTTTCTTAACCTCGGAATCAACCCAGGAAGGAGTATCATTCACTTTTCGCATACAAAATCTTAGAGCTCGAAGAAATATTCTCATTGTTCTCGACATCATGAGATCCTGCAAGAATCCTTTCCATGACCTTGATTTGAGGAGAAATAACCTCAATATCCACCTCCTGATCATTTGGGAGATTTTGGGAAATCTCTTCATGAACTATAGGTTCCAAGTGTTCGATATTTGGACTACCTGCACCTGAGTGGACGCTTGTGCAAGGCGTGGCTAAGGATCATTTGTCACGAGTTTCGAGAACTATTAACAACGTGAGTAGAAGAATCTCTACTTGAAGTAGAAAATCCTAATACACGTTCTCTTCCTTCATTGGGGCTAGGGCCTTTAGATTTTTCTCCTCGTGGCACATTATTCGGCGAAGTGGATTTTGGCAACCACTCCTTTCTTGCTTGTTGTGTATGATTGGATGGTACGGAGGTTGATCGAGAAGGGGATTTGGTTGAATTGAGACCTTCTCGAGTTGGCAATTTTTGTGATCCTGAAGTATGATCTTGAATTGATTGTAACTTGGCAAGTTCTCTGTTGTACCAAGATATGCTTCTTTCAAGAATCGGTTGATTCTTGTTATCAAGAGAAAATTCATCTCTTTTGGTCCAGTCAATTCAAGACAATGGGGTAAAAGCAATCTGCATCATATGAAGGATCAATAACATCTTCATCATCATTTACAAATGAATCTGGAGGATTCTTAATGCGAAAGGCCTTTATCTGAGCAAGGGTTAGGCGAGAAAACTCTCGTCTTCTTACTTCATGCTCATCCGAATAGGCAGCCCAGAAATCTTCCATGGTAGGGTTATGTTGATACTTTTCTCCAAGAATCTTCTGCATATATCCATTGATATCAAACTGGGCTCTCTTCACATATGGATGAATTGTGATGAGGGAAAACTCTTTTTCCATGAGTTGTGCACTGAAAATATTTGGACATTGGTATTCCCGATTTGGATTGGGAAATGAATTCCTAAACGGTGCTTGTCACTGAGAAGACAGTGAACTTGGAATAGTTGTCGCGCAAGCTCCATTAATGCCCATCTGTCACTAACGTACTTAGGAAGCTTCCATGGAGTACCAACAAAGCCACTCACGCGAATGTAGGAAAAGGATGAAAATTGAATAAACCAGGTTCCCCATTGGGAAATGACATTCATGGCTTCTTTAGAAAATCTTTCCTCTGTATTCCGATTCAGGTTCCGAATCACGCGGAAGGTGAATGCATCGTTGACTCTTCTAAAATGGTGAGAGCTATTTTTGAAACTTAGTTGCGGATAGTAATGGAAGACACTATTTGATGGCCCCATGACTCCTCTTGTTTCGAGTCCAGAAAATAGCTTTCTTCTTGCTACTGCATAAGTCAGATACGATGTCATGTAGAAGCATCCAATCATCTTAACTTCTATCAATTGTTTGTGAAGGGTATTACTGATAATGGTGGCCCAATCCACAAACTCTTTCTTGGCAAGGATGATACAGATAAACTGATACATCCATGGGTGGAAAATCCTAGCAGAGGGTAAACCGAAAACTCGACTTAGGAGAGTAATCATGTCCCCGATTTCTTCCACGAACTCAACGCAGTATAGTTCTTTGGGAAGCCGGTCAATTCAAGGCCTCTTGGTCACTAACCAGTTGTTATTAACCATCTTGCTCCACCTAAGGGGTTCTTCATCCAAAAAATCTTGTGCGCGAGTGATATCTGCATTCTCAGGAAAGTCAGGTATGCCAAGCAATTCCTCAATGTGCTCTGGTGTGATTAAGAGGAAAGGCTCGCAATTATCTTTAAAAATTCCTCGTCTCTCAGGATCATAATGCTCCACGCAAGCGATAACCAGCTTTGGACACTACACCGAGACAGGAAATGTTGTTGCTTGAGGTAGACCACTATGGTAAAGCCTATCCAAGAATATGGTTTTGCCTTGGGCCACCCGTTCGCAAAATTGTTGCACATTGATGTGAACAGATTTGTATCGACGTTGATATGGTCATATGCGACTTCATCAAGCGGGAGGGATGATTCCTTGGAATTCATACTTGTGCGTGCATTTGTTCGATTTCTCCACTGGCTTCCTCGATCTTCCTACAGATTTGTTAGATGTTTTGGCCATTATGAATTTCACAGAAAAATGACTCAGGAACGTAAAACAACGCAAAGGGTCGATGTCCGAGTCTCTAAAACCCCAAATCGGTGCAAGAATAAATATCACTTGTTTGATTATTACTATTATTATTATTTAAAATAATAATAATAATAATAATAAACCCGATTACAAAAATTATCATATTTTTTTAATACATCACACCGAGACTAGGTTTGAATTCCGACTCGGGCGACAACGTTTTTTATTTTAAATAAACGAAATCACCCGATTTCTAATATCCCGATTTTTTATTTAATTTGCAGAGCAAATTCTCCTTGGTATGCGTGAAAATGGCCTGATTTTAATGACCTCGGACTTTGGGCTTTCCTTTTTTTTGCATGAAATCTTGTTGTTTCTTCCTTCTTGGGCATTGAAACTGGTCTGTTCTCTTTGCTAGACTACGTTTCTCCTCCCTGCGTGTAAACTGAGGTATTTCTTCTCTCACGTGGAGACTGAGTTATTAAAAATTAATTTTATCAAACAAAGAGTAATTAATTAATTAATATTTAACGTAGTTTAAGACCTGGCGGGAGGAGTTCTCACCCGAAATGGACGAAACGAAGAACGGAACGATCACAAAAATGAGACGATCGCGATGAGAGCAATAAATCACACAAAGTAACACTTCTGAAAAATTTCAAAATTTTCTTTTCTATTTTTTAAAAAAATTGCGAAGTCAAAATTAGTTGATAACACAACCAAGCAAGATAAAATATTATTTAATTCACATGTGCACTTATACCAACATGTAGATGCGCCTAAAATGGATGCTTCTGGCGATAAAAAATATTTTTAATGGTAACCACTACTTCCTTTGGTGCCAAACTTCTCCAGGAAGCGTACTCCACCTAAAACAATTAATTGTCTTCTCCTTATGGCGTCCCATGCTTATATAAGAAACTACATACTAAATTCAATAATTACCTCTTCTTATTTTTTGACAATTCTTAATAATAAGTTATGTTTATTCTCTCAAATTGAGCTCCTTTCCAAAAGTGCGACTAGCATAAAATAGAACTCCTTTCCAAAAGTACGACTTGCATGGGTAAATAAAACTTCTTTGATGGGAATTCTTACCCTTCCCTGGCAGCCCCAAAATTCCCATTTATACTTTAAGTGATTGATCTTTCATAAAGGAAAAAAAAATAACCTTACAGGAAAACTCTGAATTCCCATCTTCCGCCAAAGACCAAAATTCCCATTGACACTTAAGTGATTTAACTTTAATGATGAGAAAAAATAACCTTCAGGAAGGCTCTAAACTCCCATCTTCATGCCAACACCTAAATTCTCATTGGCACTTATAAACCATCCTTCCAAAAAGAGAAACTAGCATGGAAGAAGTTTATTTCATAAAAGTGTGACTTGCATCCTTCCTTCTTTGTCAGAAATTAGCACTCCATGATTAATTTCTTCCTTTGTTTGAGGCCATGGATGACTTCCAGAAATTTCAAGCAATTAAATAAGATATCTGATTAAACGAACGAATCAATGGGATTAACAGACAAACGTGTAGGAAACCGAAAACAAATACAAAAGAAATAAATAAAAAAAAAGCGTTGCTAGAAGTTGCGGAGACCATTGCTTTGTAAATAGCCTCCGCTAATAGTGGTTAGTAAAAACTCTTCCCTGGTGAATAATCCACTGAGAGGCGGACATACTGACGTGAAAATCTTCAATAGGGTTCGACTGCAACACAATTTATTTTAAAAGAACTTTATTTATCAATAAATAAAACTCTCTCGAAAAAAACCCGACGGAGAAATAAAACGAGTTTTAACATGTGGGTATTTGTCAAAATTGGCTTATATGATTCTCTGGGAATACTTTAAAGCAATGGAGACAATTGCAGGCAATAAAAACACAAAATGACCCATTACTTTGAAAAGAACGAAATTTTTTTAAAAGGGGTAGTCCAGGGATTTCAAGGTGAAATTTTGGGGACACCAAGAGGCTCAGCAAAACTCATCAAGGTGTTGATCCTTTCAAGAGCATTACATTAAAAATGGAGTTGTTTCACTTCCCGGATCAAAATTTCTGGCCTCCCAAGAGAGGAAACGAAATCCACATCATTATAGTGCAATCAAGATGACTATTAATTTACTTTAGTACTTGTTATCATCATGCATTATATGCTTGAGTGATACACTTAAATACAATTAATTATCATTTAGGAAAGTGGATATTATTCAATTATGTGTAGTATCTTAAAAAAATTTATGTTTTTGTACTTCATGTCATGTGGATTTGATATCATGAATTAGATAACTCGCCACTTGCTTTGTTGTTTGTGACACATGTACAAGCCACAGGTGCTAGGGATAGTATCATTTTACAGGATGTACTAGATACAACTTATGGGTATACACACTAAAATATACATAAAATCATTATTACACTATGTTTTTATTGGATCTATATGCATGCGAGCCCGAACAATGAAACCCAAACTTAAGGTTAGATTTGAACCTCTATTTCACTATTTTATCACTTTGATTTGATTTTAAGCTATTTTAGAGAGATCTTTGGCAGTTTCCACTCAATGTTCCTATATATCTAAACTTAGTCTAATACAACATACAACAAGGTCTAGAAGCTGATTACGATCATTACCAATGTTGTTTTATTCTGGCCCCTTTTACCTTTTGAGTTATACTCTCATAATGAACCTATTTGTTACTCTGTTGTCTTTTGAATCTTATATTTTGGGTCGGCCTTTCTTGTCATTAAAGTCCAAATGTCAAAATAAGAACTCATATACATACATGTTAATCATAGGCATTTATTACCTATCAAGCACCTATCTATCTAACACAAATTGAACAAAATTGACTTATCTCATCAAATATTGATGTAATGATCTAGAGACATTACTACAAGTATCATACTCATGAAAACAAAGATTAACTTCTCATAGGTCTTGCGTGTTTTATTAGAACTTCCTATGTGGATAAGATTAAGTTTTTCAAACACACCATCATATTACTAGCATTAATACTATGGGTGAAGAGTGCATCATTGATGTTGACTTTTTCCCAAATGGGTTGTATTTCTAGTGATTAAAATCATGAGAAGATTTGTCAAATGCTTTACAAGACAAGCTCTCAATATAAAGGTACAAAGTGGAAGATAGGTCTCATGGTGAAACTAGAGTATCAATTTTTCGTGTCTCAAAGCCTTGCAAATGAAAAAATTGGTAATCCATGTGTCGTTTTTGTTCTAATATCCCATTGGGCGTGCACTTTTGCGCTAGTTCTAGTTCTTAAGGCACTTCATGGATGTGCGTTTGTACAGTGACGGTGCTAATTTGACATTTTGGAAGTACTGTAGGTTCTAATAACATCTTATATATGTGCCCATGATTTATAATGTTCCTCATCAACCTGTAAAGTGCAATCGGGAACTTCTAATAATTCCCATAACACTTATTTAGTGCGCTCCACTCCCTAAGTGTTCTTACATCATGGAACAAATGCGCCTTTTCTTGTAAGAGATTATTACGCCGAAGGCGTTCCCCTATGGCAAAGGACTTCCAAACATTTTTGCAATTATGTTAAATTTCACAGCCTCCGGGACGTTTTTTCAAAATGTTTAATTTTGACGTCCGTTTGGACATTTTCATTTTTAAGGCTATTTTTACATTCCGGTCGACTCTTTCGAGGATCTTGACAAAATTTGTGTTTTTCCGTTTTTAGTACTTTGGGTTCTGGTACTTCTCTGGTTATGAAGTGTAGTATTTGCTAATTTGCGTTTCTGTAATTTGTTGTGGAATTTTGACAGTCCACGCCGATATCTGTATTTGCTAATTTACGTTTCTGTTTCTGTTTCTGTATTTGCTAATTTACGTTTCTGTAATTGGGACACCGATATCAACCAATTCTTCTCCACCTTTGATGTTTCGGACTTCACCATTCCCCGAGGGCAAGAGTCGGTCTGGAATGCCTCATCCACAGCATGACTGACTGTCAAACATACCACTCAATGTAACAACATAAATATTTTCATCAATGAAATGGTCGAACTGTCTATCATTCCCAAGGAGGACGACCATGTTCATAGATACCAAATTCCTTCAGACAATTGCTTTGCTCATTTGGAAATCCAGTTGAAGAATTTCAATCCTTCTGCCATGGTGGAAGGTGTTTTGGGGCAGACTTACAGGCCTAATTTTAAGAATCTTGTGAAGGTGGAAGTTCCAATGCCTACTATCATGGGCGCTGAAGACAAGTATAAAATGTCTACTCTTGTTGTAGCAGATTACAAGTCCTGCATTTTCAAACCTTATTATTTCGTTTCCCACTTTGAAAGCTTGCTGGTAGAATCTACTCCTACAACATTTGACTGTGCTAGCAAAGTGGGCAGTCGAGCAAGTATTGTGTGTCGTAGATAGGTAGAAATAGGCCATTGTAGGAAGCAAACATATATTAAAACTTGCATATGCATTATTTAAGGAATTTAGGGGACAGGTTCATAAGTTTGGAGCAAAGCATGGTTTACATGCTTCGATCTCCTGTTTTGATTGTAGCAGTAAGTTTTTCTTGTCGACTGAAAACTTGTATGGAGTGAAACCTATGTTATTTTGAATTTGTTTCATTTCGTATTTCTTGAATTTATTGTGAAGTTGTTTACCCCTCTATTGAATTAAACAACACTCTATTAAGCAATGAATGCTTACTCTCTATATTATGCGAACCTTAAATTAAAGTTTGTAAGTATTTGTTTTACTAAACAGAAATATCAAAATGCCATTAGAATTATGTAAAAAATGATAAGTTGTTATATTGATGACTCATAGGTGATGACTTTGATTCTTGATTTATTTATGATGTATGGAGTCGGATAATTGTATGTTGCATCGTGGTTATAATGGTTTTGGGACTGTTTGAGTTAGGGGTCGCACTATTCTATATGGACAAACCAAAATATAGTATAATGTTCCACAATCACCTTCATTTTGAAAAAGTGCCCCCACGATCATGTCACAACGGTAAGACATTGCATATCATTACGTTGGTGAATGATAGGTCATGAGTTTGATTTATGATTTATTCATGATTTGTGGAGTGGGGCATTTGCGTGCTACATGGTAGCTATAGTGACCCGAAAGACGTGTTTATAACGAGAAAGCTGAAGGCATCTGACAACATATATTAATCGCCGTCGTCCACGTCTTCGTATTCTTCAACGTGCACATACTATCAAAATCCTCGACGTTGACGTCCTCATCCGTATCAACATCCAAACTAGTATCATGTACCTTGCTTGACCTTCAATAGCTGGTGATCATTGTTTGGCAAGTGTATAAATTGAGGCAAAGTGGATCAAGGGCGTGCGAAATCAAGATCCATCCCAAGTGGCGACACACGGAAGCAGGGACACGTCATGTTTAGAGATAAAGCGAGGGCATTTATCAACGACTATTGTATCGTAAATTTGCTTTATTTTAAATATTTTATGTGAGTGATTGAGGGAATATATGATTATTTAAATAGACACATCCTAATATGGATGAAATTTGATTTTTATTTTTATTTTAGATGTATAACCAATCTCTAATTGAATACAATATAATGTCTTTCATACTTTGAAGCATATTGATTATGTTGAGAAAAAACTTTTTTCCCATTTTTAACTCATCACATATGTAATGACGAAATTACATATGTAATAAAGATAAACTCATACCCTTATTACGAAGAATCTCTTGGGAAGCATTAACGACCATCAAGAGAGGAGTAATGGTGCAGGAAATTATGGGTAGGCATGTGAAACTACCAAAAACATTGCAGCTTGGGTTTTAATATGGAGGACTACTATCGACAGGGGAATATGTCGTCACCTTGAAGTTGGACAATACCATTATTGTTGTTAAGGCGCTCTTTCTTCCTTGATGAGGGGAACACTTTTGCATGGATATCCCATGCTCCACTCATTTGCTGATCTGGGACCACCAAAAAGAATAAGTTTTTTCGTTGTAGGGCTAAAATCACTTAGTTGAGTTTTATTATTGCAGTTCTATTGTGGAAGACATATTACGCGTTCTTTGTGGTTGGTTGTTGAATATACCTTACCACTGTGAGTTTCGATGACAAAGTGTGATAAATAAAGTAATCGTTCCAGATTTGCATTGAATGTTTGTATCAACATCGACGCTTTATCAAAATCCTCACCATCAACGTCCTCATCCATATCAAGTTCCCTATTTGACATTCAACAACTATCATTCATTGTTTGACAGGTGTATGAATTGACACAAAGTGGATCAAGGGTTTGAGTGATCAGGATCTATCCTAAGTGTCAGCCCATGTTACTGCTCGCTACATATGTTCATTTCATCAATTTTATCGCACATTTCAGACTATTTATTCTCACTCTGAAACTATAACAAGCTCACATTTTCCAGCATACTCCCACCCCCGAAAAATAAGAGCTTTGGAGTAGGGTAAAATGTGGAGGTTAATATATAAGGTATGTGAACGCGAGGGAATTTATCATCGATTATTGCATCATAAATTTGCTTTATTTTAAATCTTTCATGTGAGTAGTTGCGGGAATATATGATTATTTAAATAGACACATCTTATTATAGATGAAATATGGTTTTTATTTTTATTTTAGATGCACAACCAATTTCTAATTGAATACTATCTAATTTATTACATACTTTGACGCATATTGATTATGTTTAGGAAAAACATTTTTGATTTTTATCTTGTCACATATTTAATGCCAAAATTGCGAATTTTATAAAGATACACTCTAATGCTTATTACGACAAATCTCTTTGGGAGCCTTTGACCATCAAGAAAAGACCAATGGTGGCTTTTTCAACAGAAATTATAGATCCTCGCTTATAATCGCCGAAAATGTTTCGACTTGGATTTTAATATCGGTGGAGACACTATCAACAAGGATTACACCGCCGCCTTGAACTGGGAAACAACAACGGTCTTTGTTGTGGAGGCATTGTTGAGGCGTTGTCTTTCTTACTTAACGAGGGGAACACTTTCGCATGGATATCCCATGCTTTGCTCCTTCACCGATCCGAGGACCTTACGTGCATCAAAAAGAGGAATTTTTGTTGTAGTGGTGTCACTCAGATTTCACCCTGAAATCAATGACTAGCCTATCCAGAAAAAATTTCGTACTTTTTAAAATAATGGGTCATTTGTTGTTTTTATTGCACGAAAGTTCCCTGTGATTGCGTCAAGATAATCCTAAAGAGCCATATTAGCCCTTTTCGCCAAATACCCGGATGCCCAAAATTGTTTTATTCTTAAATCAGGATTTATGGCTGCGAGAAATTTGTATTTAATTATTTTGAGCCCCGTATGAGGCTATTTGCGCTCCGTTTAACTCTGTTATGAGCGAATAATGTTGTTATTCCTATGTACTGGAAGGATTTTAACTTATTTTAAGTTTTGGGCTTTATTTGTAACTTTTGGCATTTTTTCGTGTTTTTTGTGGTGTCCGTTTTGTTTTCTGCATGCAAATGAAAACATCGATGCTAAGCGCTGAATCGGGATGGGATAGATGAAGATTTACTCAAAGTACTTTTTAGATAGATCAGTAAAGGAGTGAGTACAAAGAACATTGCTTACTTTTTCTCGGCGTATGGAGAATGCCGAGATCAACTTTCCGAGAAAGGAGAAACGAACTATCAAATTGAAGTCCAAAGATTTTGTTCTGCAGGATAACGGTTTGTAAAAGGGGAATTGATGGCGTATTTATCGGATCGTAGACAAAGCTCAACAGGATCAGCTACTACAACGGTTTCACGACATGGCTTGCGGTGGTCATTTCTCACTAGCGAGTCACTTGCACATAAGATCCTCGAGCAAGGTATTCATTTGGCCCACCCTTTTTCAAGATATCTTTGCAGAGTGGGTAGCTAAGTGTCAAGCATGCCAACATTTTGTTGGGCGTGTGAAATTACTGCATTACCTCTAAAACCCATTGTGATTGAAGAACCTTTCAACAGTGGGGTATGGATTTTATTGGAATGCTCAACCCCGGCTTCTAGTGTAGGTCATCATTACATTCTAACATTCATGATTATTTGGGTAAGTGGGTAGAAGCTATTCTCAGAAGAATGCCACTTCGCCGAGGTGTGCGCTTTTATAAAAGAAAACATCATTGTCGGAGTTTGGCGTACCCAACAAAATTGTAGCATAACGCTCCGAACCTTTCTTCCGAGGAGTTGGTGGAATTCTGTTACACTTATGGGATTCAACTTGTTCATTCCTCAAATTACTATCCACAAGGGAATGGTCAAGTTGAGTCTAACAATAAAAATTTGGTGACTATCATGCACAAGCTTGTAAGGGAAAATCAAAGGACTTGGCATAAAAAGTTGTTTGATGCATTATGGGCCGATAGGATCACACCAAAAGGGCGATAGGCATGTCCCCTTTTCAGCTGCTATATGGTAGAGACACAGAGGCTGCCTCTTACCATGGAATTACGCCCTACGACTTTCTAAAGCCCCGGAGGATTCCACATTCACGGATGCTATTTGATAAAAAAATCATGTATGCAGTGGAATTGAGGGAAGTACAAACCCAAGTCTGAGATAGGTTGTGAGCATCAAAGGAAGGTGAAAGTCATCTTGACAAAAGAGCCGTGGAAAGAAAGTTTGAAGTCAATAGTGGGTCCTTACTGTGGGACAAAAGAAGAGAAACAAAAGGCATGCATGGAAAGTTCGATTCACTATGGAAAGGGCCTTTTGTGATCAAAAAGATCGCGGAGCAGATAGCTTCATTCTTGCTCATCGGGATGGAGTTGAATTCCGTTGCCTTTGATGGGCAACACTTGAAGTTGTTCCGGACATGAGAAGCAGGGTAAAACCTGTATGTACATAAATAAATCTTTGTTTGTTTTCCTGTTTTGTTTTGTTTTTGTGTTGTGTTGTGTTTGTCCACCCGACCCTTGTGCCCAAAAGACAAGATACGAAACCAGAGATGCTGGGATCTCATCTTTTCCCTTTGTCATTCTGACAAGAGAAAAAGATGTCCACAGACGGAGCCAACTGGTGTCACTCAGATTTCACCCTGAAATCTGTGACTACCCTATCCGAAAATTTTTCGTACTTTTAAAATAATGGGTCATTTGTTGTTTTTATTGCCTGAAAGTTCCTGTATTGCGTCAAGATAATCCTAAAGAGCCATATTAGCCCTTTTCGCCAAATACCCAGATGCCCAAAATTGTTTTATTCGTCACAAGATTTGTCTGCATGGGAAATTTATATTTAATTATTTTGACTCGTTTTAACTTTCTGTTATGAGCGAATATGTTATTATTCCTATGTACTGAAAGGATTTTAACTTATTTTAAGTTTTGGGCTTTATTTGTAACTTTTGGCATTTTTTCGTGTTTTTGTGGTGTCTCGTTTTGTTTTCTGTGAAATTCTCTGGAACAACTCCTTGGCCGGTAAGCCCGATTTTGGCTGGAGAGCAGCTGGAAAACATACACGCACATTTTGCCGGAGGAAGTCATCATCTGAGGTCCGGATCACGGGAAAAAGCGAAGTCGTGCAGCACGGGAAAGCCCCTATGGGATGGGCGCATTTTTGGAAAACAAAGGATTTAAGCTGCGATGGGAAAAACATAAGCCGCAGGCAGGATGGGAATTGTATACCTGCCTGGCAGGGTACTTTTTCCCGTGTTATAAAAGTCACTTAAGCTGCAGTGGGAAAAATAGAGGCCGCAGGCAGGTGGGAATTTATTGCCTACCTTGCAGGGTGAAAATTCCCATGATATAATAAAAGGAAAGTGACTTAAGTGAAATCATGGGATTTTAGTGCCTACCTTGCAGGGTAAAGAATCCCATTGTCAAAGTCAAATCACTTAAGTGGATCATGGGATTGTGGTGCCTACCTTGCAGGGTAAAGAATCCCATTATGGTGAAAATTCTTAAAAATAGAATTACATGTGCAAAAAAGTGCGCCCCCTTTGGTAAAGGATTAAAGTGATTAAATTGATTATTTTTAATAATCTTTCTCCTTGGAAAAAGTGCGCCCAAGCTAGAGGAGGTCAAAAAGTCAAAGGAGAAATAAAAGAAAGGGATTAAATTAATTAAATTTAATTTATTTTAGTGGCTGCCCCTCTCCTTGGAAAAGTGCGCCCCATTTAGGAGTTATTTAATGATTTTAAATACATTAAATCATTAAATTAATTTCTATTTTCAGTGGCTATGGTCAAAGCACACTGTGAGGCTAAAGTTAAGTGCTGTGTGAAGGATTAAATTGGATTAATTTAATTTATTGGATGGCTGTCCTTAAACATGCAATTTTTAAAAGAGAAAAGCATGATTTTTAATTAATTAATTGCCTTTAATTGTTAGGGCAATTATTAATTATAGAATTGTGAAGGTTATATAAGCATGGGCAGCCATATGGATGAATTATTCAACACACAGGTAAAGAATTGCAGCTAGGAGAAAAAGTGCGCCCCCTTTAGAGGAAGGATTTTGCTCAGACAAAGTGCTAACAAAGGCTAAAAGCTTCCAGATTTGGCGCATGCTTTGGAAAAGGTTCATCTTAAATCTGCACAATTGTTTTCACAGTGTTAAAGGAGCTCGGGTGTTGATTGAAAGGATTCATGCTCTCTTTATGTGCAAATTAAACACCAATTTTGGGGCAGCATACTTGAAAAGTGCAGATTTTTATAATTTAAATTCACTATTCATGCTCCGGTGGCCATTTTTGTCTGAATAAATTGCAGGAATTCATTACAGGTGCTTTATAAAAGAAAAGGAGTTTTTATCAATGTCCAATACATTGCAAATATCCTCCGAATCCAAGAATTGTCCGAGATCTACACCAGATTGAAGAAATCCGGCCAAGTTAGAAGAAAAGAATTATTGGACAAAGATAGATAAAGCCATGGCGAAAGGAGATGAAAAAGAGAGCACGATGGATTCATGCATTGCTTCTAAACTTACAGGCATAGGAGACAGGATCTAGGCCGAGAACCTCTTTCGATTTGATTGATAGATCTAGAGTGGAAAGACTTCACTCATGCGTGCGATCAAAAGTAGTGGAATTATTCGAGCTGCAGCTTTCCCATGTATAGCCCAATTGCCAGAGTTTGTGATGGAGTGTGCTAGATCTTATCATCCTTCATCTAGATCAGTGCGTGATGTTGCGGGAAAGACCATAATTCGTTTGGATGAGAATTCTTCAATTATTGTCTGAAGATTCCCGAGTAAAGGTGGTGACTTCTATTAGCATTCGGGATCTTTGCCGGAGTAGGTGGGAGAAGCATAGAGCTGATGTGCGTGTGAGCATCATGAATAGCGGTTCATGAAGAAGCCTAGATCCCCTTCCAAGTTCCCGAGAACTCTTCCACGGTCCAATTTGGTGCGGGAGGCGAGATGATGTTGTCAAATTGCTATGCAGTTGAATGGCGAAGCGAATGCCTATACTTTCCGTACATGGATGTATGCTTTCATCAGACCATTGAAATCAACAAGGTTGATTCTATAATCAATTGGTCGAAATTATTAGCAAGAACATCGGTGAGCAAACTTCGGAACATGAAGCGTACTTTGCCTTCAAGATGACTTCATACTTGGTGTATGTTGCGGCTTCACAGGTGTATTTTCCAATTTGGATAGATGTGGTGTTCTTTCCAAGGACCCCATTTTGAGTGCTACCACGACCACTGTGCACTGCATGCGAGAAGGACTTCAAAGTGATCAACGATGACTTCTTCTACGATTTCATCTGCAGGCTAGACAAAGACTTGAAGACTCACAGGGTAAGCAAGGAAGCGTGGGAAGCAGTGTCCAAGATTGGCAGTTTATTCATCCAGTTTGCAGATTTCACATACCTCAGGGTTACGGGCTTTTCTGGAGAACCAATAAAGATGCCCAGGTATCCAAGTGATAGATTGATCGCCATGGAGCTGAAAGCAGGTAACTTGTGGAGTTACACGACCTTCAGTCGAAACAGCACAAGTCTACGGGCTTCTTCCCAATCACTGTGGGATATTACAGTTGCATCAGCATTCACAGAGCTCGAGGGATGGAAGCACAAATGTTGTCCGAGTATGAGCAAGAGTTCTTCCCTGCGCGGCTTAATTTCGATCCATTTGGAATAGCCAGGAAGACAATCTCCCAGGAGTACGCACATGTGCCTTCGTTAGAAGATTTCTGGATGAAGTGCAGAAGTGAGTACGAGGTTAGAAAGAAAGATTTCAGCAGGCTATCGGCAAAGCAAGTATTTGACTTTGGACTAGCGCGGATACCTGCGGATCTTAAAGATGATGGGAACGTGGTACTTGACACTTACCATCAAATGGGAGGAGATAAAGCTATACTGCAGGATAGCAATGGCGGCTGCAACACAATAGAAGAAAGATCTGGAGCTGTGTTGGTGAATACTTCGAACTGGTTACTGACGAAGGGATATTGCCTTGATGAAGCATTGATGAATCAAATCACAGGCAACTTCGGCACAGGAGATTCCCTCAAGCGAAAGCATGAAGGAGAAAGCAGCAGAAGGTCCGAGAAGTTGAAAGTACACAGAAGATCTCAAGAGAAAGAGAAGACCACTTCTACGGCCATAGCTTTGACTCCGACTTCTCCAGTACCCAGAAGATCACCAACCATTGCACCGCAGCAGCAGGATGCTTCCATGCCTTCATTGAATCCGGCGACGTTCATCTTCTCTCCGCAGCCACTTCGTTCAGCGCCTGTTCCAGAGGAGGTGTTGAAGCTGCAGATGACGGAGTTCGAAAGAGCTTTGTCCTTGGACGTTTCAGAAGATGGCAGCCATGACACTGTGGCACTTTCTGACGGAGAGGATGCAGAGCGAGAGATGGTAGTGCATTCAGCAACTTCTCACTCTCCGAGAAGTAATTTCTCGGAATGGTTAGCTTTGCAGTTGGTTCCAGAAACAAGAGTAGAGATGAACTTAGAGGAACATGACTTGCAGCTACTTCAGGATCTGAGCAGAAGAGACAGAAGGCCTAAAGTTGCTAAAGCAACTTCTAGGTTGATCATCAAAGATTCGGGAGAGAAGTTTGCTGAAATATCAATTCCGGCGGAAGGAAAGGTAGAAGAGGAGCTCACGGCAGAAGATGTGACGGTGACCAAAATACCACTCGGTCAAGCTACCACTGAAGGATTGAAGCAGGACACGCAGACGTTGCTGGATGCTTTGTTCCTTAGGCTTGACAGAGAGAAGGCGGAGAAAGAAGAGCTGCAGAAGCAAGTGTCTCAATTATGTGAGATCATAGCCAAGGTTGCTAAACCTTCCATTCAGCCCATTTCAGAGCAGGTGAGTGATCATCTTATGCAGGAAATGGAAGATGCAAGCAATCAAGTAAAGGCTATTGACGAATGGAAAGATCTAATTATTCGTCAAGCTTCTATGCAACTTGGGAAGTGCCACCCGTCTAAAGGTTATGAACGATGCAGAAATCAACTAAAGCAAGCGATAGAAAGCATAGAAGGAATGAATACGATTCAGAGAGAGTAACCGAGTATTTTATTTGAGATCAACAAACTCAGGGAGATGTATTGGTTGCGAGTAACAAATTGTACCGGATGGATCATTCAAGAAAGGGAAGCAGCAAGAGTTTGCGGTATCTTTCCGTTTGGAGATCTGGGCAGAGTTTCTTTGAAAAGGATGCAGCGCTTGAGAGTAGAACATTAGATTTCTTGGAAAGACATCATTTCTTTCAATGAGGAAAGAGTGGACGGAGGTGTTACTTCATACGCACGGATTGTTTCTAACGAGGTGCATGATTCCCTGGAAAGTTCTCTTCTGATGGTACAAAAGAGAATTGATAAAGCTACCAAGCCTTTCACGATGAACTCTATCAGTAGGCTGGTGACACTGCAGGCAGACATTGCGAGATTTGGGCCAAGTTTGGAAGAAGTGGAAGCATGCAGCAAAGTGTTGAATGAAGGATTGCTGCAATTCAGAACAGAGAAGGAAGCAGTAGCTAAAACAGACGGAAGGATGCTGAACTATGTGTTCGACAAGTATATCAGATATCAGAACAAGAAGAAGATGTAGATGCTACAGCTGGCATGACTTCTTCTATTCTTTCTTCTTCTATTTTCTATGTTCCCGGATGAAATTGTAAACTTCTAAGTTATTGGTTTTGCAACCATTACTTGAAGTCATGTGGAACCTTTCTATTAGTTAAGTGATACATGTGTCACTTAAGAAGAAGTTAGATAAGGATGATTGCCAAATGTCATCTTTACTTGTTCATACTTTAGTTCAGTTTGAGTCTTTTATTTGTACTTTCCCTCCTACATTCTATAAGTAGGAGAAGAACCTCCGGGTTAATGAGGAATCAGAATTTGTAAGCAGCAATCTTGTGTTCTAGACTTTGTGCTGAACCCCTGAGAGCCACTTGTAGCAGAGGAATACAAAGAAGCAGGTTTCCGGAGAACTTTGTGTCACGGTGTACTGTGTTTCTTGCTTTTAAATCTTAAATCTCTTAATAGACTTTGTATTATTTTAGATCTAGATCTGGAGCTACCTTGGCTTTATAATTCTCGTGTGTTCAAATCTATTAAGTTTCTTCTATGTGTATGCAATTAGCTCTGCAATCTACTTGGTTGGGATGCACATCTTCCTCATTTCTTCTCTCTGTGATTCCTTTACTTCCTTCTTCTATAATTTTCCTTTCTTAAACAATTGCTTACTTGCTAACATGTAACTTTTTAGTTATGGTTCATGAACTAAGTAGTTAAAGTAAAACCCCTTTGATAGATAAAAACACATTTTATTGTAAAATCGACACGGGAGCCTCACCGGTTAAATGAGGGAGATTTATCTCATGATTGCCTAGGTTTGATGCTATGCGAAAATCTAGCCAACATGTAGGGTAAAAAGTGCTTAGTCTGAGTTGTATTATTGAAGTTCTATTGTGGATGATAAATTGTGTATTCTTTGTGGTTGGCTATTGAATGTACCTTACCACTGTGAGTTATGATGACAAACTGTGAGAAATAAAGTAATCGTTCCAGATATGCATTAATTATATATAACTCAGAGCTTATATATCATTGCCTTTCAATTTAGTTAGATTTTTAAATGTTGCTTATTCAGTTTATAATTCTGAATTTATATGACGCCATTAAAATCCCATTGTTAGTCATCTTTTCTTTCTATGTACCATCAGACACGCCAACGTTGCAAATAATAGTAGAAAATGAAAACAATGAGCAAAACTTTGTCAAGAAATAGGACATGAAGCTTGACAAATCAACTTCAATAACACCCACATCCAACTAATTTTGTTGTTTAGGTATGTATTTAGTTGTTTCATTGGAATTAAATTTTGATATTTTTTTAAACATTTTTTAACACGTTTCAACTCTAATTTAAATTTTGATATTATTAATAGATTGCATATTTTTAGTAACTAATTATTCCATGACTATAATTTGCAAGACATGAACTGCTTAAACATAGACTAAACACATTAGATCTTAAATTAAGAAAATAAGCAACCCCTTTCCACATGTACATTGCATGGAACACTTTGATGGTTTTATTAGTTCGATCCCTCTTTCAAATGGCAAATAAAAGTCACATTTCCCTCATTTGGCCAACTACTTGAAGGACTTAAATATCGATGATTTTTTTGCATCGACTTTTCTCGTGTGCTTGCTCGAGCTTGAAAATGAAAAGGGAAGTTTGTTGGGGGTTCTCATTTTTTAATTTTGGTCCCTTTAAACACAAATTTCGTTCATGTTAATAATACGAGTGAAATCGAGATGATAGAGTGGAGCATGTATATCATATATTGTTTAGGTAAGAAAAATCTAAGCCGGGGAATGAGTGTGGGACATGTAGGTATTTAATTCCCAACATTTTACTAATACATTACTTGTTCCCATACAATTACTTAATATTGAAATTTAATGCATGTCGTGCCCTTCGTAAATAGTTTATTTTCACTTTGTCTCTTAAATTCCTCTTTCCTTTCTCATGCACTTCTCCACTCTCAAACGACTTTTGCTACACCCATCTTCCTTTCCCATTCTTCCTCTCCATCCAATTTCACTTCTTCATTATATCCCTTTCGGCGTTCACATCGTACATTTCACGTACGATTGCTAGTTACTTTCTTAGATATATGTGCCATTTTTTAAGGGATGCAGTTACGATATGTTATAGGTTCCCAACAAATCAAAACATGCACCAAGGTTCTTAAAGTTTCCATTAGCGTGGATATTACACCCATGTATTCAAAAGGTTGTGAATTACACATAAAATGCGCATTGGACTTATGTCTTTTCTATTTGGCACATTAGACTACAGCCTTTGTATTTTATACATTCCTATTGGCTTCTCAAAATACGTCATGGGGGAGTTTAATTATTATTTTAATCATTTAAAACATTTAAACTCCATTCTCCTCGTCCATGCAGCTCCTCAACTCCTACTCCTCGCTTACGCTCTACGATGGTAAAATGCTCATAAATCTTGATTTATCCAACCAAATTGCTCCAAATTTGAACCAATGGTCCTCTACCAGGATACTTCAAGTTAGTTGTATTATTTCTTCATTTCATTGCCCATTCTATTTGTTTGTTTATCAAAGTGTTTATGGATGATTTTGCTGGTAAATTTTACTTGAAGGTCCTTTGCAACATTATCATCACTATGTAAGTATTCCATATCATTTTCACATAGTTTATATCTATTCCTAAGAAGCCATGAAGTCATGAAACAACAAGAATGAAAAATAAAGAGAAAATATAAAGCATTTAATGGATGTCCACCAAGTGTTTGATTAACTTCTTGAGCGACACATTATTCAAGATCCTATAATAAATCCATGATCCTTAAATATGCCATGAATGATGAGGATTTTACCAAGGTGGAGGATTTTACCAAGGTGGAGGATGTTATCGTTGAAGCAGAAACTTAATTTTAATAAATAACATGATTGGATTACATTCAAAACTAGACCCTTGGTCGCAATGTTGTATAGGGCTTAGTAATGATTCATGAAGGATGATGTTGATTTTATATAGGTCAAAAAATGCTTCAAGCTAATCAAAATTAGACCATTTGAATTCTAAGTGCTCCATCTCCAATGGTTAAAGTATTGACAAGTGTTTAAGCCTACTTTCCATTGTCACGAGAGAAAATTCACTCAAGTCATGGGATGTAATAAATTAATTAACTTCTTAAATTAATTAAAAATTGTACGCAAACCATAAAATGAACACAAAGTAATGTTTACTTGAGTTACAAGTGGCTTAATTCATAAAGTAGTTAAATAACTAATTTTTGGTGAATGTGCCTTTAAAAGGCTTATAAAAGGATAGAGGTAAAAGTGCATATTTTTAAGTTATAGTGAGCAATCAAAGGCGTACAAGGTATATAATCCCATCACAAAACAAGAAATTATAATTTGACATTTAGAATTTATTGAAGAAGAAACATGAGATCGTGATATCGATAAATCAACAACTATTTCTGCAATGATACCTCGAAGTGAAGAGGAGACTATTGATAATGGTACCCAAGGTGGTCAATTGGTTCCTCTAGGTCTGTTCTACTACCACCTTCCATATTATCCTCTCACACTCCTTCAAGGTCTCCCCGAAAAGATAACTCGAGAGGATTTTCATCCCCTCCAAGAAACTTTCAACCGGAGAACCATCAAGCATTGCGATCCATTCTCACAACAATGATGATTCAAATCCTACAATAGCCACAAAGAGATCTCACTCTTAAAATATTGCAAATAAGACAAGAAGACTCAAAGAGATCTATGATCATACTCAAGAAATCTCTCCCACATAAAAACATTAACTTATGACAATTAGGATTCCGGTGACAAATACAAATTTCTAAAAGAAGGGACATATTTACATTTATTTTTCACAAATTTTCTTAATGGGAATATTTTGTCATCAAGTCCTACCCCTCCGAGTCCCTATAAAATTAAAAAATTTAATCTTCACGTCTAAATATTCACAAATTGTGTAAGACCTATATAAATATGAGTCATTTGTATAGAAAAGTACAGAAGTGGTACCAAATTTTTTAATTAAGTTGGCAACATGAGTCTTTTGTGTTTATCTTTCATATTTTTGCCTCCTCTTCCCTCCAAAATAGCCACACATGATTGCTAGATAGGTGCAAATTAATGTAGAAACTCGTCAATATAGGGTAATAATAACAATAAACCTTCCTTTGTTTCACATTATCACCTTCAAATAAACTTGTCTGATTTACAAAAACTTACTGATTAACTATACCCACACCATTATTATGTCAATATACGTTCCAAAATTAGACAAAGGTTGGTCGTTATGATAACACATTTTACAATAGGAAACGTGAAAATTTATCAGATTTAATTTTAATTTTATATGGTTTATAAGTTTCCATTCACTTACCAGGCATGCATCAAGCCACATTCCTCGTTCCAAGCACACCATTGACATATTTATAAAATGTAGATAATTTTATGGCTTTTTATAATGATTTTTTTTGTTTTGTTTCGCTGGTAATAATAGAAACAAATGGCCGTGATAGTTTTTCTGGTCATTCGTTACCAAGTCAAACATCATGCTTATCATGGATACCAAACCAACCATTTGATTTCCAAGATTTGTAGATCTTTATGTTCATATCCAATATACAAATAGCACAGTACATTCTGTTACATTTTATGTGTTTTGCGAAATGAAGTTTTTATTGGATGGAATCTTGACTTCAACGTCAAGGATTTACTTTTTTGGTGTTGTGGAGGTAACATCGAATAAACTACTAGAATTCCACAAATCTGGTAGCTTGTGGTAGGGGTGGGTCCCTAGAATAGATGGAGGATATGAGCCTAAGTAATTCCGCCTCCTAACTAGACCCGAGGAAGGGGAAACAACAAATTAAACACTTGATCAGGGTGAGCACTAAATATACCACATGTTTTCTAAATAATCTTATGTCGCTTTAAGCACAATGAAGAACTCTCAGATATGATTATTCATCTTAACATGGTAAAAAATTATATAATGCATCCAAGAACTATATACTTTAATTAAATTTTAAACCTTCGTGAATGAAAAACAAAAGGTAACACTGCTAACACAACTCGTCTCAACTTGTCTCATGTAATAAACTCAACTCGAGACACTATACCAAAAACATGCATAAAATGCTTGTATTTTCTTCAAACATTATATGGACAATATTTAATACAATCTCATAAACGTCGTCTGATTCAAAGAATTCTTCAAATTCAGAAAACTCATTAATTATCAGTAAATAATGACAACCATTTGAGAGAATAAAGACATAGACTGTATTAGGCATAATAAAACATAGGATCTTATTGATTACTGTAAGAGCAAAACTCTATTACAAACTTCTTTGATAAAGACTTTAAACTTACAAACTCAAGACTTTAAACTTACAGACTTAAGACTATGAACTCCTTTGGCTAACTGCGCTGAGTATTTTCCGGTGTATTGAATGAGTTGGAGAAATTCCTTATTTATAGATTTTTCCAAGGCTTTTCACCGGATAACCCACAAACACTGAAGACCGGAAACCGGAAACAAAGGTAACCGGTGAGAAATGAGTACAGGCCACTCATGGGACCACACAAAGCATCATAGGATGCATTATTATCAAGCAGGAGACACAAGATAGTGACAAGCCCACTATCATAACTTTATTCACTGTCGAACAAGACAGATGGGCCTGGAGTATCATCATCTGATGAGGAAGAAGTCTCATCAGTCCTTAAAGGAGCTGGCTCAAGATTCCGCGTGAGTCTTTCCAGCCATGGTCTTGAAACGAGATCTTTGTACCGTCATTGTCAGGTCGGAGATGGGGCCGAGTTGGATACAAATAGTGATCTGGTATCCGTAAAGCATATCCGGGAGCTGGAGGATGGATGGCCATTGTATGATGCAGATAAATCTTTCTCCATATTTGTCCATTGGGATTATTATGATGTCCCCTGAAAATGTTAGGCTTGGCATAATATTGAACTTTGACATACCAAGGAATTTTACATTGAATTAAAATATTTCTAGCCAAGTCAGGAGAAATATCAAGCAAAGGAGAATCAGATATTTTTGTAGGAAGATACTTAGCTAAAAAATATTTATAATCGTTAAGAATATACTTCCTATCTCTGGCGGTGAGTGCATGCCCGAGAGATCGAAATGCAGAGGATGCTCCTCTGTCCATAGCTTTGCAAAACTGAATTTCCACAGTGTGTTTGGCCTTGAGAATAAGCTGTGTCAAGCGATGTCCTTGAATAGGCAAAGGATCAGGTTGTTCTGATATCTGGAATGGCGCCATGGCCAATTTAGTGTACAAAGAACACAAGGATCTTGTAATGTGTGAAAATCGGAATGCGGCATCTACGGATCAACAAATCTAGCTACTGACCTCTGTCATATTGTAATGAGAGGTGCTGATATATTCCTCGTAGCTTAGATGTCCATACGCTTCTCTGGACATCCTTGCATCATTTTCTCTTAAAGATGCAATTTATCTTTGACAATTATTGACATCCCAAGTTCCACATCTTGGTTCATGTAACACTTACAGATTTATGCGATTAAGTTCTCTGGAAGCAAAATCTGCTAGAGCATTCTTCTTACCAGAGATATGTTCGACCTCAAAGTCATAACCATCAAACCATTGTGCCCATCTTTGGAGTCTACCATACGTGGTTTTATTTGTTGGATCACCCTTATACAATCTTCCTTTGAAGTGTTGTAAATCAGTTCTTAACAGAAATTTTTCATGTTGAATAAAAAACAAGAAAGATTGAATGGCTCTTTTTGCTGCAAGTATTTCTTTATGACTGGAATGATATTTTAGTTCTGGACCACGGAAAGAACCAGAAGCATACCTGCAGATTTCTTCTCTTCCATTTTCCTTGCACTCTTTAAGAATAGCGCCCCAGCAATCTTCAGATGCATCTGTCTCAATAATTTTGAATCTGTGCAGGAGAGACAGTGAAGCGCAAATGTGACAAACAAGATTGCTTAATTCTTTTCACAGCATTGGTCATCTCAGTATTCCATTCAGGAGCATTCTTGCGAAGTCTTTTATTGAGAACAATACGGTCTGCAGCAACATTTTGATAAAAACCAGCTATATAGTTGATGCACCCAAGAAATCTTTGTAGTTGCGTTTTATCAGGCAAGCTGATCGGAAAAAGACTTATCCTAGAGATAATATGTTCTTGGAGCAGGAATTGTTCCATTGGAAATAGTGATTCCCAGAAGCTGAATGTATCTTTAAATGTCTCTATTTTTGTAGAGCTGAGACATAATCCATTAGCATATACGATTTGATAGAATTTTTCTAAATGCTCCAAATGCTCTTTTGTGTTACGAGAAAAAACAAGAATGTCATCTATGTATACAATCGGGAAATGAGAGAGGTGACCAAATATCAGATCCATCTTTTACGGAAGATGGAGGGTGCTGTTTTGAGACCGAATGGCAGCACCAGTCCATTCATATTGACCTCCGGGATTCGAAGGATGTCTTGTACCTATCTTCTTTTTCTAGGAAAATCGCGTAAACCAGATTTTAGGTCAAACTCTGCTATAAATCTTACTTCCTTTTATTCGGGCTAGAAGATCATCTACGATCGGAATGGGATGTTATACGGGAAGTATGAATTTATTCAGAGGAAGGCTTATAATTGACAACAAGTCACTTTTTTCCACGAACTTGTTCACTCCTTTTGTTTACATAAAATGCAGGGCAACTCCATGGAGACTTTGATGGTTGTATGAAACCACCTTTCAGGAGGGTGTCAATTTCGGTTTGACATTCAAGACGTTCGAGAGGAGACATGCCAATATGATGTGCTTTAAATTTAGGAGGAGTGGATGTCGAAATTCTAATTGGCAAAAAGTGTCCGTCATGGATAAATGCGAGGATTATCGAGAGCAACAGTCATGCTTGATATTTTTAACCGGGGAATCAATGACGGACATATTCATAGAAATAGACTTATGCGACGAGTCATTATTAGGAACCTTGGAGGATTTGACTACAGAAGGTACAATGGTGGTATGTAATCAATCGAGGAGCAGATCCTTGAGGGAAACGGATCTCTTTATCACTGATAGTATAGGGCATCAAATTATTAAGGTTATCTGATCCTAAAAGCATATCATAATGAGAGAGATCATACTGATGAACCTTAACTATAGTTTGGACTTGTCCAATAGATATAGGGATGCAAGCGATTTTCTAGAAATAGACTTCTTTGTATCAAAACTTACTTGCAAAAAATCAGGAACCCAGCAATCTTTTGGAATAGCTCGTTCTTTGAGAAGACTTATCTGCACCAGTGTCGATCATTGCATCAAGAGTATATGGCTTGATGTTGGGAAGACAAATTTGGATGTTGCAGAAGGGATTGCAAGAAGTACGGGCTATATTTATATCTGCTTGATGTTCCTCATTATATTGATCATAGGCTTTCTCTAGTATCGGCCTATCAACCTCATTCTCTTTCTCAGTGATGGATGCCGACTGAATTTGTTCTTCCTCCTCTTGGAGTAAAGACTGAAATTCTTACGTAGCAACTACGAATGGCACGTTCAAGGAGATCAATGCGATCTTTTCGCCACCATCTTCTTTCTGGCGTTCCTTTTGCGAGAGCAGTGAGAACGATCTTGCAAGAAGGTTCGGTATATGAACTTTCTGCAGTATAATAATAATTATCTGCAGCAGCATCACGGAGGTCCTCGTCAAGATATTTGCTTGGAGGAATACTTTTGCCTCTTCCAAAAGTAGGAGACTTTGGAAGATGAGAAAAACGTCCACGTCCTCTTCCGAGGGGAGAGAGAAATGATATGGAGCAAAAGTAGTAGCAGGAGCGAGATGATGCATTACGGGCAGCCATTTGTTTATCTTCGGCATTTTCTTCTTTGTATCTTGGCCTCGAGATGTCGATCGGCTAATGGATCGTATCGCAAAGTATAATGTTGATTTACCATATGAGGCGGACAATGCATCAATTCTTGCTTGAGTATCAAGCTTACGCTTGGGACTATAGAACTGGGAGCAATACAGGGATGCTCATAAGAACTTCTGATCATGTTACAATGGAAACTTGGTAAAGAATCATATCCTTGATCGAGAATCTAAAAGTTCTTCTTCATCGAAGAAGAAGAAGATACGATTAGCTGCAATTGTGAGTTCGAAAACTCAACATCGATTCATAGCTTTGAAGTATCGATATAAGCACATAGTCATCCTCATTAAAGGAGTGTTCTTGTGCAAAGTTAACTCTAGCCTTTCTGAGAGGTGGTTGACCTTTCTTGGGGCAATCCCGGCTATAATGGTTTCCCTTACAGATGAAACATTCAATCTTTTTATGTTTGGGGAAATACTTCTTTTTCCTAAAGAACTTCCTCCGGGGTTTGAAAGATTTGCGGAAAGGCTTTGAAGCACGGTCAATCTGAGGAAGGAGACTTTTTAAAAGCGGGAAGGATGCTTTTTATGCTTGGGTCGAGAAAGACCGGGGACAATACATCCAAAGGGATTTTTAAGCGAGTGTTACAAAATTTAAATCCTAAGGCTTTCTCAGCTTTAATGGCTTCTTTGCGGGCTTGCTTTTGGCGAGAGACGCTGATTGGTCTCGTTATGATTTGATTTATACGCGAAAGTAAGTTGAGCATCGGTATACCCGTGCATAACTTTCTTATATTCTGTGGAGAAATAAGAGGGAAAAGACTCCACATACCTTAATTTCATGGTGGTGTTGAAAGGAGTACCAGAGTTGTAGAGGAGCTTCTGCATGTAGCACTGGTATTCTTTCACCTTTGACATATCACAGAGTTGGGCGCGTAAGAATTCAAGCGTCTTGAGGCGCTTCTCATCTTGAAGCAGTGCGATGAATTCTCCTATGATAGCTGCGGTTAAGCTTGCAGTACCGCCACCAACTTGTTCACCACCTTAGGACCAACGCCATTGATAATTTGGTCTTGCATAGGAGCGGGTATCAGAGCGGTGTTTCTTCTTGTTTCCGTATTTTGTTGCCCCCTCTTTGTTGGTTGTTCTCTCTTTACGCATACAATTCGACTCGTAAGACTCGAAGTTTGTAATTGAGTTATGCTCTTACTTGTAATCAATAAGATCCTATGTGTTATTATGCCTAATACGGTCTACGTCTTTATTCTCTCAAATGGTTGTCATTATTATTTGCGATAATTAATGAGTTTTCTGAATTTGAAGAATTCTTTGAATCAGGCAGCGTTTATGAGATTGTATTAAATATTGTCCATATAATGTTTGAAGAAAATACAAGCATTTTATGCATGTTTTTGGTATAGTGTCTCGAGTTGAGTTTATTACATGAGACAAGTTGAGACAAGTCAACTATGACACATTAATTACAGGAGGCATGGCTACCCTCCGAGTTAGATCTTGAACAACGACACTATCCTACTTCTTGTCATGCAGCCTCCGTACAGCGCTCTTCCTTTTGCATGTGCCCCCTTCTTTGTTTGTACATCGACACCTCTCTTGCTTGCCTATTCGCCATTTGTCATGGCATGCATTGTTTTTGGTTAGTTTTATATTTCTTCATGTCTGTCTATTTTTCATTTAAGGCGATTGCAACAAGAGCTAGGGAACAAAAGCCATCCACCACCTCCAATAACATATGGAAAAGAAAGGAGCATTAACCGAGAGATTGAAGAAAGTACTCAAGAACCTGTTATAACAAAAAATAAAGGAAAACTTGAAGGGAATGCGAGGATCTACGGAATCTGCAGAAACTACAGAATCTTCAGACAGCAATAGAAAATATAATGCAGCAGATTTAAATGATGCAAAACAGGGAAAAATGAGAAGCTACAGAAATTTATAACAGCAAAATAAAATAACACACTTGGCTGCAAATAACACAGATCTGGGCATCAAATTGCTTCAGCAATATATATATATATTTGAGGAATGAACAGCAGCTACAGCTGCACACAAAACTTTCATGCATACAATAACAACATTGAAATGAAGGAATTCTTTCAACAAAACCAGTCCAGACTTGAGCTGGGACTGCGCATTTTTCTTCTTCTCCCAAATCTGATATATCTCCTTCTTCTTCTTCTCACAATAAAACATGATGCTTTTAATAATAAACACCTACACAAAAAACTTGCCTTACAAGTCAACACAAAATCTCTGACAAGAGATAATCAGGGAGAATAATCAACCAAAAAGTAAATGTGCAACAATCATAATTAAATACAAATCTGATATGTCAGTGAGCCAAATTTGGGGGAAGACAGATATTAGTTGCACAATAAATTCTAACTTGATTTTCCAACACTCCCCCTTAATTATGAACAGCTGCAGATCATGGAAATTTGAATCAAGTTTGTTCAAAAACTATTGTAGCATTTCCGGAGCTAACTGACAGTTTTTTGGAGCTGCTAACTTGTGCAAAGTCACAAACTCCTAAGCCACTTCGTAAATACTCAAATGTCTCTTTTGCCAATGCTTTTGTAAATATGTCAGCCAACTGATCTTCAGACTTGCAAAAATCAAGACAAATTTCTTTGTTGCTTACAAGCTCTCTGATAAAATGATACCTCGTATCAATATGCTTAGTTCTCTTGTGAAACACATGATTTTTAGATAATGCTATGGCTGAACTGTTATCACAGAATATTGTAGTGGCTTCTTTTTGATCATGCATCAAATCTTTCAACATCCTTCGCATCCAAACAACTTGACACGCAGCACTAGTGGCTGCCACATACTCAGCTTCAGCTGAAGAAAGGGTCACAATGGGTTGTTTCTTTGATGCCCATGACACAACACCTGTACCAAAGTGAAAAGTATACCCAAAAGTACTTTTTCTATCATCTATGCTGCCCCCACAATCACTATCGGTGTACCCAACAAGACTGAAATCATCTGAAGTGGAATACAATATACCAAAATCCTTTGTACCACTTACATACCTCAATATCCTCTTACCGGCCTGCCAATGTGAGTCTTTTGGAGACTCCATAAACCTTGAAATCAGACTTACACCATACATAATATCCGGCCTTGTGGTTGTTAAGTACATAAGGCTTCCAACCAGCCTCTTGAACAATGTAGAATCCACACATGCTCCATCATCTTCCTTGCTTAACTTCATCCTGTCATAACCGGTGTTGGGGATACCTTGCACCTTGCCATATTAAATCTCTTCAAAACTTCATTTGCATATTTAGATTGAGAAATAAATATACCATCATTGGATTGATGGACTTCAATCCCAAGAAATACCTCATAAGACCCAAATCAATCATTTCAAATTCATTCTTCATTACTGATTTGAAAGAATCTATGTTTAGATCACCAGTAAAGATTAGATCATCCACATACAAGCAAACAATCAAAATGTTACCTTGTTTGTTGACCTTGATGTACAATGTTGGTTCACAACCACTTCTTTGGAAACCATTTTGAATGAGATAGGAGTCAATGTGGTCTGTACCAAGCTCTTGGAGCTTGCTTCAATCCATAGAGTGCCTTCTTCAACCTATACACCTTGTCTTCATGACCCGGTAGCTCATAGCCTTGTGGTTGTTCCACATACACTTCCTCCTCTAAATAGCCATTTAAAAATGCAGACTTTACATCCATTTGATATACAAGCCACTTATGGGCAGCAATAGCTAAAACAGTCCTAACTGTATCCAACCGAGCAACCGGAGCAAATGTCTCATTGAAGTCTATACCGGGTTGTTGTGTAAAGCCCCTTGCAACTAGCCTTGCTTTATGCTTTTGCACTTTCCCATCAGCATCTTGTTTAGTCTTATAAATCCATTTGACACTAATTACATCTTTGCCTTCCGGCAAATCAACCAACTCCCATGTTTGGTTCTTTTCAATGGATTCAATCTCCTCATCCATGGCTTTTGCCCATATATCACTACTCATAACCTCTTCAAATGTTAATGGATCATCAATATGAGAAAATAAAGCAAAAGCTGAAAATGAATTAGTTGTGTCAACATTATACAACTCACTCAAACTCCTTGTTTTTCGTGGCATCATGCTTGCTAGAGTTGGATCCGGAGATGAAGAACTACTTGGAGTGCTAGATGGTGTTGCTCCAAGGATACCGATTGATGTAGATGTCGGTGTAGATGCTTGTGAAGTTTGTTGTCCTATTGGTGTGGACAGCAGCCTTGAAGATCTCCTTGGTGTGAATGAAGGTGTAGCTTGAGCTGCAACTTGTGGTACCATCCCGGGATTGGAAGGAGCTGTTATTTGAGTTATATTTGGTGTTGGAAACACTTCATCCACCATATTATCATTTGGGACAGCAGCTGCAATTCTGACAATCCTCTCTATGCTTCCATCCCATGCTTCATCCTCCACAAACTAAACATCACGGCTGATTATAACTTTCCTATTGATAGGATCAAACAACTTATATGCTTTTGTTTCCTCTGAGTAACCAACAAATATACATTTTTGTCCTTTATTATCTAACTTCTTTCTCAACTCATCTAAACATGCACATATGCTATGCATCCAAATACCTTCATATGAGAAACATTATGTTTCCTTCTTGTCCATGCCTCTTGAGGAACTTTGTTCTTACGCTCTTTGTTGGGCACCTATTCATGATGTAAACAGCAGTTTCCACTGCCTCAGCCCAATATTCATTTGGTAGATGTTTGGCTACCATCATGCTACGAGCCATCTCCATAATTGTTCGGTTCTTCCTCTCGCCACACCATTTTGCTGAGGTGTATAGCGGGCTGTAAATTGCTTGTGTATGCCATGAGATCTATAAAAATTTATAAATTCATTAGATATAAATTCACCGCCTCTATCCATCCTTAGAACCTTGATGTAGTGGCCGCTTTGCTTCTCCACAAGTGCCTTGAACTGCTGGAAATAAGCAAATGCATCATATTTGTGTTTCAAGAAATAAACCCAAGTTTTTCTTGTGAAATCATCAAAATCATAAGAAAATAAGTGCAGCCTCCTATAGACGGTGTTTGCATTTGCCCACAAATATCTGAATGCACAATCTCAAGTGGAGTTGTAGCTCTATTTGCCTTGCCAACCGGAAATGACTCTCTATGTTGTTTGCCCATAATACATCCTTCACAAACTCTTTCCGGTTTCTCAATTAATGGCAAACCTTTTACCATATTCTTCATATGTAGTAATTTCAGCGCTCCAAAATATAAATGCCCAAATCTAAAATGCCATAGCCAAGAATCATCCTTTACCACTGATTGAAACGCTGCTTGAGTTTCTACAAAAACATCATTTTCCTCTTTGGAGCTGTTCTGGCCATTTCCGTAGCTGTCTTGGACATTTCCGTAGCTGTCTTGAACATTTCCGTAGCTGTCTTGAACCTTTTTGTAATTGTTTTGAACATTTCCGTAGTTGTTTTGAACTTTTCCGTAGTTGTCTTTGGCTACTGCTGATTTTGTATCTTCTACCTTAAAAGTTGCTCTAGAATATACAATATTTATCTCATGAACAACTTGAGTTGTTTTTCCTTTCATAGCCGGCCTTATTTTTAATGGAAACATGTGGTTTATAGTCATTTGTACCTTGGCAATAAGCATATTGCTTGGAAGCTTGTCCAAAATAACACACTCATTGTTTTCCATGTACACTCTATAGCCCTTTTGTATCAGTTGTCCAATGCTCATCAAGTTGTGTTTTAGACCAACAACATAATATACATCAGGCATAAATTTCGGCTCCCCCTTTTTGGTTAGAATATTAACCGTACCTTTACCCAAAAAGTGGTGACTTTGTTGTTGTTACCAAATGTAACATCGGTTTGAAGTGATTCATCAAGCTGAAAACAAATCTTTATTACGACATGTGATTGCGGCCGAATCTAAATACCATATGTCACATGGGCTTTCTTGAACAACATTGCACTCAACTGGAGAGTTTGTAGGGATTGCTTCAGCAATCTTCGTGCATGCAATGAACATGCTACTGAGGGAGTGCTACTTGACTGATTTTGACCTTGCTTCTGCTGATCATATTGTTTTTCTTGCATTCATGAGCATAATGCCCAAACTTCTTACAATAGTGACATTGAATGTGTGATTTATCAAATCTTTGGCCACTTGGGTGACTGAAATTCTGATTTTGACCTCTACCACTAGCATTTGCATGACTACTACTACGTCCACTTCTAGGAGAACTTCTCCCTCTACCTCTAGGACTGAAACTCCTCCTTCCTCTTCCATGATTTATAGAAATCTGAGATGAAAATGCATTTTCAACTGAACTATTTGATCTATTCAATCTATATTCATGATTGATAAGAGAGGCATGTAGTTCATCAACACTAAACTAGCTCAAATCTTTGGTTTCCTCTAGAGCCACAACTACGGGATCAAATTTAGTAGGGAGACTTCTAAGTACCTTCTCAACAACCTTCCTATCCTCTATGACCTCTCCATGGGACTTGATTTGATTTATCAGACCAACAACATGAGTAAAGAAAGACTCTATTGAATCTGAGTTTCTCATTGATAAATTTTCAAATTCTCTTCTAAGGAGTTGTAATTTAGCAGTTTTAACCTTGTCCATACCTTGATACACAATCTAGAGTGTGTCCCATGCTTCCTTGGCTTGCTTTGCTCTGCTGACTCTTGGGAGTATGCTCTCATGCATTGCTTGATGGATATAAAACAATGCTTTCCCATCCTTCTTCCTCTGTTCCTTCAAGACGTCCTTTTGAGCTTGTGTAAGAGCATTGTATGTTGCCTGGTCTGCTGGTTCTTGGTAACCATTTTCAACCATTTCCCAAATGTCTTGAGACCGAAACAAAGCTTTCATGGTCAAAGACCAATACTCATAGTTCTTTCCTGTGAAAATCGGAGTTTGCACACTAACCAGCGATGCACCAGACGTAGAAGCCATTAATGGTTGCTAAAACAAAACAAAAACTAGAAAAAGAATAGAAGCAGGGTTTAGCCTGGCTCTGATACCAGATGAAGGGAATGCGAGGATCTACGGAAACTGCCGAATCTACCGAAACTACAGAATCTTTGGACAGCAATAGAAAATATAATGCAGCGGATTTAAATGATGCAAAACAGGGGAAAAAGGAGAAGCTACAAAAATTTATAACAGCAAAATAAAATAACACACTTGGCTACAAATAACACAAATCTGGGCATCAAATTGCTTTAGCAATACATATATATACATATATATATATATATATTCGAGGAATGAACAACGAGCTACAAGCATTGCACACAAAACTTTCATGAATACAATAATGACATTGAAATGAAGGAATTCTTTCAACAAAACCAGTCAGGACTTGAGTGGGACTTGCGCAGGCTTTTTTTTCTTCTCCCAAATCTGATATATCTCTTCTTCTTCTCACAATAAAACATGATGCTTTTAATAATAAACACAAAAAACTTGCCTTACAAGTCAAAACAAAATCTCTGACAAGAGATAATCGGGAGAATAGTCAACCGAAAAGTAAATGTAAAGCCAATCATAATTAAATACAAATTTGATATGTCGAATGAGCCAAATACGGGGAAGACAAATATTAGTTGCACAATAAATTTGACTTGATTTTCAAACAAAACTAGGGCTGAAACATGGATTGACGAGGATACCCAAAGATGGTCTCGAAAGCAACATGATTATTGAAGGGGCTCTTTGTAATTTTTTTGGGGTTTTCCTCTATTTTATTTTAATTTCTCACTGCAGATTTGGCTGTAATGCATTACAGGTCTTGGGATCAAGTCGGTGAGTGCGAGAATATACATTAGCTCTTTACTTCTTTTTCTATTGTACATATATTGTAATGCTTGCTTTGTAATATATTTTGGGTAATATCTGATAGTGCTGCATTCAAATTCAAACCCCTAGTTTTCGTTGATAAGGAAATTATGATGGTTCTACAACTTGCTTTGTGAAGATCTTTGGGTTTTCCCATAATGAAACCATGGTTACTTGAGACTCGGGACGGGGTTTTCGGGACGGCAAAAACTTTCTAAATTTTGGGGACGGCGGTATATAAATATTTAAAATATAAAGATATAGTGACTAAACTATATAAATAAGCTGAAATAAAACCATTTGAGATTTAAATAAGGTGAAACTTGAACTCATAAACATCAAATACATTCCTTAATACCATAATATCAATATGTTAATGTAAGTTACATATGTCATATTTGAATTTTGAATTTGAGACAAGCTGAAATAAATTATAAAACCATTCTAAATTATGATTGATCAAGTGACAATAGCTGATATTCATATCATTAATCTCATATCCAAATACACCAACAATTGTCTATTGTCAATATTACAAATAAAAAAGAGGACAACTACAAGTATCAGCCTAAAAATAGGAATCGGCATCTCGAAGCAATATCCATGACCTCCTCCTCGCTAGAACTAGCATTCTCGTCCTCAAAAGTAAGCCCAATCAATCCCCTTTGTATGCAGTATTGTCCTCTTCATCCTGCCTCGGCTCCTCGGGATCTACATCCCACCGTAATGTTGGGGTCTGTTTGTACTCAGGTGTCTTGTGATCCGTAAGACCACAATGCACCTGTGCACTGACTACAAACTTCTCCGCTCTCGTTCGGGTAAGTCTATTCCTCTTAACACGGTGGATCCAACCATATGTAGACCAGTTCTTTTAAGAGGCAGAGGAGCTAGAAACCTGGGAAAGGAGACGAATGGCAAGTGGTCACAACAGTCCTGGAATCCCATACAATCGTTGGCTTCTCACGTGCTAATGTTACCTTGTCCGCCTTTGTTGATGTTTTGTTGCCATCAAGTTCCGAAGTCGAGCCACCCCATCTTGATCTCGTGAATCCTTACGTGGATTGTACATTCTTCATAAGGCCCTTCTTCACCTCATCATCATCCAATGGGATAACTCTACCTAGCCTCTCCACATACCATTTGGGATTCAGTACATACACAGCCATATGAAGAGGAGTGTTCAACTTCTCCCATCTCCGTTGAATAATGAATTATATATGTTCATTATAGAACTTTAAAGTGGGGTTCCTCACCCAAATAGTTGCCTTCATTTGCCCAAGCATGTTGTCAATGCACTCATAGATCTCACCAAGATTGGGGCTGTTATAATCCACATATTTGGTGACACTAAAAACTAGAGCTATGATTGATATGATATATTTCATGTCAACCGAAAATGTTTCCCTCAACACCGCTTATTTCATATTACAATTATAATTTGCTGGGGCTCCTGCAACTCAGACATCCTCTCCAACAAAATAAAATAGGATGCAAAGCGGGTGTCAACTGGTTTCAAAAATTCCTTCTTTGAATTTTTTTGAAAAACTACCAATGATGTGTGGTGATTACATATCAACTTCTGCACGTCCTTGGCCTCAGTCACTATCTGGTTGACCCACTGAATTTTCCCTATGTCTTTCAGTGCCTTGTTCATGGCATGCACACAACATGGAGTCCAATAAATATGCCTATACTCCCACTCCACTAGCTTGTCTATTGCTCTACACACATATGTTGCATCCATGACAGACTTTGTATAACGTTTGAAGGTCCAAGTTCTAAAATGGCATCCTTTAAAATTTGATATTGGAACTCGAAAGCATCTTTCCGCTTTCCAAAACAATCAATTTCTCTAAAGAAGTACGATCCATGTTTGCAAGAAACAACGATATTGATGAGAAGACGATTATGTCTAATATTCGTCCACCCATCCATGATAATGCTACATCCATGTGCCACCAAGACTGTTCCTCTTCCTCTTCCTGCAATTGTTTCTTTGTTTCCTCCACCAAGACTCGAACTTGCTCGATACTAGATAATGTGGCGAACTTAACACATACTTATTACTCAGCAAATATCTTGAATTTAACAAAATAAATCTTCTTCTTCATTATTCAATCATGAATTACAATACTTCATAATAAAGAAAACAACTCCCAACTCGAGTTGCCAAGAAAACACTAACTTTGCCTAAATCTACTTTATATGGTAAAATTTACTATTTTTAGAGTTTACTCGAACTGTTATTCTTAGTAAATTTGCATGCCTATTCGTACACGCCTTAAATTGCCATGCATCTTCAACATGCCTAAATTAGAGGAATTGCCAACATTCTAACCTACTATGCATTCAAGAAACTAAACTTTACTAATGCCCTAAAATAGGAAAAAGTAAATTATAACTTAAATCCTAATTTGTGTCCTTGAGATAGAGCATTTCGGGCCCGAAAATGTTTGGCGTGCTCAATCGATAGGGCATATTGACCGGTGCGTTCATCTCATTGAAACAAGTGGCTTCAAACAACAAAGCGAACTCGAATGGACACCTAGAGCACAAACTATAACCATTTCGTGCTAAAACTAGTGCATCAACAGGCTGATTCGTGCCTCTACAGTAAAACTCATTCGGATAAATGTTTTGGTTATTTTTTTATCATAGGTAAATAGTTTTTTGAAAGGGACTATACCCTTATGCAGCCAAGGCTTAAAAGCAGATTAAAAATTTCAGCAAAATAAAAAGATCACAATCTAGATTTATCTAATCAACCCAACACCGAGAAAGCATTCGCGCCAAGATCATGACCAAAAACCAGCAAATCTCTGACTAGAAAACGGTGACATCGTAGCAATAGCAGCTACTCAACAGCACCACAACAGGCCTAAAGCCCAAATGCAGCGATGGAGGCACACAACAGGACAGGGCTCATGCATTGCTCGAAACAATGGAAGGTTTAGATTTAGTGTATCCCTTCTTTTTCTATCCACCACCTTCCATTCCTTATTTTCATTGTTGCACGAAGACACATCCCCACCACTTGGGACACATCTTGGGCACGGGTACACGTCTTGGTACCCGAGATGCATACGGAGATGTCTCGTGTATGCGGGAACCTTTGTTAACGTCTCCTCCTGTCTCCCCACACACACAATCACAATCACACACACACGTGCGCGAACATGCACACGCGCACACACACGGGATTGTTTGCATTTTTCTGTTACAATGTACTCTTCCCACAATATGTGAGATATCAAATATCAATAGAATTACTCATCTTTTGTCGACATTTGATTTCCTTACTTCAAAAAGTATAGTTATTTTTAAATTTCAGTGCATTCTGAATCCAAATAAATTAATAATGTACAATAGTATTTTTCTAGTTATTTCATATATATATTGTCGTCTCCCCATACCTGTCTCCCACTTTTTTTAAAATGTCACGTACCAATACTCGTACATGTCTCCACGTACCCATACCCGTACCCGTACACGTCTCCTGGTAACCATTCTTATTTTCTTCTTCCACTGAGATTGGAAGAATAAATTGATTTGATAGAGATGTGAACCACAACAAAGGGCATCGAATCGCAATCTATCACTGAATCAACACCTTGAGGAGAAGAATCTTGAGGTTTCTTCTCTGTAATGTGTGGAAGCTCTTCCATGTCGGGTAAGTCAATTTGTGGGGGTTCCACAATCGGTTTTGTATGGGGATCGATTGTTAGATGCTCTAGTAGAGAATCTTTCCACCATGCAGGTTTGGTCTTTCATTTGGAATGCTCACAATCTTTTGTGATATGACCAGTTTTGAAGCAACGCCAACATCTGAAAGCAAGTCCTTCGTAGTCTAACCTCTACACCCAGAGTCTTTCACCGATTTGCAAATTAATTGTTGTTGGTAAGGCTTGGGAGGTATCAAGATCTACAAGGATTCATGCATAAGTAGTGTGGGTTTGGATGGAGGTCTTCTCATCAACAACCGCACATGATCCTAGAGTATCCCCTATAGCAAGCAAACAAGATCTATTCCAAAGCTGACGTGGGAGTCCAAGTAATCGAACCTAAATCAGGTAGGTATCAAAAAGACTTTTAGGGGATCAAAAGACAGATCTGGGACTTGGACACAAGCCCATGTTCATCCCAAACCCAATGTTGGTTAAAAATTAAATCCCTATCTTCAAGGGTTTCAAAGACAACAATGAAATATGCTTTCGCACAAGGATAAAGCTCAATCTTACCTTGTATCTTTTCTCTCCATCTTTGTGCAATCTAGTCATGGAGCTGAAAAAGTTTGGGCCAAAATTTGTGAAACCTACATATGAGACCCAGATGAGAAAGATTTTCCTCCTCCTTGAGCACCTTTTGAAGCAGATCCTCTTCAATTTTCAGTATCGGGGTCTCTTGTGAAGGTTGCAAGAGTTTGTCAATAGTTTTTAAGATCTTCTCTGTATGGCTTCCGGCCTCTCTGCTCAACCACCGCAGCAAAAGATTTAATGTTCCCTTGGTGGGGTTACTTACACCCTGCAGTACCTCTCTAACTATGGATATGATTAAGTGTCCTACCGGTGCCGACATCAAGTATGGTTCTTGTTTTGCCTCTTCCTCGATTTGTTAGGGCTGGAGTTTTCATCCCCTAACCCACTATTACAGATGTTTTGGTTATTTGCCTAAGAATGCATTTGATGTTTTTATGATATTAACTTGCAAAATTGGCCGAAGCAGTGAAGCTAGAGACCCACAAAGATGAAAGGTCCATTGAGAAAATTCGGTTGATACACCTTGAGGTACGGGAGAGGTTAAAGAGCGGTAGGCCAAGTACAAAACTTTGCATGATCAGCATTGAACTAAGCATCCTTTTATTTTTGGTGAAAAGGTATGGTTTTACTTGAGCGAGAGAAGGGTTATTGTGAAAAGCAAATAAACTCAAACCTCTTCGTTATGAGTTAGAATGCATTTCACTTAGATTTTCCTCCTTATGTGAGATTATATTCATTGTGAATTTAGAGATTCTTCGTCTCTTTGAGCCCTCCATGTTGAATTAGGAAGAAGACGGCTTTTTACTACCATTTATTTAGGATCTTGTTGCAAAACATCAAGTTGGAATTAGAGGAAGATATGGTATTGAAACGGAAAAAGTAAACAACGCAATGTTAGGAAATAAGAGATAAAATATGCGGAATAATCCCTTACAAAATCGTGTGATAGAAACTAATATGCGAGAAAATATTACAGATCTCAAATAAAAGTGCGAATAAATAACACAACACAGAGAGTATTTAACGCGGTTCACCCAATTTGGGCTACGTCCACCAAAAATCACTTGCTGAGATTTTATTACAAGCCTCCATTCTTTCAATACAATACCAGATCTATTTAGAGCTATACTCAACAAACTCTATAGAATTCACACCCGAATTCAAAGGACATCTGCAATGCATTTGCTTCTATATGTATCATATGCATAAGACCATATAAATAGACAATTTCTTAATCAATTTGATAAAAAACCGTGGGTATCAAAACCATGGGCAAAAGCGTGAGTATCAAAACCATGGGCAAAAGCGTGGGTATCAAAGCGTGGGTACCGAAAAACCATTAATGGTTACCCATTACACATGGGTTAATAAACCACACATGAAAATTTGCTTCGGGGACTTCACCCCTGAACCCCCGACCGCCGCCGACGAGCGGTAACACCATAAAAATACGAGTGTAACACATAGAAGGTGTACCACACTCTAACATGAAAATAGGCTCCACAAACATAACAATCTCCCACTTGGAGACTGATTTTCACTAAGCAAGCTTCTCAACCCTTCACTGTCATCCACGAAGGCCAACCAAAGCTGAACATAGCTTTAGTTTATCCCTTGTGACCACCTTGGTCATCATGTCTGCAGGATTATGACTGGTATGAATCTTCTCCAACTTCAACTTATCTTCCTCCAAAGTTGTCCTGATGAAGTGATATCTCAACTGTATATGCTTCGTCCTAGAGTGGAAAGCAGAGTTCTTAGCTAGGTGTATAGCACTCTGACTATCACTATGCAGCTTACATTCCTCCTGCTTATGCCCCAACTCCTCAAGCAATTTTTGTAACCAAATCCTCTCTTTGCTTGCCTCTGTGGCAGCAACATACTTAGTCTCCATGGTTGAAAAAGCTACCAGCCACGTAGTCGTGAAATCCGACTCACCTTTGTTGTCCCACCTATAGTGTAAATATATCCTATCGTGCTCCTCCTACTATCTACATCTCCAGCCATCTCTAAATCTACATAACCACATAAAGTGGTGTTTGATCCATCAGTATCACAAAGCTGTCCCCATAGTCCTCTCAAATACGAAGGATCCGCTTCTTGTTTGCCAATGCTCTTTGCTGGATCACTCATAAATCTATTCACAGACTCACCTTTGCATGGGCAATATCAGGCCTAGTGCACACCATAGTATACATCAAAGCCAACCGCGATGAGTAAGGTACCTTGGACATATGGTTTCTTTCCTGCTCTGTCTTGGGACATTGCTCCTTTGATAACTTAAAATGGCCTGCCAAAGGAGTCCCAACCGATTTAGCATCTTGCATGTTAAACCTATCCAATACCTTCTTAATATATTCTTCCTAAGATAAAGTCAGCTTCTATTCCTTCCTATCTCGAGTTATCCTCATACCAAGGATTTGTCTGCTGCCCCCAAATCCTTCATATCAAAGGATACACTTTTATTTCTGCATGTTTTTAGTTGCAACCAACATGTCATCAACAAACAAACACAGGATAATATGACTTTCATCCTCAAATTTTTTTGTATACACGCAATGGCCGAATGACATCTAATATAATCGTACTCCATCATGAAGCTATCAAACTTCTTATACCATTGACGTGGAGCTTGTTTCAAGCCATAAAAGCTCTTCTTCGGTTTACACACCATCTCCTCTTTACCTTTGACCACATAGCCCTCTGGTTTGCTACATATATAGTTCCTCCTCCAAATCACCATAGAGAAATGCAATCTTTACATCTAACTGTTCTAAGTGCAAGTCTTCTGCGCCACTATTCCAAGAACGAGTTCTAATAGAAGTCATTTTTACTACAGGAGAAAATATCTCATTAAATTCTATACCTTGTTTTGTGCAAACCCCTTGACCACCAAGCTGGACCTTATATCTTTTCTTTCCTCCTTCGTCTTTAACTCTGTACACCCACTTGTTCTGCAATGCTCTTTTGCCTTCCTGTAGCTTCACCAAATCTCAAGTCCTGGTTCTCCATGAGAGACTTATGCTCCTCATCCATGTCTTGTCCCACTTCTTACTAGCATCTACTGCATTGCTTCATCAAAACTCTCTGGCTCTCCACTATTAGTGAATAATAAATAATAAAGAGAAGGAGAAAAACGTCCAGGTTCTTTTCTTACCCTAGAAGACCTCCTCACTATAGAAGTTTGGGGTTCCTATTGAGTAGGTTCTGAATCGATTCATGGGTCACTTGTCCCATACGAAGATCCTCTACCTTGCATATTTTTTCTTGGATTCTTCCTTATTTTCCTACAACTGTTGCTTATACATGACTTTCTCATTAAAGACCACATCCCTAGACCGAATGATTTTCTTGTCCTTAATACTCCAACATTTAAATCCAAAGTCATCACCACCATAACCAATGAAAGTACATTTTTCTGATTTAACCTCTAGCTTGGTCCTATCATCCTTGTCTATATGAACAAACACCTCACATCCAAAGACTCTAAGAAATGAATAATCAACTTTCTTACCATACCAAGCCTCCTCAGGTATGCCTCCATCCAAGGCACTTGAGGGTCCTCTGTTTATCAAGTACACAAATGTGCTCACCGCTTCTACCCAAAAAGAAAAAGAGACCATCCTACATGTAACCTCATGCTCCTAGCATGTTCCATTATTGTTCTGTTCATCCTTTCTGATACCCCATTCTACTGCGGAGTTCCTAGAACCATCTTTTGCCTGCGGATTCCATTCTTAGAACAGTAATCATCAAATTCATTGCTGTAATACTCCCCTCCATTATCTGACCTGAGACATTTTAGCTTAAGACCTATTTCATTCTCTACCAAGGCTTTCCATTTAACAAAAGTATCAAATACATCAAATTTGTTTCTAATACAATAAACCCAAACTTTCCTTGTTGCATCATCAATAAAAGTAACATAATAACTTGAACCCCAAGAGATGATACTTGAGCCGGCCCCCACACATTCAGAATGCACCAGCTCTAACTTACTCTCTTTCTTTGTAGGTCCAACCTTGAGAAACCTTACTCGTTTTTGTTTCCCATATATGCAATCCTCACAGAACTCCAAACCTGTTTCTATATATCCAGGAAAATCCTTCTTTATGATCTCCATGCCCTTATGGCTCATATGACCGAGTTTATAGTGCCACAATGTTGTATCTACTTCTGAAGCCACAAAATTACAAACATTAGTACTATTAGTGGTTAAATACAAGGTTCCAACCTTCTTACCTCTTGCCACCACAAGAGCACCCTTGGTAACCTTCCAAGAGTCCGCTATAAATTTTACAGTACAACCATCACTTCCCAACCGCCTGCCGATACCAAATTTCATCTTAATGTAGGCACATGTCCGACATTCTTCAATAGCCATGTATTCCCATTCTACATCTTCATACAATGCAGAATCTTTTCCAACTATACCTGCAAGGCTCATCATCACCAACAAAAACATGCCCAAAATCCCTTGAACATAATCAACAAAATAATGCCTATGTGGAGTAGCATGAAACAAATCCCTTGAATCTAAAACCCAAGATTCAGTAATATTATGCAAAGAAATAATCAAAACATCCTGGCATACATCACCCGATTCCACATTTGCCTCCTTGTTTTCTTCTGTTGTTTCTTCTTGTCCCGAACCTCCCAATGAGTCCTTTGCATGCCCAAACTTTTCATAGTTCCAACAAACAATCTTGCTCTTGGATTTTGACCTTGCCCGATCTTTCGATTTTCCACACTTTCCTCTATTCTTCTATCTTCCTCTAGTTTCCCTTTGTCAAAGCATTCACGAAGTAGAAGATTCCCAAAGCTTTTTCTTCGCATTTCTTCGCTTAGAATCACCCCTACAACATCCTCAAACTTCAACTTCGAGTTAGCTGGAACCGAGTTGCCATTACCAGAGCTATTCCAACTTTCACTAAAGAAACCATCAGTGTCACCTGATTTCATTCAAATCTGTGACTACCCTATCCAAAAAAAAAATTGTACTTTTAAAATAATGGGTCGCTTTGTGTTTTTATTGCACGAAAGTTCTTGTATTGTGTCAAGATATTTTCAAAGAGCCATATTAGCCTTTTCGCCAAATACCCGGATGCCCAAAATTGTTATATTCGTACCGTCAGGATTTGTCTTGGGAAATGTGTATTTAATTACTTTGAGCTCCGTATGAAGCTATTTGCGCTCCGTTTAACTCTGTTATGATCAAACATGTCATTATTCCTATGTACCAGAAGGGTTTTAACTTGGAATAAGTTTTGCGCTTTATTTGTAACTTTTGGCAATTTTTCGTGTTTTTGTGTTGTCCCGTTTCGTTTTCTGTGAAATTTCTCTAGAACAATTCCTTTGCCGGGTAAGCTCGATTTTTGGCATGGAGCAGTTGGAAAACATATATGCACATTATGCCGGAGGAAGTCACCATAAGAGGTCCGGATCACCAAAAAGCGAAGTCATGCATGGAAAAGCCCTGCGGGATGAGCACATTTTGGAAAACAAAGGATTTAGGCTGCAACGGGAAAAATAGAAGCCGCAGGCATAATGGGAATTTTATACCTGCCTAGCAGAGTACTTTTTCCCGTGTTATAAAATTCACTTAAGCTGCAATGGGAAAAATAGAAGCCGCAGACATGATGGGAATTTTATACATGCTAGCAGGTACTTTTCCCCATGTTATAAAATTCACTTAAGTGCGAGTGGGAAAAATAGAAGCAACAGCAGATGGGATTTAATTGCCTTGCAGTACTTTTTCCGTGATAAAAATTCCCTTAAAGCCGTCGTGGGAAAATTAGAGGCTACAGGCGAGGTGGGAATCTATTGTCGCCTTACGGGGTAAAAATTCCCATAATAAAATAAAAGGAAAGTGACTTAAGTGAAATCATGGAATTTTAGTGCCTCGCATTGCAAGGTAAATAATCCCATTGTCAAAGTCAAATCACTTAAGTGGATCATGAGATTTTAGTGCTCGCCTTGCAGGTAAACTCCCATTGTCATAAATTTTTAATAATAGAATTCTATTATTCCAAAAGTGCAACCCACCTTGGGTGAATAATAATGCATTAAATAAATATTTGTTAATATTTATTCACCCAATTTTGGCACCCAAAGTGTTGTGTAAAAGTCAACAAAAGCAAAGGGGAATAAATCATTTAAAAATAGAATTCCAAAATTAAATAAATTTAATTTATTTAATGCAGCGCTTATGAGAAGGAATTAATATTTTTTAAAGTATTAAATGATTACATTAATTCTTATTTTAAGTGGCTAAGGTCAAAGCACACTGTGAAGATTAAGTGAAGTGAAGTGTGGATGATTAAATTGAATTGATTTAATTGATTGGATGGCTGTCCTTAAACATGCTATATTTAAAAGAAATGAGCTTGATTTTTAATTAATTAATTGCCTTTAATTGTTAGGGCAATTATTAATTATAGAATTGTGAGAGTTATATAAGCATGGACAGCCATATGGGTGAATTATTTAATTCACAGTGTAATTGCAGCCAAGAGAAACAAATCCGCCCCATTTGAAGAAGGATTTTGCTCGAAGGCAAAGTGGAAACAAGGCATTTGAAGAAGGATTTTGCTCGGGCAAGGTGCCAAAAAGGCTAAAAGCGCCAAATTTGGCGCATGCTTTGAAGGAGGTTGATCTTTGTCTGCATAATTGTTTTCATAATTGTTCAGAGCTAAGGAACTCATTACGGGTGTTTTTCAAAAGAAAAGGAACTTATATAAATGTCAATACATTGAATATTTCCTTCGAATCGAAGGATTATTGAGATCTGCACGATTTTGAATAATTCCGGTCAAATAAGAAGAAAAAGAAATGTTCGAGACAAAGATAGACGAAGCTATGAAGAAGAAAGATAGAAAAAGAAAGCACAACGTAGTCATGCATCACTTCTAAATTTGTAGATATTGGAGACACGGATCTAGGCTCGGAACCTCTTCTTTGAATTGATAGACAAATCTAGAGCAGAAAGACTTCACTCATGCGTGCGGGAAAACTTCACTCATGCGTGCAGATTAAAAGCAAGTGGAATTATTCGAGCTGCAACTTTTCCATCCACGGCCCGGTTTGTCGAGTTTGTTATGCGCAGTGCAAGCCCATATCCAGATGCGAGATGCGAGATGCGAGATGTAGATGCGAGATGCAGATGCAGATCCAGATCCATATGCGGATCCAGATCCGAGATCTCATAATTGCTAAAGCTTTCGGCACAAATGCTTCATCCTCTTGTTTGAATGCAGCCCGTGAAGAAGTCAGTGCGTGGAAAATACCTTCCAAGATCTTGTACAAATGCTCCCATCTTCCGAGTTGAAGCCTTCAATGAATTTTCATTCATCGGAGTGCTTTGAATTTTTAATTGCTCATATGCAATTAAAAATAAAGATGATGAGTTATCTACGGCAAACATTGCATTGATGCATGTACGGAGAAGAACTGCAAAAGCTTCAAGGATAAACGAGAAGACAAGGCGAAGGCAAAATTCCAGCTACTCCCGAGATCCGGTTTGGTGAGAATCAAAGGCAAAAAAATCAAGCGCATGCGGACATGAAAAAGGACAAGACTACAGCCCCTCTACATTCTATAAGTAGAGGAAGAACCTTCGGGTTAATAATCAATCGAGAATTTGTAAGCAAGCAATCTTGTGTTCTAGACTTTGTCTTTGAACCCCGAGAGCAACTTGGAGCAAAGGAATACAAAGGAACAAGTTTCCTGAGGAGAACTTTGTGTCACAGTGAATTATTTTTCTTGCTTTTAAATCTTAGATCTCTTAAGTAAACTTTGTGTTATTTTAGATTTGAATCGTATATCTATTAAGTTTTTTCTATGTGCATGCAATTAGGTCTGCTATCTACTAATTGGGATGCACATCTTCCCCATTCCTTCGATAAAAGTAATCTTTCATCCGCATCTTCCAAAGACCGAAATTCTCCGCCCAATGAATTTATCAACCTTAGATCTTCCATCATCGCCATAACTCCCACTCAAGATAAAATTTTCCCTATGATTCAACACTTGACAAACCAAACCAGGCTCGATACCGGTTGTTAGGAAATAAGAGATAAAATATGCGAAATAATCCCTTACGAGAATCATGCAGTAGAAACTAATATGCAGAAAATATTATAGATCTCAAATAAAAGTGCAGAATAAATAACACAACACAGAGAGATAGTATTTAAGATGGTTCACCCAATTTGGGCTACGTCCACCAAGAATCACTTGCTCAAATTTTATTACAAGTCTCCACTCTCTCAATACAATACCCAAATCCGTTTGGAGCTATGCTCAACAATGCATTCAAAGCACATCTGCAATGCATTTGCTTGTATATGTATCATATGCATAAGACCATATAAATAGACAATTGCTTAAGCAATTTGATACAAAACCGTGGGTATAAAATCCAATGGCAAAAAGCGTGGTATCAAAACCATGGGCTAAAAACCATGGGTATCAAAACAATGGGTACCGAAAAACTATGGGCCCAAAAAAGCGTATAACGGTTACCCATTACTCATGGGTTAATAAACCACCCATGAAAATTTGTTTTGGGGGATTCGCCCCAAACCCCTTGACCCACTCACCAAATGCAGCGGGACCGCCATAAAAATACCCGAGTGTAACACATAGAAGGTGTACCACACTCTAACATGAAAATAGACTCCACAAACATAATACGCAACAAAGAGTGGAACATATGGTTGATTGGTTTGAAAAGACAATTATCGACCAAAGCTAAGTGGTATTCGAGATAGATATGGGGAAGAAATTTCCTCACCTCATAAGTTATTAATGGTTTTAGAGACTTAAAAACCTCAAATAGGGGAGGTGTGATCCAAAAATAGATATGAAAGACCCGATTCTATGAATTCTCCTTATGAGTACTTGAAGTACATATTCTTTGCATGTTCTTGATATTGGAAATGGTCAAGTCACGTTGTTGGTGATCTAGACGGCTTTAATTGGCCTAAGAGGACAATTGTTGTTCGCAGACGCCCAACACCTCTTCTCGATGCTTGACGCCCCTCCATACGCCTCTTCCAAATGGCTTAAAAGTCTTGATGATAGAGGCAAAAAGTGCATAATTTTAAGTTATAGTGAGCGAGTCAAAGTCATACAAGGCATATAATCCCATCACAAAACAAGAAATTATAATTTGAAACGTATAATTTATTGAAGAAGAAACATGAGATGGTGATATCGATAATTCAACAACAATTTCTGCAATGATACCTCAAAGTGAAGAAGAGACAATTGATAATGGCACCCAAGGTGGTCAATTGGTTCCTTTGGGTCTCGCTCTAATGACACCTTCCATATTATACTCTCACACTCCTTCAAGGTCTACCACCAAAGATAACTCAAGAGGATTTTCATCCCCTACAAGAAATTTTCAACAAGGAGAACCATCAAGCATTACAATCCATTCTCACAACAATGATGATTCAAATCGTACACTAGCCACAAAGAGATCTCACTATTAAAATATTACAAACAAGACAAGAAGACTCAAAGAGATCTATGATCATTCTCAAGAAATCTCTCCAACATAACAATATTAACTCATGACAATTAGAATTCAAAGTGACATACAAATTTCTAAATGGAGGGACATATTTACATTTATTTCTCACAAATTTTCTTAATGGGAATATTTTGTAATCATGGAAACCATATTTACGTCATGCTTATCATGGAAACCAGATGCTAGCAAACCAAACTTTTGATTCCCAGGATTTGTAGGTATGTATTTTCATATCCAATATATAAACAACATAGGGCATTCTGCTATACTTTATGTGTTGGGCGAAATGAAGTTGTTATTGGATGGCATCTTGACTTCAAATTCAAGGATTTACTTTTTTGTGTTGTGGAGATAACATCAAATAAACCTCTAGACTTCCACAGATCCAGTAGCGGATGGTACGGGTGGGTCCTTAAAATAGATGGAGGCATGAGCCTAAGTAATTCCGCCTCCTAACTAGACCCGAGGAAGGGGAAACGGCCAATAAAACACTCCCGCAAGCTGAGCACTAAATGAATCCAATGTACCACACATTTTCTAAATAACCTTATGTCGCTTTAAGCACAATGAAGAGCTCCCGGATAGAATTGACAATCTTATCGTGGTACAAAATTATATAATGCATCCAAGAACTATATACTTTAATCAAATATTAAACCTTGGTGAATGAAAAATAAAAGGTATCACTGCTAACACACTCTAATACCAAAAATAAAATACATATATGGCATTGGCGTTGATAAGCCGTGTCTTCTTCAAAAACTTGAATTCTACTCTAACAATGTCAACTATGACATAATAATCTAGCTTAAACCCAATTCGAAGAAATTGAAAAATGTACGAAAATATCATTTGAAAGAAATTACAATTTTTTCCATTATCATTAAAATATTGAAACAAATTACAGAAGGCATAGTCTCCAAAAGGTAAAATTAAACAAAAAAGAAAGGAAAATTTGTTTTTCTTATGCAGAAGTATTTAGTTCGAGCAATTCGGAAAAATAATCAAACCAGTCATATTTAATCAATAATACATACATCGGAGGCATCCAAGTCTGAAGAAATACATTGTTGTTTCGGAGAGGTGGCCTTTTCTCCGGTGACCTGCAGTGAACAGAAGACATTAGTAACTCAATATTCACAATTGCAGCCATAAGAAAAGTACATATAAAAATTTCCTCATAAAAATATATTCAAAATGCAAAAGCTATTTGACTAATGTAAAAGTTTAACATTTTATTAAAGTGTCAATAGAAGGGCGAAATTTTAATTTACGTCCATAGCAAAAGACCCTAACCTCATGTGCCATTCTTTTTAAGACATTCTCTATTTGAATGACTAAATATTTAAGAGGTCAAAACAGTGTTCTCCAAAAATTTATAAGACGTAAAATACTTAAAACATCATTGGTTTGCACCATTCAATGTGATGAAATATCATTTGGCCGACAGCAATAAATCATTAGTTTTCCCAAGCAAGAATCGATGCATATGAAATAATCTGGGAAGTTGTAACATTGCAGTGGTGTAGGACAGAAGATCTGGGCCAAAGCTACCGAAGATGCTTAAAGGCTTCATTTAAGTCTTGCAATTTTCGTGAGGGTCAAACTCCTCTCTATTTTGGGTGCTTAACTTATAATTTGATTACTAATCGGCATTCTCAGCGAACATTGACATTGTATCTCTAAACGTAGTCAAGAGGTGTCCAATCTAGTCAGTCCACCTTTACTAGCACGCTGCCAAATTGTGTAAAAAATAGAGCTTTGAAACAGGGTGTAGACATCTGCCGATCCATTATGCACAAGGGATTTTGGCAAATGTTTTAGTTGCAACTGCCCTGGCTGATATGTCTGTGAAATGTGGAAGCATGTGACCTATTTGACAAAGATATGTGGTCTCGAGGACTGCACTGATAACAGGATACGAAAAAAATGGGTTTTTTTCTAAAAAAACATAGAAACATTTTGGGAAATGCATTTGGCAGGTGTAAAATACATGATTTAACATCTGCCAGCATCCTCTGAAGTCTGGGTTCAAGCCATGGATGATGAAATAGATACTATAAAGAAGAATCAAACATGGGAATTGGTAGATCTTCTAGAAGGAAAGGATGTGATAGGAGTGAAGTGGGTCTATAAGACCAAATATACTATTGATGGTAAAGTACATAAACATAAAGCAAGGTTGGTTGCCAGAGGTTTTTCACAGCAATATGGAGTAGATTACAATGAGACATTTGCACTGTAGCATGTTTGGACATGGTAAGAATGGTTTTAGCAATTGCAGCTCAAAACAAATGGCCTATTTATCATATGGATGTAAAATCAACATTCTTAAATGGTTTTCTTGAAGAAGAAGTTTATGTGAATCAGTCAAAAGGTTATGAGATCGAAGGTCATGAAGGAAAGGTATACAAGTTGAAAAAGCGCTGTTCAACGGTTTCAAACAAGAACCTAGAGCTTGGTACACCAAGATTGATTCTTATTTGATCTCAGAATGGCTTTAGTAGGAGCAGTAGTGAGCCTACCTTATACATCAAGATCAATAAGCCATATAAAATTTTGATTATTTGTTTATATGTGGATGATTTAATCATCACTGGAAATCTATCTACAGATTCATTCAAATCAGCTATGAAGAAAGAATTTGAGATGACAGATCTAGGTCTCATGCACTATTTTTTGGGCATAGAAGTTCAACAATCAAAAGTTGGAGTTTTTATTTCACAAACAAAGTATGCTAATGATGTTTTGAAAAGATTTAACATGTTGAATTGCAAGTCAGCACCAACACCAATTGCAGTAGGTTTGAAGTTAAGAAAAGATGACAACGGATCATTTGTAGATCCAACATTGTTCAAAAGACTAGTTAGAAGTCTCATGTATTTGACGGCCACAAGGCCGAGATATTATGTATGGTGTGAGTCTCATCTCAAGGTTCATGGAATCTCCAAAAGATTCACATTGGCAAGCTGGAAAAAGTATTTTGAGGTATGTATGTGGAACTAAGAATCATGGAATTTTGTATTCAACATCAAATGAGTTCAAACTCATAGGTTACACATACAATGACAATGTTGTCAGAAGTATTGATGACAGAAAAAGCACATCCGGCTATGCATTTCAAGTTAGAGACTGGATAAATCGCATGTTCATGGGCATCAAAGAAGCATCCCATAGTCACACTATCTTCAGCAGAAGCAGAGTATGTAGCAGCAACAGGAGAAGCATGTCAAGCTATTTGGATGAGAAGAGTGTTGAAAGATTTGAGGAAGAATCAAGAGGATGCTACACAGATTTTTGTGACCACAATTCAGCAATACCTTAATCTAAAAATCATTATTTTCACATGAGGAGTAAGCACATAGACATGAGGTATCACTTCATCAGGGAGTTGGTTAACAAGAAAAAAATTGTCTTGAATTTTGCAGATCCAAAGATCAATTTACAGATATCCTTACCAAACCTTTAGGAAATGAAGTTTTGAATATTTGAGAACTTGTTTGGGAGTTTGTGATCCGAAATATGTCAAATCCGGAAGTGAAAAATAAAAGCTTGAAGGCCAAATTATGGGGAGTGTTGGAAAAAAGTTTAATTTTGCCCCAAGAAAAGCAAAAGGCATTTTGTTTTCTACATGCTTTTATTTTTGAGTTTACTTTTAGATATTCTTAAGTTTATGAAAAACTATCAAAGCAAATAAACCAAAAGCTTTGTATTGCACAAAAGGATGTGTTTTTTAGTTCTATTTTTAGGAGAGTTTAGTGTTTTATTGTTACATGAACATGAAGTCATCTATTTATTAGAGGCAATTGTAAGTGTTTTCATATAAAACACATTTAATGATGGTATTGAGTCGAAGTTGTGGAACTAGAAGAAGAAATATATGAAGTCGATCCGAGTTTGCAATAATATGTTTTATTTACAATTTTTTATTTTATTTTTGCTAGTTGTTATTTTATGTGCCTAATTTCTACAATATTGTGGAAGAAAATAATTATATGAGGTCCCTAGAAGATTTTAAACATATCTAATAAGATGTTGTATTTTCGATATATAGCTTCACCTGAGAGTATGATGTGGATATATAACTTCACATATTGTGGGGTTTGGGCCTAGGCTTCATTAGATATTCCCATACTCATAATTTATATTTTAGCATCTTCAATAGGCGCTGACAATGTTTTAATGTAGAACGGACTGATATTTTTGGTTAGATGTTGTAGCTGTGTAGAAATTAGGCAGATATATTAACACAGAAATAAAATAAAGAATTACAAATAATAATAGAGCAATAAGCACTGTTGTATATAATTTTATTTCTCTATTTTATCTAAACTTCAGCTCCTTATAATCTCTGTGCGTGGCAATTACAATTGTATCTAATATATAGAAATCTTTTTAAGAAAAAACAAACCCCCTAAAAACAAAGCACACGAACATAATTTTTTATTTTTAAACATTTTCCTAAGAATAACCAAAAACTACAAAAAAACAAGCAAGCTAATTTGTTTCATTTTCTTTTATCTAAAATGTTGCTGACAGCATGCAAAATGATGTTTACAGTTTCCTAAAAATAGAATAGAGTCGAGACTAGACTCCGACGCATCTTGTAACAAGCTGCAAGTGCTCGAGTAGATATGAATGTAAAGTGTAGAAGCATGCACTATTCATGCGAACTGTTCGTCTAAATGCCTATTTAGAAATTGTTTTCTCATGGACTACACTGATTGCAGGATAGGTATAAAAATGGTTTTGTTTAAAATACCTTGGAACCTTCCAAGCAAATCAATTTTACAGGTTTAAAGATGCATTCCAAAACCTTTGTTGCCATCTCTTCAGCCTGTGCCAAAATGGGAGATTTCGTACAAGGGGTGCACATCCATCGAAGCATAATGGAAGTCATTATCATGATTTCAGAGTTCCGAAAAAATACTGCAGTTGAATTCTTTAATGTGATTATGAGATTTTAATGTTCAGTAGAGTGCTTTTGATATTATGAAAATAACATCGCAACTAAAGACAAAACATTGTTTTGAATTGTTAGATTTACTGGCTTCAGTTTTATTTTGACAAAGATTGTAATGCGTGAATGCGGTGGAATTGCAACGCCTTTTCATTTTTATGTTTAGATTGACAATGCTAACATACATGGCATCATTTTGGAGGTTATCCAAGTGTTGGCTGATTTTGACCTTATCATACCCAAGGCTTACATTGTTGGAAATATGCATGTGATGCATATTTAATTCCAACTATAGCTTTTTTAGGAAAGCTAATTTTAGCTTTAGTCTTGCTTTAGTTTGCTTTAGTTAAGTTAGCTTTATCTTATTTTTATCATTAGATTTAATTCAAATAAATCTGTTTTAAATCATGCATAGCATGCAACTGTTTTAAAGCATGAGTTTAGATTTAGAATGCTCAGTTGAAGCGCTGTTAGTGGGTGAGTTATTCTATTTAAATAACAGCAATTGTAATTGCTTTGTATGCACACACAAAGGTGTGAAATCTGCACAAGCAAGGAAGGATGTGTATTGAAAGCACACAGCTGCACGCACAATTGTAAAGAGCTGAAGCTCTGAGTATGATGAAGCTTTTATTAATGGAGATTATGCAATGTGAGTGCTGGTTCGAATATTCATATGTTTATGCAAGTTATTTAAGTATTCTGTTTTATTTCTTTCATGTTGTTTGTTGTATAAGACTGCAGATTTTCTACAAATTGGTATCGAGCAAGGTTATTCCAGCAGCTTATTAAATTGGTAGCAAGCTATGGCTTCTACATCCGGCATGCGAGACACCGCAATTTAATGGAAAGAATTACGAATACTTTGAGGTCGTTGACCATGAAGGCGCTATTCAGATCTCAAGACGTGTGGGAGATCGTTGAAGATGGGTACACAGAGCCCGCAAATGCAGCAGAATATATATGCACTTTCTCAAGCAAAGAGAAAGATACTTTGAAGGAGTTACGAAAGAAGGATGGCAAAGCTCTTTTCTATATTCATCGAGCAATGCATGAAAGCATTCTTCCAAGAGTGGTGAGATCAAGCAAAGACTCGCATGGGATACTTTACAAGTTGCATATCAAGGTAAGGAGAAAGTAAAACCGCCAAGCTACAAGTTACTTCGTAGAGATTTTGAGAATTTAGCAATGAAAGATTCAGATTCTGTAGAATCATTTTTTACTTATGTAGTTGGCTTAGTCAATCAAATCAAATCTCATGGTGAGACTCTTGAGGACAGAAGGATTATTGAAAAATTGCTTAGAAGTTTGCCTACGAAATTTGATCCTTTAGTTGTTGCTATTGAAGAAACTAAGGATCTGAGTCAGTTTTCTATTGATGAGTTGCATGCATCACTAATCAATCATGAACAGAGGATGAATAGATCACATGCAAGTGTAGATCAGGCTTTTGCATCTCAGACAGCAGGTAGTCGTGGCAAAAGAAGAGGAAGTTTCAGCCCAAGAGGCAGAGGAAGAAGTCCATCTAGAGGACGTGGCAGTGGTTCATCAAACTCAAGTGGAAGAGGACATAATCAAGAACAGAGTTATGGTCAGAGACAAGATAAGTCTCATGTTCAGTGTCATTATTGCAAGAAGTATGGGCACTATGCTTATGATTGCAAGAAAAAGCAATATGATCAAGAGAGACAAAATCAAAATCAGGTTGGAAGTTCTATTTCTAAACCTATGTTTATTGCATGCACAAGGATTGCTGAAGCAATACCTTCTTTATCCCCTATTGAATGTAATTTTTCAAAAGAGAGTCCATGTGATGTATGGTATTTAGATTCGGGTCATAGTAATCATGACATGACGGGTAATCTAGATTTGTTTTCTAGTTTGGATGATTCAGTTAAGAGTGATGTAACTCTTGGAAATAACAATATTGTGTCTCGTGAAAGGAAAAGGCACGGTTAGTATTCTAACAAGACAGGGGAGCAAACAAGTATGCAAGATGTTTACTATGTTGCGGGTTTGAAACATAACCTTATGAGTATTGGACAACCCAGTACAGAAAGGATACGAGTCTATATGGAAGACAATGAGTGCGTGATTGTGGACAAAGCTCCTAGCACTCAGTTGATTGAAAAAGTGAAGATGAGAAGCAATAGGATGTTTCCATTGATTTTGAAACCCGGAAAGAAGAAGAAATCAGATTTGTTTGCAGCAAAGTCATGCGTTAAGCCAAATCAGTCTTTTGTTGAGTCCCGCACTCAAATAGATGAGTCCGCGCCAATGAAAATCAAGTCTTATTTGAAGGAACACAATCAACTTTTCATTCAGTCATGAAGGATGAATCATGGCTTTGGCATCTAAGGTATGGACATTTGAATTTTGGAGGTTTGAATTTATTATATAGAAAGAATATGGTTAAAGGTTTGCCATTGATTCAAAAACCAGAAAGGGTATGTGAAGGTTGTATTTTGGGAAAGCAACACAGAGATTCATTTCCGGTTGGCATAAAAAAGCAAGAGCAAGTGCACCACTTGAGATTGTACATTTGATTTATGTGGACCTATACGGGCATGCTTCTATTGGAGGTTGTATTTATTTTATGACATTCATTGATGATTACACAAGGAAGACATGGGTTTATTTCTGAGAAATAAATCAGATGCCTTTGATACATTTCAGCAGATTCAAGGCATTAGTGGAGAAGCAAAGTGGATACTACATCAAAGTTCTTAGAACGGACAAGAGGAGGTGAGTATGTTTCTAATGAGTTTATGAATTTTTTCAGATATCATAGTATACACAAAAGTTTACTACAGGTATACACCACAAATGTAACGGTGTGGCAGAGAGGAAAAATAGAACCATCATGGAGATGGCGAGAAGCATGTTGAAGGCAAAACATCTTCCAAATGAGTATTGGGCAGAAGTAACAACTTCTGTTTATATTTTGAACAGTGTCCAACGAAACTTGTTAGGAACATGGTTCCTCAACAAGCATGGACTAATAGGAAACACAGTGTTTCACATTTCAGAGTTTTTGGTTGTGTAGCATATGCACATGTACCTGATGAGATAAGGAAGAAGTTAGACAACAAAGGAGAAAAGTGTATTTTTGTTGGGTATTCAGAGAATACAAAAGCATACAAGTTGTACAATCCACCACCTTTGGAAAGGTTGTGATCAGCGAGGATGTACAGTTTATTGAGAATGAAGCATGGGATGGAAGTATAGAGAAAACAGTGAGTATAGCAACATCTATTCCACATGATGATATGACAGATGAAACTTTAGAGCAACAAGGTATTGTATCTACAAATCTTGGACATGCACCACAAGTTGTAGCACAAGCTACACCTCCATCTGATCCGAGGTCACCAAGATTTCAGCCATCTTCAGCCATGCAAGAGACACCACAGGGAACACCGTGGTTACTCCATCACTGAGAAAAAGTAGTCCCGCATCAATACTCTGCAAACGGAAAACAAGAAGTCTAAGTGAGATTTATAATGTTGATACAACTAATTCATTTTCAGTTTTTGCATTATTTTCTCAAGCTGCAGATCCAATATATTACGAAGAGGCTATAAAGAATGAAGTTTGGGAAAAAGCCATGGATGATGAGATTGATGCTATAGAGAAGAATCAGACATGGGAGCTAATGGATCTTCCAAAAGGAAAGGACGTGATAGGAGTCAAGTGGGTCTACAAGACAAAATACAATGCTGATGGAAAAGTACAAAAGCACAAAGCAAGGCTGGTTGCAAGAGGTTTTACGCAGCAATATGGAGTTGACTACAACGAAACATTTGCACCAGTAGCACGTTTGGATACAGTAAGAATGGTTTTAGCAATTGCAGCTCAAAACAAATGGCCTATTTATCAGATGGATGTTAAATCAGCATTCTTAAATGGATTCCTTGAAGAGGAAGTTTATGTAAATCAGCCAGAAGGTTATGAGATTGAAGGTCATGAAGGAAAAGTATACAAATTGAAGAAAGCACTCTATGGTCTCAAGCAAGCACCTAGAGCTTGGTACAACAGAATAGATTCTTATTTGATTGAGAATGGTTTCAGTAGGAGCAGCAGTGAGCCTACCTTATACACCAAGATAAATGAGCAAGGTAAAATTTTAATTGTTTGTTTATATGTAGATGATTTGATCATTACTGGAAATCTATCTACAGAGTCATTCAAATCAGCCATGAAGAAGGAGTTTGAGATGACAGATCTTGGTCTTATGCATTACTTTTTGGGTATTGAAGTTCAACAATCAGAAGGTGAAGTTTTTATCTCACAAGCAAAGTATGCAAGTGACGTTTTGAAAAGGTTTAACATGTTGAATTGTAAGCCAGCACCAACACCAGTTGCAGTAGGTTTGAAGTTGAGCAAAGAGGATGAAGGATCATTTGTGGATCCAACATTGTTTAAAAAGTTGGTTGGAAGTCTTATGTATTTGACGGCCACAAGGCCTGATATCATGTATGGTGTAAGCCTCATATCAAGGTTCATGGAATCTCCAAAAGATTCACATTGGCAAGCTGGAAAAAGAATTTTGAGGTATGTACGTGGAACAAGAAATTATGGAATTCTTTATTCAAGTTCAGATGAGTTCAAACTCATTGGTTTTACAGATAGTGACAATGCTGGAAGTATAGATGATCGGAAAAGTACATCCGGCTATACTTTTCACTTTGGAACAGGAGTGGTTTCATGGGCATCAAAGAAGCAGCCCATTGTCACGTTCTTCTTGACGAGAAGCAGTATGTAAGCAGCAACAGGAGCAGCATGTCAAGCTGTTTGGATGAGAAGAGTGTTTCTTGATTTACAACAGAAACAAGAGGAAGCTACACAGATTTTTGTGACAAAAACTCAGCCATAGCGTTGTCCAAAAATCATGTTTTTCATAAGAGGAGCAAGCATATTGATACGAGGTATCATTTCATCGTGGAGCTGGTAAACAACAAGGAAATTCATCTTGAATTTTGTAGATTCAAGATCGGTTTGCGAGACATTTTTACAAAAGCTTAAAGAAAAGAAGTTTTGAATATTTGAGAGATTGTTTGGGAGTATGTGATCCTGCACATGGCAGATCTGAAAAAGCAAACACAACTCTAGAAGAGTGAAAGCTACAGTTTGAAATTAAGGGGGAGTGTTGGAAATATGCATGTGATGCATATTTAATTCCAACTATAGCTTTTTTAGGAAAGCTAATTTTAGCTTTAGTCTTGCTTTAGTTTGCTTTAGTTAAGTTAGCTTTATCTTATTTTTATCATTAGATTTAATTCAAATAAATCATTTTAAATCATGCATAGCATGCAACGCTGCATTTTAAAGCATGAGTTTAGATTTAGAATGCTCAGTTAAGAGTCTGTTAGTGGGTGAGTTATTCTATTTAAATAACAGCAATTGTAATTGCTTTTATGCACACACAAAGGTGTGAAATCTGCACAAGCAAGGAAGGATGTGTATTGAAAGCACACACTGCACGCACAATTGTAAAGAGCTGAAGCTCGAGTATGATGAAGCTTTTATTAATGGAGATTATGCACGGTAGTGCTGGTTCGAATATTCATATGTTTATGCAAGTTATTTAAGTATTCTGTTTATTTCTTTCATGTTGTTTGTTGTATAAGACTGCAGATTTTCTACATACATCATATCTTCTCTTGGTGCATGGCTTTTAACTTTTAGGACTTCCACACCGCAAATGTGTTTTTATGTGAAAGTTTTCCATGTAACTGACAAGCATAGGAACAAGCTTGCTGACGAGATGTTGATTAATGACATTCAACAGATTTTCTATTATTTTTAAGAGCTAAATGATCAAAAAATGGCTCCTTTTCTTTGTGTGTACATATATATGTGGCTTTCATAATTTAAAAGCCATAAACAAGGTTCTTTAAAATCTGCAATTAGTCACCAACTTTCTCGATGATGATAAACACTTGTCCTTTAATTTGTGTTTTTACATAATATCAAAGGAAAACACCCTGGAATCCACATGGCAATTCATTTTTTCAAATGTTGCAACTCTCACGCACATAAGTTGAGGTCCACAGCCATGATAATTAGAGGAACCAAACAGCAATACACTCCTAAACAATGTCCATATAAAACTCGGAGTCCATATGTGTGAGTTGAGGATCATACAAAACTCGTGTATCTCAGTATCTACACTTAAAAATTATAAGTGGTGAGATTATATACTCTTGGAAAAATTTAATGCCAAATGCAACCGATAAGGGAAAGACACAACACGAGTAAAAACAATAAAACACACACAAATCTATTATATTTTATTTTAAAAAAACTTTTACAATGAAAGATTTCAGCTGCTCTAATTTTTTTGTTTCTCTTCTTGTGTGAAATCTTCTTACGAAAATTTCCCTCTTTCACAAGCTGCTGCTCAAGCGTTTGTTTTTCTCTGTATTTTCCCTCTTTTTTTCTCCACTATGTGGTGTCCCAGATTTCACCCTAAAATCTAGGACTACCCCTTTAAAATAAAATTGTTCTTTTTAAAATAGCGGGTCATTTTGTGTTTTATTATCAAGTTGTCTCTATTACGTTAAGATATTCTCAGTGAATCATATGAGCCAATTTCGACGAATACCCACATGCTAAAACTCATTTTATCCCTCCGCCAGGTTTTGTCTGCACGGGAATTTTATTTAATTATTTATTAAATAAATAAAGTTCCATTTAAAGTAAATTGTGTTGTAGTTGGACCATGCCATTGAATGAATTTAGAGCAATTGTTTGTAACTTTCGGCAACGCTTTTTGTTTTTTAATTTCTTTTAGTGTTTGTTTTCGGTTTTCTCCATGATCTATCCTGTCAATTCAATTCCTTGATCCGTATTTTATTCTATATATCTTGTTTATTTGCCAGGAACATCCTGGAAGTCATACATGGCCTTAAACAATGGAAGAAATGAATCACTCGGAAGTGCTAACATTTGACCAAAAAGAAGAATTCGGGCAAAATAAGCTTCTCCATGCAAGTCGCATTTTTGGGATAATAGATTTAAGCCGCGGTGGGAATTTTCGCAGTATAGTGCAGACGGAATTTTACCTTCCTGAGAAAGAAAGTTACTTTTTCCCATTATGAAAGAAAAATCACTTAAAGTACCAATGAGATTTTTGGAGTTGCCTAGCAGGTTGACTTTTCCCATCAAAGAAGTTTATTCACCCATGCAAGTCGCATTTCTAAGGAGGCTATTTTTCATGCAAGTCACACTTTTTGGAAGGAAGGATTTAAGCTGCCAGTGGGAATTTTGGCAGTGGCAGGAAGGGAATTTCTTGCCTGCCTAGCAGGGTGAAAATTCCCATTATGAAAGTCAAGTCACTTAAGTGAAAGATGGGATTTTTGGAGCTGCCTTGTAGGGTGAAAATTCCCATTGCTTTGACTTCCTATTTTTAGCAATTCCTCTTGCCAAAAAGTGCGACCCACCTTGGCATTAATACATGCATTAATTGATATTCATTAATATTATTTCTAGTCAATTTTGGCGCCATAAATAGAAGGAAAGTCAAGGCAAGTGGATGAGCTAAAGAGAAGTCAAGGATGCATGCTAAAAATAAATAAAATAAATTCATAAAAAAGTAAGTAGAAGCATGCAGACTTGGGCACCCAAATTGAGTGAAGGAGCATGGTTTTTAATTAATTAATTGCCAAAAATAGGGAAGGGCAATTATTAAAAATAGCATGCAGATGACTATATAAGCATGGGACGCCTTAAGGAAGAAACAATTCATTCTTTTTGATAGAGCTTGCAGCCCAAAAGGATTTTGGCGCCAAGGGAAGGAGGATTTTGCATTAATAAAAATTTTCCACTTCTGGAAAGCTTTCAGTTTTGGCACCTAGAGTTGAAATAGTTTTATTTTTATTATTCCAAGTATCTGCATGTTCGTATAAGTGCCCAAGTAAATTAAATAATATTTTTGTTTGCTTTGCATGCAAGCAAAGTTTCAAATTTTAGGCAGAGGCTTTATATGCAGATTTTGGTGATAAAAATCAAGTATTCATGCCATGGACTCCATATTTGTCTGAATTAATTCCAAGTATTCATCACAGGTGCTCATATTGGTGAAGAGAAGTTCAAATCAATAACAAATACATTGAATATATCTTCTGAATCAGAAGAAATTGTCGGAACTGCACAAATTGATTCAATTACAAGGGTTTCGGCAATATTAAAAGAAAAAGAGCTCGGATAAAGATTATTCCAAGCATGATGAAGCATGATGAAAGAAAAAGGGTCAGCAAAATCATGCATTACTTCCATTTGCTGAAATTAATGATACTGAGACATAGCCCTAAACCCATCACCGATTTAATCGACAGATCAGAGTGGAAAATGATCTCTTATGCGGGCAATTAAAAGTAGCGGAATTATTCAAGCTTCAGCGTTTACAATCACAACTCAATTGCCTGAATTTGTTATGGAGTGTGCACGGTCTTATCATCCTCTTTCCAGAACAATCCAAGATGCTCCAGGAAAGAAAATAAACAGGTTGGATGCACAATTCATTAAGTATTGCCTGAAGATTCTAGGACGACTAGTGGTGATTACAATTAGCATGCAGGATGCTAAAGAGCAAATGGGAAAATGTTGAATTATATGTTCGACAAGTATATTCAATATCATAACAAAAAGAAAGCATAGGGTGTTACAAAATGATGTGGATCTTCTTTCTTCTCTTCATTCTTCTCTTATTTCTTATGTTCCTAGATGAAATTATAAGATTAAAGTTATTGGTTTAAAAGTCATTACTTTAAGTTATTTGAAAAGCTTTTCTAAGATAAGTGGCAGATGTGTACAACTTTGACTTAATCTCCAAATGTGTTGGCTAGATTTTCCGCATAGCGTAAAACCTAGGCAAATCATGAGATAAATCTCCCTCATTTACTGGTGAGGCTCCCCCGTGCTAGATTTGTCAATAAAATATGTTAGTATCTATATGGGGTTTTACTTTAACTATTTAGCTCATGAACCATAGCTATATAGTTCTGCAGCAAGTAAGCAGTTGTTTAAAGAAAGGAAATATTTATAGAAGGAAATAATAAAACACAAGGAAGAAATAGGGAAGATGTGCAACCCAATCAATAGATAACAGAATTGATTGCATGCACATACTGAAAAACCAATAGATATCAACACACGAGAATTATAAGAAAAGGCACTTCGGACCTAGATCTAAAATAACACAAAGTCTATTAGAAGATCTAAGATAGAAAGCTAAAAACAAATTGCACCGTGACACAAAGTTCTTCGGAAACCTGCTTCTTTATATTCCTTTGCTTCAAGTGGCTATAAGGGGCTTCAGCACAAAGTCTAGAACACAAGAATGTTGCTTACAAATTCTGATCCTTTAACCCGTAGGTTCTTCCTCTACTTATAGCATGTAGAAGGGCAATTACAAGTCGGAAGCTTTTAGTGAACTAGCACATGTGGAAGTCGCAAAGGAAACAATGGCAATCTCCTTCCTGGAATTCCTTTTTGCATGACTTGCATGATTTGCAAATCAAGATAGAACCCTTCTATTTTGAATGTCTGCCACCTATCTCCAAGTAGTTGACTTCTTCAAGTAATGGCTTTTAAACCAATCACTTAAGTTTTATGATTTAATTGATCACTCAATTACTTTGTCGGAGGAAATAAGAGAAAGAAGAAGAAAGAAGAAAGATGCAATCTTGTCCTTTTTCATATTCTCGCATCTGCAACCGATTCAAACCTGGATCTGAAAGCACTGGATCTCGAAGCGGCTGGATATTGCCTTTGACATGTCTTCCCTCTTATCCTTGAAGCTTTTGTAGTTCTTCTCCAGTACATGCATCAGTGCAATGTTTGCCGTAAATAACTCTTTATTTTTAATTGCATATGAACAATTAAAAATTCTGGAAAGCACTCCGGGTGAATGCAACTTCAATGAAGGCTTCAACTGGAAGATTGGGAGCACATGCACAAGATCCTGGAAGGAATTTTCCACGCACTGACTTCTTCACGGGCTGCATTTGAAACAAGAGGATGAAGCCTTTGCAATTATGGATCTGAATCTGGATCTGGATCTAGCACACTCCATGATGAATTCTGGCAACTGGGCTGTGAATGGAAATGTTGCAGCTCGAATGATTCCACTGCTTTTGACTGCACGCATGAGGGAAGTCTTTCCAGCTCTGGATCTATCAATCAATTCGGAAAGAGGTTCCGGACCTAGATCTGTGTCTCCAATGTCTACAAATTTAGAAGTGATGCATGACTCCATTGTGCTCTCTTTTTCATCCCTCTTTGTCATGCATTTGTGTCTATTTTTGTCTCAACGATTCTTTTTCTTCTTACTCGCCGAAATTCTTCAAACCCAGTGCGAGATCCGGATAATTCTTGATTCGGAGGATATATTCAATGTATAGGACATTGATTTCAGCTCTTTTTCTTTTGTAAAGCACCTATAACGAATTCATGTATCACTTATAAAAACAATTATCCAAACACAAATCATCCTCCTTCAACGTGCACCAAAATTGGAAGCTTTCAACATTAATTTCACCTTCTTCTGAGCAAAAATTCTCTTCAAATGGGGCGCACTTTTCCTTTAGGCTGCACTTCTCTGCCTTTGAATTAATTAATTCATCCTTGTGGCAGCCCCCGCTTTATAATTCTCACAATTCTATAACTAATTAATGTCTTTTCTATTTCGCAATTAATTAATTAATTAACAAGCTTCACTCTTCAAATGGGGCGCCTATTTTGTGCATGCTCATGGCTGCCATTAAATAAATTAAATTTATTTAATTTTAGACTTACTTTGCATTAATTCAAGCCTCGAGTATGCTTTGACCTTAGCCCTTGAAAATAGGAATTAATTTAATTATTTAATACTTAAAAGTATTATTCCTCTCCCAAATGGGGTGCACTTTTTGACATAAAGGGGCTGCATTAAATAAATATTATTTATTTAATTTTATAACGATCTATTTTCGACCTCCTTTAGTCCATTTACCTTTGTTGACTTTTCCACAAGCCTGGCGCCTATGAAATTGGGTGAATAAATATTAACAAATATTTATTTAATGCATTTATTATTCACCCAAGTTGGGTCGCACTTTTGAAATAAAGAATTTCTATTTTTAAAAGTAAAATGTCAATGGGATTATTTACCTGTCGTCGGCATGCAATAAAATCTCATGATTCACTTAAGTGATTTTTCTTTTATTCCACAATGGGAATTTTTACCCTGCAAGGTAGGTAAGAAATTCCCTTTGCTGCTACCTCTAATTTTTCCATTGTGACTTAAGTGACGTTGCTTCCATGGGAAAAAGTACCTGTTAGGTAGGTACAAAATTCTCACCTGCCTGCTGCCTCCAAAAATCTCATGATCCACTTCAAACCCTCTTTTTCCAAAAATGCGGCCAGCCCAGAAGAGGCTTTTTGGTGCACGACTTCGTCTTTTCCCATAGAACCAGACCTCGATGGCGAATTCCTTCTGGCACAACGTGCGTATGTGATCTCCAGATACTCCAAGCCAAGAATCAGGCCAAACCAGCAAAGGAATTGATCTAGAGAAATTTCACAGAAAACGAAACGAGAAAACACCAAAAACACAAAACGTTGTCAAAAGTCACAAATAAAGCCCGAGAATTCATCCTGGTTAAAAACCCCTTGGTATATGGGAATAATGATATGTACGATCACAACAGGTTAAACCAGTTCACAAATTGCCTCAAACGGAGCTCAAAATAATTAAATAAAAATTTTCCACAGTGCAAATCCTCGACAAAGAGAATATAACAATTTCGGGCATCTAGGTATTTGGTGAAAATGGCTAATATGGCTCTTTGGGAATATCTTGACACACAATACAGAACTTTCGACCATAAAAACACAAAATGACCCATTATTTTAAAAGTACGAAATTTTTTCGGAAAGGGTAGTCTCAGATTTCAAGATGAAATGCAGGGACACCAAGATGCATGTCACTTAGATAGGAATTCTAGGAGAAAGATTACCGGTTGTTCCCTTTAAAACTTCCACATGTCTTAGTTCAATTGTAGTTTCCTATTAGTAATTTCCCCTCCATACATTATAAATAGAGGAAAAACCTACGGGTTGAGGGATCAGAATTGGTAATCAACAGTCTTGTGTTGCAGACTTTGAACTGAAACCATTGATATATTTTCTGAAAGCTAAGGAATTGAAAACAGCAGCTGATTTCTAGAGAACTTTTTGTCAACGGAGCATTTGTTTCTTACTTCGGTGTAGATCTTTGCATAAACTGTGTTATCTCAGATCTAAATTTGAAACTTTTCTTTCCTTTAAATTTTGTATTGTGAGATCTGTTTGTTTTATCTATGTGCATGAGACCAACTCTACGAACTCTTTGGTTGGATTGCACATCTTCTCTTCTTTCTTTCCGGATCAATCATTTTCTTTTTCTTCAAATATTTTTTGACAGTTGCTTACTTGCTGCAAAATTGTCTAGCTATGCCTCATGAGCTTTGCAACTAAAGTAAAACCCAAGAACAGTCACTCGGATTAATAATTGATAGAAATCTTAAACGGGAGCCTCACCGGTAAATGAGGGATATTTATCTCATGATTGCTTAGGTTTTCAGCTATGAAGAAAATCAAGCCAACACTATGCTACTCTTTACACTATTTTTCCCTCTATATTTCCTATTTTTTCCTTCAAGCTCTTTGCTCTTCTCTCTCTTCTTTGTATTTTCCCTTCTTTATGTTTTCCTTTTTCTTCTATGTGCCATTGCACATCTATTTTCCCTCTTCTTTTCTCCTTTGAGCTACAACTCTTCTTTCTATTCTATGTTAAGAATTGTTTTAATATGTTGTTGCATATCTATTTATATATATCCCCCTTTTACAATTTAAAACATTCCAGTATATTAAAAATATACTTTTCCTTTTCCTTTGCTGCCCAAAATTATGCCCCAAAAAACGGACCTGAAATAATATATTCCCACATATTAAAATATATATTGGGCCCCATATAAAAATCCATTGCCATTTAATAAAGGCGGATTGAAAAATTTATAGGAAACAAACCATTGTGGATTGCTGACACATGACACAATTTTCGCATGGGCAAAAAAATTTTCAACGACCCAAAATATTAATGAACTCGTCGCCAATAGTGGTTGGATGGAGAGGGAGGAACAAGTTTGAAATTTTGTTGGGCTCGAGATTACCACGAAATAAATTCGACACTTTCCCTTAATCTCGAGCCAAACTAAATTTTAATCTTTGAAACTAGACCTTAGTCCATTTATGACACCCAAATTTTCTCTCAAATGCTCAAATATTTCATTTAATAGCAGTTTGGTAAAGATGTCAACTAGTAATCGCTCGACCTTCAAAATATACGTTCAATTTCTCCTTTCTCAACCAATTTCGTGCTTCTTGGTGTCTCCAAATTTTACCACGAAATCGATACCACCCGGTCTAAAAAAATTTGTTCTTTTAAAAGAACGAGTCTTTGTGTTTTGTTTGCGGGAAGATGTCTCTATTACATTAAGATATTCCCACTTTGAATCATATGAGCGATGAACTGAACTACCAAATTTGCCGTTGAAACTATATTTTGTGTCCCTTCTCTAGTTTCCCCATTGCGGCATCATCAACTCTTTCACGGCCACCTATCTCAACTTCCTGCTCAACCCTCTCCTCTTTTTCATGCTCGATTCATACTCATACTCGGAAGAACTCATGGTGATGATTGCTGCGATGAATTAAAAACACAATAACTATATGATTGATTGATTATGTAATGAATTAATTTTAAAAAACGTAGCCAATATGCATTTTTAAATCGTACAAACTATATGCATGATTATATTGTGAATGTAGATGCAAATGCTAAAAACAAACCCTAAAAATGCAAATATAATATAAATTTTAAACTAGAAATAAAATGTAATTTAAAAAACGTAACCATTTAAATTTTAAATTTTACAACCAAACCCTACACAAGATGCATTTTTAAATCCACAAACTATATGCATGATTGCATTATGAATGTGAAGACGCAAATGCTAAAAACAACCCCTAAAAATGCAAATATAATATAAATTTTAAACTAGAAATAAAAATGTAATTAAAAAAAAAAAAATGTAACCATTTACATTGTACAACCAAACCCTATGCTTGATACCCATTTTTCTAAACCCTACAAACTATACACTGATTACATTGTAAATGTAGATGCAAATGCTAAAAAACAGCCCCTAACAAATACAAATATAATCTAAATTTTAAAAAAACTTTAACAAGTATCAGAAGCAAATAAAATTATAAATATGTCTTGTTCCCTCTTGTTCTTGCTCTTGCCCTCCCTCTTGCTCTTGCTCTCACTCTTGCTCTTGCGTGGTGTGAATATGAAATGAGCTTGTAATGTAAATTTATAACATAAAATAGCACTTTTAGAGTTAGGGTTAGGTTAGGAATGTTAATTTGATGTTTAAAGTTATTTACAATTTTTAAAAATTATTTTTGAGTCTAAAAAGTGTGTTTTTATTTAAAAAAGTGGAAAGACATGTGGCGGACGTGGGGCGTCCGAACATCCCGGGAAGTTCTGGGAACGCCCAGGACGCCCCCACGTCCCTAGGACGTTTCCTCCTCTCGAGATGTCCCAGGGGCGTTTTCCACCAAGTATGCACTATAGGAAACGTGGGGAAAGCGTTTCCATGTCCCCATGTCCCAAGGATGTTCGGGACGCCCGGGACGTGTCAAGCTTGATACTTACGTGGAAAAGGGAATTTTGGAGCTGCGAGTGTCGCCTTCGTTGCGCAAAGCGTAGAAATTCCCATCAAAATTGACTTCCCATTTTTAGAAATTATCCTTGCAAAAGTGCGACCCATCTTGGCATTTAACAAAGTATTTCATGATATTTATTTATGGATTTTTCACCCAATTTTGGCGTCATGTATGGAAGGAAAGTCAAGGCAAAGAGAATTGAAGGATGCATGCTTTATAAATAAATAAATAAAATAAATTTTATAAAAAGCAACCAGCAACATGCATAATTGGGTGCCCAAATTAGATGAATAGACATGATTATTTATTAATTAAATTGCCGAGGAAATAGGAAGGGCAATTATAAAAATAGTATGTAGAGGGCTATATAAGCATGGGATGCCATAATTAAGAATCAATTAATTTCTTGCTAAGGATTGCAGCCCAGACGGTTTTGGCGCCAAGGAAGAAGGTTTTTGCATTAAAGAGTGTTTTTCATAGCCATGAAACTTCAAAGTTTGGCGCTTAGGGTTGGAATAGCTTGATTTTTGCTATGATAATTATCTCGCATGTTGGTATGAGTGCCCACTTGAATTAAATAATATTTTTGTTTGCTTTGCATGCAAGCAAAGCCTCAAATATTAGGGCAGCAAGCTTTATATGCAGATTTTGGTGATAAAAATCAAGTATTCATACCCTAGACTCCATCTTTGTCTGAATTAATTGCAGGTATTTATTACAGGTGCTCATATAAGTGAAAGGGAGTTCAAATCAATGTCAGGTACATTGAATATATCTTCTGAATCTGAAGAAATTGTCAAATCTGCACAAATTGATCCAATTGCAAGGAATTCGCATGATTAAAAGAAAAGAGCTCAAACAAAGGTTGCTCTAATAAAGATTGCTCCAACCATGGTGAAGCATGATGAATGAGAAGGATCAGTAGAATCATGCATAACTTCCAGATTTGCTGATATCAATGACAACAGACATAGGCCTTGAACCCATCTTCGAGTTAATTGATAGATCTAGGGCCGGAAGGACATCTCTTATGCGGGCAATAAAAAGCAATGGAATTATTCAAGCTTCAGCGTTTCCAATCACAACTCAATTGCCTGAATTTATTATGGAGTGTGCAATGTCATATCATTCTCTTTCGAAACAATTCGAATCTGCGGGAAAGACAATATTCAGGCTAGATGCACAATTTATTAATTATTGTCTCAAGATTCCATCACGACCAGTGGTGATTGCAATTAGCATGTTGGATGTTGGCAATAGATGGGATAAGTCCAAAGCAGATTGTGTGGGCATAATGAATAGCAAAAATATGAAGAAGCCCAGGCCTCCATCACAGTTCCCAAAGACTCTTCCACGATCAAATTTGGTGCAAGAAGTGGATGATATTACAAAATTACTTTGCAATTTAAATGGAGAAGCCAACGCTCATAACTTCCGCTCATGGATGTATGCTTTCATGAGAACCATCGAGATCAACAGAGTTGATTCGGTAATTAATTGGGTGGAGATCATTAGTGACAACATCGATGAGCAGCTCCGAAGAGTGAGGCAGACATACAACTTCAAAATGACTTCATACTGTATATGCAATGACCTCGCAGGTATATTTTCCGAATTTGGATAGATGGGGCATAATTGTCAAAAATCTATTTTTGAATGCTTCCCACAGATTGATAGTTCTTAATGCCACATATTACAAAGTCGTCAACAATGGGTTCTACTACGGATTCATCCGCAAATTAAATAGTGATCTAAACAACCAGCAGAGTTAAGCAAAGAATCTTGGGAAGTTGTATCCCAACATGGTTGTATTTTCATCCGATTCCAAACTTCACGTAGCTCAGGGTAATTGGCTTTTCGGGAGAACCAGTTAAGTTGTCGAGGTATCCAAGCGAGAAATGGGTTGTCGTGGGTTGTCGGGCAGCTCGTGAAGATGCATGACTTACAATCAAAACGACACAATTCTACGAGTTTCTTTCCGGTCCCAGTGGGTTAATATAGTTGTCAAAGTATACACAAAGCTAGAGGAATCGAGGCTGAAATATTCTCCGAATATGAGCATGAGTTCTTCCAGCCACGGCTGAACTTTGATCCATATGGGATAGCAACGAAAATAATCTCCTAGGAATACTCACATGTACCTTCATTGGAAGACTGGATGAATGTAGAAGTGAGTATGAAGTCGGAAGACATATTACAAC